>JADANN010000366.1:1200000-1800000 GCA_018806985.1 Angiostrongylus vasorum
AGAAATCGTTGGTTGATTTATATCCATTTTCGAAATCTAGCAACGACCTCATAGAATATTTTACTCAATATAATATAACTCATGGAGAATATTTTCTACCTCTATTTCTTCACGAATATTTCTTGTACTACTTGCAAAATTCTTCTCACTATCTAGCTCATGTACTAGGTGTTCCGGAAACTGATGCTCCTTTCAACCTACATTTTCAAAGTGGCCTTTCTCATCATTTAGTGAATTTTAACAATAGAAATAAAAAACATTACCATCTACACATTCCTGTTAACGAAAAATAAGTGCATTTACACCACCTAGACAAAATGTGGACATGTGCAGGCGACGAAGTCTTTGAAAGCAGCTTCAGCCTCAGCTTCATTTGCAAAGCATTGTCGTACAAAAAGTTTTCAAAATACTCGCAGAAGTGGCAATCGGTTGCCAGCCGATAGGGCGGAAATAGTGAATAAGGCAGAATTTCGTAGTCCAACTCGTCCAATTTTAGCAGCGTCGGTAGTGAAATGTGGCAGCGCGTATTCGTGAAAAAGGATTAGTCTGTTTCCATCGACCAATTCAGGGAACAGCCGTTCAAGTTCCTAAAGCATCTCTTCGATTTGCTGCACTTGGTTTGTAGTCGTAATTATCTTCCCACGATCCAGAACGCAGTGATTGATCAAACCAGGAACAAATCTCCAAATGGTCAAGCATGACCTCCCTTTGATGCAAATTCAGCTTTGAAAGTGATATTGCGCTCCATCACGTTCCATGCCCTGAGCCGCCGACTATTGCTGGGCAAGCCAAAGCAAGGTCCTCAGTGGTACAGTAGGTAACACATGAGCCCTTGGAAAAGGTAATCGATGCTTCGAATATAGTCTTGGATACAACTTTTGCAAACATCCCGACATCATTGTGCTTGTATTAGGAAACAAATCAAACGTCTCGAACTGACGACTTGAGCAGATTTAACGAATGCGTAGAGACATCCACACTAACGAACCACACACTGCCACAAGAACATAAAACCCCGTTTCAACTGTGAGAAATCATGCCACACGCCAAGCATCTGCGAAAAGCTGCAAATACGACAAGCAAATAGAGAATGAATGAAGGCAAAGAGGAATCGGAACTTACATCAAAATGCTAATCGAGATTCCACTAGCTACTTGCCATAAAGGAGTGACCTTGCAAAATATGTGTACTAAATATGTCTTCCAAAACAACGTCAACCAATTCGAGATCAGAGGAGAGCTAGTAAACCTTGCAACGCAAAAAGAAGAAGAAAAGCAACAGATCAGCAAAAAGCAATATGCTATTGATTAACAAAACGCACCGTGAAAACGTAGTCATCTTCCATGTGTTTACCACAAACACACTTCCAACGGCCAAATTTTGGACGGATAAGCTATGACCTCCTCAAATTAAAATCTAGAGTACTACCCGGAGTTCTAGAATCAGTTAAAGTGAACTTATACGTGAGCTGGTCGTTCTCTCATAAGGAATTCCCCAAGAATCTCAACGTATAAAATCTTGACTCCACAAAATTGATTACTCATAAATTTTGTTCACCACAGTTATGGAGTGATCATGATAAACCACACAAAACAACCAACTATAATCGAGGAAATCAAGGAGCCATTACTTCTCACCAAGATAAAATTGTGAGAAAAATTACAGACATCAGTGAAGAAAATCAGGTACTCGATGGTGCTCAAAATCGTTATTCTTCTGCACTGCCTGGCATAATTTAGCTGATCTTATTCTCTTCTCAGAAATGTGTAAAGACAGCATGTCCACTTATGCAAATTCCGCGTCGTACACGAAACCATATATAGTCATAGGAAAATGGAAGTGGTCATCTTTTGAAGAGTCTTACCATCCCAAAGCATGAACGGAATTCATTTGAAATGGCAACCCACGTTACTCACTCGTTGTACACAGTCATATGGCATTGCACTCCAGTAAAGGAGATCGTAGTATTACCCAATTGCGAAAATGCATTCAGCACGGCAAGCGGAAAGACCAGATAAAACAGTCCAGTGAGCAGTACCAATGAAAATACTGATAAAATAATATGAAGAATCGCCGAGAAGCTACAAAAGCTTGTCCTCCAGAGACCACTCCCTATCCTATACCGAGCACTCTCTACCTTGGTATATTTAGCTTAGTCACATACTGTCATATGCCTCTCATGCTATTTGCAAAAAGTTTTGCGTAGTATTGTGTTTTGCGCACAACAACCAGGTTACGGGTTCTAGCAGATGGGGAACATGGAAATTATTACCTCGCAAGAAATCTATATTTCTATAAACCATGTTTCCTATGTTATTTGCCTAATGTTCTACAAAGTCAACTTCACATGCGTAGAATACCCTATCATAGTTAGCTTATGTTTTCGCTACAGAGCTGACAGGAAAGTGCTTATCTCTTTGTACAACAACATGTACACAATTCCAACAACACTCCCAAAGAATGGTAATGGTTGTTGCAGCTCCAGTATCCGCTTGATATTCTAATTTCGCAGTCTGGTGGCTTCTGGTCCATTCCAGTCTTGCCCACTCCAGAATAGAATATTCTTGACTGCTTTCACTCATCATCTTGTATCGCGGACGTATTGAAGCTACTCTTCAGTCCTCATATACATGTTGTATACTAAAGTTGAGGTTCTATGCGGCAACCATGTGTAAAAGCCTCATGTTTCAATTTATTCGAAGAAGAGCATTGAACCCTGAGTCGATGGACAGGGCGAAACCGTCCAACTCAACTAGTCTATATTGCACAGCATCAATTGATACACAGTTACTGTGCAGGCAACAACCAGCAAACGAAGCCATCACATAGGGTATAAATTTACGGAAGATAATGGGCCATATACAGCCAACAGTATTTAAACAGTCAACAAAAACAAGCGAATTTACTGCCCATTAAGAACAAACATGACCACTCCGTCACTAGACATAGCAGATAAAAAAGGATAAAAGCTTCGGGGTCGATCAATCGCTGAAGGATACGCCGTGCGTTCGACTTCATTAAGCATCATTAAAAGCGAGGGAATGCATACCTGGTCAACACAGTGATTGGCAGTGGGCCTACCTATATATCAAATTAGTGCTGCTATTGTCCTAGACAAGCCTGATATCAATCTGCAGATCCAGAGGGACGGAAGGCTTTGTGAAGCAGAGATGTGGGATCGAACCGACAACCATGTGTGCATCGTAGCACAGCTCTAAGCACTTTGGTTCAGCCCCAATTATGCAATTTACGAAGACATGTGTATGTGCTAGAAACATCATTACACTGAAGTGGTGATCCACCTAGGAGTGTACGTTTCTCAAAAGATCTTAAACCTCTACCATTGGCACTGCTTATATTTGAACTTCCAGTAAAGTTACCACAAAAAACCCTTCTTAAGTCGAAAGGTTCACGTATAAAATGAATACACTTTAGAACGACATACCTCAATGAACTTCTCAATGAATAACACATAATCGCGACACCTGGCTGGTAGATCGTCCCATTTTCTTACATGAGCCGTCGGCTGTTCCCATCCGGGGAATACTCGATACTCAACTTCAATGTGGTCCCACGCTATTGCTTGTGCTGTAAATTGTAAACAACCACAGGATTTTAATGTTTATTCAGGATGTTAAGTGGTGCCAAATTCGAAATTCACTGTCGACTACTTTGAGACACATATTTCGCCACGTCGTATTCAGTCTATATATTCGCTCAAGTGTAAATACCGGCATAGAATTTGTCAGTCTCGATATGTGGTGCAAGAATGGAATGCATTCTTATGGATTGTGCACTCTTATGTATCGAATATATTGAATTCGGCACTTGGACGGCCCGTCCTCACGACCATTGTGGTTTCCTGGAGAGCCGAGGTCAGCCTAGCCAGAGTGCGCCCCAAGTCGTCACGACCACAGCCAGTCGCCGCTCTTGTGGATTAGAGGGAGATTTCCTCCCATGCGACTATCTTGATACCACGACAGTGGTGGATCTTGGCATTGGTTTACTATCAGCTAGGCTGACTGATAGAAAAGTTTCTGAACTACTCAGCTTGGGAGACCCTCTCAGGGAGACGAATCCCAACGCTGTACATCGCAGCCCAACACTCTAGAACACCTTCCAGCCACGATGAGGGGATCGAATTTGTGTTGCTCATATAAAATATACAACTGAAATCGGGAAGAAAAACTGACCTGGTGGAGCACTGAGAGATTCGCCATTCAAGCGGTACCCTACGGCGACTTTTATCTCTCTGAATGAGTCTAGAATATCCAATTTCGTCAGCGCTAGCGCTGTATACCCATTGATTTGAGCACTACGACGCAGCAAAAACAAATCAAGCCAGCCACATCTCCTCTTCCTACCTGTTGTGACACCAACTTCTTTTCCGATTGACTGAAGTTGCTCACCAACTTCGTCTTTCAACTCAGTGGGAAAGGGACCAGTCCCTACCCGGGTCTGATACGCTTTTACAACGCCGAACACCTTATAACGAAACAAAGATATCATTAAAAAAAGAAAACAAAATTTTAGATTCGTAAGCATAATTACCACAGACTTGAGAAATTGCGGTGGGAGGTATTCCAAGCCCCGTACAAGCACCACCAGCAGTGGCATTTGAAGATGTTACGTATGGATAAGTCCCTAAACAATAAACGTCGAACTTGCAACCCATGCTGTTAAAAAAACATTGTGTAAAGAAGTACAAACTACGCGAAATATAAAATGAAACTTGCCGAAGTCAATATCCAACAGCGCTCCATTAGCCCCTTCGATTAATATTGAACGACCTTGCTTTAGCAACGCGTGAATGTGCCCTACGGTATCACCTACTAGTTTGAAGGAGATTAGCTTAGAACGATGTTCCTAGACAAATGCGCTTGAATAAAATAAACAATTGTCACTATAAGTAAAGTATAAGTGAGTGGGCTATAAAGTAGGCACCTTGAATCGTGCAAGTTCGACCGCAGTGTCCAACTCAATTGATGGAAACTGTTTCTTATAATGTTCAACAAGTCGAAGATACCTATAAATACATCATTTAAGGTTAAAGCTCACGATTTTGACTAATCCCTGCGGAATGAGCTTGCATAGGACTTCATTGAGCATTGTTAGGAGTGAATGCATATCTGACCTATACAATAGGCTCGCGGTGGCCTACCGATGTATCGAGCCAGTGCTGCTATCCTCCCAGACAAGCCTGGTACTAATTTGCCGACCCCAGAAGGACGGAAGTCTTGGTGTGCCTGAGGCGCCAGATTAATGTCATGTGACCGCCTCCAACCACTGAGCTACACGAACACCCATATTACACTGTATAAATATAAAATGATGAAGTGCTCAGCATTTATTTGTCCCTCAGGGATCCGCCGTAGATTCCATTTCATTAGACACCGTAGACATGATCGGTATCGTTCTGAATAAACTATGAAGTCAACCATTAAAACTGTTGAAACGTATCGGGCATGCCATTCCTAACTATGGAAATTGCCCTCTCGGTGAATAAGTGTTCTTTTGTGAGAAGTTGCAGACAGGAAAAGTAATGCATTTCATCAATACTAGCTAAACTATGACTTGTTAAAGGGTGAACCGACCAAACTATGAGTATATTATATATTGGCAGAAGCGACAGATTTACAGCGATTTCAAAATAAACCACAAAATATGAGCTACTGAAATGTCTTAGTTGTAAGACAAGCCTATAACTGTCGCTAATTACCGCTAGAACAGTTTTCGTGCGTTTTGTATAGTATCTAAAAAACGTAGACCAAAGGAAACTTCTATAAGATTAGTCTACTTTACAACCAGACAAAAACATTCTTAATTTCGACAAGTTTCGGAAGAAGAAAGCTCAGAGACAGCAACTAATTTTCCACCACTGCAATAAGACATGTTTTCCAGTAAAGCCTTTAATTTAGCATGTGACGCAAGGTGGATAGTTATAACCACTTCGTTAGCCATTCATTTCTGCGTAGCTCTACCCCTGTACCTCTAAGTTATCTACAACGACATCGTTATCATGAAGGCAGAAAAGTTTACCACTGAACTGTGATAGCAATCCTAGCTCTGGGTTCAAAATAATTCTAACGTTTGAACAATATCTCATTGCAAAATCATTCACACTTGGAATATAAGACACAACACAATCAAAAAAATACCTCTCAGAAAAAGCATCGAAATCACCAAGCAGGTCGGCAACACGTATTCCGTTGCGGAAGCATTTCGACGAATAGGTCGGTCCTATTCCCCGATGAGTTGTACCAATTTTGCTAGAAAGAAAAAATTCAGCTGTTTCTCTAGAAACATCTGGGTACAGAATAATGGCATTAACATTTTAACGTATTCGCAAACGCGTTGGTTGTTCAAAAAGCGACAACTGCAATGCATGCGTTGAAATCAATGCCCTAGCAAAACCGATAAAACCGAAAAACCGAAACCGAAAACAATGCCGATTTGTGAGCCCCAGATCAATCCCGTCGGCAATAAAGCCTCAGCTTAACTGGATTCAACGGGTGATTGCTGATGACACTCGTCGATAGGTAACTGGCCGAGAGAGAGGCGAAACGAAGGACCTGCATGGTGTGGTGGTGAACGCGATAGCCCCCGGAAAGGGTAACAGCGCATTCGTTCCCTACCGTAGACACCTTCGGCCTGGAATTTTGCAAATATCTCAGCATCGTTATGGTTGTATTTCACATAATACCCTGCCGTGAAAAATTGTGGTAGGCAGCAAATAAAAACTTATCAATGCACTAGATTGGAAATAGGTACCAAAAAACTCACTGATTTTGAGCAAGACTGGCCTCATGGCGTCCATCAACTTGAGCGTGAACTCCTAATACTAGGTGCGCCTCGGCAGAAATCATAATTCTAGAGAAAAAAGTAAAATAGTACTTTTTTTGAATGTGAAGCTAAATTGTACTATTACTGCAGGGCAACTGATTGACCTCTTTTCCCAACCCGGTTCATGGAGCACTCCGTTGTGTTCCAGCTCAGAAAAGAAAGCATCCAAGTTCACAACAACACCGTTACCTATGATGTTGAAACACTGAAAATACATCAATAGTAAAGATGAAAAAAGAAAACCACAAGAAAATATAAATAAAACACAACCGACTCCACGAACATATTCACTTCAAATGAAAAGTACTTTATTGAAAACCTGGTATAAATGGCTAGGAAACACCTTTTGGCTAATAATTCCGCTAGGCAAAATATGAAAGTCGTATGTTCTTCCATTCGCTACTACGGTGTGACCAGCATTATTACCTCCCTGACAACGAGCAGTTACCTGCACCTAGAATAGGGAAATATTAAAGCATGAAATTCATGCATTACCACTGTTAGACATACTGTATTACATTATTACCCACTATGTGTAAACCACTGTTAGGTTGTTAAGAAATCAAAGCAGAATTTCAAAGTGCATTTTCAAAGTGGAGTAACTCAGTTCCGAATAAACTTCAGTGATCTTATCTTACAATCCAGAAAATTTTGTCAACGATTAAAAAGCCTGAGTCGGACCCAAGGCCGGCTTGGCACCGGCGATTGTCTTTCCCTCACTGCTCACATCTTACCCACTGTAACATAGTGGCTATTGCTTCGCTTACGTCTCAGTTGGTAACCCTTTACCCCAACGATGGTAACAGCAATCACCTGTCAACAAGAACGATTTGGACAGCACAGATTGGCATCGAATCCAGTTGAGCTACAGCTGTATTCGAAATCACAATGTTTAACCTGTAGTTGCTGCCTTTTTAATGTCAGTTTGTGCTTCACAGGTTAATCCCGTTGATGGGTTCTTGTTGATACCAACGTCAGGGTAGGAGCTATCTGGGAGAAAGTGAAAGCAACGGACTATGTGGTGCAGTGGCTAACACATGTGATTCAGGAAAAGGTTATCGCAGGTTCGAATCTGTCCTTGGGTCCAAGTTTTGCAAATATCTCAGCATCATTTTGGTTGTATTTCACATTACACTCCGTCATGAAGAAATAACAGGTGGTAAATAAAAAGTCAAACACTGCGACTGAAAAGTCTATTAATCCCAGTTGCACAAAATACTGGAATTCTGGATGAAATAAAATCACCGAAGGTAGCCTCGGTCTCGATTTGGTTTCTGAAGCACTTCTTGCACCAGAAATCTTCGCGACACTTGAAGGAGTAACAAACAGTTCGTGGTAGAAAGGATCTGCGATTTTGGTGAGTGAGGTAGAGTTCCGGAGCATAGCTCGTTCAACCTCTGCGGCGTCGGTAGTACGAGTGTGCCAGCGCGTTATGGTGGACACGGATTGGCCGCTTCTGTTCACCAATGGTGAGCGTAGATGTTGAAGCTATTGGTGCACTCCATCGATTTTCTTGATGAACTTTGTCGTCGTAATCGTTTCAGGTGGATTTTTTGCTTCGGTGATATTTCGGCCCTGGGACATGCTGCGTAACATCCTAGTAATTCAACCAATCAGCCCATGGGCGCCTGCTGTCACAGACGATGCACTTCCTGTCATATGTACAATACGGTCAAAAAACTGGCCGTTCTTATTGAGTAAAAAGAACGTCGGCGATGCGTCAAAACAGTGACTTTCTTTCCTTGTTATTCATTAAACTCGCAGGGCGTCTATTTCATATCGATGCGCAATGGTACGGAAAAGGACAAAGCGTTCGACGTTGATGAATTCTTGAGGGAAGCGCCATGGATTCGACTCTAGCTAGCTACGTCAGAGGTGATCGAATGCATATGAATACATACGAATACTTGGCCCATTAGGATGACTCCTGATGGCCTGACAATGCATCAAATTAGTTCTGCTATCCACTCAAATAAGTTTGGCATCAACGTGCCAACTACGGAGGGATGGAAAACCTCTTGGTGAGGGTGGCGAGCGGGCGAAAAGAACTGTGTATTGGAGGGCATTTATTACCACTGTCACCCCTCACTGACGGTACTGCACCAGAAAAATTATTGCCAAAACATATACAGAAAAACAAAAATCCTGCTCTAATTTCCGAACAACCTAATATTACACGTGGACAGCACATGTCTTGCAACGTAATAACATTTAGCTGTCGTCATCAATTTCAACCCCAGCTAACTTTTTCAGAAATTGCTCATCATATTAACTTCAACTCTTAGCTACACCCTTTTCGTCTGCATTTTCTTATTATTTCTGGAAAGGCTCACTTCATCGTGAATCCTGTTTACATTTTTATAATAACGAAAATTCAGTATCACAGATTTTACAGAGCGCTTAACATTTAATACACCGATAACACTATTTGATTACAGGCACTTTCTTGGCGCTTTGTCACCTTAGTGATGGTTCGCTGCAAACGCCGATAGAAACACTGGTACAACTTACTAATCCACCGAGATGTATCTGTACATTGCAGGACATTGAAACAGCAGAAATCCATGGCAAACAAAACAAGTGGGACATACACAGTAAATGGAGGAGCTCCCATTGCATTATCACTATACGCCCTCGTTATTGAAAATTTTTATATTCAAAGTGATATCGAACCCAGATATGCATTAATAAAGTTGGCGCATTGCTCTAGAAACTCTCTGTTAAGAATCAAGTGCTTATCATGTGCAGCGAACATAATAAGTAATTCCTGAGATTGCCATGCGGTGCCAAATATGTAAAGGACGTTCTTATTGAGGAAAGGAGTGATAACTATGACAGCAAATCATGGCGCGGGCTTTCTTCCTCTGCTGAAGCATTAGGCAACTAGAATGACCATAAACATGCGACCTTACTGGTCCGACCATTATCGTAATCATATCGTAATCAGTATGTGTTTTTCAATATCGTGCCATAATGAAAACCTACATCATAATTCTCGATGAGGTAGTCAATGATCTTTCCCTTGCCTTCGTCACCCCATTGAGCGCCTAACAACACTGATACTGCACCCACTGCAGGACTCATTTTCTGTGAACAGAATAGGATGCCACCGTTCGATTTAAACGGTACTTAACGCAAAATTATGTGACGACAATGAATGAATAAACATGAGTAAAACAGAGTGACACGATCACGAAGACCATGTGATAGAGGTAAAACCAACATTTGATGCGTATTCACTTAGAAGTATTTCATCTACTCTTCTTCAAGTAACAACTTTAGCCACTACGACTACTACGACTAAACTAGACCACGTCTAAACAAGTTCAAGATACCCGTATAACGACGAAAATGGCTACCTCATAGTTTGAGTAAGAAAGATCGCAGAAAAAAAAAACCATACTGTGTGAGGAGCAAAAACCGTGCGATGATGAAAAAAGAACAATAGTGTACAACTACTATAAATGAAAGTGTTGTGAATAGACAGAATGCGAAGGAAAATCTAAACTTGCTACAAAAATGACAGAAGGAAGGATTTAACAACGAAACAGGTGGTCATAGCACAAGAATATCTACCGAATATAGAAAAGATCTCACAAGTTTCCAAGATAAGATAAAACACCAAGATCCGCCACCGTCCAGGTGTCAAACTAGACACAAGCCGGCAAGTCTCCCCTTGATCCACAAGGTTGGTGACTGCCTGTGGTAAAGACCACTTGAGGCAGACTTTGGGTAGGTTGAACACGGGACTCCAGGAAACACCAATGACTAAACCATCAAAACGCCAAAAGAAAATTACGCTGCGGACCGCACAACCTAATGAAGATGGGCCATCCAAGTAAATATATATATATATATACACGTACATGTACATATGTGCATACATACTTGGATAATTGGACGGTTCATCCTCAGTGGTTGTGCGGCTCTTAGCATCTTATCCATTTTTCGAAGTTTTACTGCTTTAGCCACTGTGCTTCCCTGGAGCCCCGAGGTCAGCCTGGCCGTCTGCCAAAGGTCGTCACTACCACAGCCCGCCCTTATGGATCAAAGGGAGACTTACCACCATGCGACTAGTTCGACACCAGGACGGTGATTGATCCTGGCATTGGTTTACTTTTAGCTGGACTTCCTGATGGAAACGCTGGACTTTTTCACAGCTGGGGAGGCCCTGTTGGGCGGACGAATCTCCCCGCTGTACATCGCAGTCCGACACCCAGGAACACCTCCCAACCACGATGAGAGAGTAAACCGTTGAGAGATGTGTATACATATACACTATATATACATATATATAACATAATATATATATATATATATAATATATATATATATATATATATATATGTTGTACGGGGTTACTGCTGACAGGAAACAAGATCTTCTTAAAATTTTTACGTGCTTGTTTCCATTCTTTTCCATGGTACACTCTACACTTTCTCATTTCCAGCAAATAGATTCATAATACCAACAGCAACAGCAATACTTATAACGTGTTTGGATCCAAAGATGATCGAGCCATGACGAGGAGTCAAAAATTAAACTAAAAACTGAGGAAATCGCAGAACACCCGGATAAATAAAAAAATTTTCGATAAGCAGAAATGTATCTAGAACAAGACTGAAAAACCACATGCGTCTGTAAAAGTAAAACATATGAAGGTGAATCACGAGCTCCCCTATGTGGGATACTGAATCTGTTCTTTGCAAGGACAATCAGATCGATAGTAAGCTCGGTGAAAAAGCGAAAATACCCGAGTCCTGAATGGCCAGCAAATGATGGAATCGATCATCTGTCCCCGCAGCGCTCAACCGACTTAAACTTTGAGTGTAAATGTTTAAACATCAACTCACACGTGCATGGATTTTAATGAACTGCATTAACAGGGAAGTATATTTAGTTGAGAAGAAAAGTGTAAGGTTGGCTAACAGGCTACTGAGGTGGAGAGCATCTGAATCTGAGGAAATGCAACCACACTAAATAAAACTATAGAGCACAGAACGATGCAGTTGATGAGATAACGGTGCTATAAGACTGGTGAAGATAAGAGGACAAAACTTTCTAAACGCCGTTTAAAACGAAGAACTGTTTCTCGGTACATACGATGACGGAGGATTTATTATAGGCGCTGTTCACATCAATATGGGCTTGGAAATGGATACGGTAGATTCCAATGAACCATTATTGAAAAAGAACCGATAAATACGGTTGAGAAGTTGAATGATGCCGGATTTGATTTCTAAAGTCCAGGCATCAACATCAAGCTTAGAATATAAGGTCGAGTCGTTGCCTATGAACTTCGAGCGTTAAATGGAAGACCATACTTAATACTTCGAAAAGTCTCAACATCGAGACTGGAATTATGAGTAATTCTAAAAATCTGAAGAGACCCAAAAAGGAAAATGAGTAGGAAAAACTAGGTGAGTAGCTTTCATTCATTATGACGAACAATAGCACCATAACCTTCATGATGTGCACATATTTGCAAAACTCCGGACCGCAGGTGTCTGCACGTAGCACTATACTGACCGGTGTCCCCTTGTCTTCTCCTCAGGGCAAATCACCATCAACTTGTACATTAAGACTTCGCATGTCAAACAAACCCAAAAAGTACAGTAAACGAATTCTTAGAGATTTCCCCAATTAAGACTTGCAGTAGCTAACACTATTGATGAACAAGATGACCGGCGTATTCAATAGTTTCAGCATAAAACACAAAGGTTTAGAACTGAGCAAGAGCACCTCTGTCTCCAAACAAAAAGCCGGTACAGCGCAATACGTATAATACGCAAACGGTCGAAGCTCAAAAAAAAAAAGTTGTAAGACGTAGAAAGACAGTGATAGTGTTTTAATGCGAAGAAAAGAGCGGAAGTACTTAATAAAGCAAATAGTATCCATACCATTTATGTAAACATAACTCAAGTTGTAAAATTAAGACATCGTGGAAGAACAATTATGTACGCCTTTCTCAGACACGGAACGTGTTAAAGCGAAATAAAAAAGTGTAAAGGAACTGTGCAGAAGAAAGCAAAACGGGACAACGATGTGTTTTCACGAGGTTAACAATAGACTTAAAATTCGGCAACCAACTGTTCCTACACTTCCTCCAATGAAGGGTACACATGTCGGTTACGCTGACGAATTTGCGAACTAATCGCCGAGCACTTGAGCAATACTTTATGGAACAGCAGATAGTAACATAGGATACCTATTTGGATACGTAGATGGCCCGTCCTCAGTGATTCAAAATGTCTCAGCAAAATTTTCATTTTTTCGGAGTCTTGCTGGTACAGCCATTGTGGTTCCCTGGAGTCCAGAGGTCAGCCTAACAAAATTATGCCCCAGGTCGTCACCACGACAGTCAGTCGCTGCCCTTGTGGATAAGAGTGAGATCTGCCACCATGTGACTAGTTTGGTACTAGAACGGTGGTGGATCCTGTTATTGGCTTACTCTTAGCTAGGCTTCCTGATGGAAACGCCGAACTTTTTCTCAGCTAGGGAGACCCTGCTGGGCGGACGAATCTCCCGGCTGTACATCGCAGCCCGACACCCAGGAACACCTTCCAACCACGATGAGGCGGTAAACCGTTGGGAGGACATGTAGATATAGTAATAGCAAAAACGACAAACAACTTCAGCAGCCTCAGCTTAACTGGGTTCGTTGCCGATTTGGGCCCCCAAATCAATCCCGCTGACGGGTGATTGCTGATGGCAAAAAGATCGATAGAACTAGCTGAGAGACAGGCGAAACGAAGTACCCGCATGGTGTGGTGGTGAGCGCACTACTCCCCGGAAAGGACAATAGCGCGTTCGTTCCTCACCGTAGACACCTGCGGTCCGGAGTTTTGCAAGTATCTCAGCATCATTATATTTCGCAATATATACCCTGCCGCTAAAAAGAGTAGGCAGTAAATAATAAGCCAAAATTGTGATAAACAACTTCGTTGAACAGCATGGCAATGGTAGGCGAGCAATATAGGAAGCCTAAAAATGTCGAGGCATACTAAAAATACAATGAATTTCCTACTTCGCGCCACCCTCGACGTACTAGCTTCCCGAAAGAATGCCTCAAAAATCTGAACGCATCACTTTTGCACAGTTAAGAAGGTGAAGGATAAGAACTCTACGAGAGGAATCCAGAAGTCGACGGCGATCGGAAACCAGGTATGCTACCCTATACCCCTGTACATTAAAATTCAGCTAGTGTAGGTGCGTAATCTCAAGAGCAAGTAGTACACCTACTGCTAAATATGAGCTATTCAACTGCTAACTCCATGGAATCTCAGGCACACTACGACGTAGCGTATCTGGTTATGAAACCTATGCCCAAAATTATGAAACACGTGGCTCCTCAAATTTCTTATTGAAGTAGAACTCACTAGGCAGCAATTCTAACATGCAAAATGTAAGACTAACTTTCACCCATAAATTTGGCCAGTTTCATATCCGTGTTCGGCTACTTGGGGATTTCTCGTCCTCTCTCACAGATACTGATTTAGCATGGCTTTCTCTAGAATTCTGAGATATCACTGCCAGAACCTTCCAGAAAGTTCATTATAGGTAACCAGTGACCTATCTTTCCAGTTCCAAAAAAGCTGGTTCCTTATGAGTATGACTCTCACAGCAGCGATTCCTGGCACTAGAAGATCGAATGTCTACTATGACATTACAGATAAAAAACTGCACCGTTAATACAAATAACTAACCTCAATTTTGGAGTGAGGAACGGATGTAATATCTAATATTTTACTACACCCACTCGTATATTGGACATCTCACAATGCATCTAGTTATAAAAAAGAACAAAGGATAAAGCCCTCGGCGTTCACCAATCCCTGAGGGATGCCGCATGCATTCGACTTCATTAAGCACCGTTGGAGGTGAGTCTGGAAAGAATTTGCCGATCCGGAGAGATGGAAGCCTTGGTGAGCCTGAGGCGCGGGGATCGACCCCATGTGTATTGTAGGGTGCCTCCGACCACTGCGCTAGACGCACATATCGAGTTATAGAAAAACAATAACATCGTCCTACACATAGTGGTTAATAGACAACAATGCACGAATAAATGGGTCACGAAACTCATCAAAAGTAGAAAAGAATAAACAGATTGTTGCCGCCGCCCGAATGTCTCACGCAAACGTAATATTTTCCCACATGCGAAAAACCCACGTCATGTGACACTCACACAGCCTTTACACAATATCCTCATCTCTTTCTAATGAATCCACGTGGTTAAGACCATAAACTGCTGCGAAACTCCTGAAACCTGAAGCGAAATCAAGGAAACAAAGACCAAAATTACAAACTCGGGTTAAACATATCAAATACACAAGTATCAATTAAAACTGCGCCAAAATCGGCCATAAAATAATCCTTCAGGAACGTCGAGCTTGAGCAGCTACTGCAACGATCTACAATGATGACCTTTCACCTAAAGAGTACAAGTGCTGCCAAACAAAACCCATAGAAAAGTGCAAGGAAAGCGAGTGTAGAACTAACCCAGTAGTACTCCAAGAATACAAGGCGATAGAATGGAATAAACACGAAACAATCGTGACGTATATTACCTTGCCATAACAAAAAATCCTAAACATGTCTGGTTACACAAAAAAGATTTAATGGATCCACATGTAAAATATCTGACAAAATGATCATATAGAAATATAATAAACAGCCATATACATATATTTATAGCAAATCGAAATTGTTTGTAAAAGGTGCATCAACACTCGGTGATCATGGGTTAGCACTCAACAAGGTAGGACATAACAATAAACTGCTGAAACGAGCATATTGAGGTCAAAATATCAAACACAAAACAAAGAGCAACACTAACAGACAACCAACTAAGCACAGCTAACAAGTAAAAAAGAAAAGAAAACTAGAACGGTAAGAGATTGTAGTGTAAAAACCTATTGCATTAGAACACTACAACGTAGAAGGAACGTTGCCAACTAACGAACAACAATGAAAGTCCGGTTCAGTTTTGTTCCTTCTTTTGGTTCCTCAGCTGTTTTTGCTTCTTGAGCATCAGAAGCCGCTCCAGAATTTTTTTCTGCCATCTTTTTGTACGCTGCCTGAAACTCAAGAGCCACGACTCAGAAGCGAAGGTTCTTGAACTGTAGAAACATACTGTTAATGTAATATAAAACCTAACGCATTCGTTTTTGTCAGAGGAATTGGAACCAAGGGCTCCTGAATAATGAGAACATACTGTTCATATACAATTCAACCGCCCTCCGCTCCGCACCTACACGTCTTTGTTGCCACAGTATTATATAAAATACTAATTTTCAATTCCACTTTGTTTATAGGTTAATTGACAGACTATGCGACCAATCTAAAGAACGAAGGAAGCTCACAATCACATTACCGCGAGTGAATAGTTTACTAGATTATATACTACATCCAGTAGAATCAAACAGCATGAAAAGTGGTTAAAACTTTGGCAAAACTCAAGAATGGCTTTAACGATCTCACAAATCATTACGAACATAAAGAAAGACAAACCTCGAAAAGTTTAAGAGACTGCTGTTGGAGTGAGTTTACAGCATCCTTGATCTTCTCTGGTGCCTCATTCTCCTTATTAGCCAAGATTTTCTTAGTATCCTCGATTTTATTTTTCAATGCGTCACACTAAAGCACACGAAGTCAATTTCTGAGGCTACTAAGCAGTTGTACGTTGACAAAAGCAGCACGGACCTCGTCTTTAGGAAGCTGGTCAGCGAATTCGGCCATCTTGCTCTCTGTGTCGTGGATAATACCTTCAGCATGATTGAGGACCTCAACCATCTCCTTCTTTTTGGCGTCTTCAGCAGCATTCCTCTCAGCTTCGCGAATCATGTTCTCGATCTGATCTTTTGAAAGACCTCCGGAAGACTGAATCACAACTGAAATGAGCATATAATAAGGAAAAAAAATCGAAATTTGAAAGCGACCATAGTCTGATGGCACATCACAAAACCTACTTTGTTGTTCCTTTCCGGTACCGCGATCTCTGGCTGATACATTCACAATTCCATTTGCATCGATATCAAAGGTAACTTCTATCTGAGGAACACCGCGTGGCGCAGGTGGAATGCCAACCAAAGAAAATTGCCCGAGCAATTTGTTATCGTTTGCCATTTCACGCTCACCCTGGCAGACCTTGATCTGCACTTGTGTTTGCCCATCAGCAGCAGTGGAAAATATCTTAAAACCATTTAAACTGGAACAAGAATTGTTCTCCTATACACCAAGCCTGCATGCTTTAAGCAATAAACACGACAGTGGGACAGTAATCTCTACCTGGCTTTTTTTAGTAGGAATGGTAGTGTTACGTGTTATTAGTTTTGTCATCACACCTCCCAGCGTCTCAATACCGAGTGATAGAGGAGTGACATCGAGTAGAAGGACATCGGTCACGTCACCTAAGCAAACGCTTGCGTACGATTCAAGGGCAATGCATGTGAACATAATACAACAAATTTATGGTTATGTACATACCAGCAAGTACCGCTCCTTGAATTGCAGCTCCTATGGCAACGGCTTCATCAGGATTTACTGCCTTTGACGGAGCTCGCCCAAACACTTCTTGTACGGTTTGCTGAACCTTCGGCATACGCGACATCCCTCCAACAAGAAGTACCTCGGCTATTTCCGATGGTTTTACCTGAATTCAATGTACATCTTCAACAAAGCACAACAAACAGATTTCCTTGCTCCAGTTCTACAAGAACCCGACCTCAGCATCATGCATAGCTTTACGGCAAGGTTCTATTGTACGTTTGATGAGATCGGCAACCAACTGCTCGAACTTAGCCCTAGTAAGCTTCATTGTCATGTGTTTCGGTCCAGATGTGTCCATTGTGAGGTAGGGCAGGTTGATATCCGTTTGAGTGGTTGATGAAAGCTCACATTTCGCTTTTTCAGCAGCTTCGCGAAGGCGTTGCATTGCCATTGGGTCCTAGTCAAGAATTTGTTTAGACTCACAACGGTGATTTACACATTGGCAACGGCGCTCGCACTATACAATCATAGCTGGCGCGGTGAGTAGCCAGCACGAGCAATATAAAGCCATACTTTTCCCGATGGCTGTTTTGTTTACAATACCTTTTTCTCCCACATTTTGTAATCGATCGGTAATTTATCAAACACAGATTTTGCGGAGAATTCAGTCGCAAAAACAGTATTCCGCATTTCGAAATATACAAAGGATATTCTCTCGAAAACGTTCACTGACTGGTAATCTGACAGAAATATAACTTAAGTGGAAGTAAAAAAAAAATGATGAAACAGACTTAACATACGATGTAAAACTCTCCCAACTGATGACAGCAGTGTGTTTGCATTTTAGGCTATGGTAACACATAGCAGCACAAAAAAACCACTAGTGGTCACAGAGAGATACAGCCAAGTCTTTAACACAATCCTTTCATGCTTACAATCCCTCAATTCCTCAAGTTATTGAAAAACTATCGGCAATTTTCGGAAAACCAGCGCGTCTGTAAAGGCTGAAAACTAAGTGCCGTTCGTTGCGAATGTGTTAAAATTCGTATGAGTAAAAACCCTCATAAACCTCAACGGTCCTGTTATAAATCGCAATACTAGAGGTTACCTTCGTAAGATCGATTCCTTGCTCTCGCTTGAACTCGGCAACTAAGTAATTCACCAGTGCGTGGTCAAAGTCTTCCCCGCCCAGGAAAGTATCTCCATTCGTAGACTTCACCTCAAACACACCTTTCTGGATCTCCAGCACAGAAATATCAAAGGTTCCACCACCAAGGTCATAGACAGCAATGCTATAATAATAAACGACTGAGTTACGACTTAAAAAATGCATACATTACACTTCAATAAGCCGCAACCAAGAGAGAAGAGAAACCGGCACATAGATTTCAATTCGACGAGCGTTGAACAGTTGTTCAAAAATTCTTATTGTTCAGAAATTCTTAAACTATTTCAGGATAGGATCGAACTTTACTAGCGAAAATGGCAAAAAATCCATCCTGACTTTCGAAAAAAGCCAATTTAACAACACCACATTAACTAGCTAACTATTGTTGAAAAACAATTTGTATAACTAACGGACGACCCAGGATAACCAATTTAAGAGACAAGCCTTAAATTTTTAAAGAAGTCTGTTCATTTCTACTGAACGTGAAAGTTACTCGTCTCCATAGTGCAAATAGAAATGCGCTCTATCCCTATTTTAAACGCTCACTTAAAACCCTAATTAGTGCTAACCAGTTAACTAATTACAGCTGGTCTCATTATTGTGATCGTGTGCACAATATCTTGGCTTTTTTACAAGAAAATCATATATACATTTTGTCCTCTGTTTTATCCAGACCATAAGCAAGAGCGGCAGCAGTGGGCTCATTAATCACTCGAAGGACGTTCAAACCAGCAATTTGTCCTGCATCCTTTGTAGCCTTAAAAAGAATGTAAAGAATTAGATATAGGAATAGGAAAAGATTAAAAGGAATGAAGCTATATATGTATATATACGCAAATGTATATGTAATATGAGTGTGAGTATATGTACACGCGTATATGTATACCTGTGTACAGACGTACATACATACGTGCAGGTGCATTTATGTCTACCTATATATACATAGAAGTGTATTTATAAACATATCGTATAAACGCTCCTATTTAGTTACTGCCACATCGTAGATGTAGACCTATTACTAGACGACGATCTGATATCAAAATCCAATAAACAGCAGAGATCTGCTGCAAGCACTTCTCCAATGTTCTGTTCCGTATTTCCATTCCAAAGCCCAGAAATGAGGAAATCAAAGCCTCCAGCTCCCCGCGACACGTCGTTCTCAAATGCCCAAAGGGGAAAACTCGGGAGAAAAAACCCTTCCAACACAAGCAAATAACAGGATGGAGATTGTACTCAGAACTGCATCACTAATCGTGAAGATGAGCCATTCATGTACACGTAATTATATTTACGACATAACGTTACGTAGACTACACGATAGAGCATACATGAAAACCACCTGTCTCTGTGAGTCATTGAAGTAGGCCGGAACGGTAATAACAGCATTATGTACTGTCGTTCCAAGATAGTTTTCAGCGGTCTCTTTCATTTTCATAAGAACAAACGCTCCGATCTGAAATTCCCGCAAAAGGAAACCATAATAATAGCCCACTAATCCAATCCGTAACAAAAAAATGAACATAGGTGACTTCAATGCACTACTTACCTGTGAAGGAGAATACATTTTTCCTTGTGCCTCAACCCAAGCATCTCCATTGCTGGCTTTCGAAATTTTGAAAGGTACAATTTTTTCTGCAATGTAAAGAGAAAGTAAGCCAAATATAAGCAACAAGAAAGTAACAACATGACCCTCAAATCCTTAACAAATGGCATGGGAAACCACAAACCAGTTAATAATCGAGGATGCGAGCCTGAAAGGATTTCAAAGAAACGTTCCTTCCCTTACAACGTTTACAACGTTTGAAAAAACCACGTTTTAATATCAAGTGGGGAATTTTACACACAATTTACACCTCCTACTACTTGGTTTTCGCGTAGAAAAATAACAGTGCACCTTCGTTTCATGAAGATGACATTTATGAATGAATTTGTTCCTACCCAATTGTTAATATTAAAGAAGACATCACAAATGTGTTACATTTACATGGTCAATAGTCAGTCTGAATAAATATACGGAACTAGAGCAGACTAAATTGAATTGTGTAATACTATCTTTCACAGCAGGGTATTATGTGAAGTGCAATCACAATGATGCTGAGATATCTGCAAAACTCCGGATCGGTCGGGAACAAACGTGTTATGCTCCATCCGGGGACTAACGCTTTCACCACCACACCATGCGGGCTCTTCGTTCCTCCTGTCCCTCTGGTATTATTCACATTAATTTGAGAAATACCCATACACATTTATACGATAGGAAAAAGGCTATCTATTTATTACAGAACAAAAAAGTTTTTGTCTTGCCACAAGATTCAAACCAAAGCTTGAACAGAACAGACTTTGCTCTTTCGGCCCATGGGCGTGAACAACTCATACAAATTACTTTCATTTCGCGCCTACCTAAAATCCAAATTTCAAAGTAAAACCCCACTGTTCTCCTTAGAATGAGGAGACTTGTCCGTTGTTAGCGAAGATCTCTAGACCACGCCTAAGATAAGCTTGCTGATTATACTCACACAAGTATGGATTTCAAGTGAAAACCAGTCAACAGCTCAAAGAAAAAACTCGCCATCTTAGCAAATGAGCTGAATTTTCTATAGTTTGCCTCAACGACAACAGACTTCTTGTTCTGTGACCTCTAAATATTCATTCTGTGTAGGATGTGTAAACTGCACACATAGGGATACTGCAAATTGCTATTTGTGAAATGAATTTTCTCAGCGCAACGTTCAAAACACCACCAAAAAGTTGTTAGAATAACAATCGAAGGACTTTCTAAAACACTCGAAAAAAAAAGCTGTGCTGAACCACAGTGATGGATGCATAGGCTGTGAAAACCTCAGCAATATAGGATGAAAGGTAAATAAATGATTGACTACTAATTTACTAACGAAAACTTACACATCCTTCTGCACCTCTGGGTCGTCAAATCGTCTCCCAATTAGTCTTTTTGTAGCATAGAGAGTGTTTTGGGGGTTAGTGACTGCTTGACGCTTCGCCGGTGCTCCAACTAATCGTTCACCATCCTTTGTGAAAGCCACGGTTGATGGAGTAGTTCGCACACCCTCTGCATTTTCTATAACCTGAAAATACTTGGTAATGTAGGTTTAAAGGAAGCAAGGATACAACATCTAAAGAATAAATAATGCTTTGGGACTACCACACGCAGCTATTGACAAAGAGAGATTACCAAGATGTGTAACGGAATAACTCCGATGTCACGACACGAGAGGACACCTTGTGTACCAAGACGACATTTTGTGATGGCATTAGAAGACATGTTATCACAATAAGAAAAAAACTGCGTTTCTTCCAATTTTCGGTCAACATTTTCCAGATTTCACTTGTAAGTCTCCAATGCATTGAAGAGATAGTTGTGTTTTCCAACTAGTAGCCCTACTGGTTAGGTAATAGGTAAGGAAAATCTGTACAAGTTCCGGAAGGTGACACGTGCACCTTTGCACCGATGGTTCTCAAAAAAATTACAGCTCGGTGAACTCTGATATACTAGGTTCAGCTATGGGGAGCATAGCACAGTGGTAGTGATGTCCGTCACCACGACCATGGTGCTAGATCGATTCCGTTCCAGGCGGATCAAGCCCCCCATCCATTCAGGGTCGGGAAATTGATACCGGACTTTCCAGGAAAAAAAATCACTGCAATCCAACTGGGAGCGCTCCAGCCCGGCTATTTCAGGACTCCAGGTAGAATCGACTCGACCAGCATTCCACGACATTCAAGATGAAAGGAAAATCCTCAAGCAGTAGACGAAGCCACACGTAAAAAAAAGTTGGAAGATCATCGTGGATAAGGGATGCGAGGAAACGAAGCGAATGTGAGAACTCCTGGGATCTGCACAGTAGGTCTGAAGACGGGTCATATAAAAAAAAGTCTTCGTGAGAACACTGTTCTAGTAACAGTGTAAACACCTTTTTGGTTTAGAGATTTACCAGCAAAGCAGCAAAAAAAAAGGTACGGGACCAAGGAATTCCCATGAAAAATGCTCTTCCAACAAGCAAGACACATGGCAGTCAATACAACCCAAAAAGCCCCTCACTAATGACTAAGGCCGTCACTGATTTTTGAATAATTAGTAGAAGTGAAATCATCATGGGCATGGCCCAGTGAATACGTCTAGTAAAGGACAATATGGAAACAACCTGCTCTGCATTCATTATAGAATTGAAGAACAAATAGTTGACGACTTCCAAAATGAGAAGTGCGCATAAATAGCACAGCGATACCACGCAGTTCGCGAAAATGCTGACTTCTGCAAACCCAGAAAAAAAACATTACTTTGGTGCTTCCCAATTCCAAAACAATATATAGTCTACCTAGGCTAATGTTTCTCTTGTAGAACCTTAAAGCCCTGAATATCTTATAGGATACAAACACGTCAATGACGTAACTAGCAGTATTATAAAACGACCACTTTCAATCAAACGAAATGCAAATCAATGCTCCGATGGATTAAGCACTCGAAGATGGTGAAGTGCATCGATACCTTAGTCGGAATAAAATCAATACTACTGGTCAATCTTGCAATAGATCACAAACATTTTCATCAAACCACACGAAGTTCTTAATTACCTTTGCTTGTTTTCCCTCCATAACCGCCACACAGGAGTTCGTCGTTCCCAGATCGATCCCAATCACAGCGCCACGAATTGTATCCGACTTGAACCGTTGAGAGAAGCCACCCAGATAAGCAGTCCGAGCAAGCACTCGACTACCTATCAATGAAGCACTAAATAGCGTCCTAGCCGTCGGAAAAAACATGTTGCTGTAGAAATCACCTAGACTTACGTTCATTGGAATAAAAAAATGAATATTTAAAACAGTAAAAGAGGATAACAAACGATTTGATTCACAAATCACAAATTCAGAGTCCAGAAATCATAACCCAGATCAATGTCAGGAAATCACCATCCTGGACGATAGCTAACCGACATGAAAAGACCCTAGCACGGCTATCCCCAGCCTCCTGGAGAAAACCTTCCTAAGTTAAGCACTAGTTCAATGAAAAACTGAGCTGGAGCACCCCAAATCTTCGTAGAGAAATGACATGGCAAGTATTAGGTAACAAGTAAAACCACGTTAACTTGTAGAAAGCTGCCGGATTCCATCAATTAAATGAATAAAGGCCTATATTAGTGGTACATGAAGCATCGCAGATCAATTTCAGAATGCTACTACAGCTTAACCACGTTAGAATAGTCCGGCAGACCTTGAAATTTCATCATTTGCTCGCTGTAAAATTAAAGGTCGCAAAAACGAAATCATATGGAGCAAGAACTCTTCAGCGGAGCACACTTTCTTGTAAACCGTGGGCTATGCGTCGTTGTATCATTTCTTCGTGATCTTGAGGATTTAGGTGGTTACCGTGGGGTTTTGGTGATTACTGTCGGAGTTGAGGTAATTTTTTTCCTTTCAGTGCAAAGATGGGATTTGCTTCGTCATCTCGTGAAGTCAAGTTGAAGATGTTGAAAACCTCACATACTAGGAAGACCACGAGGAAGCTAAATCGTTTGGCGCAGAGGAAAAAGTTGTCACGAAATGTAATAGATGGGCTGAAGGATATTAAAGCAAGAAGATCCAAGGAATCCCGAAAGCGGGCGCTCAATGTAAGAAGTTAAAATATCTTCTATTAAGTTATTGCTTTCTTCTGATATCAGTTCTGGTTCTGGTTTACTCTTTTCACTCGAGTAAGGATATAATCTATAACTTTATCATATGGTCTGCTGATATTCGCCATTGCTTCGAAGGGATTGTGTGGGTGCCAAAATCGTGACGAGGGTTTGGTGTTTGAGTACTACTTTATCTTCAATACCTAGTGTCAAAACGATCTGTGGATACATTTCTCTACATAATCAGCCGTAGGTTTCAAGAAATCAGAAGTGCTGTCACACCAGAGCTCTACGAATTTGATTTAACAATGGTCGCTACCCTCAATCTCGGTGAATAAGGTTGTCTATAGCTCGTTAGGACCGTGGCATGACTCGGTTACTATCAAGATAAAGTGCCATGTCTTTCCCACTCTCTGTTGGTAGAGAGGTTTCTCATAGTAAACAAATGGAATTCCATGACTTATTCCCTCGTTGTTGTTGTTTAGACGTCAGGTGACCCTTCAACAGTAAGAATCTTCCCACAAAGTACTGAAGAACCAGTGCATAGGACTTCGACGTAGTCGCTTAGTACTTCCTAAGGGATATTCATTCAATGAGTTCGTGGACGGATATTCTAGATAGAAGATGATTGGATTGATGACCGTAACGTCCACTACGATGACGAAGCTGAAGATAATCTGCCTCTGGATATGTTGGATGCTGACGTTGACTGGGAAAACAGTGCATTTGCAGGAGTGGTACGAAGACACAATCGAAGTTGGTTTCCCCCTAATCTTGTGCTCCCCAGCTTCATAGGTTTTGAGATGTGGAACACATGTGCATTTATGTTATTAAGACTATATCAACACAGAATTCGAACACCTCTGCAGTCGGGATGGCGATGACAGCGATATTGAAAAGAAGAAGAGGAAGTTTGAAGGACATCTGGATGATAATTTAGAGGAAATGCTGCCAATCAAGTTGAAGGATGGAAGAGTTTTCCGTCCCACTCGAGAAAAGAATATGGAAATGGAAGACGAACCGGACCAAGATCAAATGAAAGAGGAGACTAAGGTCGAATTCGAGGTATTTATTCAGTTTTGTAGTCTTATTTCTTAAATCCAATGAAGTCTTATTCCAATATCTATTAGAGTGTTTTAACCCATTTTCTAGGATTTCTCTGGGCTTAGCGCTGTTGAACTGCTCCTAAAGAGAAAAGCAATGATCCAGCAGTTCAAGCAAACGATTTCCGGTTACGCTCATGACCTTCTCACGGATCCCCAAGATAACGTAAGTCGATTATTGACTAGATAGTTGGGGGAAATGGGTGAACTTTCTAGAACGGCCTTCTGGGAACATGAACTTAAAAATCGTACCTTAAAGGCCTTCGATCATGCTGCATGTCTTGTCTTATCTCTTCAGATCTATAGGCTGCGCGATTTGTTTCAACTATGCCAGGGAGAAAAAGTACATTCACTGGTTCGAGAGTCAGTTCAGAAACTGGCTTTGCTTAGTATTATGCAGGTGTGTCGAATACTTGTTATGAATTTCTGTCAGAAGAGGCTTCTTTAAACAGAGAGTTTTAGGGGAAGGGAGAGGGGAATCTGCTTCCTTTTAGTACTTTTTTCTTTTCGGATTTTCGTCTCTACACATTATAGGCTCTTATTGACATCATCCCTGGCTATTCTATCCGCGAACTTAATGAAGAAGAGAAACAACAGAAAGTGAAGAAGGAGACAAAGAAACTGCGAAATTTCGAGGAAGTTCTGCTGCGGTACTACTTGAAATTTCTCCAGTTTTGTGAAAAGAAGATGGAAAGTGCGTTTTTTTTCGAACTTTTTCTGGTCCATGTGAATGTAACTTCTTTGTTATACTTATCATTTTCACGTAAGTCTTCATCCAACGTATGTTGTCTGCTGCGCACCAACCTGGAAAAACTTCTTTCTACTTAATAATTTATAAGAAAGGTTTATTAGACGTCCTTTAGTTTGATTTGAATCCTGCCATGAAAGTATCCCAGAGGCCGTTGCCAATGCGAAGAGTATGAATATAACGAGAGCTATCATATTTGGTAAAGGTAGTAAAATCTGCGGAGTTTCACATGAGTCGCACAGAGGTTAATCGTCTTTTATATTAACAAAGAAGTGGAATAGTTGAATATAAGAAAGGTGTATATACCTCGTACTTGTTTCCCGTCTGGCCAACGTGTGTTACATATCGCTCATTGCTTGGACGGCGAAAAATTAAGCGTCATCACGAGTCTATTAAACGTCTGCGAGCTCTAGTAACCTAGTTTTTGTATTCCATTTTTTTGACATCTTGGGCTTTCACAGAAGATTCACTGAGGAGTGGTATCATTAATAAAACTAGAAATGATCGCTGGGGTTTCTAAGAGCAGGATTTCTCACTACATGTAGGATCGACTGTGAAAACGCGCAATCACTGGGACCCACCAACGCCATGTCTGAGAGCAGAAGAGAAAGAGAGCTGTTTGACAACCAACAACCAAAACCGTTGTCCTGGGCCGGGAATTGAACACTGATCTCGCATGTGAGAGACACGGGTGCTAACCACTATACTACGGGGACTGTACGTGCCAGCGGTTTACCGCCTCATCGTGGCTGTTCGACTGCGCTGTAGAACGAGGAGATTAATCCCCTCGACAAGTCGTCCCAAACTGGGAAGGAGTTCGGCGTTTCTATGAGCAACCCCAGCTAAGAGTAAACTAATACCAAGATCTGTCGCCGTCGTACCAAACTAATCGCATGGTGGCAAATCTCTCTGATCCACATGGGTGACCTGTGGTGATGACAACTCAGGGCAGACTTTGGCCAGGCTGACCTGGGAACTCCAGAGGTCCACAGTACCTAAACCAGGGAAACTCCGAAGAAACGGAAATTGTGCTAGGGCTCACACAACCACTGAAGACGGGCCATTCATGTATCCAAGTATCCAAGTGATGTACCCGAAGGATAATCGTGTTTTCATGAGGCTTTTTGCACTCATTGTATAGTTGTGCTTATAGCGCTGCTTATTTGATAACCAAATACTAAAAGTCCTTATGTTCACCAAAGGAATGAAACCGTACTGAGTCGATTCTTCAATCGTCAATCTGACCATTGAATTGGATACTTGTATGACTCTTATTCACGGCGAATCGCGCGAATTCCATCACAGTTTTATGTTAGTAGTTGGGCAAGTCCTTTCTTCTTTGAAATGTCAAGGTATCTTTGCTGGCGTCTTCCAAAGTTGTCAGAGGCTTTCTCCGCCATTGCCGATCAAGCGGTTTTCCACCTTGCGTCTGGTTTGTCACAAACACGACGGTGATTCCTCGCGCTTGGTCAAACAATTAGGATATCTGCTTTACCTGAGGAGTCTTGGTAACTGCTGCTTAAAGTCTACAATGAAGCCTCGACTATCCCTAAAATTCACTTTAAAAATTATTCATTCATGTTTCTTAGTAAGTAGATTAGTACGACTAGGCGTTTCCATATGATGGTGACGAGGACAGAGTAGAAAGCAAAGGTGCCTCTCGGTCATAAATACTGTGGAATTTGGTTCAGAATCAGGACTATTGTTATTACTCTATTACGCTTGAAATGCTCGACATCTACAAATCTCTATTAGTTTTTTTTTGTTTGTTTGACCGCAGTAGACATATTCTCACTAGCAAAATTCTACGTGATAGGATATATCGCTCTAGCGTTCTCAACAGCAGCTGTTGAATTCAAAAGGTGCACTAATGAAGTGCTGCGCGACAAAATCTATAACGAGCGAAAAGTGCATTGAATTCAAGATACACTGTCCATTCTGTCTCTACATATGCACTGCTTTCATTTCAATGTTTTGTATTAATTGGATAACGTTTAAAGCACATTATCGGAATTGAGTTCTAAGGGAACTATCGTACCTCATCACATGTAGACCTGTCGCACATTACCAATATATATATATATATATATATATATATATATATATATATATATGTTTGTACATATATATATACACGTGTATATACATATGCACATACATGTGTGCATGTATATATACGTATGCATATGCATATATATATATATATATATATATGTATATATGAAGGATAAAAGGATAAAACTCTCGGCGTTGATCAATCCCTGAGGGATACGCCATGCATTCGACTTTATTAAGTATCTTTGGAGGTGATTGAATGCATATATGGCCTTCACAATGACTCGCGGTGGCCTACCGATCTATCGATCCAGTGCTGCGATCCTTCCAGACAACTCTGGTGCCAATTAGCCGACCCCCGAAGGAATGGAAGGCCTAATGGGCGAGGTTTGATCCTAAATATGTTGCAGGGCGCCTTCGACCACTGCGCCACACGTGCCCACATTGAATATAAACACATACATATACATATGTATATGTATATACATATATATATACGAGAGCGCGAGTGGCGCAGTGGTTGGAGGCGCCACTGCGACACACACACGTAAAATCGATCCCAGCTCCCATGGCCCACCAGGCCTTCCATCCCCCTCCGGGGTCGGCAAATCGGTACTTGTCTGGGGGAATAGCAGCACTGGCTCGATACATCGGTAGCCCACCGCGAGTCATTGCAAAGGCCAGATATGCATCCAACCAGCTCCAACGATACTTATTAAAGTCGAATGCATGGCGCATCCCTCAGGGATTGATAAACGCCGAGAGCTTCATCCTTTTATCCTTTATATGTATGGAGTGCGTTAGGAAGCCCTGACTTCAACCTTTTGCCCAGAAAGCTGTCAATTAATAAACCTATTGAGGGCATTCATCAAATACATCGACGAAACATGATGCACGAATTTTCAAGTGCGGTATATATGAGGTTTACCAGAAATATTGAGATGAAATAAAAAAAAGGAACTCGAAGGGATGGAAGGCTTGGTGAGCCACGGGTGCGGGGATCGATCCCATGTGTGTGTGCCGCAGGTCGCCTTCGACCACTGCGCCACACGCTCCCTCATTAAGATGAAGTATATGAATTGGTCGTAACATTCAGAAGTATATGAATTAATGATAACATTCTACTGGCTCTGTGGTTGTGGATTTTTTTTAAGTATACAGACGTATTGTTTAGAACTCAACATCCGAGGTCGAAAACTTTGCGAAACTTCTTTCACATACAAGTTGGGTATGTTGTGCTTGAAGGCCATGAGCAGATTTGCGATATATGTTCCACACTTCAATTACGCCACTAATATCCTTTCTGCACTCATTCGTCTCTCTCTGAGCAATTGTTCGGCTGCTGTTTCCGAAGTGTGCAACACCCTGAATCAAGTGTTTCGCGAAGATCTGCATCTGCGAATGTCATTATTTGGTGCTAGAAGTATCGCCTCCTTGGTTAGCAAGCGTAAAGGTTGTGTACCTCCTCAGCTGATTGCTACACTCCTTTCCTTGAACATCAAGGTTTGCCCTTTTCGTTCATCTGACACTGATGCCCAAGTTTTTTTCTTTCCGAAAAGGTTTCTTATAGTATTCACCGTACAAATCACTGTTTAGGAGGTGAAGGATGAGAGCAAGAAATCGGGGAAGAGACTTATCCAAGCGAAAAGGGCTAAATTGAAGAAGGAAAGAGCGAATAAAACTGCGAGAAAGGTACGCCATCCTTAGGCGTTCATATTATTGTCTTATATCACATTTTCTCTATATTATCTTTTTTTAAAGTACAAAAAGCAACTGGACAAGTTAGAAGCTGATCTAAAGGAACTGGATGCTGCCGAGAACCTTTCTACGAAATTGAAGACGGTAGTCTAATTCACGGATACTATTATTACATTGACAGCTTTTGCTTTTTTCTCGACATTCGCTTTGTGCCTTCGAAAAGCTGTTGGTATCACATCTCATCAGATGATGTTGGTCATACTTTCAGGCAACTGAGACAATGAAACACGTCTTTCAATGCTATTTTTCGGTTCTCAAGCGAGTGCCAAATGTAGCATTGCTTGAGCCTGTATTAGAGGGTCTGAGCAAATTTGCTCACCTTTTAGGAGTAGAATTTTTTGAAGATATTGTTTCCACTATGGAGAATCTTGTAAATAGGGAGGGTCTTCGTCTTCTGGATCGACTATATTGCATCAATACGGTGTTTATTATTTTGTCTGGAGATGGACAGCTACTGAATATCGATCCTTCACGGTTTTATCGAACTATTTACCGCTTGATTAATCAACTACCTTTCGAAAGGAAACCAGGTAACATAGCTCTTACACTTTCCAGTCCTATAATTTTTAAATTCAGTGGAAGAAATCTGCAGTTATGAGATATTAATCCCACCACTTACCTACTTGGATACTTGGACGGCCCTTCCTCACTAGTCGTGCGGGCCCAGCATAATCTCCATTGTTTGGAGTTTTGCTGTTTTAGCCATTATAGTTCCCTGGAGTCCCAAGGTCAGCCTGGCCAAAGTCTGCTCCAGGTCGTTTGTGGATCAGAGGGACATTTGCGACCATGCGACTAGTTTGATACCAGGACGGCGGCAGATCCTGGTATTGGTTTACTCTTAGGTGGGCTTCCTGAAGGAATCGCCAAACTCGTTCTCAGCTCGGGAGACCCTGCTGAGGTGATGAATCCCCCCGCTGTACATCGCAGTCCGACACCCATGAGGACCTCCCAGCCATAATGAGGCGGTAAATTGTTGAGAGGATTAATTCCATTACTTCAGAATTACTGAAAACTGCCCGTTGTTTTTTTTTTTATAAAATAATTTGTTTTGATCGTGCAAATTTGCAGATGTTAGGAAGAAGCAGATATGTGTAGTTGCATCCGTCCTCGATTTGATGGTAAACGATCGTAGAAAACAGGTATTTGAAACAGCTCCTCATTTAAGCCCCAGAAATTTTAGTTGTGGTGCTCTTCCTTTGATTGATTCATTGTTTCGCTGCGTCATTATCGAACATCTAGCATCATCTAGTGAGCATGATTTCTATCTCCCAGAGCTAATTGGTTTATATTTGCTTAAGTTGCCGCTGTCTCGAGTAGCTGCTTTTGTTAAACGGGTTCTCTCGATAGCAACTATTATGGACAATCCATCAGCGCTATGTTTGGTTGCGCTCGTGCGAAGTTTCTTCATCGTAAGTTTTTGCGTAACTAATAATGGTTCTTGTAGATGTTGACCCCCACTTAACAGATGCTTGTAACAACAGTTCCGAATATGTTTTTTAAAGGCACACCCTAAACTGGTTCAACTGGTAGAGGAGGATGATTTAGAAGGAGGTACTGGAGGTATGTTTCGTTCTGATATTGACGACCCGGATGTGTCGAACGCTCTGAGCAGCAATGTCCGTACTGAGCTTAAAATCTTGTCCCAGGTGAGCTTTTACACCTATGTAAGTGTAACCTTCGAAATTCTCATCATTTCTGATAGTTCGGTTGGTTTCAGCGCCGACACCGTTCCCTGAGTCAGTTTGCTCAAAACATTCTCCATTCTGTACCATCAACGGGGCCGTTAAGACTCAATCCTCAGCTGACATCTATGTTAGTGAATTTCCTATTATATAACAATTTCAATACTGGTATTACATTGTTGTAGGAGTAAGGGAGAAACATTTTTAGACGGCATTCTCTGTTCAGTTTTGGGAATATTTTTCTTTGCTTAACTGCTTCATACCAAATATTTCAAAATGGAGGTGATAAAATTTTGTTCCAGAAAACCGTGGATTTTAATGGAGCGCGAATTTGAGATGGAAGAGTACTCACAGGACGTTATGAAATATATTGAAGACATCCGAAAAAATCTGAACGTATGTGAAACTTTGTAGTAGCATTAATGACTTGTACTTATTTTCTAGATATTTCGAATAGTACAACAATTACAACAACAATTACGATGAAATATTTGCAAAACTCTGAACCGCGGGTGTCTGCGGTGGGGAACGAGCGTGCTATGATCTTTTTCCGGTGATTGCTTGGTGGGTGATTGCTGATGGCACTGGTAGACAGAAAACTAGCTCAGAGACAGGCGACACAAAGGACTCGCATAGTATGCTGGTGAACGCGTTAGCACCCGGAAAGGTAATAGCGTGTTCCACCCTACCGCAGACACCTACGGTTCGGAGTTTTGGAAACATCTCAGCATCATTTTGGCTGAACTTCACATAAAGCTCTCCTGTGATAAGTTGTGGTAGGCTGCAAACAAAAAGATAATGTTCCGAATGTTGTTAAAAAACTTAGTCTTGTTACAAATAATGTTTTCTTTAGAAGCGCTACGCCTCTACAAGTATTTCTTCTTGGTTCAATGTTTTTTGTATTCAAATCCTAGGCGAAAGTGAAGAAGAAGAAAGCCAATGTTCTTATCCATAATGAACAGAACTTTTCAGAAGCACCAGCAAGAACTAACGCCAAAAAATCTACAAGTCCACATAGAAAGCTGGTTGAAAGGTCGATTACCAAAAGCATTTTGTTGAGCCAGTGAAATTGTTATTTTGTCTCTAGAAATGTGTTTCTGTTCAAAGCCTTGTTTGTTGTTCTTGTCATTCCATTCGGTTTAAACCCTGCTTTTTGTTGTGAGGGTTGATAATACGCTATGAAGGACTGTGAAAGGTCACCTAGTTGTTCTATTTGGGTCTCTACGTCTCATACTGGTTTTCCAGCTTCTAAAGTACTCCGGATTTCAATTGTTCTGTTCGGAATTCCTGTCAACATATTCGCTACGAAACCGGTTTTTCAACAGTAATTTTACTGCAGTGAAACAAGAAAAATCTTGTCCTGTAAGCAAAGGTTTATATTCAGATAGTTTTCATTGGATGTAGTAAAATTAACTAGGACACGGAATACCATTATTTAAAATCAAAAGTGGGCATTCTCATCGCATTGTACGACTCCTGTAGAGTTCTCATCGTCGAGAATGTATTAACATCTTAAGACAGACATATTGATTGAGCGATATCTGCATTTGTTGTAGGGTCTTCCCATTTTCCTTGAGCCCTTGTGTTATGGAAAATATGTGAAAGGCTCAACCAGTCTTTTGTTGAATGGCAGTAGGTTTTCTAGGTGAAGTATATTCTTTTCCAGACCGATTGAAGTATGGTTCTTCATCGATAGCATACCATGTCGGACAACGGAAGGTAAGCACCCGTAGGCCGCCAATGTCCATCTGTGCAGAAATAACGGTCCTGCAGAAGTGTCTGTTAAAGCTATCGCATTAGAGGTCGTGGATGAAGTAACCACTGCACCAACTCCTCCAACTCTTTTGGCTCTACTTAATTATATGGGCAATCCTGATACTATAGGTGGTTGTATGGGAGGTGCTTCCTTTTTTTTCTTTAGATTATCCCGATCCGTGGTGCTACAGTCCGCATTAGGTAGTGTGACGCCGCTAACTTATATGCCTTTTATGTACGGATCGTCATTATAGGCTTTTTCAAACCCTTGAAAACATTGATTATTCATGCCGGCGTAAAATTGAAGTTGGTTTTGAACAACATAGTCTATGTGTCAGCCAGTGAGATCCAGAATGCTGGAAGATGCATTGCCATCATGAAAATGTAAAAACGAATGGCAACAGATCAACAACCGTCCTACATAAAATGCTGTCGCGTCGTAAGGATACTTCATTTAAACGGTGTCCCGCACCAAATGGCTCGACTTGGTGTGACGACGAAGACCTTTATGGCGAGAATAAGTGGCTCCGGACGATGAATCCAATCACTGCTATTCTGGAAAAGGCAAAGACGCCGAAATATTAGCCATAATAAACTTTTTATATACCATCTTCATATGGGCTTAATAATCCAGTGAAGTGTCATCATAGTCATTGGAGCGTTAAGCAGCGTAAGATAACTCTTGTATTCTAGCAGCGTCTCTGTACTCTTGGAGAGCAGTTACTGTCGTCAGTGTGTTAAACAAAGATTCATATTAAATAACATATTTCCTGTATATTGAAGTGGTGAACTTTTCCAGCTCATCTTTCAACCGGATTTCAATGCCGTCTAATGAATGCTGCTTACAGTACTTCGTATTGTTTCTTCACTCGTCGTTGTGTTATCTCTACCATTCTCCACATATTGTGTTTTTCAGCTCCGTAAAGTTGGATCCTTCTTGAAAATTTAAACTTCCTATAATTTATAATAATGCGAGCGGAAAACGGAGTGGGTAGTGATGCAGTCCATGAAGCAGAAAGACGCTGGTTTGACCACCCAACGCTCTGCTCTAATCCACGTGGGAACGCGATAGTACGGCTATGTCCAAGATTGCATTGAAACTCGACCAGCGTTCTACGACATTCATAAGGAAGAGGAAATCCTTAGGAAGCTTCTGAAACAACACGCGAAATGTTGGAACACCTTTGTGGACGATGAAGGCGAGGAAGACGAATCGGATACAAGTAGTGCTGTTATCCACACAAGAGATGTGATATGGGGTCATGAAAAAAAAAGTAAAGGAAAGTGATTTATAATTCCATGTCCTTCATGATAATGTACACATCTTCTTTCCACTTTTTTTCCTTTCACGACCAGCTACGAGGAGTCTAATATGCTTCATATCTAAGTGAACCCTTGAAAATCTTACCAAAAAGGAAACCAGATAACTAATAGGAAACTAGCTAGTTCACATAGTTGGCAAACATAACGATCCACACTTTCCTATCAAGGTCTCTTCTATTCCGGAGAAAACCAGTGAGAGTGGTTTTATCCACCAATTGGTAATCGAAAATAATTTCATCCCGAATCATGAGGTATTCGTGCTTGAATGATCCCAAACCATTATCACAGACCGTGAGGTTTCCTGTAATTCGAGTCTTCCTAAACGGCGCTGATACCTATGAAGGTAGCGGATCTTGAAAGACCGACCACTAGACTTGTAAGAAATTGGATCTATGCTCTCATTTGGACTGACATATGAGAAAATCGAACGTCACAAATCTTCAGCCAGAAGCGATATATATAGGTGGTATAAAGTAGGCGCTGCCTTCAGCGCATAGATCATACATCTCTGTAGCATATACTGAAAGCTGTGTTGGTAGTTTCTACATTAAACAGTGTAAATATCCACAATAATATGCTACTTTAGTAAACGTTCCAAGCTCACGAATGTCAAAAACTCGTTGGTGGTGGTAAATTCTAATAACATTGTTCACGAACATCTGCATCGCCTTCAATGCATGCGTTCCCCTCAAATTGATTGCACCTTCCAAATATTACCAAATTCCGAGATTGTTGCCAAGACAACAGAAGTTCTGCTTATTCTGTTAAGATAAAATTCCGATTTTCTGCCGTGTACAAAGCGTATTTCCCTTTTTTTCTGTGAAGGCTTCGAACATCTTTGTCATCGAAATGAACAGCTGAGCAGGTGTGATTTCGTCAGGACGAACGCTTTAATCCGGAATTAGTCCCACGACGAATTTATAATCCAATGCCGAGGTTAATAGAAAGTCGATCCTAGGTACGCTTTAATATTTTCGAATTCATTGTTAGTGTCTGTAACTGCCATATTCATGTTAAATTCATTGATGTAGATGAGAAACGATTTTGATAGGTGTCTCCTGTGAGGTAAAGCCAGCTCTCCTTTGGCGCCGTTACAACCGAAGAACATGGAGAAAAGAACTGATTGCTATGTATGGATGTTATCTTGGCCATTTTTATTTCGGTTTTGCTGCGTTTTGATTCAAAACATATTTTTTCAACGTTAGCTGGTATGGAGAAGATGCTAAAGCTTTCAAAGTAACTATTTTGTGCAGCTTTGGTGCATTCCTTTGGATTTTTTATACAGATATTTTGTTACGGTTCATATTTTCAGGCAATAATATGGTTATAGTCGGAGTGTATGCGGAACGTATGCTTGCCGACTTTGATAAAGCCTGTGGAAAGATTGGTCTTCGACTAAATCTCACAGAAACGATGTTCATGAGGAACGGATTGGTTTCCTGTGCCCCGTTCACGCTCAACGGAACGAATTTCTCCGAATGTTCCAGTTACGCCGGTCTAGATCAGGAAATCAACACGTGGACGAGTTAGGTCCAGAGTTGAGCAGAAGGATACGAGCGGCTTGGTGAGCTTTCAAGAGCATCAAGGATGCAGTCAGGAGAACAAAGAACACCCAACACCGTGCCCACGCTTTCGACTTAACGGTACTTACCTCCTTAACGTATGTGTCAGAAACCTGGTCTCTGCGTAAGCTGGATGAAAGATCACTCAGCGTTATTGAACGCGCAGTCGAAAGGACGATACTAGGAGTATCTTCTGTCACACAAGTGAAGGAATGTAACAGAAGCTTCGAGCTGCGTCAACGATGAAAAACCAAAGATGCCGCTCCGTGCGACAAACTGTCAAGGACAAGGTGGGACGAACACGTAATGCGTATTAACGATAACCGATAGACGAGAGCCGTTAGTGACTGGATTCCTCGGCATGTTAAACGCACTGCAGGGAGACTACCGACTCGATGGTCAGAGTTTTTCACGAAAAGGCTGAAAGAAAGACATGTTGCTCGACGAGTCCCTAGAGCGAGCAGAACCCACTAGGCTACTCTTGCACGCGACAGAGAAAATGGAAGACTTCCTGGCGCCCGCTCGAGTCAGCCGACGATCAGCGGGACTACAGGTGAAACAGGTGAATCGGAGTGTATAGAAACAGTAACCCTGCAATATACATGGGATCGATTCCCATGCCACTGACCCACCAAGCCCTCCATCCCTCCGCGGTCGACAAATTGGTACCAAACTTGTCTGGGAGCAGAGCAGCAGTGGCTCGATACATCGGTAGGCCACCACGAGTCATTGTAAATGCTAGATATGCATTCAATCACCTCCAACGATGCTTAGTGAAGTCGAATGCATGGCGTGTCCCTAAGGGATTGATCAGCACCGAGAGTTCTAATCTTTATTTTTTATTATTGAAGCAGCTAGTAGATAAAACTCCAAGTGTAAATAATTAGGAAGTGTTCTTGTACGATTGCATTTGAATTGCTGCTATCGTCCTGTATTGTGATGACAACAGCAGTTCGGCGTTTTGTACTCATTTATGCAATCTGATCAACAATTTGTATCTAATGTTACCATTTTATCACTCCTTTTTAATTTTCAACGTAAAGATCTTTCGGAAACAATACAGGCATGAATAGATAGGTCCAAATACTATGAATCCAACAATAATGATTAGGAAAATCGCAGAATCAATACTATAGTATTGTAGCGCGTTCAGATTTCTTCCATAGATGTCAAGATTGTCGATTTTACCGTGTCGTATTGAGAAGTCCACGATTGACAGAAGTCGTTCTCGTACTGGAAACGGTTTGTTGTTCATCAATGACGCCAGCCTCTCGGCTCGACGAGTAAAACTGTAAGTGTGAACGGAAGTTAAGCTATGAACAAAAAATGCGGAGAGGAAACAAAACCCGTGTCACGAAGAACAAATAGACATGTATGGAGGATTTTCCTAGAACAGCTTTCTATTAACCTCGGCACTGATAGATAGATAATTCACTATTTTCACAATGAGCTGACGCGAGATTTGTTACTGCAGCATTTACTAATACACAAATAGCTGACGGTTGGGCGGTTTCACTTTCTTTGGAGCTTGGACAAGTCAAATTGACATACATTCTACTCAGGCAAACACCTTCATAATCTCAGCAGATAAAACTGTATACGCAAATTTTAATCCAATAATAAAGAGCTCTATCAAACAGGCAACCCCCGTAAGGGTAATCCATCGCAACTGAACTTCCGAGTTCTGCTTCTATCTCAGCATATTTGTAGTTTTAGGATAAATAAAAGTTAAAGCTGTCGGCCTTGATCAATCCCTGAGGGATGCGTCATGCATTCGACTTCATAAGCATCGTTTGGAGGTGAATGAATGCATATCTGGCCCCTTTACAATGACTCGAGATGGCCTACCGGTCCGGCTGCTGTGGAGGTGCGACGTTTCGTGGCGAGAGTACATGAGGCCGCTCTGTCCCAATTTCATCGATTTAAGGAAAGATTTTGGCTCAGTATTAACTTTTTCTTTACTACCTATTACAATTTTTCATGGCAGCGTGTGATACAACCACAATGAGGCTGAGATATCTGCAAAAACTCAAGACCGCAGGTGTCAGTGGTGGGGGAACAACGCGCGGCAAGTCCTATTAGCAATAAACCATCAACGGAATTGATCTGAGAGCATAAACGGCATGAAGCCTCAGCTTAACTTGGTTCAACGGGATTGATAGGAATGACGATGCTGATGACGCTGATCGAAAGAACTACCTGACAGACAGGCGAAACGAAGGACACGCACGGTGTGGTGGTGAATACGTTAGCTCTCTGAAAGGATAATAGCGCGTTCGTTCCCCCACCGCTGACCCTTGCAGTGCAGAGTTTTGCAATTATCTCAGCGTCATTGTGGTTGCATCATACGTAATACCCTGCCATGAAAAAATTGTAATAGGCAGTAAATAGAAAAGTTAACATTGTGTCAAAATCTTTCTTTAAATCGATAAATCGGTTGGGAGAGAAACATTCATGGAAGGCTTGGACTGCCAGGGCACCTTACTCAGTGTATTAAGCGAGCTATACAAAAATTTGATAAGCACAAAAATATCACCATTTTGTGACGATATTAACATCGACATCAGAATGGAGGTTATGCGAACATTGGAATGGGGGCAACACTGGAGTTAAAATCGATGATCGGCAATTACACCATCTTGACTTTGCTGATGACATCGTCTTATAACACCAAACATTAGCGAAGCAGAACGAATGGTTGCCGACTTTGACAAAGCCTGTGGAAAGATTGGTCTTCGACTAAATCTCATAAAACCAATGTTTATGACGAACGGATTGGTTACGCATGCCCCATTCACGCTCAACGGAACGAATATCTCCTAATGTTCCGGTTACACCTATCCATCAGGAAATCAACATGATAAACGACCTAGCTCCAGGGTTGATCAGAAGGAAGCGAGCCGCTTAGGGAGCTTTCAAGAGCATCGAGGATGCAGTGAAGAGAACAAAGATCATCCGATTCCGTATCCACTTTTTCCACTCTTCTTACCTTAACGTATGCAAACTTCGTCGGTACGTAAGCAGGATAGACCATCACTCAGCGTTATTGCACGCGCAGTCGAAAGGACGATGATTGAGTATCGTGTATCACACAAGTGAGGGAAAGGATATCCGAAGCTCCGACATGCGTTAACGATCAAGAATCAAAGACGTAGTTCTTTACGCCCAACGGTCGACGATGAGTTGGCAGGAAAAATAATGCGTATGGAGGACAACCGATGGAAAAGAGCCATTAGCGACTGAATTCCTTGGGATGTCAAACACGCAGCAGAAAGTCCAGCGACCAGTTGGTCAGAGTTCTTCAGGAAAACCCCAGAAGATAAGTATGGTGCTTAACAAGTCCTTAGAGCGAGCGAAGCCCACTGGTCTACCTTTTGCACGCAACGCGGAGAAGTGCTAAATTTACTGGCTAGCGCTCGAGTCACTCGACGATTGACGGTACAGTAGGAGATGCAAGTGATGCCTCGTCGCGAAGAAATAGTAGGCAGTAAATGAGAATTAAAAACCGTGAGAACGTTGAGTGCTCAAAAGAAGCTGTTTAGTATGCGAATGAAATATGTGTACGAAGTTTTTTTCCACTTGTGTTTTTGAAAGTGTTTCACTGAGTAGAATGCGTGTTACGAGTTGCGGATTTGACATGCCTGCAGAAGAGGTTTTAATCATCGCTCTAAAGTTGCAAGCACGGTTTCGTCTTGATCTTTTTTTACGCCACTGAAAGATTTACTATATATTGTTTAAGATGCATAGAACTTAGTGATGTCGGCAGACTCCACTGATTATGAACAGTAACGGTGGCCGGTAATCGGCTTCTCCAGGTGGTTGGATTGATTAGTTGTTTTAGGCTAGCATGTAGAGAATAACTAGACTTTTTGTTTTCTCTCTGTTTTCTTTTCTTTTTCTTCACACTTCTTCATCAATGTGACATTTTCTTTAAATCTTGCTGAACAAGTAGGGTATCACTTGAATAAAGCTGTCCTGGTGCGCGAACGATTCTACGTGAAGATGGACCATTCAATTATCAAGTGAATTGGCTATTCACAAAGCCATATCCGAGCTATGAAATACAAAACAGCTCACAAATTATTCGAATAAGCAATAAGTCGAAAGTCATCGCAAATTTAGTGAACTTCGGCCTTCCAATTTTAACTTATTATTTACTGCCCGTTAGAATTTTTCACGGCAGCCTATTATGTGTGATACAATAACAGTGATGGTGAGATATTTGCAAACTCCGGCCCGCAGGTGTCTGCGGTGAGGAACGAACGCGCCACTACCCTTTCTGGGGGCGAACGCGTTCACGAACACACTATGCGGGTCCTTCTGTTTCGCCTGTCTCTCAGCTAGACACTTGAGGTCCGGAGCTTTGCAAATATCTCAGCATCTTTGTGGCAGTATAACACATAATACCGTGCTGTGAAAAATTCTAGTAGGCAGCAAATAATAAAAAGGATAGAGCTGTCAGCGTTGATGAATCCCTGAGGGATGCGCCATGCATTCGACTTCATTAAGGATCGTTTGGAGGAGATTGAGTGCACATCTGGTCCTTAAAAGACTCGCGGTGGCCTACTAATGCATCGAGCTAGTGCTGCTATCCTCCCAGACAAGTCTGGTACCAAGTTGCCGACCCCGGAGGCATAGAAGGCTTGGTGGGCCATGAGCGCGGGGATCGATTCCACGTGTGAGTTGCAGGGCGCCTCCGACCACTGCGCCACACGAACCCTTCATAGGCAGCAAATAATAAATTAAGATTGTGATTTCGACTAAAGCCTCATCCTAACTGTGTTCATTGCCGACTTGGGCTCCCCAGATCATTCCCGCTGACGAGTGATTGCTGATGGCACTGATCGATAGGACCAGCTGAGAGAGAGGAAAGGAAGGACCCTCATGGTGTGGTGGTGAACGCGCTTGCCCCCTGAAAGGTTAATAGCACGTTCTGTTCGTCACCGCAGACACCTTCATCCTTTCATTTGCGTCACTTTACGAAAGTTTACAACACAGTAAGACTCACTTGTCATGTGAAAGCATCCTTTGGAGAGCTGAAGCAAAAGTTTCGCTGCTAAATTCTTCTTTATTAATCAAAATCGCCGTGTTTTTTGCTTCCACCATACGCGCATTCCTAAAAACAGCTTTGCATTAAAAATAAAGGAACTTCCAGCAAGAAGATTCTGAGAAAAAATGAGATTCCGTCAAGAAAATCTGGAAGAAGCAGTCGGTACTCCGAGAATCCAGTTTCTGGACAAAATTTATGATGGTTTCCGCCGGCTTATCCCATGCGGTGAGCGTCTACATCAGAGAATGAGGCAAATGCCACCCGTTATTTCCGCAAAATTGAGTGAGTATTACTCCATCTCGGTTCACTCACTTGAAAAATCATGTTTTACATCTCCTTTTTGCTATTAGGCAAGGGGAATTCAGACGAAAAACAAAGCCTTTTAAATCCATAGAGAGGCGTAGGTGAGATACGTTAGTGCTTTAAGTAACGTATAAATGTATCCCTTCCAGCCACTGACGCATAGCTTTCTACGTCCAAACTTGCACTTCTTACTTTTGAAACTCTTTGTTCATCATTTACGAAAATATTCAATACCAACTACTAAAATAATAAGGGATTTATACCGAAATTGGTCGGCGAAGAGAGGAACAAGTATGGCCGGCTTGCCACTAGTCGTCAGCTCCAGCACGCTATTCAGACCGGCATGTGACACAAAACACCGAAGGTTGCGATGAGCTAAACAGGATAAGTTTTCCCTACTGTGAAGAAGATCTCTTTCATGGCGAATCGGAATCCATGGCTTTTGCAGGTTAGCAGTGCGATTGCTGCATTTATTTTTCCATGTTGTCCTACTTCTTAAAATTTTATTTTGTTAAAAACATATTGTCAAAGAGAATGATTAAATGTTGATTAGTGATTAAGATATTTAGAAATTGGTACTATTATTGATATTAAGACATTGGTACTATTCTGATGAGATATTGATTTCATTTTGACCATAACGACAATATCTCAAAACGGACTTTCCTTTAACCTCGGTATTACTAATCAACATCTATTCTTCCTTTGATAAGCTTACACGAGTTTGATAAACCATCTCATAACCTTTATCATCTTCATAACGACAATGTTTAACCTAGGAGCGATCGTTGTGGTACCCAAGTGAATGTGTACAGATTTGAAACGGATTCGACGGCGTCATCATCGTCAACTTTCCATATGAAGCTGTACATTGGGAAAGCTCGCGCTACACTAAAAATTGCTCTTCGAAAGTGTCGTGGCATCTGAAGATGTTCAGATTGCAAACGGCAATCAAAATTTCGACGGCAAGAAAGTTAAATGCATGTTGGCCTTACCTCTATAGTAGACGCGACAGAACCAAATGAAATGTAGACCACTCCAGACCTATAACTCTGATCCATGATTTTTTGAAGTTCCTAGAAGCACAGGAGTTTTGACAATTCTAAGAGGAACAAGGATGTTTTTGAAAAACTTAAGATATCACCTTGGGGAGAGGGCTCGGCTCTGGTAATGCGATACCACCGATATGCACCACTTTGGCGGTGAGAGGGCGAGCGAATTCGAGGAACTCGTCCGAATTCAACAGTAAGTAATTCATTTTGCTGACATACTCATCTTCTTTTACCGAGATATTATGAAAGCGCCACAATTTCTGAAGAATTTCTGTAAATTGTGACTACTGCGTTGTGCAGTTGGGTTAGGTACATGAAAAAATGTTGAGAGCGCACCTCGTATTTGGCAGTTATCCGGTGTACAACCACATCGGCAAAGAGGTTGAGAACGAAATTGGTTGTACGTTCATAGAAGGTCATTTTGTCACTGGACTCTCCGAGAAATGCTGTAATTTTTAAAGTAGTATATGAAATATTCTGTCATTATTTTATATATATTTTAGATGTCTTTTAGCTTTATTTATGTATTAACTACTTATTTTTTAACACTTACGCGACGATGTGACAGCTGTTGTGGGAACCACAATATGATGGGGTGGGTGGTTATGTGGCCAGAATGAGCTTTATAGAGCTCATTTTCTCTCCCGACGGTTTCTTTTGGTTCACAAAATTTTCTTACTACACTTCCTGTGCTCATTCGATGGCTTGCCCAACACAAATGTTCTGTTAAGTGTAGCGCATTTAAAGGTATCCTTTATGCATAGCATTCTACGAAAACCTTTTTGAATAAGTTCACTGACCGGTAATATGGCCTACTATCGGCTGTTATCTAAATTCCAATCGCTATAATGAGTTGTTGCTGAGGGTAGCGCAGTAGTTAGCGATGCCGTCGATCAAGAATCAAAGCCTCTAGTCCGCCCCCCTGCCAAACTCTCTCCTCCAATCCATGTAGGAACATCTCAAACTGGCTGTTTCCAAGATTGCAATGAGAATCGAGTAGACCAGTACTCGATGACATTCATTTAAAAAAAGAATTCTTCGAGCAGCAGCAGAAACAGCGTACGAAATTTTCGAAGACCTTTGGGGGGCGATGGATGGAGGGAAAACTAATCGAATGCAACACGTGTTGGGGTCCACACAATAGATGTAATGGGAGTCATTTAAAGAAATAGTAAATCACAGTTATCGCATTTAATGGGCGGTAAAGAAAAATATGGAATTTTAAACAGCATAAGCTGCGAAATAATTTGAAGTTGTGACCACTGCATGCTGGACCATGTTAGCACACAGAAAAAACTAATGATAGAAGAAATGAGAGCTTCAGGTTATTGATTACCAAGAAACAACGGTGTGGAAGTATATCCTTTATTACTTTATCGTTCTATGGGCTCAAACGTATACCTACATGGTACAACACTGGGCAGTCTAGGAACGTCGAAGTAGTCTACGACTGTATCCGGCATGCTCACCGCCGAGGCGCCGATGATGTGATTCAAACCGATCTTCTGAATTTCGTAGTACAATTCAGAATTCTGCATTTCCGAAGTCATGGTTGGTATATACGTGCACATTATGAGTAACTCCTGGATTCCTTTCAGTGAAAATATTAGTCTGCTTTTGCCGTAATTTCTTTGTAGAAACGAAGCTCACTAACACGTTGACTACAATATGTCTTAATGTTGGAATTTCTACGCATTCTTTCCCATAGCTTATCATATTCACCTGCCGAACTCTAATTTGCAGGAAACTCGATTTGCACCTGAGGTTCTGAATGGATTCCTCTCTATTTAACAAATTCTTAGCGTACGAAATAATAATTACCGCTTTCATATATTCAATCTGACATATCTCAACATTTGCTAAGCAACATTCAAGATTTTCATCGCTACTAGCAAAAAAAAGTTGAGTAAAAGCATTTCAACACCGATGGGGCACAAGAAACAGGTACGAGCTGGCCTCCATTCCTAGTGGAAAGGTTGCAAAACGCGCATTGACATCAATTCTCAAGAATGATTCGTTGCTTAGTTTTAAACTCCAGTCAACCTACAGCCATTTATAGAACGTACATGAAATATTCCGAATGCGCAGCTCTCGATAACCTCAGCGATTCCAGCGTCAAAACGTTCGTTGATCAAGCGGTCCATTGTTGCGCTGTCGCGCAGAACCACTGAAATCTTCAGACATTCTGCCATGATGGCGCTCGGACGTTTTCGAATTCAACACCGGAAGTTAACATTGTCACTGGTATTATCAGGGCGAACTATTACTGATTACAACTAGATCACTCAGAAGGTAAACGCGGATTTCACAACCAATAGTAGAATTTGCGGGATCGTGAAAACAAAAGACGCAATAAAAACATTGAAATTATATGTGATCTGCATTTCTAATAATCAACGATAAGGCGTTTCGCGCTAAACAATCTGTCAGGAATGTGTCATGCATCCCACTAAGCATCGCAGTGTGAAAGCATGCTCGAACCATATGATGACTTCTTGTGGGCCTACCGATGTACATAATCGGTATTCACCAGTGTTCACTTGTCCGGTGCCATTTCATCGAACCAAGAAATACGCTGGGTTTGGTTAGCACTTGCGCTAGTAAATTACTGCTTCTTAGTGAAATTTCTCACCGTCACAAGAGTTCAGTTGTCGTTTTGTGATGATTGTCGAACATCTGCAGTTGTTGAAGAATCGATTGGCTGTCCGGTTCCCAAACATTCATTTTTCCAGGAAGAAATTCTCCCTTCAGATCCATTGGGAGGTCGACCAAAACCTTAAGCCCGAATTTAATGGAGTTAATTCAAAAAGAACGTAATGCTAGTGAATATCTAATTTAAAATTTACAACCCGCGTTACCTCCCAACGGTTTACCGCCTCAACGTGGCTGGGAGGTGTTCTTGGGTGTCGGACTGCGAATGTGCAGCGGTGGGATTCGTCCCTCCGGCAGGGTCTCCCTAAGCTGAGGAGTCCGGCTTTCCATCAGCAAGCCTAGCTAAGAGTAAACCAATACTAGGATCCACCACCGTCGTGGCATCAAAGTCGCTTGGTGGCAAATCTCCCTCTGATCCACAAAGGCTGCGACTACCTGTCCTGGTGACGACCTGGAGCAGACTTTGGCCAGGCTGTCCTCAGGATTCCAGGGAACCACAATGGCTTAGCCAGCAAATCTCTGAAAAATGGTGATTACGCTGGGGCCCGCACAACTAGTGAGGACGGGCCGTTCAAATATCAAGTAAGTAACCCGCGTTGAAGAAAACGTCAGTACACGGTCAGATCGCTAGTGCCTATTACTATACCCTTCATGGATAAAATATTTATTTTGGATCTACTTTGTAACGGACTACTATGAAGACCAATTAGAGCAGTTATGTGTAGGATTTATATTCGCTGATTATGAAAGACTCTTTTTCTTATTTTACGTAGGCATTTTTTTCGTCAGACGCACTGCTGCACCACTTTCTGTTCTCACACTTCGATTAGCAAATTAGTTTTAAACGAAAAAATATCAAAGTACTTTTTAAACTGGAAATTCCTGCTGGAACAAAAGAAATCCTGACTACCAACCTGCTTAGCAGATGTGGACACGGCGTTCAAATATTTTGGCTCCCAAATCGGATGAAGTACTGTCTGGAAGCATTCTTCTCAGCGTCTACTTTACGAAATGCATGCAACTACTCACTTATTCGTTTTTCGAATATTTTACTCGTAGGCTTATCGATGAGTTCATCACGGATCTCTTTTAAATGAGCAACCTTAGGCCGAATAACCGCAGCCATGTAACGCTTCCCACCTTATGAATAGTTGATTAAGTTTCAACGAAGAGCTTCCGAGTGCATGCCCAGAGACAACGGGATTCTGAAGACGGGTTTATTGGCTTCATTGCACAAGATTGACTTTCTTTTCTGTATTAACTCAATCATATTCAAGCTGCCGGTTGAGCGTTCATGCACACATGAGAACTATATCCCGCACGACGGCTAAAACCTTGAAATCAACGTGACTGGTACAGAGCACAAGAGTCAACTGGGCATACTCTTTCACATACAAGTTCCATATGGGGGGTTTTAGCCCGATAAGTAACTACATTGATACCTATTCACTAAAACAGTGAAATGGAGGGATCTTGGTTTAAAAGTACGTGGCTGTTGTTATCCGTTGGGGGAGCCCACTCCGTCTTTTCTTGGAGCATAATGGTGACAAACTAGAGGTCTTTCTTAACGCGCACTTGAGTTAGTCAGTGAAAACAGGATTTCAGTTCAAGTAGTCCACATGTACTACAACAAAATGGAAACTGAAAACAGGGTGATCAAAAGACAAATCACGAAAGCCATAAATTTGAGAACTAGTACCTGCATAACATTCATAGCACTCATAAAAAGAGTGTGAGTTTTCATTTTTTATTGTTTTATTCTGCACATCTCAGACTTCCCTCCCTTTATTCATTTCCTCGCATCCATCGTCTGCGAAGGTCTTTCAACTTTTACGTGTGGCTTCAACTGCTGCCTGAGCATTTTTCACTTTATCTTAAATGTCGTAAAATGCTAATCAAGTCGACTCTTCCTGTAGTTCTGAGATAGCTGGACTAGAGCGTTCCCCAACTGTATTGCAGAGAATGGTTTTTCCCGCACAGTTCCGGTAACAATTCGCCAACCCCAGAGAGACGAGAGGGTTGGTGACCCTGGGGCGGGATCGAACCAACAGTGTGCCTTTCTATCGATTTTCATTACTTAAGTATGTCCCTTGTCCTAGTGCTTCATCGTCTTAATATGGTTGTAGTGGTTCTTCTTTGTGTCCACTAGTTAACCAAAGCGAAGTGTCCTTCTTTGAGCACAGCCTCTCAAGCTAAGTAGTGCGATATTTCAACCCAACGCTTAGATAAAAAATAAACTGTTTGCCGCCTTCCTAAAAGAAACTTATGGTCATGTAGTAAACTTCGCTGTAGTCTGAACGAAGTGCTGATAGTGACGTTCTGAGGATACGCTGGCATGAAATACTGTAACTCACTAGAGAAAAGTCTTGCTAAATTAGCAACGTGGCAACTAAGTGCTTGAATTGTACGATCGATTCTTGTTCACATAAGCCCGTTCAACTATTCTACCAGGTAAATACCTTTCTATCTGTCATACAAGTAAATATCTTCCATACGTGATACTGCAATCCTGTTTTATTGCGATTAAATCATGCCATAACAAATATCTTGTCGGAAATGTAATTCTGTTATCAATCTCTTGGTCATCGTATCAATTCATTTTGTCATAAGTGTGATTTCGCAGATGTCAATAAAAAAGCGGAGGGGTGGAATCGTGACAAAACGGCCAAAACCTTTCTAAAAAGGTGTGTGATTTCGCTCGACTCAGTCTTTCAAGGTAAATGGTCCTTACTATACTAATGGTTAACTAGTTCACAGCAGAATCGCAGACGTGGAACAAAAACTAATTCGTCTGAGGTCCAGTTGTTTTCAAACGTGGTTAACTACACTAATTTTTTAGGGTAGTCTTTTTTTAAATTCAAGAAGAATTAGTCACGGACATCAAGATGTCTGGACAACGTCGAGATCAAGTTTGGAGGTTTACGAATACTGCATCGTAAAATGTGTTAGAAAGTGAAGAACTTTATGTTTTCAATTTATGGTTCAATTACTTACCACATCGTGCCCGGCTTCGGTTAGAATGTCGGCAATTCGTCCCATGAATTGCATGTGGGAAAATCCCATAGGTGCCGAGTAGACGAGGATTTTAAAGGTATTTACGGCGTGAAAAGTGCAGGCCAACACAAAGGCAGACTTCATGTTGCTTTGATGGCAGTTTATCGTTGTCAGTAGTTCGGTTCTTTGATAAGAAGATAAAATTGAATCTACGAGACACTGGAAGCTCGTAAACATCGTCTCCAACACTTCCTTTTCGATAGTTGCAAACTTATGAGCGACAATAAACCTAAATGTTATTACCTTGGACACTTTTTTTATTCAGTTTCACGATTCGCTGTGGATAAATTACATATTTATTTATATGATCTTATAAACTGATCTTCTTTAGCTGATGCGAGGTTGGTACAAGTCTTCGTTGTCGTTGTCGTTATTGTTGGTGTTGTTCGTCGATGGCTGACGTTTCGGCGATTTCGCCTTCCTCAGAGCCCTGGACGTATTTTATATTAGAATACTTTAATTATTCGATGGAAAAGGCTAAAGTATTAATGAAGATCAAAGTTTTAAATAGATGTTTGGTTAGGATGCTACGGTCAAACTAAAAGGCTACTCACCGTGATGTTACGAGTGGGACTGGCCCACGCGTTGTTCACGTGGGGTCACGAGCACGACACACCCCGGGGTCAAAATATCATTTTGAAATAGGGCGCCAGGTCACGTGTGATAGTGAGGCATTCGTCTTTCCCGGTTCATCTTTGGATTTTTGAAATTTATCCAAAACGCTTCAAGAGTTTTGCGCGTTGATGTTTTCGACTCCTGCGCTAGGGACCCGTACAGTCACTTCAAAATCATTGCCGTTGTACTTTTGTGCCCTATGCGTACCTAGAGGAGTGTTTTGACGAATTTTAGCTTTCCCATCTAGATGTTCTTTTATGCGGACACAAAGTGGTCTACCCGTTTCCCCAATATATTCCACACCGCATGCGTTACATGAGATCAAGTATATACCTGAACTCGTGCAATCCCCGTCTCTCCCGTTAGGACAGATCATACAGTATTCTGAGCTGCACAAGCGATCATAGAGACGGTTGCGAACTAATTGACGGCGTAGGTATAGAGAACATTCACCACCAACATAGGAATGTTCTTTGTGTAAAACATTATGAATACTGTGTCCGGTGACCTTGCTCCTATTTTCTATATTGGTGTGTTTCTTGTTCTCCTGTAACCATTTTGAGTCTATCATCGCATCTTCTCTTAATTGCCTCTTAGCCACTATCTCACGCAAGTAATTTGCAGGTGGCTGGAGAGGGATTCTACAATTTCTTCCAACAAACTGCTCTTTTTTTGTCCGACAGTTCGGGCACTGAATCAGCAGCAGTCAGCTGAATGTACTTTCCAGCACCTGCCGTCCCAAAGAAGTTTCCGAACGCGCAACTGCGTCCTTTCACATGCAGCCCTATCAGATGGAGCTAGTAGAAAAAAACCTTTAGAACCTCTCTCTAGGCACCGTCTTTAGTTCCCTCCGACAAAGCTCCATCCACGACGGGAGGAATTCAAGCAGCCCGGGACAGATCCGGTCCTTCAGTTCCTCAGTGTCCTAATTCCAGTATCCACCTAGCTCTCTTCAATTGCTCGCTTGCTCTCACTTCAATCTCACTCATATACCCACCTAACCTCCATACCAGATATTATTACTGTACAGTTGTTGTTACTATAAAACATTGTAACCCAAACTTGAGGTTGTTCACGACAGTTACTGAAAAAAGACCCGCGTCGCAGCTACAAGGACCAATATTTACAACGACTTGGTATTCGTGTGAAGTTGCGCTCAACGCCGCCACAGTAGGGTATTGGGTGGTAGAATAATCGTTATATAATTTTCAAGCCCCATTTTTCTTAAGCATCTCTTAATGGCGTAACTTTTTTTCATTTGATATGAAGGGTAGCTTAGATGGGATCTTACTTACGTCCGAAACATTATTTTGGGGGAACTACCCTACGTTTTTGTCTAACCCGAGTGGCTTCTACGTCGTAGCCATTGGAAATGGCAATTTTTTGTGCCAGGTTTTGCGATTCCTTCCTTTCCTCTTCTCCTGTGCACACATTTTTAGCCGTACGGTACATGTTATTGACAAGTGCTTTTTTCACGTGTGAAGTATGAGAGGAGAATTAGTGAACTAGTATGTTCTTACTACTTGGCTTACAATACCATTTTGTTATGTACCCACTTTCTGAGAGCTTTACTTGGATGTTTAAGAATGGAAGCCAGTTTTCGGTTGGTTTCTCTCGTGGAAATTTTATATACTCTGACTGTTGGTTTAACAATTCAAAGCACTCATCCATCTGTTCTTGTGTGGAACAGACGATGAAAATATATAGCGATTATTGACATCCCACCCAATACCCTATGCTGTCAGTTAGTTCGCAACCGTCTCTATGATCGTTTGTGCAGCTCAGAAAACTGTATGATCTGTCCTAACGGGAGAGACGGGGATTGCATGAGTTCAGGTATAATATACTTGATCTCATGAACGCATGCAGTGAGGAATATATTGGGGAAACGGGTAGACTACTTTGTGTCCACATAAAAGAACATCTAGATGGAAAAGCTAAAATTCGTCAAAACACTCCTCTAGGTACGCATAGGGCACAAAAGCACAACGGCGAGGATTTTGAAGTGACTGTACGGATCCTAGCGCAGGGAATCGAAAACATCAACGCGCAAAACTCTTGAAACGTTTTGGATAAATTTCAAAAATCCAAAGATGAACCGGAAAGACGATTGCCTCACTATCACACGTGACCTGGCGCCCCTATTTCAAAATGATATTTTGATCCCGGGGTGTGTCGTGCTCGTGACCCCACGTGAACAACGCGTGGGCCAGTCCCACTCGTAACATCACAGTGAGTAGCCTTTCAGTTTGACCGTAGCATCCTAACCAAACATCTATTTAAAACTTTGATCTTCATTAATACTTTAGCCTTTTCCATCGAATAATTAAAAGTATTCTAATATAAAATACGTCCAGGCTCTGAGGAAGGCGAAATCGCCGAAACGTCAGCCATCGACCAACAACACCAACAATAACGAGAACGACAACAAAGACTTGTACCAACCTCGCATCAGCTAAAGAAGATCAGTTTATAAGATCATATAAATAAATATATCAGCTATCTATGCCAAGGTTTATAGGGAAGGCGGTCTTTTGAGTTATTTTTGGGTATAAACTACAATTTGCTTTAGGAAATGATGTCTTTCTCGAGTTCTAAGATCGCTGTGAAGATCGTTCTCGCGTCACTGAAACATTTTCCATGCGAAATGAAAGTGTAGTCTTCTATTTTGAGACTTTACTTTGTATGTGCTTACCACTCTTACAATCTATAGCTAAAAAATATTTTTTATGAATTAGTTTGGTGTTACTAGTTTCTGCGGAACGGAATGGCCGGAAAAAGGAAGTTATTATAACCGCACAATCACCATCAGCAACAATGGCCCTGTATAAAAAGAGCACGGCTAGGGTCAGCTTGTCTCATTCATGTGCGGTGCTCCACTGGAAAAAGACCCGACTCGATACGACGACGAAGATCAAAAGTGCGAAGAACAGTGGACATCGACTCGGGTAATCCGCTCTGAGGTAGGTGAAGACATCGAGACGTTAGGGAAATAAAATTTGTTTGTCAGCGTCGTGTTAGCTTATCGGTGAAAGAATACATGTCGGTTACACATCGCAGTCCCTCAGTTTTCGTCCCCCTGGTGACTGTTCTCCCTTTACAAGAAAATATAGTTGTTTATCAATCCTGGATAGGTAGGGATTAAAGGTGGAACGGATTTTCTAAGAGGTGAAGACCAACAGTATAGAGAAAGGTGGCACTGCTTCAGTGTCCAGCCGCCTTCCGCATCGTTCGAACGACGCCGTTCGACAATGAACTGCTTTTTCAAGAGTGTGCTCAATATCTCACAAGAAGTAAACTTCAATTTTCAGGCAACATGAAAATGAAAGAGAATATTAGAAGTGGATGTAAAATAGTGGATCCGAAGGGAAATCATCAGATAGATCAAACAGAGATTGACTAGATGAAATAGAATTTGATCAAATAGAAACTGAGACCAAGTAGATGAGAAGACATATACGCTGTTAGCAAACCAGCTATATTCACAGGTGAAAACAACTTTCAGATCTTCAAACCGCAACAGAAGGTTCGTGCGACCATTTCCATCGGTTACTCTTTAGCGACCACGTTTACTTACTTAATTACTTGATATCTGAACGACCCGCCCTCACTGCTTGTGCGTGCCCCCAGCATAATCTGCATTTTTCGGAGATTTCCTGGTTAAGCCATTGTGGTTCCCTGGAATTACGAGGTCGGCCTGGTCAAAGCCTGCCCCCGGTCTTCACCACCACAGGGGGTCACACCCCATGTGGATCAGAGGGAGATCTGCCATCATCGACTTTGATACCAGGACGGTGGTGGATCCTGGTATTGGATTACTCTTAACTGATGGAACTGTTCCTGATGGAAAGCCGGACTCCTTCTCAGCTTGGGATACCCTTCCAGCGGAATGAATCTCCTCGCTGTACATCGTAGTCCGACTCCCAGGAACACCTCTCAGCCACGAAGTGGCGGTAAACCGTTGGGAGGAGCGACCATGGTTACTATAACAAAAAGTGGAGGAAATATTAGGAGCCGCGAGAAGAGTGAAGACGGACCATCTGAATATCTGAAGAGGTCGTTAACGTGATTTTGACATGAACAATGCATCCACTCGCTGTCATCTTGTCCTGTAGGCTCAATTTTGACACTAACCCGATTAGGGTTTGATAACAAACTTTCACTGGCCTTCACTGATAGTCACAGATTGTCTACTGGGACTGTTGCTGTTGATCTGTGGTTGTTTTTACGAAACAACCCCAAGCATCCTCTTGCGTGGTTCCTAGGAACCTTTTTTCAGGTACTTACTATTAACCTACGTGCCAACGTCTACAAAAGTTTTTGCGAATTCTTAGAACTCATGATATTATTAGTGGGCAAATAGATCGGATAAGATTCAGAAGAGTCTAACCGAAAACATGCAAATCAATTATTACGCAATCGCTTTTTGACTTTCGGGGTGGTTGCATGTCACGACAGTCATTACTAGAGTTCTGTAATGAGCACTGTTAGAATGTTAAATTTTGAGCTACGACACGGTACAGTCGCGTTGCTTGGGCGACGTAGTCAACAACAGTATACAAGTGTCTTGGACAGTGTCTTGAGAAAGCGGCAGGACCTCCTCACGCTCAGAATCTCTTCTAACCTTGCATTTGTGATTTGTCACGACACAACAGGAAAATAAAGCATTTTTTCCAGCTCTTTACTAATATACAGTGATTTGTCAACTAGTGTCATCACCACAGCCGCTCGGATCCCTGAAATTCATGCACTTGCGATGAAACTCCTCCGAGTTCTGAAAACGCCAGATTAAACTGTCAAGTTCATATTTTGCTTTCATTCAAAATTTTCTTTTACTTCACCCATTGTAAAATCATGTTTTGTTATTTTGAAACCGTCGATTTTCAAGGTGGGTCTAGCATAGTTTGCCAAGTAACTACTGATAGGATTAAACCAAAATTGTGATGAAATTGTTTTTGTTTTTCTTTGCCATAAAAGTAGACTTAGCAATGTGAATCACATTTCTTACAAACCAGTACCATGCAATAAGAGGAAGCTTGTAAGGCAAGCATAAATTACCCATAGAATAGTGAGTTAGAAGGGAGCAATTTTTAGCAATTCGCTCTACTATTCCACCTAGTAATATAGGCCGCGTGAGACGGTCTAATAATGAGACCAAAAAAGTGGTACCTGGAGAAAGTACCGCCCTATCTGCTTGCTCTGCATCGTACACGAACTCTTCACTCGAGTCATCAACAGGACTGATAGAACACTGGACGAAGGATGGCCATTTGAGCAAGCAGGGGTTTCGAAAAGGATTTAGCACGATGGACCACTTCCACATGATAATAAGACTCACTGAAGTATCGCGAGAGTAGAAAAGGCCACTCTGTCTCACTTTCATCGATTTGAAAAGGCCCTTGACTCAATTGAAATCAAAGCAGTCACGGAAACCCTTGATATCCAGGAAGTCCATACTTAGTACATAAAGATTCTTCGTGAGCTGTCCAAAAATTTCACAACCAAGACATCACCATTCTACAACGATCAAATCAACATTGTCATCAAAAGAGGAGTTATGCAAGGCGATATCACCTCGCCAAAATTATTTATCGCCACCCTCCAGAACGTCATGCGAACATTGGAATGGGATTATATGGGAGTGAAAATCGATGGTCGGCTGTTACATCATCTTCGCTTTGCTGATGACATCGTTCTTATGACACCAGACATTAGCCAAGCGGAACGAAAGCTTGGCGACTTTGATAAAGCCTGAGGAAAGATTGGTCTTCGACTAAGTCTCACAAAAACGATGATCATGAGAAACGGATTGGTTTCGTATGTCCCATTCACGCTCAACGGGAACGAATATCTCCGAATGCTCCAGTTATGTCTATCTAGGTGGGGAAATCCATATGATGAACGACTTAGCCCCACGTACTGATCGACGAACTTTAAACTTAGGTAAATAAACTGTTTATATATGTATGAAATTCAACATTAATAACATAATAATAACGATAGAAAAGCAGTGGCACAAGAATCACGCAAGTTAAAGTTATGATGTGCTATGGCTACTAGTGAAGTGAGGTAATAACAAGACAATGGCATTGGAGCATTACTATATCATCAATACACTACATTATTGGTACAACAATAATAGCAATAATAACAACATAAAAAATAACGGCAAGTTAGCCATGGGGGGATGCCGCTTTCGCACCATCCGCGACCGCTGTGCTGGATGAAATAGTATGCTAGGTGGAGGGTGATGCAAACTAGCCGAGCTTCCCACTGAGCTAGGGATCGTCGTTATGGCGGTGTGGTGTAGTTTAGCATGATCGACAAGGATAGTAAGTTACGTCGGCATTGATGGTACCCCGACTGATGAGTCATCTGCGGAACACAGTCAGGCTGCTGGTTTTAGATAACGCTGTGTCAGCAGCGTGAAGTTTGAGCACCAATGGGTGCCACCACTAAGAGATAACTTGGGCCATAAAACTGATCAGTGACCTAAAACTGATAAGACGGCTATAACGGCATAAGTTGGCCAGCCATCGGCCTTGTACGCATGGAGTACATTGTAGGAGGAATGGTACAATCCACCGATGGCACTGCAGACAGAACACATTTGGAACCACCCGCCGGTACCGGCAACGCACCGTAGACTGGCTAAGAAACGAAGTACATTGACCTAAGGATGACTGAGGATAAAGACATCCTAAGATGATAGATAAAGATGACAAATAAGGATGGTGCTTCAAGAAGCGAACTATCCGAAGTACCATTTGAGGCGAGGTGGTTTGGTACTATTCCGCCGTCGATGGCATGTGGCTATATAGGGCGCGGAGAGCACCGTGCGTATGCAACTGCGGCTGATCTGGACCGTTGATCTCAGGCTGCAATAGACTGCACAGCTAACTGCCTGAAACATCAAACGTTATTAGCTTCACTATTTCACAAGGCAACAGTAAACTGTTCTACTGCTACGCCTCCACCCTTGGATAAGCCACGGCTGTTGTGCGACCCAAGTTAACTGCCTGAAACACTGAACGTAATTGACCAGGCATATCACAAAGTTTACATTGCAGCATGCGGTCCGCGGCAGCAAGGCGGCATGGTATCGACATCAAACACGACCGTTTAGATAGATAGAGAATTTTTCACGAAAAAAAATTTTCTGTAGCGAATGCTTTAGGGAGCTTTCGACAGCATCGAGGACGTAGTGGGAAGAACGGAGAACACCTGACTCCATGCCCACCTTTCGGACTCCATGATTCTTCCTACCTTAACCTATGCGTCAGAAATCCGGTCGCTACGCAAGCACGCTGAAAGATCGCTCAATGTCTTTGAACGCCTAGTTGAAAGGATGATGCTAAGAGAATGCCGTATCATGTAAGTGAGGGAAGGCATCCGAAGCTCCGATCTACGTCAACGATCCAAAATCGAAGGCGCCATTCCATATCGTAAACTGTCGAAGATAAGATGGGCTGGACACTCAATGCGTACGAATGACAACCGACTGATAGGAGTCATTAGTGATTGGATTCCTCAAGGTGTCAAATATACTGCAGAAAAAACTAGGAAGGCCATGGAGCAGATGGTCAGATTTCTTCACGAAAACCCCGGAAGAAAAAATATGATGTTCAACGACCCCCTTAAAGCGAGCAGAACCCATTGGGCTACTCCTGCCAACGACAGAAATGGATGATCTACTGGTGCCAACTCGAGTCACTTGATGATCAATGGGACGACAGGTGATACAAGTGATATCTGCAGATTTAGCATATGGAAGCACAGTTCCACTAGAAAATAATACTTTTTTCTTTGTATAAAAGACACTTGACCTATTCCTCGTGTCAAAAATCCAACCCAAGGCTCGCTGTGGGCAAAGCTTATGGATATCCCAGTCAGAACGCGAGTTATTACTGGGCACTGACTTTTCACTTGCTTCTCCATTGCTCCATGACCATTTCTCTCACAACTCACCAAGGATTGGGTGGTGAGTCGGATTATTTTAAATGAATTGAAATATGTCACGTATACTTCCCTTCTTCGGCCTGTGCAGAGTCAATTTATAACACTTTATTCTTTTTTTTAAGTCTTCTTTCATCTCTTATCTACGAACTGCTGGACCCAGACTACACAGTCTACGTCTTAATTTTTTTCCTTCTATTATTTACGAAGGGCGCGTGTGGTGCAGTGGTTGGAGGCGCCACTGCGACACAAACGTGGAATCGATCCCCGCTCCTATGGCCCACCAAGCATTCCATCCCTTCGGGGGTCGGCAAATTGGTACCTGATTTGTCTGGGAGGATAGCAGCATTGGCTCGATACATCGATAGGCCACCGCGAGTCATTGTAAACGTCAGATATACATTCAATCAACTCCAACGATACTTAGTGAAGTCGAATGCATATCGCATCCCTCAGGGGATTGATCAACTCCGAGAGCTTTATCCTTTATCGTTTTTATTATTTACGAGGCCATGAAGAACGATATCACGATGCAGACAACTCAGTTTTGTGCTCATATTTTATGTTAATGGAAATCATAGGGTTCTACTTTATAAGCTCGTTGTTTTATTGAAGAATGAGTTTCCCATTGGCAGGTTTTAGTAGGTTAGTCGGAATTAGTTGAGATGCGTGGAGTGAGCAACTGTGAGTGTAAAAACTTCTAAATATGCTTTTTTAAAAAATCGTTTTAGCTACAATCAGTTTCTATTCATTGATAGCACTAATGTGGAATTCGAGAGATGAATTTAGATTTTTTGAAAGCATTCAAAAAACTTCACGATTAGCTTAGACGATTTTATTCATCGAAAAAGCCCGTCCAAAGAGAAAAAGAGAAAAATTTCCTAGCAAAGGGGTGAAGCCGGGGAGGGGGATCCGCACGAGGAAGTCGCTCAAAAAACGCGTTTTAAGCGAGAAAAACGCAAAAAACCACCGCCCATTCGAAGTGCACGAGTTGTCCGTTCGGACGCTATAGAACGCTTCCGAACGCTGTTTTCGCGCAGTTTTCGCTATTCACAGCCGGCTGTCACTACTCCATTAAGGTCTAATCGCAACGGATTCTGATAGGTAGAAACTAGAAGTATTGCTTTCTAAGAAAATTAGACCTTAATGGATCCTAGAACTGTTTTTTTCAAGAGAAATCTCGCTGTTTTTCTCTGTAATACTACGGTATTCGGTGTATTTTGAGGTAGAGCTGACGAGTTTCGATCCATTAAGGTCTAATCGCAACGGATTCTGACAGCTAGAAATCAGAAGTATTTTCTAAAAAGATTATACCTTAATGGATCCTAGAACTGTTTTTCCTGAGAAATGTCGCTCTTTTCCTCTATAAAACTACAATATTCGGTGTATTTTGAGGTAGAGCTAGCGAGTTTCAATCCATTAAGGTCTAGTCGTTGTTTTTGTCTTTTCTGCTACGGTATGACTGCAGAAATTGCTTTGCGGTTAAAACACCGGATATCTTGTGCAGTTCAACGAGAAGGTGTGCTACCATCCATATTCAGAGAGACTATAATGTTTGCCTCTATCATCCTGCATTTCCAAATCTCCCGTATTAACTCGGAAATAGGGGGACATTTTAGAAACAACTTACCTAATGTATCATAATCCACGGATCTCCTTTATATGAGGGGCCTCGATAGCCGATTAGTCGCGAGGTTACGTGGTGCGTCCAGCGGTGGCGGATAGGGAGGTTAATCGCGGAACAAAAGCGACCTTTGCTTCCCTGAGACGCAGGTGGATCCAGGAGATGGACTCCCTGTTTCTGCTGCGACGATTTGGCACATACTTTCTGTATTTACGAGGCGTATTCATGCATGCATGTGTGGGTGCGTTCTAGTTTATGCAGATTGTATTCTACGAGTCAATTCGGCCAAAAGCCTGCAATCAAATGACAAGGAAGTATATGGGAGGCGGTTAGGAGTCGCCTCTAACAAATAAGCTCCTTGTCCACTCTGGGAAAGCCTGGCAAGCTATCCGTGAGTATACCCAGCCTCCACGTTCAGAGCCCAGCAAGCTATACGTGGGCATTAAAATGCTAAACACAGTAGAAAAAAAACGGGCCTCATTCCCCTTACCTCGAAAGAGCCCCCCAAATCGCCAGCGTTGGGTAGGACGAGTACGGAGAGGCTGCTAAAATCTCAGGGATGATAGAAGCTGCCTGAATCGCGAAGAGTTAAGGTAAGCATCTGTCCCTACAATTCACGTGCACTTGCATCCGAGTCCTCGATAAAAGACTTGATCATGCAAGCGAGAAAAATAGGGCACGACGTCATCGACCTGTCCGAGACAAAATGGTGCGACCCACTCAACGCGGTCTATGACACCGGAGAAGAACTGTTCCTCGGAACATGCGACAGTAGAGGAGTCGGCGGCGCCAACGTTTTTGCCACCACGAGTTTCTCCATGAACATCTATTCATTCGAACAACTTACAACCCAAACTTGACGGTTACGATTAAAAAAGATGTGGATCAATTCCGGCTTTAACAATCTTCGTAGTTTACGCGCCGACATCAAAGCATGGCGAAGAAGAGGTCGAAGCGTTCTATATGGACTTGGAGAAGTTCTACAGAGAAGACCATAAAACTTCAAGGTCATCATTGAAGATTTTAACGCCAATATTGGACCAAGAAGAACGTCTGAAGACACGGATTAGAATGGAACGAACAGGGTGAGCGGCCATTTGAGTTTGTCATGACGACCAAGACCATCCATGGTAACTTACAATTACAGAAGCCCAACCCTCAACACTGGACGTGGGACTCTCTCAATGGAGAGTAAAATAACGAAATAGACCACATCATAGTTAACCGAAGGTTTTGCCTCACCGATGTCGATGTTGTCCCAAAATTCTACACAGGACCAGACCACCGCCTCCTTCGTGCAAGATTCCATTTCTCGCAGAAAGGAGAAAAAGCTGTTAAATTCAAAAAACGAAGTCCTAAAACCACCATAAACTGGGACTTATTCAATTCATTAGTCGGCTGTTGGGAAGGTGTCGTTGTCGATAACATCGACGAAGAATACGATCGGCTCATTCAACATCTTCACGTTAGCGCTATGAAAGCAGAGAGTCCGAAAGGCACCAAGGGACGTTTGTCTCTAGAAACACTCCAGTTAATACGCCAGCGTGAATCGTACGAGCTGCAGGCAACCGCGAACTAACATCAGAACTTGCAAAACAATGAAGACAGGGGATGAGAGAAAATTTTTAAAGAGAGAAGAGCAGCAGTTATGGTCGAAGCTGCAGAGGCTCGAAAAAGCATTCGCAAAGCCCACCGAAGCTTCGCCAATTACAAGACCAAAATGATTGCACTCCGACCCCCAGACGGAACAGTTACAGCGTCCAGAAAGGCAATGGAGAAAATCATTCACGAATACTACTCGGATCTTTTCGATAGCCACGTGCACCTTCCCTTATGTGAAATAAAGGAGGGTGAATATGTTGTACCACCGGTTCTCCCTTCCGAAATCCGACATACCATTTGTCGGTGAAAAAGTCGAACAGCACCAGGTCCGGACGGGATAAGATCAGAACACCTGAAGAAGCTTCCGCCAGTCCTCGCGAAAACACTGGCTCGGCTCCTCACACCTTACCTGTCCGAATGCAAGGGCCCTACTCAGTGGAAGACCAGCAAGATCGTGCTGTTGTTAAAGAAGGGTTACCTACACGATATCGGCCACTATCGCCCAATCTGCTTGCTCTCTGTCGTCTACAAACTTTTCACTCGAGTCATCCTAAACAGGATTGACAGAACACTGGACGAATGATAGCCATGTGAGCAAGCACGGTTTCGAAAAAGGATTTAGTACGATGAACCACATCCACACGATAACAAGACTCAACGAAGTATCGCGAGAGTACTAGAGACCGTTCTGTCTCACTTTCACCGATCTGAAGAAAGCCTTTGACTCAATCGAGAGAGAAGCAGTAATAGAAGTCCTTGAAAGTCAAGGAGTCTCTGTCCAGTATATAAAGATTCTTCATGAGCTGTACGAAAATTTCACAACCAAGAAATCCCATTCTACAACGACATTAACATTGACGTTCAAAGGGGGAATTAGGGAAGGCGATACCATCTTGCCAAAATTATTTAATGCCACCCTCCAGGACGTCATGCGAACATTGGGATGGTATAATATGAGGGTGGAAGTCGATAGTCAGTAGTTACACCATCTTCGCTTTGCTGATGACATCGTCCTTATAACACCAAATATTAGCCAAGCGGAACATATGCTTACCGACTTTAATAAAGCCTGTGTAAAGATTGGTCTTCAACTAAATCTCACAAAAACGATGTTTATGAAGAACGGATTGGTTTCGCATGCCCCATTCACGCTCAACGGAACGAATATCTTCGAATGCTCCATTTCTGTCTGTCCTATGTCGGGATATCGACATGTTAAATGACTTAGCTCTAGAGTTGAGCTGAAGGAAACGAGCGGTTTGTGGAGCTCTCAATGGTACTTCCTGCCCTAACGTATGGACGATGCTGGGAGTATCTCTTTTCACACACTTGAGGGAAGGATTCGAAGCTCCGACCCGCGTCAACGGTCAAAAATCAAAGATGCTGTTTTGTACGCCAAAAAGTCGAAGATAAGGTGGGCCGGACACGTAATGCATATGAATGACAACCGAGGGACAAGAGCCGTTAGTGACTGGATTCCTTGGGATGTTAAACGCACTACAGGAAGACCACTGACTCGACGGTCAGAGTTCTCCATGAAAACCCTAGAAAGAAGATATGATGCTCGACGAGTCCCTAGAGCGAGCAGAACCCACTGGGCTACTCTTGCATTCGACAGGGAAAAATGGAAGATTTATTGGCACCCGCTCGAGTCACTCGACGATCAACGGGGCTACAGGGTGATATAGGTGATACTTGGAAGGCCCATCCTCACTGGTTGGGCAGGCCCTAGCATAATCTCCATTTTTTCGAGTTTTACCAGTTTGGCATTGTGGTTCCTTGAAGTTCCGAGGTAGGCCAGGCTAAGGTCTGCTCCAGGTCTTCACTACTACAGGCAGTTTCCGCCATCGTGGATAAAAAGAGGGATTTGCGACCACGCGACTAGTTGAATACCAGGACACTGACGGATCCTGGCATTGGTCTGCTGTCTGCTGGCCTTCCTAATGGAAGTGCTGGACTCCTTCTAGGCTTGGGAAATCCTGCCAGGATGATGAATACTGAATACCTCCGCTGTACATCGTTGTCCGACACCCAGGAACATCAAGAATCTCCCATCCACGATTGGGCGGCCATCTATTGGCGGATATATATATATATATATATATATATATATATATACATATACATACATGTGTTTATACATATATATATATATGTATATATATATATATATATATATATATATGTATATGTAGTTTTGTCACAGCTGAAAACCAGGGGTACCTTGCATTTTTAGGCACAGCAAATAAGTATTCAAAAAATCACTTTTCTTTCTTACACCATCGCAAACGACTTTTTTTTGTTACCGATGTTTCTTTTATTTGTTTATTAACAAGGGAGACAGCTTGGCGTGAAAAACTTTTCACTATGCTGGAAGTAACCCTCGTGGTTAGTCAATGGAACGATACGTAAAAGTAGCCTCCATCGAACCGAACCTGTTGAACAGGATCACAGGCAAGGGATTGGAGCTGGAGACGATTGGATTCCCGCTGCCGTTCGTCGAACAGAAGCTGGACGAAACAGTAACATGCTCGGCTGAGCTATGAATTTAAGGTACTGAGTCTTACCGGTAACCCGTCAGCTTCTGATCTTCTTGAGCTTTGATCTCGACTCCTCCTTCCCGTACATCCGGCGTTGCCATAACCTTCAGAAATCGACTTTACGTTCACCTCAATCTTCTTCCCTTCGGGCGCCTGAACGCGGCCCTATATCGCCCTAGTTAAACACCTAATTAGGAATCCATACCATAATCATGTAGTGACAGAAATCAAACTGATCCCTAAGATCGTATCCGAAACCAAGTCTCTGGATTATTGTTTCCTCCTCACTTGTCGCGACAAGCTCTTCTCCACAGCCTGGTGGCTGAAACACTTTAAATTCCCATGTCGAAATCATCGAAGTCACGTTTATTAATAACATTGACACTTACTCGTCGATCACACAGAGTGCCGCCGTAACCACTTGGACAAATACAAACTGAGCAATTTCGAGGATGAGGATATCCTTCGTTTTCACACTTGGCAGATGTAGACTTGTTGCATATTGCTAAAAGATTGGCTTTTTCCTATATAATTTTGTTCCAGTTTGAAACTGCTACGAATCCGACCATTGCATCCATAGTGCTGATTGATCATAAAGATATCGGAGAAAGAAATTATTCCAGATCCCATCGTCTCTTGATAATGAGGATCTAGTGCAATTATGGTTGGCTGCTGGTTAATAGAACCACTGCAAAATAAGACAACATTAATAATAGTGACAAAAACACGTCAAGTACGTGGGGCAAACCTTAGCTCCCCATAGTGCATGATACTCCCGTAATCATATGCGAGCCCATAGACAAGGGTGTAGTTCTCGTTCACTTTTGCGAACATTCTGGTATGAAGTGGCTAAAAAGCTGAACAAGTGGTATGGATATGCCAAGAATTTTAACTCAGTAGTACTCACGTCAACATTTCCCATGATGATTCTAATGTAACTGTCGCGATCATATCGTGCCATTGTGTGTAGAAGCCCAAGTGCATGGCCAATTTCGTGCGCAGCTTCCCTTCCTAAAACCCATTCCGTGCCCAAACGATTAAGCAAGAAAAAACAGCTACAAAACATGTTATATTTTTTGAGTTGCTAATTAAATGCACTGCACCGTTATATAACCTTCACCAATAGAAAGAAGCTGATCTCCACCGATTCGTCCAACGTTTGAAAAGCACCCGGGCAATTTCACTACTACCACTTTGTCCTGTGCTATAAATACCTGGTGTAAAAAAGCGATCTGTTTTCTTGATGTGGCACGAACCATTTTCGTCCTCCGTAAAGTCGACACACGTGGCATCGCTCCATACCTTCACTCCCATTTTGAAAGCTTTCTGCACAATTTCGTCTGGAATCTTCTAAAATATAGGAAGGGGGTAAGTTTTAGAGGCCATACAGTAGAAATTCGAATGTTGTCCGTAGAGTGGGAGACCCCTGAAGAAGATGATGTGCACGGAAATATCTTGTATCGTTAAATATGGATGTTGGATTAAAAACACCGTGTCGATCCACTAAGAATGATTACTTTTCTCAAAGATTTTTTTAATTAATTACAATAGTTATTGTCATTATTATCACCGCTGCCTTTCAACGGTTTACCGCCTCGTCGTGGCTGGTCGGTGTTCCTGGGTGTCGGACTGCGATGTGCAGCGGAGAATTCATCCCCCTGGCAGAGTCTCCCAAGCTGAGAAGAAGTCCAGCGTTTCCATTAGGGAGCCCTAGCTAAGAGTAGACCAATACCAGGATCCACCAGCGTGGTGGTATCAAAATCGTATGATGGCAAATTCCCCTCTGATCCACAAGGACTGCGACTGCCTGTGGTGGTGAAAACCACGGGCAGACTTTGGCTAGGCTGACCTCAGAATTCCAGGGAACCACAATTGCTTAACCAGCAAATATCCGAAAAAATGGAGATTATGCTGGGGGCCCCCACAAACAGTGAGGACGGGCCAATCAAGCATCAAGTAAGTAATTATTATCATCACTGATATTATTACAGTTCGCGATTACTTTCTTCGCCTGAATTTAAAGCTGAGTAAGCACAAAACAGGCAATACCCATCGGTTGAATTCATTTGCAGCAAGCTTATCCTGTCATTCTAGGTTATTGCAAAGAAAACTGGTCACCTAGAGATTCAGGGCTTTATCGTAACTAACCTGATGTATTGAATGTGTAGAAAACGCCGCTGTTCCACGTTGAATTAAGTTTGGCAAAGTCCTTCAACACCAGTCTCTTCTCACGAGCATTGTTTTCAATGTCGTTGAAGGCTTGCTCTGTTTTTCTCCTAAACGCAATTAGCAGAGACACTTCGGAAGCGAATGCCATTTTTCTAGTAAAAATTAAGTAAGAGTAATTACTTCGTCAGGGCGATGTCATTTTGGAACAACATTCTTCCAATGCCTCGTCCAGCATTGATTTTGACGACCGATTTGCCCAAATTTTGGTGGTAACCCCTCGATATCGCAAATATGTCCTGTTATGTGACTAATGCTGTATGTGGAACGAAATGGGTAAAAATATGTAGAAGAGTATTTCTAAAGCTCGTCTTTCTTTTAACCTTGGCAGATTACTCAATAGTCGCTAGGGTTAGTAAGTTAATACCAGGTTAGCATAAAGTTTTATTCGGGTAAGGTTTCAACGTCTTCGTCTTTTTTTGAGAACCCGAATGATTCAAGGCAGTGTCCACAGCCCTCGGGAACTGCTTCTACTTGGCCGCATCGAGTGGGATCCGACTAAGTGGAGCTGGGTACTAATGGAGTATCCTACTCGGTGGTGTCCTTTTATTTTAGAAATATTGCCACGCTGTGTACTGGCTCATATATAACACCGACCTCTGTATGATGACCTCAACCATAAAAGTTGATCAATAGATTATATTGGGTGACATTAGATTAACAAGAGTCCTGCATAAATAATTCATTTGAGAGGTGCTCCATTCCGCCGGATTCGCCTCGTTGCGACAACGAAGGCCTACATTGTGGGGGAAGAATGGTTGTGGACAACTGGATCGAATCAACCTAAATCTAAACAAGACGAAAATGTCTAAACGTTGGCTTACTAGAACTTTATACCAGCCTAGTGTGAGCTTAATAATCCAAGAGAATATAGAGTGGGATTTTTTGAACAAAGCCTTCAACACTTTGTTGACCAATTTTTGTTCTTCAGAAGACTGGAATTCTCTCGCCAGTGTATCCGTTGTTTTTGAAGCATTGTATCGACAAGAGAAGACTTCAAGGTGATTTATTCTCTAAAATAATTTTCATTGCAATAGTAGAAGGCTTGCATACACTTATCACCTTACTTTAACGCTTTCGATCTTGAGACCATCTCGATTATGGAATAAGCTCTTCTTTTTTAGTACATGGATAGACTTCATTACATTTGATTAGCACGGTGATGGTGGTGACTAGTAGAATTAGTTTCATTCCTGAAAATTTTAAAAATTCAGTATGAGGAGGAGCCGTAGCAAGTGGATGGCGGTGTCAATTTTACACCGCCACTAGCCCACTAAATATTGCATTTCTCAAATGTGTTATTTAGCAAGCGATTATGGAACGTAATGACAAACGTTAAACGATTAGGTACCGTTGCTGGTGGTGGTAGTGGTTATGATAGGAGTGTCGTGCTGTAGTGATGTGTATGCTATTTCTAGCTTTCGTTGCCTTTCTTATACTGTCGCACGACAACGAATTTACTCATCTGCCATAAAGCAAACGTTTTAGTAGCAAGGATTTGTTTTATTTGGCGATTTCCTCGCAATTTAGATCCGATGGTAATTTCTGCTACTGGGCGCGTTTGCTTGCACCCGACGGTAAACTCGTACGGGCACTAAAAATATTGCTTCATATACTTTTTCATCAATCGCTTGCTTAGTCATGAGGCTCCATTTTTAGTCGCTCGATGCGTATCACGATGTGTGCTACATTCATACATGGTGGTCCATCTACGAAATAGCTAATGTTTCCGAACAATAAAAAGATGAAGGATAAAGCTCTCGATGTTGATCAATCATTGAGGGATGCGTCATGCATTCGACTTCATTAAGCATCGTTTGGAGGTGGTTGAATGCGCATCTGGCCTTCACAATGACTCGTGGTGCCTACCGAGGTATCGAGCCAGTGCTGCTATCCTCCCAGACAAGTCTGGTACCAATTTGCTGACCTCGGAGGGATGGAACGATTGTTCGGACATGAGCGCAGAGACCAATTTCACATGTATGTTGCAGGACGCCTCCGACCAGTGCGCCACACGCGCCCCTCTCCCAACATCAGCGACGAGAATTTCCGACCCAGTGCTGAAGTTGTACATGGAGCTCATCTACGCTTAAGCTGAGTCCGACGAACTATTGACATATTCCTTTTCCCAAAGTTTCCGTGCACTGTATGTTATGTATAGATTGCCTTTATTAAGAAATAACACCTTGCTTTAGGCTGTTTACAGTGGATTGTAATTCTGCGCTGTTATGCTAGATACCACCAGGATAGGACTCGGTTTTTTTCACAGTGTTGTAAAAGCGAAGATTCTCTCACATCATCAGTTCAGTACCAAATATAACTGTTGATTGGAGACCTTCTTACTAGATTTTTTTGCATTTTGCATCACCATCACGCCTACTGTGCGGATTTCAGGACTTCTTGCACTCGATTCATTTTCCTCGTATTCATCGTCCATAACGGTCTTCGAACACTTGGTGCTTTTTTTGCTGCTCAGCGATTTCGTCTTCCTTATTAGTGTCGTAGGGTGTGGTGAAGTCGGTTTTCGTTGCATTCCTGGAGATTGCCAAACTAAGGCGTTCGTATATGTGTTGGAGGAGAGTGGTGGGGAAAGCGCCGAACAAAGACCTTGGTTCCTGGTGGAGTGCATCACTAACCACTGCGCAACCCCATTTTTTTGGCAGATACTGCTTACAACACAGTTTAGCAACTTTTTTTAAATCTATGTACGCTTTTTTCCTACTAGCATTGTGCAGTCGGAAGCACAGTGAATAGTATGGAAACCGTGCAGCAATGTTGATGGACCGGTGAAAAGAGTTAGTTTGTGGAACAAGATTGCTCAGCATTTTGATTCATTATCACAATGTCTTGGTTTTACTTCATGAAAAACGAGTAGCTATTTCACCTCACGGCAATCCAGTTTGGCTGCAAGTTATTAACACTTACTTGGATACTTAGATGGCCCGTCTTCACGAGTTGTGCAGATCCCAGCACATTTGCCATTCGTTTCTTTCTCTCGCAATCGTCATCTATGGTGATGGTTTTATTAGAGCATGGTGGCGCGTGCAAGTCTCATACCGTGATTTGTAAAACAACTGCAGCTGATTGATCTTAATAACCAACACGCCCACACAATGTATAGGAGTTTGTAATAGAGAACGTCTGCATCCTCGCAGAGTCCACTCTATAGTTCTTTTCGTCCATCTGTCAATTGTTGTTCCCATTATGTTACCAGACTCATTTATATTTTGCTATCGATGTTTGTTCTTCTGGTTCTCTGAAGATGGGATGGAATTCAAAGGTTGCAGCTTCGCATTCAGGTTAGGTGTTATGTATACCCTTTGTATTTCGTAATACAACGTTCAATATCTTTGTCAGTAGTGCGCACTACTTCTAACGTGGCTGAAGTGTGAGCCCACGTCTCTGCGCCATAACAGAGAGCTGAGAGGACCGTTGAATCGAAAAGGTGAGCGCGAATTTTCGGATCTTTCACTTGGTCGGTGGCTTCTTCGAGAGGCCCGAATGCGGCCCAAGTTGGTCTCCTTCTTCTAGCTAGTTCCTACTTCATGTTGTTTTCCAGGTTTATTGATCGCCCAAGGTAGACGTACGACGTGGTTTCTGCAACCGGAGAACCACCCAGTTCAATGTGTTCTCCTTCGTAATAAGACTTTTTTATGTGGTAACTTTTCTTCGAATTTATACGTATTTCTTGAATACGAAGACTTATTTGCCTTATCACCTTTTGCCTCTTGAGTTTATCTTCGCTGCTGTTCGCACCAACCTGATGGCTGGAAAAGAACTCTTTTATTTCAATATCGGCAGTGGTTCTACAACAGTGCGTCACAGTGGTTGTGCTAGCGAGCAGTTCAATGTTTCTTATCCTTAAAAGTTCTAATTTCAATGCATTTGGCGAAAATTGAAATGAACTACGAAAAAAAGTTGGGGGTGCTCAACCCTTCGGGCCACCGCTAATTTGTTCGCTGGAACATTTTTCCACTTGCTTTCCAGAAATGGGTGGCTTTTGAATAATATTAGTAAAATTTCCCCGAGATACCTAAGAAAAGTGTTCAGCAGATGGCACTTTAAATAATTTGCTATCAAACACTTAATGTAGAGCTCATTCTTCACGCTTTCAGTTGATCGCTCTCAGTGGTGTTATCGTTGGTTCTATGTATTTTGTACTTCTGACATAACACAATATTCAAATAATCAAAGGTCCTCTACAGTATGCAGCGCCCCAGAAGCTATCGAGAAGATTCTAAAGACCTCTCCTATTTAGTGGCAATTATTTTGGAGCTCTTAGGTGGTTTTATATTTCGCAGGTGTGTAATTCTAGAAGGATATAAAAGGATGGAGGAGTTAGGAGAGTGAATGTCGGCGGTCACAGCAGTGATAGAGACTTTGATGACGTCCATGCTCTTGCCATCATTCACTGCTTTTTGTGTGTTTTGGACATCACAAAAATTTGCTCAACTGGCATGCAAGCAGTGTTTTCATAGCACCAATTTGCTTTGCCTGATGATTTGCTGCATGTTTATTCATTATCCGATACCATATTGCCCTATTCGCTCAGAAAATTCCAGCAATGTTGTGCAGTTCAATGAAGATGACGATAGACATAGAGGAATTTTGTGAATTTTAACGGACATTCGGCTCTTAAATGGCCTAAAGAGAATACCATTTCCTTGAGCATTTCAGGTTTGGCACAGAACTACATTTAGATAACAGCATAGCTATAAAACGATGCTTGAGAAGGGCAGGTCTAGAGGAATCAGTAGTGATATTTGAAACACCGCCGGATACTCTTCGTCGTCAGTTAGTTCGTAACCGCTTATTTGGCCGTTTAAGTGAAACAACCTATTGCATAACTTGCCCTTACGGCAGGAACGCTGATTGCATGAGTTCAGGTACGATATACCTGATCTCTTGTAATGATTGCGGAGATGAACATGTTGGCGAAACGAGCAGAGCCTTATGTATCCGTATAAAAGAACACCTAGATGGCAAACGAAAACCAAGACAAAGTATCCCACTAGGCACGCATAGAATACAAAAGCATGGCGCAGACGATTTTGAAGTTAAAGTGAATATCCTCTCACAGGAGACTAAAACACCAACGCGCAAACTCCCTCGGGACTTTTTGGATAAATGCCAAAAAAACCCTACAATGGATAGCACGGAGGAATGCCGAGAGGTCTTGTGCGACCTGACCTTGTATATTCGGATCAATTTCTGATTTGGGGTGGTGCAGTCATCAACCTTATGCGTCTATAATCAGCCGTTCTAATCTTTCTCGGTGGAAATCACGTTAAAAGCGGTGGGTTTCTCGAGAAGCTGTTGATCATGTAATTGCCACAGAGCTTTTTCTTTTTGTAAGTGTTATTGAAGCATTTGGCTTTGGTAAATTGCATATCATTATGCCCTTCCAGGTGCTGAAGAATGCGATACTGCCGAAATGTCAACTACTGTTGTATTATGTGTTTTTGTATGGAAAGTAAATGTATGCTGTATAACAATCTCGTGATTGCTGAAGAAGTAAACGACGCATCTATAATCCAATGCCCAGCTTAATAGAAGGTCGATCCCGGGAACTCCTAAAACAGTTTTATAATCCGCTTTATCATTGCAGATAACCTCCACCAACTGATAGTAGAATGCATCCGGTTCATACTGATCAGCTGCATCGGTTGGTGAATAGCAATTGATGTTTTTTGGTTTTCTTATGACGCGTCAGTTGAAGACGGAGGACTGCCATGCGTGGAAAGAGGATTTCGCGTGAGTTGACGGGATGGACAATGGACGGGTGGACGACAAAACCGACGCCGCCGGCATTTCGTTACAGGACCTTTTCTCCGCGGATGAAAACGATCCCGTTGTTTAGTTGCCTTATACCGGCCTTCCTAATTTTTGTTTCTTGCAGTGCAATCACACAAAAATTTTTATGCAATTTGCAGCTTCAAGAAGGGCGTGAAAATAGGCGTCTGTGGAAAGTCTTCCAGCATTATACGTGCAGAATAAGAAAAATTCTCTATGGCGTGTCGTGCATGTGTTCGTGAAATCTGGTCCCGGTGACGTCCTGCCTAACCTGAAATTTTCTGGCCTTTCACCGGTCGTCTCATTGCCTGACGTCATAGACGCGAGCATCCAGCGTGCGGAGTGCTGAGGCTGGCCTATTACTGCTTGATCAGTTTGGTCCTCATTGGAGTCCTGACTTAGCTTTGCAAGCTAGTATCCAGAAATCCGCTACGATATGAATCCGAGAGAAGCATTTTTTTCGGCGCTTGAAGCTTCACTTAGTCGAATCTAAGTATTGATCTGCTTTTCCACCATCCATCTAAAAAATTAGAACAAAAACCCAATTTGTGTCGTTCTCAAGATTTCAGTCCTTAAACTTTTTGAGATCCTCTGAGATAAATGCACGAAGAGTGCTGCTGTGCAACTCAATATGGAGCTGCTTACAAGGCATTTAAGCAGACTACAAAAGACGGTATTTGTCAAAGATTTTTTCTAACCACCAACGGCATTTCGATTGTTGGTTTTTTTAAAAGAACTAATTTTTCTTGGCTATGCATTTGTTGACGAAGGCAACAATGCGATTATTCTGTACTATCCAAGGAAGATTACTTCTAAAGTGTTATAATGCGTGAACCCTGGAAACCCTTCCTCTCGCCTCCACCAGTTCTATGATGTGGAGAAATCATGCGACAAAAACTATTAGGAAGAGAAGTTTTGCTTGAATTCGATCAAATCTCTATCTGTCGTGAAACGAAATGGGAATAAATATGAGGAAGGAATTCTGAAGCACAAAATCATCGGCTGTAGAACACTATTACTCACTACTACCTAAAGCCGTGGTGTATCAAGCCTGAAAGGAACAAGAAAAACCTGTTATCTCCAGGCCACTTAAGAGTAGAATAAAAGGATAAAGTTTTTTGGCATTCATCAGTCCCTGAGGGATCCACTATGCATTCGACTTCAATAAGCATCGTTGGAGGTGATTGAATGCATATCTGGCCTTTACTGACTCGCGGTGGCCTACCGATGTATGGAGCCAGTGCTGCTATCCTCCCAGACAAGTCTTGTATCAATTTGCCGACCCTGGAGGGATGGAAGGCTTGGTGGGCCACAGGCGCGAGGATTGATCCCATGTGCATTGTCGGGCGCCTAAGGCCAGCGCGGCACGCGCGCCCATAGGGAGCAGAGTATAGGTTAAAAATTCATAAAGTTTCCCCTATGTCTATCGCCATCTACATTAAGCTGCGCAACATTTCTGGATGTTTCTGCACGAAAAGGACAATATGGTATCGGGTAATGAATAAACGTACAGGAAATCATCAGGGAAAGCAAATTGGTACTATTGAAACACTGTTTGCATGCCAGTTGAGCAAATTTTTGTGTTGTCCAAAAGCATACAAAAAGCAGTGAATGATGGCAAGAGCATGGACGTCATCAAAGTCTCTATCACTGCCATGACCGCCGACATTCACTCTCCCTAACTCCCTCCATCCTTTTATATCCTTCTAGAATTACACACCTGTGAAATATAAAACCACCTAAGAGCTCCAAAATAATTGCCACTAAATGGGAGAGGTCTTTAGAATCTTCTCGATAGCTTTTCTCTCTCGATGGAGTGGTGTTTACTGTAGAGATTCTCTGATTATTTGAATATTATGTTCAGTCAGAAGTACAAAATGCATAGAACCAACGATAACAGTAGGAGCGAACAAGTGATGGCGTGAAGAATGAGCTCTATACTAAGTGTTTGATAGCAAATTATTTAAAGTGCCATCTGTTGAACACTTTTCTTAGGTATCTCGGGGAAATTTTACTAATATTATTCAATAGCCACCCATTCCCTGGATAGCAAGTGGGAGGGTTGACCACCCCCAACTTTTTTTGTAGTTCATTTCCATCTTCGCCAAATGCATTGAAATTAGAACTTTTAAGGATGAGAGCCATTCTACTGCTCGCTGCCACAACAACCGTGACGCACTGTCATGTAACCACTGTCGATACTGAAATAAAACAGTTCTTTTCCAGTCGTCAAATTGGTGCAAACACCAACGAAGACAAACAGCAAGAGGTGATAAGGCAAATAGGTCTTCGTACTGAGGAAATACGAGTGCTTTTTAGATCGAAAATCGCCCCTACACACTTTTTACTTCGACACAATTTTTTCCGGCATCATGGGAACACTGATGAAACAACCGAGACCCTCAATAAGGGAACAAAAGGAGACTGAGCAAAAGCTTAAGGTGTTATCCAACCACTCTCTTCTATCCATGGGTCTGCAGTAGTTTCGCAAATAATATTACTCACACAACAGGAGATCGCTGAATGGAGCGAATACGACCGTAATTTAAACAACTCGACTACTAAATTTTCTGGTTCTAAACGACGCATAGGACACATTATGTTCCAAAGTGACATCGTGGTGACAAAGTGATTCATTGCATCGAAAATGTCTCTGGTGTAGAGTTTCCAAAGCGTCTTGAATGATTGCTTTCAGTAGAGAAGCAGAGAAAAACGTTATGAACATTGAAATGCTTGCTCGCTCCAAGAGGCAGGTGCTGAAAGACGATGAGGATGAGAACTCGACATGGCATGGCGGAGTTTTCTATACGTTCAACACATCAGGCTAGTTGAGGGGACCTATACTTTCTCTAACCAAAAGCTGTCAATTTTTTCACTGTAACACTTCAGCATGTCCATCTCTCCTTATTTCTCAGATCTCTTCCAGACATTTTCAAACCTTTGTTCTCATCGGTTTCGAGCTTTTTACTTTAGGTAATAGGAAGGGGTAGATGTGCTGATAATGACAATAGATACCCGCCACAAAAAGAGGTGTTAGCTCATTCGTTGCTGTATTTGCGAAGCTAAAATTCCAGACTCAGTCGTGCAAAAAGCGTTTAAAATGGGTGTGAAAGTATGGAGCGACGCCACATGCATTAACTTTTTGAGGACAGAAATGGTTTGTCTTATCATGCAGCACAAAATGATGGGTCGTTATCCCTATATAAGTATTTGCAGCTCAAGACAAGGTGGTTGTAATCACGGAAGATGGAAGTTGGTCAAGTGTTGGACGACTTGGTGGAGACCAGCTGCTTTCCCTGGACAGTTCCGCGACGGTACGACGTCTTTGAATTATCGAGCCTGAATGATGTAAAAGCTTCAGGAAGGATCAGCTGTGCATGAGATTGGTCATGTTCTTGGACTTTACCACACAATGGCACGTTATGATCGGAATCATTATATTAGAGTTGTCATGGAAAATGTTGACGTGGGTTGCTGTGAAAGCGCCAGTGATTGAGATCTATTAGAAAATCCACCTCACTGATTTAGCCTCTTTTCACCAATAATTTCAAAATGATGGACGAAAATGACGTCGATGTGTATGGCTTAACTTATGATTACGGTAGTGTCATGCACTATGACGAGTTGAGGTTCGCGCCACGTTGTGATGTTGTTTTTTCACGCTTCCATCATTATCGTATTTTTCAGTGGTTCTGTTAACGGCCAGCGCACCATGATTGCTGTAGACTCTCATTATCAAAAGACGATGGGATCTGGAATAATTTCTTTTTTCCGATATTTTCATGATGAACGAACATTACGGATGCAATGGTTGGACTTGCGATAACTTTGCAATATAATTCGATCACACTGAAATAAGCCTAATTCTCTAGCAATATGCAACGAGTCGACATCCGCTAGTGTGTAAGAACGAAGGATTTCCTCACCCTCGAAATTGTTCTAAATGCATTTGTCCCAGTGGTTATGGTGGCACTGTGTGTGACCAACGGGTATCATCGAGCCTTATAGATGAGAATAAATCCCACACAAAAACAGAACGTATTCCAGCCACCTGGTTGCGGAAAAGATCTTGTGGCGGTACATGAGAAACAATTACTCATCGACAGAGTAGGTCGTGGTCTGGGTCTCAGGGATAAGTTCATAGTTTGCAATTACATGATTACGGTACTGTTTTACGAATCAGTGTTCAAATTATAAGTGCGATATAACTGTTCCCAGGCTCCTGAAGGAAAGAAAGTCGAGGTGAATGTACAGTCGATTTCTCATGGTTATGACCAACCTGGATGCCGAATAGGAGGAGTCGAAATCAAAGCTCAAAAGGATAAGAAATTAACGGGCTACCGGTAGAAACAAACACATGAAAATTTCTAACTACTAATACAACTTCGCATATTTTTTATTTCAGTTTTTGCTCTGTGAATGGCACCAGTGGTCCTGTTGTGTCTAGCTACAACCGCTTGCCTATTATTCTATTCAATAGGCTCAGCTTGATGCATGTTACCATCACATATCGTTACACTGATTGAGCTCGGAAATGTTTTCGAACTCAGCAATAGGTTTTTGCTTGTCAAACCACTTCGTTGATAATAAAGAGTTCACAAGAGGCTATGGGAAAAATGTTTACTTTTTATTTGCTGTCTAGGCAACAAATAAAAAAGTAAACATTGTGAGTTCAACTACAGCCCCAGCTTAACTGAGTTCACTGCCGATGTGGGCTCCCCTGATTAATCCCGGTGACGAGTGATTGCTGATGGCACTGATCGATAGAATTACCTGAGAGAGAAACCAAGGACCCGCATGGTGTGGTGGTGAACGCATTAAACCCTGGAAAGGGTAATAACGCGTTCGTTCCCCACCGCAAACACCTGCGGCCTGGAGTTTTGCAGATATCTCAGCATTATTGTGGTTGTATTTCGCGTTATGCAAAAGAATATCTTTGAAAGTACCAGTGAGACAACGCGTTTATTTTCCTGTGGATGTAAACAATGTCTACATGCTTCCATACAATAACACACATACAGCACAACCGTAGATGGCGTTCCGGCAGAATCACCTTCTTCAGAGCCTGGAGGAGCATAACGATAAGCAATTTACTAGGTCAAACGCTTCAACAGCACAAACAGAAACATGAGAATCTGAACAATAATTCCACTATCAACGGCTTCTCGGAAAACACATCGCTTTCTTCCCTTGTCTTCCAGCGAGGAAGAACAGCCGCTCAGAGTCGCATGTGGTGGACGACTGTACCTTCCCACATTAACGATCGATAGTAAGATACGGAGTGAGATCACGTGTGATCTCAGCTATTCCTCCATGCTATTAATTGTAGTAGTTTTGGCATTTATCCAAAAAGCTTAGAGGAGTTTGAGCGGTGGTGTTTTTAGGATCCCGTGCGAGGATAGCGACTTTTACATCAAAATCGTCTCCGCCATGCCTTTGTATCCTATGCGTCCCTAGTGGCGTACCTTGTCTTGCTTTTCGTTTGCCATATAGGTGTTCTTTTTTACCGATACACAAGGGTCTGCCCATATCGCCAATACATTCATCTCCGCAGGTATTACAATAGATCAGATATATCGTACCTGAACTCATGCAGATACCGTCCCTCCCCCTAAGGCTAAAATTAAGCAATTTTTGTGTCCCACATAAACGGTCATATCATATGGGCGGTTAAGAACTAACAGACGACGAAGAGTATTCGGTAGTATTTCAATGATCTCTCCCGATTCCTTTAGATCTGCCCTTCTTAAGCATCGCTTTATCGCTATATTTATTTCATCGCTAATAAAGAGGAAGGTTAACGGGATTTTGTTTGGCCAAACCGTTCGTTCTGGGACGTCGCTCTCCTTCTTAACTTATCTCGTGGGGTTACTATTCCGTAGCCATTGGAGATGGCTATTTGCCGAACCAAGTCGCGCGATTCTTCCTTTAGTTCCCTGGTTGTGCACACAGAGGTGGCTGTTCGAAACGTCTTTCTCACAAGCGGCCTCTTTGTGTGTGAAGGGTTGCTGTTCTTCCTCAGTGAAAGACAGGTGAAAAAAAGAGGTGGGTTTTTCGAGAAACCGTTGATCGTGTAGTTATCGTTCAGATTTTCATCATTCCTTTTGTGTTGTTGAAGCGTTTGACCTAGTAAATTGCATATCAGTATGTCCTCCCAGGCTCTGAAGAAGGCAATTCTGCCAAAACCTCAGCTAGTGTTTTATTGTGTGTTTTTGTATGGAAGTAAACGTACGCTGTTTAGCAACTCACGATTGCTGACAAAGAAAACGACGAATTTATAATCCGTTACCGAGATTAATAGGAAGTCGATCCTGGGAGCTGTCTAGATGAGTTCTACCATTTGGTGATTCTCATTTTCATCAGAAAAATGAGTTTCCACGAAACTGGAATGTTCTAACCACACATAGTATGCTATTTCGGTTTCATACCAATCAGAGAAAAACGAACTCTGAGCATTTCACTCATCAGGGAAAAATGCTTGGTAAAGCAGAGGCAGGGAAAAAAAATCCCTTCTCTTCACATCCTAGCCTAGGCGAGATGATCAATTCGTTCTCTTTTGACGTACACGAACTGTCCTTCATCACAGTGAAACGTCCGAATTATGTGAACACTATCCAGCATAACCCCACCGAAATCATTTTCCTTTTGTAATAAGCACACTCTTAAAACGCGATTGCATTGAGTTCATTCAACATCTCTAAAGCGTACTCAAACGCGGAACGCTCAATCGTTCGCCCTTTTAAAAACAGAGCGATTTGTGCTCTAAAAAAATAGAACTATGAAATAGAAGAAACTCGAGCAACTCGTCAGAAGCGTAATAGCTTACGACTAACTCGAGTTTCGTCAAGGTTTCTTGTTCCAGCTTCATTTCTTCTCCCATTGTTTTGCACTTTTTTTGTAAAGCTTCTAAGTATTGTCCTTAAGCAGTATGTCACTACCATACCTATTATGACGACTCGTTCTACCTTTCTATTATAATTCCAAATTATTAGTCACAAGTACGCCTATGGCTAGTGATATTTGTTCTTCTAGAATATTTTAAGAGACCTAATAAACAAAGAACACCGGCGTTTTGAGGCGACAAGAGCAAATATAGCAGTTTGACAGTGAGAGATGAGGAGGTTTCCTCACAAATAACCTGATAAGAAGAGGAAAAAAGAAAGTGCTGTGACAAAGTATGTTAGTTCCATGCGTCGTATTTCGTTAACAGCTAACATCTCCCTATTTGACGTGGACGAAACTTAGAACGTTGTTGAAAAAATCTTTGCACTGTTTTGTCTTCCAAGGGCATATCACTTGTCATTTGAATGACTGCCGCATAAAATGGGACATTTAGTTCAGAGGATGTAAGCCTACTTCGAATACCCTCCTCTTGACACCTGGAGCTACCGGCAGGCTTTCACAAAGAAGAAGTTGGAAAAAGACATTAGTTGAAGCCTTTCATGTGCTCTTTCCGACGTTCCACATGACCGTAGATTCCACAATGATGGTTGCGAAAAATCACGCACCAGGAGTTCACTTCGAGTCTTCGAATTACAGTTATTGAAATGAAATGAGCAGTTTGTTGAATCGAAAGCGTCTACTAACTAGTTTTTCCTGCACTCGTTATGGTCCATTTGGAGCTGGACTGCGGCATTTTTTAGCGCATTTTTTTTTACTGTTTTGTGTTGAGAGGATAGATAACGGATAAAGCCTTTGGCTTCAAGCTCGGAAGGACGAGCCATGAATTCGACTTCAGTGAGCATCGTTATGACCGATTGAATGCACATCTGGCATAAGCATTGAATTTTGGTGACTTGCCGATGTACCAAGTCAGTGCTGCCATTCTTGCAGACAATTTGGTACCATTTTGCCGATGCCAGACACATGGAATGCTTGATGAGCCGGGGTTTCAGAACCAAGCCAATCACCAACTGTATATTGAAGCGCATTGCTTTGCACGAGCCCCTTTTTTTTGAGAGAAATCCTAAAAAAGTCAAAAATCTGGGCTGCAGGTGCAGTGCAAGTTCGGTTTCATTTGCGCTTTTAGATGGTCTTGAGAAAGTACCGTTATCGATGAGGGTACGATGACCAAGCCCGACGACTTCACATGTTAAAACAGCTCAGAGTTTGAATCACAACCGTTCTCAAAGAGTTCCGAGCTAATACGCCATTATGAAGCCTCTCTAGCACTTGCGTGAAACCAGACCAATTGAAGTCCGAGTAGCCAATGCCTACTTCAACCATTCGTTTTTGAGAATTGTTATCTTCGTGATAATCATTAAGCTTTTGAGACGAATTCTGTTTTTTGCCGTTTGTCGCTGTCCTATCTAAGTACAACAATATGACAGAGGTTTTTCATAATATGAGCAAAAAGGTACTTTGTTGTTTCCTTAAAACATCTTCAGCATGAAAGTACTGTGGATTATTCTTTCCTAACAGGTTGGCCCAAAAATGCTTGGTAGTATTTTGGCAGTTTTTTTTAAAGGTTGCGGTATTATGTTAAATATTAGTCCTTACCCGAGGAGATGCAATGAATATTCGTTTAAGGTGTCCCCGAAATCCATGTGCACCAAGCCGATTACAGGTATACAAGCTTAAAAATATCCTATAAATACTATTTTCATTGGAAGTAGTAATTCTGAAGTAAAAAAATAACATCGCGTCATTGAAAAAAATAAATACAAATTGCTTTGTTTTTCAGTAGGCTTAATACTAGAGTAGTTTTTGTGCTAGGCAGAGGTCTGGGATCAACCTACTTCCTGTTAACTCTGTCAAATACCGTTTCATGAAGGCAAAGCCCGATGTACACACATTATCTACTGATTTAGCTATCAACAGGGACTCTTCATTCGATTCACTTTGTCACATCAATCATCCGCTAAGGTCTTCCAAGTCTTACTTGTAGCTTCATCCTCTGCATGAGGATTTTCATTTCATCTTGAATGTAGTAGAATGCTGCTCGGGTCGATTTTCACTGGAGTCCTGAGATAGTCGGGCTAAAAACGTTCTCAACTGAGATATCTGCAAAACTCCGGACCATGGGTGTCTGCGGTGGGGAACGAACGCGCTATTGTCCTTTCCGGGGAGTAACGCGTTCACCACCACACCATGCGGATCCTTCTGTTTCGCCTGCCTCTCAGCTAGTTCTACCGATCTTTTGCCATCAACAATCACCCGTTAGCGGAATTGATCTGGGGAACCCAAATCGACAACGAACCCAGTTAAGCTGAGGCTTTAGTTATAATCACAATCTTAACTTATTATTTACTGCCTACTCTTTTTTAACGGCAGGGTATATTGCGAAATATAACTTCGATGATGCTAAGATATTTGCAAAATTCCGGACCGCAGGTGTCTGCGGTGGGGAACGAACGCGCTATTGTCCTTTTCGGGGAGTAGACCCACATGGCGTGGTGGTGAACGCATTACTACCCGGAAAGGACAATAGCGCGATCGTTCCCTACCGCAGACACCTGCGGTCTGGAATTTTGCAAATCTCTCAGCATCACTGAGGTTATATTTCGCAATATACCCTGTCGTTAAAAAGAGTAGGCAGTAAATAATAAGTTAAGATTGTTCTCAACTGAGTTGCAGACGGTAATTTTTTTTCCGGACAAGTCCGGTAGCAATTCCTCAGCTCCGAAGAGGGAAAGTGCTTGGTCGGCCTGCAGCAGGATCGAACCAGCACCATGCTCGAGATGACCGGCACCACAACCACTGTGCTATCAGTCTTTCTTTGATATTTTTAATTTGCTGGTATTTTGCCTAAACGTATTTCCGTGATTTCAATGAGAACTCAACTTCAGTATACCTATATATTGTAATATGAAACATGGTGAAAAAAAAACGTGCCAAGAAATGGAACAATAGCGTTCTATGTTATACCCTCCAGCTTGTGACATGGCAATAGAAAGCGATTTCAGGAAATAAGAGGTGAGTAAGTGCACGAGTAAATAAAGCTAGCATTTCAACCTTGAAATCAGAAGGGAACTTCGTTGGCTCAGAGGAGTTGTGAGAACTAAAAATACGAATTTCTCCTTGTGCGGTGCACTGTGATTGTGTCACCCGTATAAGAGATTAGGTGAAACCGAAATACGACCAGAGCGATGTTGGGATATGACCAAAACACGGATGCTCAGGTGAGCTTCGAGCTCGAGGAGATTACCCTTTCCTGAGGCTCTTTGAACAAAAATAGTTGTAATCACAATTTTAACTTATAATTTACTGCCTACTCTTTTTTAACGGCAGGGTATATATTGCAAAATATAACTTCGATGATGCTGAGATATTTGCAAAACTCTGGACCGCAGGTGTCTACGGTGGAGAACGAACGCGCTATTGTCCTTTCCGGTGAGTAACGCATTCACCACCACACCATGCGGGTCCTTCGCTTCGCCTGTCTCTTAGCTAGTTATATAAATAATTGGGCTTTAATATTTGACATCTGCACCGTGTTGCAGGAATTTTCTGCACAAAAAGGACAGTATGATAACAGATGAATAAACGTACAGCAAATCATGGGACAGAGCACATCGCTGCTATTAAAACATCGTTTGCATGGCAGGTGAACAAATTCATTATGGTGCAAGAGCATAAAAGAAAAGTGAAGGATCAGAATGGTGTGAACACCGTAAACACCATGGTCGTCGCTAGCACGACCAGCAACTACTTGCCTAAATTCCTTCAGGCATCACCACCAGCCAATTGCTTCCACAGTTTTTTTGTTTAAAATTCGTTCACTTTATTGTCTTAGGGAAAACGAACTACGACAGACCCTAAGAACAACCAAGTAGTTGTGATTAACATGCATTCCTTCAATGACAAGTTAAGATGAGTTCGATAAATAAACTTTATTCGGCTAAGGTTTCAATCTCATCTTCCCAGAGCCGATGATCCGTCGAAACGTTAGCCGAATGAAGTTTATTTATCCACCTCATGCTAGCTTATCAATGAACGAACACAAGTTAATTAGTCATATCGAGCTTGAAGGAAGGTCGATTTACGAAATAATCTCGATGAGATTAAATGGAACTAGCTGAACGACAGGCGAAACGAAGGACCCGCATTGTGTGGTGGCGAACGCGTTAGCCTCCGGAAAGGGTAATGGCGCGTTCGTTCCCCACCGTAGACACCTGTAGTCCGGAGTTCTGCGAATATTTCAGCATCGTTACAGTTGTATTTCGCATAATACCCTGCCGTGAAGATTGTAGAAGTCGGAGATAAAAAAGTAAACATTCCGATTAGTTCCGAAAACCATTTAAGATTACTGGATAGGCAGAAGTTTTCCTGATAATACCAGTCCAAAAGTTTTATCGGATTTCTCAAACAACTGTGATAATGCTTAACAATGATGTCACTCGTTCGCTAAACTACAATCGAAAAAATTCCAAATTAAATTGATTAGCAGTGGTGCAAGGATTTAAAAGAGCTGGCAAGAATTTCTATACGTCTTCTTCAAGTTGGATTCACTTAAACGGAAGTCTTTAGGGATGGGAATAGCTCTGTTATTCAATGTCGCCATAGTAGTGATACATTGCTGCAAAGCTGAAAGCGGATCTGAAACAAATGACTTCTTTTTTGGCAACCAAAATGGTCAGAAGAATGGTAGCAGTGAGATGGGAACCCTTAAGGTAATGAAATATATCACATCTTCTACTGCTCAAATTTCTATGCTTTTAGAGTAAGAGTCACCTTAGAGTTTTCCTTGCTGAACACAATTTTCCCGGCATAACGAAGACACTGATAAGTGGATCGAAACTGCCTAACGAACGACAAAATGGATTAACGTTGATGTTGAAGGTAGCGTTTCCATACACTTTTCCCCGTTTCCGTTCTAGAGTTTAGGAAAAAAGAAACCTTGCACACTGAGTAGGACACTGCGGCGAGATCGAGGGATTACGGCTCCAGTTTGGACAAATCGATTTCCAAAATCAATAATGAACAAGGGATTGGACAAGCATTGTTCCAGAGTGACATCGTCCTCACAGAGTAGATGTTACATTGAAGAAGGCTCAGTTTTGTTTCGATGAATTACAGTTTGTAATCTTTAGTAGACAAGCTGAACAAATCTTCGAAGACCTCATTAGTGGCATTCGCACAAAACGACAGGTGTTGAAGGACAAAGATAATCCAAACACAACATGGAACGACGGTATCTTCTACACGTTCAACACCTCAGGTAAGCCTTCAGACAACTTCCCCATTCCTCACTCTACAAATTGAAGATAGTAAAAAAGTTGTAAGAATAGAAGTATTAAAGATTAAAGAAGAGTTGAGATGAAAAAAAAGGAAAAATGGAAAACGAAGGTTAACCGTATGCTCCTTTTAGTCTGAATTTTCCATGCTTTTGACGAATGCCTCCCAACAGTTTACCGCCTCATCGTGGCTGGGAGGTGTTCTTGGGTGTCGGACTGCAAGCTACGGCGGGGATTCATCCCATGGCAGGGTCTCCCAAGCTGAGAAGGGAGTCCTGCGTTTCCATCAGGGAAGTGCAGCTAAGAGTAAACTAATACCGAGATCCACCACCACCTGGTATCAAAGTGGCACAGTGGTAAATCTCCCTCTGATCCACAAGGGCTGCAACTCCCTGTGGTGGTGAAGACTTGGGCAGACTTTGGGCAGGCTGACCTGGGGACTCCAGAGAACAGCTTACCAGCAAATCTCCCAAAAAATGGAGATTATGCTGGGCACGCACAACCATTGAGGACGGGCCAAGCATAATCTTCATATATCAAGTATCAAGTTTGACCAATGCGTGCGATGTTGTCGAAATTTCACTATATTCAATGACAATAGATGCCTTTGTGCATTTCGCGATTTCCAAAGACAAACGAGTCCGACATTTCTTAGGATTTCTACGAATTTCTACGAATCGATCTATTCAGAATCCCTCTTTTTGTTTAAAACATAAAGTTTCAGATCACTCCGTTAAAAAAGCGTTTAGAATAGGAATGAGGATTTGGAGTGATCTCACATGTATCGACTTTGTGGAAGATAAAAATGGTTCGTCTCACATCGTACATCAACCAGATGGATCAATAATTCCAAGAAATTCTTTACAGCTATTGACAAAGTTGTCGTGGTGAAGGAACCAGGATGTTGGTCGAGCATTGGACGACTCGGCGGCGATCAGTTTCTATCTCTTGGCGAAGGTTGCGCAAGGGTACGACTCCAAGGAATAACGTATTTTGTCGATGCCGTAGTTCTAGTGAGAGGGGGTAGGTGGAGGTGTAAAGTAGTGGTTAGAAACGCCCTGCGGTACATATGAGGTCGATCTCTCCGCCGGCGTCACTTTGTCTTCCATACCTCAGTGGTAGGCAAACTGGCACCACAACTGTCTGCCAGGATAGCAGCACTGATTTGATACATCGGTATGTCACCGCAAGTCATTTTATATGCCAGATATTAATTCAATCACCTCTAAATGCTTGATGAAGTCGAATACACGGTGCAAACGTCGACAGCTTTTTATCTATCTTGTATTATTCATGTTCATTTTAATTTTTTTCTCATCAGTGAAGCAGACGTTTTAGGTAGGCTCAGCTGTGCATGAGATTGGCCATGTTCTCGGGCTCTTCCACACAATGGCACGTTATGATCGCGATCATTATATTAGAATCGTCGTGGAGAACCTTGATGTGGGTTAATGCAGCCAAAATAGTGCTTTAAACTTTTTTGACTGACACAAAATATTAATTTAGCCGTCTTGCGTCTTAGAATTTACAAAAGTGGACAAGAACTACGCCGTCAACTACGGTCTTAACTACGATTACGGCAGTATAATGCACTATGACGAGCTTAGGTTTGCACCATGTGCTTAAAGTTTTTTCTACCAAATTAGCGAGTACTGCCGCACTCATCAGTGGTACTGATAACGGGCAGCCGACCATGATTGCAGCAGATGCCTACTATCAAAAGACGATGGGTTCTCAAGTGATTTCCTTCTCCGATATCTTCATGATCAACGAACACTATGGATGCAATGGTCAGATAAATTCTCACCTTACAGTACAACAAAGATTACAGAGATAATCCTATTTTTCTAGCAAAATGCAAGAAATCCACTTCAGCCAGGTGTGCGAACAAGGGATTTCCTCATCCTCGCAACTGTTCCATATGTATTTGTCCAAGTGGCTATGGTGGCGCTCTGTGTGCCGAACGTGTAAGAATTGCCGTTGCAGAGTGGAGTAATTAAGCCGAGAAATTCACTTTGTTCTAGCCACCGGGATGCGGAGAAGATCTCGCTGCAGCCAGAGACGAACAAACAGTTATGTATAGAATAGGCTTTGGAACCAGTCTGAGGGATCAGTTCAGCTTTTGTAACTACATGATTATGGTAGGGGGTTCCTCACTCAATATTATCAGTAGAACTAGAATAGAACTACACTCAGGCCCCTGAAGGTAAAAAATCGAGGTGAACGTCCACTCGATCTCTCATGGTTATGATGAGGGTGGATGTCCAAGAGGAGGAGTTGAGATCAAAGCTCAAAAGGACCAGAAGTTGACAGGCTACCGGTAAAAACCAGTTCTGAAAATCTTCGTATCCTTTTCTTTGTGTAGTCTACGTGCTTTTTTATTTAGATTTTGCTCGATGAATGGTAGTGGAGGTCCCATCGTGTCGTACTACAATCGCGTACCTGTGATCCTATTCAACAGGCTGGGCATCATGCAGACAATGTTCACGTATCGTTACATTGATTAAGCACGGAAAGGCTCTCTATGTTCACAAGAAGTTCTGGGCGTCAAATTGCTTTGTTTTTTAATAGAAGGTCTATAAAAATCAAACTAAAGAGATTTTTGAGATGTCGAAGAGACGTGATATTTTGTCTGTGTGGCTGTGACCAACACTTTTAACTGTAACCCCATTCCTGTGCCCACCGACGACTTTCGTTCTTAACGAAGAATAGATTTTGGTGAAAACATTATGTGACCAGGTTATATATCCGTGTTATGTATTAAAGATAGGTATAGTTATTAGCTCAAGCGTCCATTCACAGTTTATGTAAAGGATGTGGCGGATGTCTTCAGTATGAATGTGACGCTAAATTAAGTGCGTGTACAAATTCAGTGATTTGATGGAGATGGAAAAGACCACCTCAAACCAGTGGTGTTCCTCGGTTCATCGTCTCTGTTTCTCGGAAAAAGATAAACATTGAATTGGTAAAACAATGCCATGGCTTACTGAAATGATTACAGGTGGTACCAGCAAACTTCCGATTTCTTCACAACGGCAGTAATTCGAAACGTGTGTATTCAACAGTTATTTTTTTGTGATACGGGGTTTTTATGGTTGCAATCGAGTGCATTTGAGTGGAGAACACCTTAACCAGAAGTGCTTGTTATACTGGACGACTCATACCTTTGGATTAATGCAACCTCATCCTGAAAATTCCAATATGCAGCACGTTGTTAGGTCGTTTGCCAAGATTTCTATGAAGCTTGTGTAAGCGTACCAATAAACCATGGTATTGATTATCTGCGCCGAGCTAAATAAACGTCGATAGTAAAAGTGACAAATTGGATTTTCACAGTACTCCATTCTCAAGGTACCGATGACACTTCAACAGGATAAGATTTCGATATTGTCACACAAAAAGTGATGTTCATGCCTCAGTTTCCCTCTCTTGGTATATTTATTCACTAGTTTATTGTAGAGAAGTCAAACATGTGGGATGCAATTTGTTAGCGCACACGGTTAGATTGAGCGAGAATTAATGAAACCTGAACCAATACAATACATTCTTCCAACGGTTCACCGCCTCATCCTGGCTGGGAGGTGCTTGTCGGTGTCGGGCTGCGATGTACAGTGAAGGGTCTCCCCTCAGCAAGGTCTCGCAAGCTGAGAAGTCCGGCACTTCCATCAGGAAACCCAGCTAAGAGGCTCGGCGGCTGCCTTGAGTGGTGACGACATGGGGCAGACTCTGATCAGGCTGACTCTGGGAATCCAAGGAACCACGATGGCTAGACCACTAAAACTCCGAAAAAAATGGAGATTATGCTAGGGCCCGCCCAATTAGTGAGGACGGACCACCATCCACGTGTTCAAGTAATTAACAACCACTACACACGCACCTGTGATTTATCTTGTTTGACGTTGTTATTGATTTTTTAGAACAGAAAAAAATTAAGAGATGGTTGGATATGACTCTGTAGAAGTAAAAGACTGTAGAAGTAATGAAAGAAAAAATATAGTCGGATTATAGATGGATCTTTTGCATGCTAGCTTCCCGTTTATTATTTCCCTTGTGCCACAAACTGCGAGATTGTTTGGCTTTTTTCCAACATAAAATTCTTGTACTTTAGCAAAAAGTGATAAACTCATCTTTGTAGACAAACATTATGCAATGCAAACGTTTTCAAAAAAATGCACTTGCTAGATACCAAATACTCTCAGTGAACACAGCTGATAGGAATAGCATAAAAAAAGCGTAAAACTCTCGGCTTTGATCAATCCTTAGGGATGCGCCATGCTTTCGACTTCATTAAGCATCGTTTGGAAATGATTGAATGCATATCTGGCCATTACAATGAGTCGAAGTGGCCTACCGATGTATCGACCCAGTGCTGCTATCCTTTCAGACAAGTCTTGTACCAAATTTTCCGACCCCGGAGGGATGGAAGGGTTGGTGAGCCTGAGGCACTGTGATCGATTCCATGTGTATTGCACGGCGCCTCTAACCACTGTCCCTACACGCTCCCTTATTTGCCAGCAATAATATAAAAAAATAACTATTGAAAAGGGTTTTTTTTCGAGTGGTCGTTTATTTTCGAAACGATTTTTCAACCAATTCTTGATCTCTGTGAGACGGAAATGCTAGTCTCACAAGATACGATTTCTTCTTGATAATCTCATCCCACATTGCTCTGTTATTGGTAAACCATCGAATCTTAAGTACGATATAGCTGATAATTTCATTGAAAACTGGAATTTGTTCACTTATTGCAAAGTGCTTCAATATCAGTGGATTTCCGGTCAGCGAATATCTTACTGTATCAAAAGTAACTAGCCCAACGATACTCCCGGTTAGATAACGTTCGTTGAAGCGAGTTGGGTAATACGGAAGAAAATCCGGTCTATCTCTGACTGAACAAGGTTCTCTGGCAAGATCTGGAAAATTGATGCTTGACGAATTCACTAGGAATCTTTCTCGTACATTTTCGCTACGCACAGTACGAGTCACATGTGATTCGTATTCCCCGTCCATTCGACCAACCTTCCCGTCTTTCGCTCTATAACTTGGTCTAACTATACAACTTTCAGTAACTCAAAAGGCCGACTTTCTATAAATCTCGGCATAGATAGTTGATATATTTATTTATGTGATCTTATAAACTGATCTTCTTTAGCTGATCCGAGGTTGGTACAGGTGTTCGTTGACGTTGTCTTTGTTGTTGGTGTTGTTTGTCGATGGCTGACGTTTCGGCGATTTCGCCTTCCTCAGAGCCTGGACGTATTTTATATTAGAATACTTTAATTATTCGGTGGAAAAAAGGCTAAAGCATTAATGAAGATCAAAGTTTTAAACAGATGGTAGGGTTAGGATGCTACGGTCATACTGAAAGGCTACTCACCGTGATGTAACGAGTGGGACTGGCCCACGCGTTGTTCACGTGGGGTCGCGAGCACGATACACCCCGGGGCCAAAATATCATTTTGAAATAGGGCGCCAGGTCACGTGTGATAGTGAGGCATTCGTCTTTCCGGTTCATCTTTGGATTTTTTGAAATTTATCCAAAACGCTTCAAGAGTTTTGCGCGTTGATGTTTTCGACTCCTGCGCTAGGACCCGTACAGTCACTTCAAAATCATTGCCGTTGTGCATTTGTGCCCTATGCGTACCTAGAGGAGTGTTTTGACGAATTTTAGCTTTCCCCATCTAAATGTTCTTTTATGCGGACACAAAGTGGTCTACCCGTTTCCCCAATATATTCTCCACCGCATACGTTACATGAGATCAAGTATATTACACCTTAGCTCATGCAATCCCCGTCTCTCCCATTAGGACAGATCATACAGTTTTTTGAGCTGCAAGACGGTTGTGAACTAACTGACGGCGTAGGGTATTGGGTGGGATGTCAATAATCGTTATATAATTTTCAAGACCACTTTTTTCTTAGGAATCTCTTAACGGCGTAACTTATTTTCATTTGATATGAAGGGTAGCTTAAAAGGGATCTTACTTACGTCCGAAACATTATTTTGGGGAACTACCCTACGTTTTTGTCCAACCCGAATGGCTTCTACGTCGTAGCCATTGGAAATGGCATTTTTTTGTGCCAGATCTTGCGATTCCTTTTCCTCTTCTCCTGTGCACACATTTTTTGCCGTACGGTACATGTTTTTGATAAGTGCTTTTTTCATGTGTGAAGGATGAGAATAGAGGTAGTGAACTAGTATGTTCTTACTATTCGGCTTACGATACCACTTTGTTATATAACCACTTTCTGAGAGCTTTACTTGGATGTTTGAGAATGGAAGCCAGTTGGTTTTTCTCGTGTAAATTTTATATACTCTGACTGTCGGTTTAACAATTCAAAGCACTCATCCATCTGTTCTTGTGTGGAACAGACGATGAAGCAGTCGTCTAAGTATCGACAGTAGAGTAATGGTCGGTGGTCGAGAACTGGAGCTTCCACCTTAGATATGAAAGCGATGGCAAGGCTTGGTGCTAAACGCTGTCCCATGGCCAACCCTCATATTTACCAGACCACAAAGATGCTTCAGAAAAAGTGGTCTTGAAAATTATATAACGATTATTGACATCCCACCCAATACCCTACGCCGTCAGTTAGTTCACAACCGTCATGCAGCTCAAAAAAACTGTATGATCTGTCCTAATGGGAGAGACGGGGATTGCATGAGCTAAGGTGTAATATACTTGATCTCATGTAACGTATGCGGTGAGGAATATATCGGGGAAACGAGTAGACCACTTTGTGTCCGCACAGAAGAACATCTAGATGGGAAAGTTAAAATTCGTCAAAACACTCCTCTAGGTACGCATAGGGCACAAAAGCACAACGGCGATGATTTTGAAGTGACTGTACGGGTCCTAGCGCAGGAGTCGAAAACATCAACGCGCAAAACTCTTGAAGCGTTTTGGATAAAATTCAAAAATCCAAAGATGAACCGGAAAGACGAATGCCTCACTATCACACGTGACCTGGCGCCCTATTTGAAAATGATATTTTGACCCCCGAGGTGTGTCTTGTTCGCGTCTCCACGTGAACAACGCGTAGGCCAGTCCCACTCGTAACATCACAGTGAGTAGCCTTTCAGTTTGACCGTAGCATCCTAACCCACCATCTGTTTAAAACTTTGATCTTCATTAATGCTTTAGCCTTTTTCCACAGAATAATTGAAGTATTCTAATATAAAATACGTCCAGGCTCTGAGGAAGGCGAAATCGCCGAAACGTCAGCCATCGACAAACAACACCAACAACAAAGACAACGTCAACGAACACCTGTACCAACCTCGGATCAGCTAAAGAAGATCAGTTTACAAGATCACATAAATAAATATACAACTTTCGATCATTTTTTGACTTCTTGAGATCTACACATCCGTAATGTTCGTACATATTATGTTTTCAATACATATTCACTCTGTGGGTATTTGTAGAAACTACGTGTATAAAGAGAATTCCCCCACCATTAGATTACAACACTATTAACCTTTGGAAGCCTGTTTTACGCTATGCACTGAGAAGAATTAAAATTGAATTTTATAAAATCATTATTTTCTCCTATACAATGGGAACCTCCGATTCATTAGCGCGGTTAGTTAATTAGTTGTTCGAAAAGTGGAATGTTATAATCTTGACACCTCATGTAGCAATTCCTAGTTCCGACTTTCTATTAACCTCGACATTGATTGATAATCCGCTTTTTTTCTGCAATAAGAAGGCAGTTGGTATTATAGAATTTGTTAGCATTCAATAGCTGACGTTTCGGCGTTTCGGCGCTTTTGCCTTCTCTAGGACCTGGAAAGGTGAAATTGACATGCGATCTACTCAGCCAAACACTTTCACAACCTTAGCAGATAGGACTTAACACGAAAATTTACATTCGCATAATAAACAGCTTCATTTAAACACCCACCGTTCATTCGTTGCAAGTATTCCAATTAGCTGATGGAAAGCAGCCGCACAGAGTAATACATGGGCGAGGACTGTGCCTGGGTCAGCTCGAATCAGCCTGAGGTATGGCGCCAGGTCACTTTTGGATTTTTGGAATTAATCCAAAACGCTTCAAGACTTTTACGCGCTAATATCTTGGGTTCCTATGCGAGGATAGTGAATTCTACTTCGAAATCTTCTCCATTGTGTTTCTGTGTCCTATGTGCGCCTAGTGGAGTGTTTGGTTTCAGTTTAAATTCACCGACTAGGTGTTCTTTTAACGGACGTAGAGTGATCTACCCGTTTTCGTGAAAGTATTCGTCCCCACACGCTTTGCAAGAGATTAGGTAGACAATACCCGAACTCATGCAAACCCATCTCTACCGTTAGGACAAATGATGCAGTTTTTTCTTTGTACACAGAACCTGAACAGGTAGATGAACAGCAATGCAATTTGCGCAGCCATTATGGACGGTACACATTGACTTCAATGCGCACCACGAGTGGGTGACAATTATGGATCACTGTAAGCGTGCTGACGTACTCTTAAACCGACGTCAGTGCTTTGGTAGAACAAAGAGAATCACTCACCAGAAAGAACGGTTTTTATAAATTATTACATGTCAGGCTTAGTGTTCTTCGAAAACACCCGCTAAACATCGGTAGCAGATGAATTGCCGAAAGAATGCAGGAAGCTGGCAAAAAACTCGACAAAGTAACTAACTTAAATGTGAATTATTACTAACGTGGGTGACATCTTTTAAAATGTTTGCCCGGATTTGTGTAATGCTGATATAGAAGTTGTTGAAAATTTAGATATATTCTTTAGATCTAAACAACAACGATGTCTGAGATATTCGCAAAACTTGGACCCGGGGCCAAGTATCTCAGCTTACTACGCCAACTGCCTCAATAACCCATGCAGAAGTGATAGTGATTTTACTCCGATGAAGAAGTGCAATTCGTAACATGGCAAATTTAGGAGATTTCTGTTGTCTTAGAGTAAATTCTGTTGCGTCAGCAAACACCAATCAACTGAACACTGGACGACTATGTAACAAGCCGAATCTGAGCATTATCAGTTTCTTAGAGTAAATTCAACCGATTGCTTAAGTAGTGGAATCTTCGTGAACACCAAGATTTTTCGTATCGAATCAATTTAATTTGCTCGGCTCTCCAGCATTTTTAGGGGCGCGTGTGGTGCACTGGTCGGAGGCGTTCTGCAACACACACGTGGAATCGATTCCCGCGTCCATAGCCCACCAAGCCCTCCATCTCTCCGGGTTCGGCAAATTAGTACCAAATTTATCTGGGAGGATAGCAGCACTGACTCGATACATCGGTAGGTCACCGCGAGTCATTGTAAAGGCCAGATATGCACTCAGTCACCTCCAAACGATGCTTAATGAAGTCGAATGCTAGGTGCATCACTCCGGGATTGATCAACGTCGACAGCTTTATTCTTTTATTTCCGGCATTTTAATGCATTGCATAAGTGCGCCTAAGTTATTCTTATGTCACTATAACAGTTCTCAACGAGATGCTTGCTGTAGCTTGTTATTTTCACCATTGAAGCTTGTTAATTCTAGCATAAAACTCTCTTTTCCTTTTTGTAATATGGATGACAACGAAAAGCAGTTACCATTCCAGTGAAAGGTACGAAAAGTGAAAATTAGCAATTGACTGATGATTCCACTACTGACTTTCCATTAACTTCGGCATTAGATTATAAGTGCTTGTGTCATTTTCTTTTTTCAGCAGTCGCGAGGCTGTTATACAGCACTTGTTTGCTTTCGTACAAAAAACACATTCGACACAACAATAACCGGCGTTTCGGCAGTTCCCTTTCTTCAGAGGCGTTTTCTAAGCGCCTTCCACTGGTGAAGAACAGCAGCTTAGAGTCGCAAAAGGTTGGTAACTTCTCATTTAGCTGTTCTTCCTGAGTGGAAGGCACCTAAAAACGCCTCCGAAGAAGGCGATACCTCGAAACGTCAGTAACTGCTGGGTTGTATCTGTTTTTTTGTACGAAAGTAGACGTGAGCTGTATAACAACCTCGCGATGACTGATGATTGTTTTTATAAATCTTTTACAACATCTTTATACAGCTCTCATTTCAGTAATTTTTGTTCCAGCACTATTCAATCAGGCGAAAATCTTTTACAAACGATCTTCATGATTTATCCAGGAACGTCTCCTTTCACAAATTCACTCCATTGGCAAGCAAATGAACTGCTCTGGCAGCTGCATCGATTAGTCTCGTTTTTTTAGCTTGGTCCTATATTTTTAGAATTTCTTTGCAGTGATACAGCAGTCATTCAGGAATCATATCCAGATTAGTCTAAACACTGATTCAAGCAAGGTTGTGGCTGACGCCTAGAAAATAATGCTATATCAATAACGAATATCCCATCTGACAAAGTTCTGCAGCTCTACCTAATCGTATTCAACTGTCCATTGCTTTTTTAATTCCAAATTTCACGAGACTGCTGGCGTGTCAGGGTGCGGCCAATTGTGTAGGTTAAAGGAATATTTTTAACTGGTTTCCTCACAATCTGATCGTTCTTGGATTGCATCAAGCCGAAAACATGTTTTTCTCACTCCTGCTGTATGAGGTCTCATTGCTCACTCAACGCGATAATCAATGCATTACTAGAGATGATCTGGCCCTTCATCACTCATTTAATGCTTAGCTCTTTCTCATTAACACAGAGAAGTTCTCACAAAAAATTGATAAAAAAAAAGACAGTAAGAAGAAATTTTCGCCTCGGAAATGCTCAGTGTATTATTTGAATCGTGGAGAAAGAGACATTTCAGCTCCGTAAACTCATAAGCTTCTTTCACTTGTCAACTAACGTGGATGTCCATTATCGTTAGCTCAAATGTTTTTCACATATATTTACATTAGGAAGTGTGAGCCATTATAAATTCAACCGTAATATCACTAGTGATTGGTTTGCATTAGCTGAGCTCCTTTGGAGAATCTTTGTATAGGCCGGCCCTGCAAATACATATATATATATATATATATATATATATATATATATATATATATATACATATTTTTATTTTATATTTAATCTTTATGACCCGTTTTAATTTATTGACTTCATGTCTACCGCGCGATCTCAGCACTTCTCACATTCGATTCGTTTCCTAATATCCATTGGCCACGAAGATCTTCCAAGTTTTACGTGTGGGCTTCGGTTGCTGCTTGAGAATTTTCATTTCATCTTGAATGTCGTGGAATGCTGGTCGAGCATTTCTCCCTGCAGTACTGAGGGCAGCCGAAGTGAAGTGTTCCCAATTAGATTGCAGAGAGCGATTTTTTTCCCCAGACAAGTGCGGTACCAATTTTCCGACCCCGAGGGGAGGGAGGGGGGATGAGAGGCTTGGTTAGCCCGAAGCGGAATCGAACTAGCAACATGCTCGTGATGACAGATATCACTAGCACTGTGCTATCCGCCTCCTTATGCATATATGTATATATATATATATATATATATATATATATATATATATATATATATATATATATATATATATATAGAGAGAGAGAGAGAGAGAGAGAGAGAGAGAGGGCTGGAAATGGGACAGCAACTGGCGCCAAGTCTTTCCACTGCATTTATGTCTAAATTAGAAGCCCCGTTGTTGATCTCCGGTCGGTACTGTACTACAAATATATAGATGACTGTTTTTTATAGAAAATTCCTCTATCAGATAGCGAATTCTCTATGTACCTAACAAACGCATTCTATAAGTCGATAGAGACTTTGCATTTGCCACAACCACCCCGTGCGTGCCTTATATTCACAACCCATTCTAGCCATCGGGCATGCTACTAGACACAGCATTTCGTAGCCATCAGGTACACCACCAGGTATAGTTTTGGGTATGTCTCATTGCCTGGGGACTTGACTCCGCGACTCAGGCTTGACCCTGTGACCAACGCTACTCACCTGGACGTAGCTACGCCCACTAGCGCCGTCATTTGGCTTCTGACGACGCCTTCGAGGCCGTTGTTGTCCTTCCCCTCACCATTATTAGCTCTCCTACATAGTCATCTCATTTACAATTCCTTCGATCCACCTAGGTACAAATGATGTCAACTAGAATGTATAGCTCTACAATTCCAAGTACATCAATGTTGTCATCGATTCCCTTCTAATTACTCAGTGTTATTACCATAAGTTTTGGTAAACACATTCTTTGCTGACAGGTACTCTACCCAACAATTCTCCATTTTTACTGCTAAAGCATTCTCGCGATCGCTGTTCACATTCTTGTACTGTGAACACGTAAATCTTAACTCTCTTATAAGCGCAGCAATAATTTTACAATCAGTATTCGCTAATCACTCATGTCCTCACAAACCTGTTGCATAATGATCTACAATATTGTTAATCCAATATGTTATATAAAGAAAACCCACTGAACCACCCTACAACCCACTGAGCCACCGCACTTGTAACTCATTGTACATACATTTTTTGGCCTCATTGCGTTGATGTGTAGATAAGATGTACGTACGTATATTTTTTAATTATCCAAGTTTTTAGGTATTCTACCAACAATTCTCATTTTTACTACTAAAGCATTCTCACGATTGCTATTCGCATTCTTGCACTGTGAGCCGTTACAGTTTTGTCATATTCTTTACTCAGGAGGAAATGGACAAAGCTTTGAATTGTTTAATGAGCAGTCTGAGTACATCACATTTATGAGGGAAAAACCAAAAGAAGATTGGCTTCCATTTCTTAACGTTCAGATCAAGTTATCGGATAACGGTTACATGACAGAATGGTGCCGTTCATTTCCTCTCCTCTCAACCTTCACATACAAAGAGAACGCTTGTAAGAAACATGTTTCGAATAGCCACCTCTGTGTGCACAAAGAGGAATTAAGCATATACGCATCTCGAATGGGTACGAAATAGCAACCTCATGAGATAAGTCTGGAAAGAAAGCCAGGCCCCAAAACGGAAAAAGGTGGCCAAGACGAAATCCCGTTTATGTTGCACTTCATTGGCGAATGAAGCAAGTGTAGCTATAAAACGATGCTTAAGAAGGGCAGGTCTAGAGAAATCGGTAGCGATAGTTGAAACACCACCCGATTCCCTTCGCCATCAATAAGTTCGTAACCGCCTATATGACCGTCAATGCGGAACACAAAGTTGCGTAATTTGCCCTTACGGCAGGGGACGGTGGCTGCAAGAGTTCAGGTACGATATACCTGATCTCTTGTAATTGTTGCAGAAATGAATATGTTGGCGAAACGGGCAGATCTTCATGTATCTGCATAAAAAGGAACACCTAGATGGCAAACGAAAAGCAAGACAAGACACGCCGCTAGAAACGCATAAGATACAAAAGCATAGAAGAGACGATTTTGATGTGAAAGTCACTATCCTCGCAAAGGAGGTAAAACGTCAATGCTCGAACATCTTCAGGCTTTTTGGATAAATGCCAAGAGCCCAAAAAATGAATAGCAGGGAGGAGTGCCCGGAGATCACACGTGATCTCGCCCCATACCTACGCATATCGACCATATGCGACTCTGATCAGCTTCCTTCCTCGTTCTTCTTCAGTGGAATGAACGTAATAAACGGTGAGTTTTCGAGAAGCTGTTGGTCGTGTGATTGCGATTTAGATTTTCATCTTTCTGTTTATGTTATTGGAGCGTTTGACATAGTAAATTGCCTATCAATATACCCTTCCAGGCTCTGAAGAAGGCGAAATCCGCCGAAACGTCATCTTTAACGGAATAAAGAATAAAGTAACACCTCGTGTTTGCTCAACAAGAACACCGAGAACTGCATATATACCTATATAATGTACGAACATAATGCTCTAGGGCGCCTGTGGCTACAGTGGTAGGAGGCGCCCTGCAACATACACGCGGAATTGATCCTGCGCCCATGGCCCACCAAGCTCTCCATCCCTCTGGTGTCGGCAGAGTGGTACCAGACTTGTCTGGGAGGATAACAGCACTGGATCGACACATGGGTAGGCCACCACGAGTCAGAGTCATTATAAAGGCCAGATGTGCATTCAATCAGCTTCAAACGATGCTTAATGAAGTCGAATACATGGTGCATCCCTCATGGATTGCTCAACGCCGAGCTTTATCCTTTATTTTTTACATAATGCTTTATCAACAGCATGCTTTTTAAATAGAAATCTATTTTATATCATGAAAAGAGCTGCTGGACATGAGAGTTCGATAATTGCATTGGTCCTGATCATATAGATATCCGTCACATGTTAACAGACAATTTATTGTGGCTCTTTTAACACCTACGTAGAGGATTGTGTCAATATTTCTGCAAAAGTGTTACCAAGAAAAATCTCACAAAATTCGAAAACTTTTCTATGCTTAGTCAATGTAACGATACGTGAAAACTGTCTGCATCGCTCCCTGTCTGTTGAACAGGATCAGAGGTAAGCGATTGTGATAGCTTTGAATGGGGGCCTTCGCTACCCCTCGATGAGCAAAAGCTAGAAGAAAAACACCGAAGCGTGTATTGGAAATCACAAATTTTAAGAGAGTTCACTGTTACCGGTAGCCCGTCAACTTTTGGTCTTTTTGAGCCTTAATCTCGACTCCCTCCTCTTGGGCATCCACCCTCATCATATCCAGGAGAAATCGACCGTACCTCCACCTCGATTCTTTTTTCCTTCAGGGGCCTGGACCAAATTATATTTCAGTCACATATGATACTAATTGAGACAAACTTACCGTAATCATGTAATAACAAAAATTAAATTGATCTCTGAGGTCCGCCCCCAAAACCTAATCTGTAGACAACCGTTTGTTTATTAGGTGTCGCGGTTAAATCTTCTCCACATCCCGATGGCTAAAATGACTCAAATTTTCGTTTCGAATTCTGCGATAGCCCTACTTCCTACCCGACGATCACATAGAGTTCCACCGTATCCACCCGGGCAAATACATACTGAGCAATTTCGAGGATGAGGATATCCTTCGTTTGCACAGTTAGCGGATGTAGACTTGTTGCATATTGCTGAAGAATTATAGTCGTTCCTCTGTTAACGAGTTCTACTTTAAAAGGATTATACGTCTAACCATTGCATCCGTAGTTTTCGTTGATCATGAAAGTGTCGGAGAAGGAAATGATTTCTGATCCCATCGTCTTTTGATAACGAGGATCTAGTGCAACTATTGTAGGTTGGTCGTTAATAGAAACACTGGGAAATACGGTAAAATTTGTAAGCCCGGAAAAAAAATTCAAGCTCATAGTGCAAACCTCCGTTCTTCATAGTGCATGATACTTCCGTAATCGTACCCCAATCCATAAACTTCGGCGTCGCTCTTACGCAATTTTACGAAGTCAGCAATGTACTCTGGCTGAACAAATACTGTGGATCATGTTAAAATCTTCAGTCATTAGCACTTTCAGAACGACCTACGTCAATGTTTTGCCAAACGATTTTGACGTAATTGCTGCGATCATTTCGTGACATTGTGTGGAAAAAAACCGAGAACATGGCCAATTTCATGCACAGCTGATCCTACCTAGAACTACTACTTGGCTAGCTGTGGAAAATATGCAAAAAAGAAGAGATGTCTCATTTTTTTAAAGCTACTCTTTCGAATGTATCGCACCGAAGCTAAGCCCTTGTCGAGGGAAAGAAGCTGGTCTCCTCCACGTCGTCCAATACTCGAAAACATTCCGGGTTCTTTGACTACGACCACCTTGTCGGGAGCTGCAAAAGCCTTATGTGAAGTAGCAATTCATTTGTTTAAGCTCGTACATAACTCGGACCATTATTGTCTTCTACAAATTCGACACAGGTGGCATCAGTCCATACCTTGACGGCTTTTTTAAACAGCGTTTGGACGACGAGGTCTAAAATTTTAGCTTTTTAGATATGCACATGAAGCTATTTTCGACTAGTCAGTGGAAATTTGCAGATTTTTTTACTGACTAGGCGATAAACGTATTGGAATTTTACCCAAACGTTGCATCGTGAAATGAATGCCTCATTTAATATTCCAGTAAAGTTTTTCCGATAAAGCATGGCAGCCTCGTTGTGATCGGAATCTTGGCACTTTTCTAGGTATTGCCTTCTATTTCTACTTATTTCTTGCCATTTTATTTTTTTAAAACCATTCTTGTCCCGTTTAGTCATTATCACTAACATTGTCATTATTGGTTCAAAGTTCTGGTAGCAATACCCAAGAGTGACTTTCTATTAACCTCGGCATTGTTTGATGACTCGATGTTCTTCTTCGATAAGCACACACGTGGTTGATATTATAGAATTTATTAGGATACAACAGCTGATGTCCCGGCGGTTTCGCCTGCTTCAGAGCCGTTAATTCGTTGTAGGCATTCCAAGTAGCTGGTGGATAGCGCGCTGATGTTTTGGATTCCTGCGTGAGGATAGTGACTTCTACTTCAAAATCTTCTCCGTCGTGTTTCTGCATCCTATGAGCGTCTAGTGGAGTGCTTGGTTTTAGATTAGATTTACCTGCTAGGTGTTGTTTTATGCAGACGCAGAGCGCCCTTGTATTACTCAGTGCGTCTGCTATCCAGCAACTAATACTTTAATAATACTTCAACTAATATGAATACTTTCAACTAATAAACGGCTCTGAAAAAAAGCCAAACCGCGAAACATCAGCTATTGTATCCTAATAAATTCTATAATGCCAACCTTGTGTCTGCTTATTGAAGAAAAACATCTGGTAGCAATATTTATCTGATATGACGTTTCATCCCTGACATTACCTGGACAAAACATTCCTGAACTGTGAAAAGTGAATATTTAGCGTGATTGAAGGTAGAACCGTACTATTACAGTCCAGAAATGTGGTAATTCTCTCAAACCAAACCTGATGTGTTGAACGTATAGAACACCCCATCTTCCCACGTCTCGTTCGGATTAGTTTCGCGTTTCAACACTTGCCTCTTTGGACGAACATCATTCACCACGTCGTTGAAGAACGGCTCCACTTCTCTCCTGAACACATTCAACCATGACGTTGTGGAAGCGACATACCTGGACCGTTTTTCTATTAGCTTACTCAGGTGGAATGATACCATGCTCGAACATATGCAGTTTAATGTCTCGCTTGAAATTTGTTTCTAAAATCGATTGTTCCAAAATCGATCCGCAATCCTTCGGTCTAGCCACAGTGACCTATTAGACAAAACATGTTTTCCTATAATTATAAGAAAGAATCAAAACCTGGAATGGAGTGCGAGAACGGCACCGTTAGACTTTTGTTGAAATCCTCTTCTTTTCCTTTGGATGCCGTAAGTTCTGTCCTTGTTGTTTCCATTATTTTTTGGAAAAATTATCTCCAGCAGAGAAGACTCCAAAGTGTTCTCCGTTCTTAAAGCGTTCTTTTTAAAAGAGGACAAGGTTTCATTTCTTCTATCACCTTGCGTTTCAGACAAATTTGCATTATTAGCCTTATGAGCATTTCCATCGTAGAGGATGCCACTTATGAGTCTTCCGACATTGATTGTGCAACATGGGTATTACAATGCTAGACATCACAAAGAGTAGAAGAATTCTCATTCCTGAATAATCCATCTCCGTTACTTTTTGATACAAAAAGTTACACGAAGGTCACCACCGATCGAATCCATACAACATCACAATCTTGCTAGATATTATTTGGCAAATGACGAAGTGATTCTTTAGAGCTATTCCTTCACTCTTTTGACACATCTTGCTTGATACTTTAACGGCCCATCCTCACTGGTTGTGCGGACTCCAGCATAATCTCCATTCCTCGGAGATCTGCTGGCTCTCAGGAATCCCAAGGTCAGCTTTGGCGAAAAATCTGCCCTACGTCTTCACCACCACAGGCAGTCGCACCCTTTGTGGATCAGAGGAAGATTTGTCACCATGCGACTTTGATACCAAAACGCTGGTGGGTCCTGGTATCGGTTTACTCTTAGCTAGGCTTTCTGATGGAAACGCCGGACTCATTCTCAGCTTGGAAGCCCCTGCCAGGGTGATAAAGTCACTCCGTTGTAGCTCGCAGCCCTGACACCTAGGAACACCTCCCAGCCACGATGAGGCGGTAAACCGTTGGGAAGTATTAAGACATCACCTTAAATTATTGAATCTAGGTGATTAATAATACTATTGCAAAAACCATTTGCAGATCTTTAAATATATCGAAATTCGAATGCAGATTGTTTGAAACCCCTAGGCGTTTGAGACTTTCTTACTCGATGAAATCTATAAAAACAACACAAGACAGAAGAGAGGATTATAGTGGGGAGCACAGCTAATGGAGATGACGAACTTCCGTTTGTGTCTTTCACTATTTTTAGCATAATATTTACTCCCACATGAATTTGCTCACCTGCGGTTCAAACAATGTTTTACTACCATGAGTTTGCTTTGTCTATAATGGTTTTATGATTGTTTAACATTCCATAACTCACTGCTGTTTTCGAGCAAAAAAGATCTTCCAATGGCGTGGTTTCCGTGCAACCGACGACAGAAATAAAGAGCACTGTGAACTTCGTTTTACGTTCTTCAACGGCTCGTAGTGGTATGGTTCTCTGGACCAGAAGAATTCTCCGTCTTCTGTGCGGGCTCCCATTCTCCTCAGGGTTGATGGATTTCCTTGTTCATGTCAATGATTGCCTCGCCACCACGTTTACCCGTGAACTTCGACTGCCGCGATCTTTGCCTTCGGTAAAATTTCTACCTAAATGTTAGCCATTTCTGGAGTTAGCAGAAGATTTAATAAATGATCAGCGGGCAAATTTCTCACACTGTGGTTGTGAGATATCTTCTCAGAAGAAGCTCAGATTGCTCAACATTTGGTGAAAGGCAGCAAGTGCACGAAAATGATTCACCTTTCTTTTTCTCGTTGACGTTTTTTAAGTGCAAGTACGAAATATTTGCAGTGCTAGATCAAGTTTCAACTAACACACACATGACCATCGTTGATCTTGAGGAGGCCAAAAAACCTAGAACTCGTCCGCGATTTGAACACGCCGAGTGTCGGTTTCTTTCGAAAGCGAACGATAAATTTTCGATAGCTGGAGAGTTATGAGATGGTGGAGAACATCACAACATTACAGAACAGATTTGGTTTATTCGCCTAGATGTTTAGTCTTGCTACTATTTGCCACATTTTTTCACAGTAGTTCACGTGCCAAACACATAGCTGTCAGTGTTTGGAAGAATTTTGATACCTATTTATAACGTGAGCTCGTGTGGCGCAGAGGTCGGAGGCACACAGCAACACACATATGATCGATCATCGCGCTCGTGGTTCACCAAGCCTTCCATCCCTTTCCGGGGTGTGCAGATTGGTACCAGAGTTGTTTTGTAAGACAGCAGCACTGGGTCGCTACACCGGTATGTCACTGCGGATCATGTAGAGGTCTAATATGCATTCAATCACCTCCAACGATGCTTAATGAAGTCGAGTGCATGGTGCACTCCTCAGGGGACTGATCAACGCCGATTGCTTTATCCTTCTTATTTTATGCATAACGTTACTCTATATTTCTTATCACCGACTATTTCATATGATAGCCTGACCCATCGTAACAGTCGAAAATAAAGACAATGAATTACTGGTCAAAAATTGGAATATGCGTCCACTAAATAATCGATGAGGATTTTTTATCTAAGAAGTATTTATAACCTTCGATAAGTAGACGACTTGCGATGTTCATGACTTAGCGGACTCGTAAAATAGACTTTGGTGCATTTTTCTTTGATGAGCTTACACGAGGTTGATAGTTATATTGATTTTCGGCTAACGTTTCGACATCTTCGTCTTCCTCAGAGCCGATGATATAGAAATAGAAAGAAGGATTTCAGAAATAGACTTTGGTGGGTCCTAAATAGATAAATACCTCTAAGATGTCGTTTCCATTTCAAGCTTGTTTATGCTAAACTTCCTGAATGATCCAGTTCTCATCGAGTTCTGGACTGTAGTGGGTTTTGTCCTTCGAGTGTGTATGGACTGACAGCAAAGACTAGTAGGCACAAAAAATTGGCAATGTCAATGAATTTGTGGACTTTTCCATAATTTTTAACATGGAAATCAGAGTCATCGCCCTATCGATCGTGAGAAATATTTTAGAAGAACAGGTTAAGTGAGGCGATCTAGGCATGCGATAGCCGTTACATAGTACTTCTGTCAACTTTATCATATGTCCTTTCGCTTTTTCTCATCCACTTTCACGTCGACTTTCCTGATTGTGATGAATTTACCTGTTTATTGTTTTGGATTAATTTTTTAAAGACTATAATCCAATACTGTGGCATTTAGCCATCTCAGCTGACATCTTAAAATTCCGCCTCAATCGACATTTCATCGATAGTAGCAATAAGGAACGTGTGAATGTGGAGAATCGGTGCACGGGACTGAGAGATTATGATTGATTTGTGGGAGCTCGTCTTGAACTATACGATCAGCTTTTTCGCATAGAAGGATGTATTGGAAAAAAAAGGACAAATGTTAACGAGATGAGAAGATTTATCCGTCTCTGTCCTACGATGGCAGTTTTCAACTACCACATCTGAGAGATTATTGGGGCGCGAATCCTGCTTTTGCACGATGTTATATTGCAGCGTCGGTTATGACGACCAGGAAACTTGTTAATTTGCCGACAAGCTTCTGCTTCGCCGACAACACAAAGGCACGACAGATAAGACACGCTGTACGAGGTTAGGCGGCTAATCGACCTTACGAAAATGAGCTCTAGAACAATTGATAGACCTGGAAAATACGTATTTATTGACGAATGCACTGTACCGTTTAGAGGCAGAGTACCCTTGCACCTCTTTAGGGCTTTCCTAAACGAGTCTTCCATTGACTGAGGACTTGTTGAGGAGAGGTATGTTAAGATGCTTTGTTGTAGGCAGAAATTTCGAAGGCTAAATAAAGATTCTAACTGCTTTCAGGTACGCAAGAACAATCTCTGAAGGAGCCTTGCCGATTTTGATTGTAGGAAAGAACATCAGAATATTATTGTTATCATTGTTATAAGTATTGGTAATTATTCTTAGATCGTGTCATGTAGGATATGTGTATATATAGGTAAATATATGTAAACTGCAAATTTCAATGTTCTAAAATGATTGTAAAACAAAATATGACAAGGTAAAGGGAACTATTTCGAAAGACAAACTGTGTTGAGTCAGATGGATGAGCGTTTGCCCAGTAAAAAATTAAGCCACTATAAAAAATCTCCTAGATGACCTCATCATCGTTTTATGCGAGCGAAAAGCTTTTCCTAATTGTCGAATTCCAGTGTTCAAGGATAAAAAACGATAGAGCTCTCGGCGTTGATCAATCCCCTGAGGGATGCACCATGCATTCGACTTCATTAGGTATCGTTGGAGGTGACTGAATGCATATCTGGTCTTTATAATGATTCGCGGTGGCCTACCGATGTGTCCAGCCAGTGCTGCTATTCTCCCAGACAGGTCTGGTACCAATTTGCCGAGCCTAGGGATGAAAGGCCTGGTGGGCCATGGGAGCTGGGATCGATTCCACGTGTGCGTCCCAGTGGCACCTCCAACCATTGCTCCACGCGCGCCCTATCGAAATATTAGCAGAATAAATCTGTTTATCAACCTCGTGTAAGCTCAACAATTGAAATATATGCTGATCTGTGACGGGTTTCTAATATCCTTTGTGTACTGTTCCATGCTCAACTTTGGTCGTATGCACCATCTTCAGTTTCTGGTCATGTTGTTGCTTGTATTTCTTATAGCTACATTTGTTGTTGCCGAATGCTGTATTAATGCTCACAATTTTGACTTATTATTTACTACCTACTCTCTTTTTTTTCAGCGGCAGGGTATGTATTGCGAAATATAACTTTAATGAAGCTGAGATATTTGCAAAGCTCCGGACCGCAGGTGCCTACGGTGGGGGAACGAACGCGTAATTGTCCTTTCCGGGGAGTAGCGCGCTCACCACCACACCATGCGGGTCCTTCGTTTCGCCTGTCTCTCCCCTAGTTCTATTGATCTTTTTGCCATCAGCAATCACCCGTCAGCGGGATTGATCTGGGATGCCCAAATCGGCAACGAACCCAGTTAAGCTGAGGCTGCAGTTATAATCACAATTTTAACTTATTATTTACTGCCTACTGTCTTTTTTTAGCGGCAGGGTATGTATTGCGAAATATAACTTTAATGATGCTGAGATATTTGCAAAACTCCGGACCGCAGGTGTCGACTTCTCCCGCTGACGGGTGATTACTGATGGCAAAAGATCAATAGAACAAGCTGAGAGACACGCGAAACAGAAGGACCCGCATGGTGTGGTGGTGAACGCGCGACTCCCGGTAAGGACAATAGCGCGTTCGTTCCCCACCGTAGACACCTGCGGTCCGGAGTTTTGCAAATATCTCAGCATCATTAAAGTTGCATTAATACTATTTTATCAAAATAGCAACGTGTTAATCCTCTTTACTCAGTACAGAAAGACCACCGATTAGCCATTAAAAAGTTTTTTCCTAACCGATGTCGTTGTTGTTAGCAAATCTTACATAGACAAACGAAAGTTTTGAATTGGAAGAGGCAAAAACCTTACAATGATTTTGAATTAGGAAACATTCACATTTTTGTCCGTCCTACAGACGATGCTGCTGCCCACAATATCGCTGAAAAGCTAATCTAACACATTAATGATAGTGCTAAAAGAGTCGCTAATTTCAAAGTGACGCGATACGTCTCCCAAAAACATTCGATTTAAAATGGTTTTTTTTGCGAGCAGGATCTAAGACTTAATTTACGTCTGAATTCAAGGTCTCCACTGAGTGAGAAGCCAGGAGAAACCGTTTTGTTACCCATGAACAGGCGAGTAACAGAACATCGGCAATTATGGTGCTATTTATGTGATATTTTCATTTGCTTTTTTTGTGGGCTGTTTTCTCGAATGATCTTCAATAGGCATGATAGAACACGTGACTATGAACAGTCGTGTGAGCCAGAAATCACTGAGTTATGCCGAGAATTGGTATTGCTCGGTAGCATTTTCGGCGATCCTGGGAGCCTTTGCACTTGAGACAAGAACGACCATGAAAACTGCAAATCTAAGTGTGCTTCCTCAGTACACAAGGACTGTATGTAAAACCTTGAAATCAGATGTTCACCGTTCTAAAAAATCACACATTGCTCAATAATTTGCTGTTTTATTGCTGGGAGACACGATATATACAATCTATTTTAAGAGAGCCAAAGTTTAGGCGAATTTTGCTTTTCTCAGAACACTCGAAAGGTCAAGGTCATGCGCAGTGGACTCAGCAAGATATTTACGTAACCCCAACAGAAAAAGCTGCGAGCTAAATTTTGATAGAATAGGAAGACATTCCTCAGACACTCACCGTTTTCTATGAGTCTTCCACTTTTGATAGAGACCCATCACCCATTGTTTACACAGGTGAGTAAGTTGTCTCTCTCATGTTAAATGATCACTATGAGATATAGCGTATTACGCCTGATAAGAAGGCATTCTTATCTTTTAGTTGATCCTTAGATTTCTGGATTTTATCAAAAAATTCTTCAAAGGTAATGCTCTTATATATATATATATATATGTCTATATATGTATATATATATATATATATATATATATATATATGCATGAGGTAACCAGACTTGGCAATGCCTTTTACACAGGACAGTTGTCTCGCTGTGACCATATAATCTAATCTAACCACATCTTAATCTTATTGTTAAGCTGTATGCCAGCTCCTAAAATGTGGACTGTGCCAGGTGCACTGCCCGCGAAGAGCAAATCATATTGGACAGCGGCAGTAGATTGATAACCTTTCATAAAAGCGCACCGTCCAATTAGAATACTGCATTCGAGCAGAGCTCCACTTCAACGGATTTGACTTAATGGGACAGGGGAAAATCCCACATCGCAAGAAAGAAGGGCTGTGAACAATGGACTCGGATAAATCCGGATCTGAAGAAGGCAAAGACGTCGAGACATTAGCTGAGTAGTCCTTTTTTTTACGAACCTCACGTTATCTTTATTCAACGAGGTTTTGACCATTCATGCAGAGGTTGAACGAAAGCCTGTTTTTGAAAGCTGCATGAAATTGTCCTGTAGTGCTTAATGTAGTCAAATGCAATGCTGAGGGATAGATCAGCTCCTGTTTGAGCAATCAGCAGAGCCCATTTTTGATTGAAATGAATTTTTCGAGAAGGAGGAAATTACAGCTGGCCATGAGATTCTTCTTGTAATCTCTTGTCTGCTTATTGGGAAATTCATCGTCGCACCACAAAAAAATTTTCTACATCTTAGATTTATTGTTGGGATTAAAGGCTTTCGTGCCTAATCAGTATAACGATACGTAAATATTGTCTGCATCGTGCCCATCCGGTTGAATAGAATCACGGGTAAGCGATTGTGGTTCGAAACAATGGCACCACCAGTGCCGTTCACTGAGCAAGTGCTAAACAGAGAACAGGTAAACTTTTCCAGAAACTCTGGCGCTCTAAACAACTGGCTCTCACCGATAACCTGTCAACTTGTGGTCTTTTTTGAGCTTTTTATCTCAACTCCTCCTCTTGGACACCCACCCTTATCATAACCATAAGAGATCATGCGGATGTCCACCTCGATTTTCTTTCCTTCAGGTGCCTGAATACAGTTGCATTTTAGCTGTAATAGTATTAATAAATGACTCATCAGTACCGTAATCATATAGTTGCAAAGATTGAACTGGTCTCTGAGCCGGGTTCCAAAGCCTATTCTATACATAACTGTTTGTTTCTTCCTCGTCGCAGTAAGATCTTCTCCACATCCCGGTGGCTAAAATAGATTGAATTTTTTCTTGCTGCTTTGAGGCCCATTCTTAAAGCTGGTTTTTACTCGTCGATCACACAAAGCGCCACCGTAGCCGCCTGGGCAAATACATATGGAACAGTTTCTAGGGTGAGCAAATCCTTCGTTCGTACACTTTGCAGATATGGACTTGTTGCATTTCTCTAAAGATTCAAATTCCTCCTGCGGTGCGTTGTTTAAGAACGAAATTGCAACTCATACCGTTGCATCCGTAATGTTCATTGATCATGAAGATGTCGGAGAAGGAAATCAGTTCAGATCCCATCGTCTTTTGATAACGAGGGTCTAGTGCAATCAAAGTAGGCTGATTGTTAGTAGAAGCGCTGGAAAATGCAACAAGACTAGTCACCTTTGGAAGAAACAACTGTAGCGTTTGTTGCAAACCTAAGCTCATCATAGTGCATTACGCTTCCGTAATCGTACGTTAGTCCATAGACATCCGCCAATTTCTTGCTCACTTTTTTCGAAGTCGTGGATGTGAGCTGGCTAAACCTTCACCGTGAATTCTTTATAATGCGACATTTACCAGTGTATTCATTATGGCTTACATCAATATTTTGCGTAAGGACTCTAACGAAACTGTCACGATCGTATCGTTCCATTGTGTGAAGCAGTCCAAGAAGATGACCTATTTCATGCACAACTGATCCTACCTAAATCGTCCACTAGACATAGTGGCGGAAATTTCACAACTAAACATAAAACACTAGCAACACGTGTTATTTTTTTACAACTGCTTGTTGGAATGCGTCGCACCGTCGTGTCATTAGAAACAGAAAGTGGCTGGTCTCCGCCGAGTCGTCCAATGGTTGACCAACAAGTGCTTCCTTTTATCACGACAACTTTGTCCACAGCTGCAAATAAATGGCGTGAAAAAGTGATTTATCTGCTTGATGTGGAACCTTAGACAAACCATTTTTATCTTCCACAAAGTCGATACAGGTAGATTCACTCCAAATCTCTATTGCCTTCTTGAACAAATTTAGCACAACATGGTCTGAAATTCTAGTTTTTTGACCTGTGTACAGAAATAAGTAGCTTACCACTTTTTCTTACCACTTTTTTTCTTTCCAATTTGATTTCTCATTTTCTTTTAAGTGATTGCCTGTAATCGTTATCGTTATCCTTGTCAGTATCACTGTTACATGTTTTGTACGATCCACCTTTCACATCTACTGTGCGGATCCCAGCACTTCTCGAATTCGAATTGCTTTCTCGCATTCATCATCCACTGAGATGTTCTAACTTTCTACGTATTGCTTTGGCCGTTGCTTAAGGATTTTCTTTTCACTGTGAATGTCGTTAAATGCAGGTCGAGTCGATTGTCCCTGGCGTCTAGAGATTGCCGAGCTAGAGGACTCTCACTTGTATTGCAGTGGACTTTTTTCGCAGAAAGTCCGGCAACAATTAATCGAACCCGGAGGAATGAGAGGATTGTGGAGTCCGGCACGGGGTCGCACCAGCACCGTATTCGTGTTGGTCTGCATCACTACGACTGAACTACCTTCCCTTATTTGTCACTATTATACGTTGTTGATACAATATTCTACTGCAATACCAAACTCTTAGTAGCATTTAGTTCTAGTACAACAATCACTTGTTGTTCCACACTGTTTGAGAAATATCCGTCAAACTAAGAAGGCCATCATGTCAAATGCTGAGATGAAAGTAAACCTGTGTTTCTCGAGTTGCAGATAGTTTAGTTCTCTCAAAACTAACCCTGATGTGTTGAACATATAAGGAATACCACCTCTCCATGTCGTGTTCAGACCGTAATTGTCGCTCAACACCTGTCTCTTAATCCGGTCGCCGCTCTCACAGTTCGTCCTTACTACAACTGCGGCAAGCAGTATGGTGATTGTCATCTATAAATATATGCTGATGTCACTGAAACTGATATGAAGAGATGTAAAAAGTTTTTTTTTACGACGCCGTCCATTTTCCTATTTGCCATTCAGAAATGAACGAACGGATGGTCAAAATCAGTATCACAATCATTCGAGATACCCGAGAGAAAACTGGGTTGATGTAATACTAAATACTTTTTGAATTAAGGAACTCTGGAACAAAGATCACTCTATGTATCTTTTTAGCAGTTTCCAGGATCGATTTTCTATTAACCATGGCATTAGATTATAAACGTGCCGTTCTGTTTTCAGCAATCGCGAGGTTGTTATTCAGCACACGTTTACTTCCATACTTATAGAACACATACAACACAACGGTAGCTGAAGTTTTGTCAGAATCGCCTTCTTCAGAGCCCGGAAGGGTACACTAACATGTAATTTACTAGGTCAAACGCTTCAACAGCACAATCAGAAAGATGAAAATTTGAACAATAATTACACGATCACCGGCTTTTCGAGAAACTACCGTTTTTTACCCTGCCTTCTACCCAGGAAGAACAGCCGCTTAGAGTCGCATATGGTTGATGACTCCACCACCCCTCAACAAAAAGCAATTCTGAGATACGGGGCTAGACCACGTGTTAAAGAGAACGACACATTTATCTTTTTAGCAATAATGTAAAAACGGTTCTACTCTTAATTTTGAACACTTCTGTATTATCTGTGATTAAAGATCGGAATATTTGGAGGCTCAACAAATATTGGAATATTTCAATATTCTATATTTTGCAGGAAGAATAGGAAAAAAAACTTATACGGTCTTTCCAATTTAATAGAAAGTGTTTCAGAGCTCTTAAATGGGCGTTTTATTACGTAAACTTTTGTTCTACCACAGAAGACAAAACAAGAAAAGTTAGGCGAGTAGATGCTGGTGCTGCTGGTGGTGACTGTGGCGTTGACGACATGCACTTCTAGCTTCCACTTCCCTTTATCCGATTGGATATTACGAGGAATTTACGCACCTGTATACATAGAAATCCTTTTTTTAGCAAGGACCTCCTCCGCATGACGATTTGGCGTCTGTTTATTCAACATGTAAAAAATGCGTCTTTTTTTCTGAAAATTTTTTGTAAGATGGCGGAGTTTCATCCATTCGATGTGTTCTATGAGCTGCTTGTCAATGTTTCACAGAGTCACAAGGCTACTCACTGGAAACGTTCTTGTTTCTCAAACTCTTCCTAGTCTCCTCTAGTAGATGTAGGCCACCATATCTACTTATATACTCGTGTAAACACTGTTTTTGTTCTGTTCCTTAATATGTCTTCTGTTGAAGCTACTGATTTCATAACTAAGCTCATATCTGATAGTTTTTTTCACAGAACTTCGAAATTCTGTGTCATAAGGTACCCTCACATCAAATCTTTTTCATCAATGTCTGTAAGCATTTTATTGAGCACAATTTTTCATTAAATTCAGTGGAACCATACCTATATGAAGACGTGCGTCTTGTTAATATTGGAGTCAGTTTCCTATTTCTGGAGAAGATGTGGTGAGCGTTCCATGGGCTAGCTTAAACGGTTGCTGCCGGAGTGTTGTACTGAAATAAACCCAGTTTGCTCAGTAGTAATTGTTATCTGACAAATAAATGAAGCTGCTACGTTTTCATTTCTTATCTATTTTTCTCTAAACACATTGTAAATGCTTGTAGGCTATTACAGTTTCTGTTATAGCCTAAGCCTCCCAACGGTTTACCGCCTCATCTTGGCTGGGAGGAGTTCCTGGGTGCCGGACTGCAATGTACAGCGGGGATTCATCCCTTGGCAGGGTCTCCCAAGCTGAGAGGGAGTCCGGCGTTTCCATCACGAAACCTTGCTGAGAGTAAACCAATACCAGGATCCATCACCGTCCTGGTATCAAAGTCGCATGGTGGCAAATCTCCCTCTGATCCACAAAGGCTGCGACTGCCTGTGAAGGTGAAGACCTGGGCAGGCTTTGGCCAGGCTGACCTCGGGATTCCAGGGAACCACAATGGCTTAACCAGCAAATCCCCGAAAATTGGTGATTATGCTAGGGGCCCGCACAACCAGTAAGGGCGGGCCATTCAGGCGTTAAGTGTCAAGTTATAGTCTACGAACTCTATATGGTTTCAACTTTGGTGGAGCAGGACAGCGAACTCTGCACTCACCCCATCCAATGTTGCTGGGTTCTCTAATTAATCATTTATAACGGAAATTTCTAGAAACTTGCTGGGCTTACGAGCGGGTGTGAAACTGATTCTTTATAGGCTATTCCAGACCACATGTCACTTAGCTGCAACTTTTTCGAGTAGTCCATGTGTACGAGGGGTTGTACGCCAATACAAACACATAAGAAGCATAAAGCCCATCGCCCACTTCGAATAAGAGCTAGCAGGTGTCTACACTGTTCAAAATCTCGGTACCACAGCAGATGTCATGAACCCACCAGTGGATGTTTCCTCCACACCACCAGTGACGAGATCAATTCGCATTACCCTGGTCGTGAAAAACCCGTGAGTAGAAACATTATAGTCTTGTGATGGGGGAATTTTATCTCCCTAACTAAAGGGGGCTTAGGATAAACAACAGTTGAAATTCGCTGATCCACATAAAATCTATTGTAACTACATACTCTTACCCAGTAAGGTAGAGTTTAATTACCCCATTGGCAAAAAAATCCTATGTGTTCAAACGGAACAATTTCGTTAATTAATCAGCTTTACAGCTTTGCACTGTCACATAGTCTTCGATCGCTCAATTGAACATCACAGAAATCGTTACTACGCTGTGAGAATGCAATTTTCTTGAGATTAAATATCCATTACGTTCACAAGGGGCGTGTGTAGCGCAGTGGTTGCAGGCGCTCTGCAATACACAGGGGATCGACCTCCGGTTCCAAGGCTCACAAAGCCTTCCACTCCCCTGGGGCGGCAAATTTGTGCCAGACTTGTTTGGGAGGAAAGCAGGACTGGCGATAAATCGGTACACCACGGCGAGTCGTTACAAAAGTCAGACATGCATTCAATCACCTCTAGCGATGCTAAGTGAAGTCGAATGCATGGCGCATCCCTCATTGATTGATCAACGCCGAAGGCTTCATCATTTTATTCTGTTACGTTCAGCAAAAGCAGAGAATACCCTTGGTGGAAACATGGGAACGCCACCGTATCCAACCACTCATTAATGTGATGAATGGAAACGTACAGTCTAGCCACGTTTATCAATATTTACATCTCACGTGGCCGTTTTTACCTGAGGGGGTGTGCGGAGCAAGCTTTGTGTGTCATAGGGTTATTTATCAGTAGATAATTCGGATTAAAATGTCGAAGGCGTTCTTTCCATAACCGATTCAGCCAAAGGGCAATCTCTCGCTGTACACCGTAGTTTAACATGGAAGCTTAATTGTGATATTTGTTAAATATGCATGTGTTTTAGGTGAGCTCTGACAATACCTGTAGTTGTTATTGGGCGCGATTTATTCGGTTGCACACCTCAAAACCATCCAAAAGCAACGTTAGAACACTTGTGTTGAAGGTTCCCCTGCTTTTGCTGATGTTAAACGTATTGTTCGGGCCAAATTATCTTCGGCTTCCCTATGTTATTCAGTAACTTTCTTGAATTTCAATCGTTGACTTCATCGGAACCTCTTGCTCCCTCTCTCGCGTGCGTGACATCGGCTATTCTAGCTTAGCCCAATGTTATTCCAATTAGTACAAGGGAATTTTAATAAAAATAGCTTTGTAGTTAGTACCAGTGGCATATCAACAATGAATCTCAAGTTTTTTGCTTAATCGATTAGCTTAAAATATTCGGTTTTCAAGATTATTTTCTGACTGTTTTCTCGTGCATAAATCGACTTTATTGGGGAAAAAACAATAGTTGGAGGGTTATGTGCACCAGATAACAATTTTTCGGGCCATATTTCACATTGTTAAAATGATGTCATTTCGCACGCATCTAGATTTTTTCAAGTTCTGGTTTTGCCCGAAGCATTCTGCAGTCACACGAAAAATTTTTTTAAGAAACGACTTTCAGAATTGAGGTAGGTCACTTCACCATTTGCGATAACAGCAATTAATTACAAAAGGATTATAATAATAGCGTAGTTCTAGTGTCGACCACCTATATCGCTTAGAAAAAGGAAAGCCCGTGCAGAGGCATTGTTGGTGTTCCTTTTGTTACAGTATGAGCTTATGGTAGTAGGAGATGCTCTGCTGTTGAAACATGAGGAAGGCAGTTCACCACCATTTCTTAATATGCCACCCAGCTTAAGCGCATAATGTATCCATCGACCTTCGTGATCTGTGGCCAACACGCAGAATGTGGTCTGGATCTCCGACTTTTGGGAAAAAAATAAGCTAAGAATATTTAGATAAGATTAAATAAAAAAATAATTAAATAAACTGCAACAAAATAAATGATGGGAGTTCAAATTTCCTGCAGATTACGTGTTTAAGACGACCATGAAAAAAGATCCACCGTAGCGTCAAACCATCATAAAACGATTTTTTTAAAATGAAATGAAAACTGAGTTGAAGTCTTTTAGTTTCGCCTTTCGTCCTACCTTCTTTTCTCACTGATTAACATAGTCGAAGCCATTGCAGATTTCAGGGGTGCCGCAAAGACTTAAAACTTGTATTTAAACAAGGCAACAGTGGTTTTTCCGACGATGAAAAATAAGTTTTCGTTACTCAAAGGTCTTATGGGTTGAGAATACCACAACTTTATCGAACAAGGTTTTTCGTCCTAATCTAGGGGCCTGGTATTTGCTGCGTTTTACTTTTCTACACCGTGCAAACATGTCGCAATCTGTCTTTGGATGGATTTTGCTACTTGGAGTGCATGCAATATTTCTAATAACTTCCCACTCCACGCATTAACCACGACTAAGCTTAATAACTGAAAGCATAAAGAATGAGAATGGCACACTACAAGCAGCCACCGAAACCATTTTCTTCAAGAAAGAAAGGAAGAAATATATGGAAACAATAGTATTTGCATGCCCTGTGGGCGAAATGGCTTCACAGTTTGAAGCACAGATCTGAGACGTCTGATAATATTTCAGAACACACCAATTATGTTTGATAACTACTTTTTAATGTGTAAGCGTTTCCAAATCCAATCATCTTCCACTCCCCGAGCATCTCGAGCAGTTGACTATTTATTACGCAACTTTTTCTGGAAATTGAATCAAAGCATTCGCTAAATCATCTACAGAATAGAGATGCATCTAAAGCATCATACTGTCGCCTTCCACTGCGCGACGTTTTCAGTGGAAATCACTTTCAGGGAAGAAAGAAATTCGCCTCTGAGCATGAGGCTTGACTCAGGTTACCACAGAGATCGATTACACCCCTTAACAACAAATTTTGGTCCTCGATTGGCACCTTTCAAAGTGATTTCGTTCGTCTTGATTTCTGCAAATCCTTCATCACGAATATATCAAACTGGGATGTAAAACTTCTTGAGGTTAATCAATGTGATGATATGTGAAAACTGCTTCCATTTTTCCTTCCTTGTTGTATAGGATCAATGGCACTTTGTTGGAATTTGAGACAATAGGGGATCCCGCTGCCAATCCTCGAGCAAAAAACTGGAAGAAATTTATGAAGACTTATGGTAGGAATTAGAGAGTAACGGGTATTTAACGCTTACCGGTAACCCGTCATCTTCTGATCTCTTTGAGCTTTGACCTCAACTCCTCCTTTTGTACATCCAGCATTTTCGTAACCTTCAGAAATCGACTCTACATGAACCACAATTTTTTTTCTCGTCAGGAGCCTGAAAACAGTAATATCACAGCTCTAGTGATAATAGTGATTGATATAACCGTACCTTAATCATGTAATGACAGAAATCGTAGTGCTTCCTGAGACCGATCCCAAGACCAAGTTCGACTACGAGCAACTTTTTTCACATTTGACGCCATGAGATCAGCTCCACACCCCGGTGGCTAGAAAGATTTGAATTTTTATGTTGGAATCACGCTTATTCATTACGCTGTTTCTCACCCGTTGTTCACACAAATCGCCACCGTAACCACCCGGACAAATACATCTGGAGCAGTTTCGAGGGTGAGGAAATCCTTCGTTCACGCACTTTGCAGATGTGGATTTGTTGCATTTCTCTAGAGAATTAGATTTATTGCCATGATATCGAGTTCTACTCCGATATGACTGTAAGTGTAACTGTTGCATCCGTAGTGTTCGTTGATCGTGTAGATGTCGGCGAACGAAATCAAATCAGATCCCATCGTCTTTTGATAGAGCGGCTCCTTTGCAAGAATGGTGGGCCGTTGATTAACGGAATAACTGTGAAATACGATAATGCTCGCAAGGTTGATAACAATTGACCGCTACATCAAGCAAACCTCATTTCGCCATAATGCATAATACTGCCGAAAGTCGTACGGAAGACCGTAGACATCTACTAAGCTCTTGCTCAATTTTTCGAAGTGCTCGGTCTCACCTGGCTAAACTAATAGCTTGATTCTTCGGAAACACTTCATTTACTGCTGTTTTCGTAAAGACTCACAATTATATTCTCGACAAGAATCTTAGTGAAGTTGTCACGATCATACCGTTGCATTGTGTGAAAAAATCCAAGAGCATGGCCAATCTCGTGCACAGCTGTGGCTTCCTACAATGTCACCTTGATCTGGTGGTGGAGGAAACTTGCCTGCTGAGGAAAAAATGCTTGCAAAATGGATAATACATTCGCTTCTTCAGTAAGCGAAAGAAATTGGTCTCCGCCGAGACGTCCCACAGTCGCAGAACTTTCGTTTGCTTTGATTACAATCAATTTGTCCGGAGCTGCAAGTAGGTAGTATGAAAAAGTGATTTATCTCAATGATGTGACGTGGGACAAACCATTCTTGTCTTCCACGAAGTTAATACAGGTAGAATCACTCCACACTTTTGCGCCCATTTCGAAAGTTTTTTCGCACATTTTGATCTGAACCGCTGATTTCAAGACGAGGTGCAGAAATAGATTCCAAGGAAATAAACAATAGAAATCTACGCTTCCTACAATCTACACGTCAAAGGCGATTGTGAAAAAAATGATCGAAAACCACCAATTGTAGCGAAATAAGTATTTCTCAGCCTTTTATGTTTCGTACTTCGTCGCATTTTTTATTTCGCAACTGATTTTCTGATATGTGTTTAGTTATTCTCTTTTATCATCATAATCTTCGTTAAGAAGTTGGAAGCTCTCGGCGTCGATCAATCCCTAAGGGATGCGCCATGCATTTGACTTCATTAAGCATCGTTTGCAGGTGATTCAATGCATATCTGGCCTTTGCAATGATTCGCGGTGGACTACCGATGTATCGAGCCAGTGCTGCTATCTTCCTAGACAGGTCTGGTACCAATTTGCCGACTCTGGAGGGATGGAGGGGCTTAGTGAGCGTGGGAGCGAGGATCGATCCCTATGTGTGCGTTGCATGGCGCCTCCGACCACTGCGCCACATGCGCCCCTGATCCTCATTACTACGGTTTATTGTTTCGCTTTGTCAATCACGTATACCACTTAATCTTTGAAATGATTGGAGGAGACACAAACGAAGAATAGCTGTAATTCTTACGTGATTGAGAGCAAAGTTTGCAATTTTTCCAATTAGAAATAAAACAGTTTTCCGAAAAGCAACCTGATGTGTTGAACGTATAAAAGAGGCCACCCTTCCACGTCGTGTTCAGACCGACATTGTCCTTTAACACCTGTCTCTTTGCACGAGCGCCACTTTCTCCATCTGTGAAGTCTTGTTCAGATTGTCTCCTGAACACAATCCTTCACGAAATTCTGGAATTATCGCACCATTGCGATTTTTTCACGTATAAATCACCCCGATTTCAGGTGACTTTTCACCCTGAGTTTTGTGAATTTATTGCCGCTGATCTCCTGGACGTCTTCGCGGTCATAACTGAAGCTTTTTTCCATCAGACTCGGCTCCATTTATGGAATAGTTTGCCACCACAGCAGCAGAGAGAAATAGTAGAATGGTTCTCATCTCTAAATGTTTCGATTTCAATAAAATCGATACCAAAGGAATAATAGTGATTGTCGGAGGTGCAATCGGTTGCATGAAAGTTATTCACCTTAATAATGTTTTCTTGTAAATGAATAAATCATTCCTGAATTTAGTATTAACATCCTTTCAGGTGTTGTACAAAAACGCTCGACTGATTTGGCTGTGGATATTACTGGAATCACCACCAAGTGCTTGGCATAGAAGTCGTTCCATGGATTTTTCTACAACGGCAGCATTCCCAAAGAAAATCAGCACTGTGGCATCGTTTTCTAAGATTTTCGCAATGTTAGAATAGAGCATTAAAACGACTTGAGTACCATACACTACTGGTCTTCTCAGAACTTTCCTTCAGGGAACGCTTTATGAATATTTGTCTCATATGTTTTGGCTGTGGTAGTACTTAAGAAAATATTTCTGTAAGAACAACAAGGGATGATGGCGGGTTTAGTAGTTGCTCGTGGTGAACAAATGATGGGCATGTTCGGCTGACATTCACAGCTTTTTTATGCTGCTGAACCCGGCAACAAATTTACCCCTACAATTTGCTCACCTGCCTTACAAACACTGTTTCCAGAGCACGAAATTGCTCCGTTAACTGCATATTTATCCATCTGACAATACATTGTTATGGTCGACAAAATTTAGTGTATTCGGCGGCAAACATAGAGGTAGATCATTATGTTTCTTTCAAGTGCAGTTCGCAACAGCGTCAGAGTGGTTCTCTATACGGCTTAAGCTTGATACGCCGCTGTATTTAATGTCAGCTTTTGTTTCGTATTTCTGCACAGCAGCGTTAGTTTCCCATCTGTCGAAGTAGCTGCATTCACAGCCAAACCGACATTCTTTGTAATTCGAGTATTACATTCATTCACACAGAAATCACACTTTTATTCTGCTTTCGTAAGCAATCTATTTAGCACAAGCTTCCATCGAAGATGTAGAAAATCCACTTTTCCTTGACGGCAATGTTTATTTTTGATGCAGTCATCCTTTTCACTACCATGGACGTTGATTTCGATCCATACGTTGTTGCGAGTTTCGGACTGTAGATCTAGGTTTCAATGCGCCACACTCCTTTCTGGCCTATTTTGCTGCGCTCTTTTGTTGGACTTTTTGCAGCCAGTCAACACTTGTGCAACAAAATTTTATGTGGTGGCCCATCCATAGATAAATATTCTTGTAGCACTATATCAGCGAAGAGCTCTTTTCCTTTAAACCTTGGAGACAATTTACGTTCACGAAACTATGGCATATCATCGAGCTAACTTTTATAAACGTATTTGCTGTAAACAGAAGGCTATGCGTCCCTTATAAGGATAAAGGATAAAGCTCTCGCAGCTGATCAATCCCTGAGGGGTGCGCCATGCATTCGACTTTGTTAAACATCGTTTGTAGATGATTGAAAGCAAATCTGCCCTTTACAATGACTCGCGGTGGTCTAACGATGTGTCGAGCAAGTGTTGCTATCTTTCCAGTCAGGTCCAGTACCAATTTGACGACCCCGAAGATATGAAGGTCTCCGACCATTGTGCCATGTGCACCCCTTAATGCACATTTATCAATGGATAAACTGCCCTTTTAGGAAAACAACACATTTCTAACGTTTCTGACTCTTACGGCACATTTCCATCCTGATGTTGTAGACGTTGAACTAAAAAACGTTTATTCAACGATGCACTTCTAGAGAAATGTTGTATAAAGGTATTCATAGTATGCAGCAGGACTAAGGAACCTAATAAAGTGAGAATTAATCAACGCGTGGAGTACTTCGTTGGAAAAAGACCGTACTCTTGACCCACATTTTCGCAACCCGTTAATGGTGCTTGAAACATCTCACTCGAAATACCTATTCAACCTTACTTCTTACAACAACTGCGATAAGCGCCTTCACAACATAGTCTGCAAAGAATTGACACTCTTCATAAAAATCCCAAGACCGACATTCTGTTAATTTCGACATTGGTCAGTATGTTTTTTCATCAATCAGCAAACACGATGTTGATATTATTAGTATTTATTAGCACGCAATAGCTGAGGTTCTGGCGGTTTCTCCTTCTTCAGAGCCTGTAAAAGTCAAATTGACATACATTCCATTACTCTGTTTAGAAATAAATGACCGTTATAAATACGCATTGATTTAATGTATTTTTTACCAACCAACTATTCTTTCTACCTTGCAATACCGTACATCAATAAAAAGATGATTTTATGCATTTTTGGCTCTTTAAGTTCTTTAAGTGTTTATTTCTTGTCAAAAGTTAGATTTTTTTCTTACCAATTTTTGAGATTTGCATTTTCAGATGTCTAGAACGAATTTTCGTCAAATTTTCTTTTATGGGTTCAAACTCGGTCGCAGTACAGCAGCGACAATTCCCACTCATTTGAATCGCATAGAAAAGACGAAAGAACTCAACAAGTGTGTGAGGCACGAATTAAACGATAATCAAAAAAGTCACCGTTTTGGAGTGTCGTCTGCTCTTATTCTGTGCGACTAAGACGACCCTTTTCTTGATTGATCGAATTGTGACGTTCGAGGAGAATTCGATTTTGTACGACAACCGGTGACGTTCAGCTCAATGGCTGGCTTGCGATCAAGCTCCACACCACTTCCCATAGCCGAAATTGCACCAAAAAAAAGGCTACGGTGACTGTTTGGTGGCCTGCAGTCGGGCTGATTCATCACAGCTTTTGAATCCGGGAGAAACGATAACGGCAGAGAAGTATTGCCAAAAAAATCGACGAAGTGCACCGTAAACTCCAACAACAACGACCTGAATTAGTCAACAGCAAAGGTCCAATCCTTCTCAAAGACAACGGCCCGCCATACGTTGCGGAACCAGCGCTGCAGAAGTTGAACGAGTTTAACTACGAAACCACGCCTCATCCGCCATATTCATCAGACCTCACGCCTACCGACTGTCACTTCTTCAAGCACCTTGACAACATCCTGCGCGAGAAATGCTTTACTACCCATAATGATACAAGAAATGCCTTCAACGATTTCATCGTTTTCAGAACTCCAGAATGTTATGCGACTAGAATAAATAAACTTGTTTCTAGTTGGCAAAAAATGTGTTAATTCAAACAACTTTTAATTGACTAATAAAGTTTTGTTTGAAGCAAGTCATGACATTCTGAATAACATAGTTAAAAACGCCCATTTATTCCTGAACAGCCTAGTACTTAGACAAACACTTTCATAACCTTTGCAGCCTAGGCTTAACACGTTAATTTGCATTCGCATAATAAACAGCTCATTCACTCATTGAAGTGTCGCGAGAGTACAAAAGACCGCTTTGACTGACTTTCATCGATTTGAAGAAGGCTTCTGACTCTGTTGAGATCGAAGCAGTCTTGGAAGCCTTGTAGAGGGAGTCCCTACTCAGTATGTAAAGGTTATTAGTGAGCTGTACAAAAACTTTATCAAGATATCCGCACTCTACAACGATGTTAACATAGCCGTCAAAAAGAGGGGCTAGGCAACGCGATACCATCTCGCAAAAATTATTTACCGCCACTTTCCTGAACGTCATGCGAACACTGGAATGGGATAATATGGGAGTGAAAATCGATAGTGAACAATTACACCATCTTCGCTTTGCTGATGGCATCGTCCTTCTAACAACAAACATTAGCCACACGAGATGAATGCTTGTCGACTTTGATAAAACCTGTGGAAAAATTGGTGTTCGACTAAATCTTGCAAAAACGATGCTCATGAGGAGCCGATTGGTTACGCATGCTCCATTCACGTTTAGCAGAAATAATATTTCCGAATGCTGTAGTTACGTCTATCTAGATTGGGTAATCAGCGAGATGGACCACCTAGACCCAGAGTTGGGCAGGAGGAAGCGAGTGGCTTAGGGAGCCTTCAAGAGCATCGAGGATGTAGTGAAGAGAACAAAGAACACCTGACTCCGTGCCCACCTTTTCAACACAACAATACTTCCTGCCTTAAGGTATGCGTTAAAAAACCTGGTCGCTGCGCAAGCACGATTAAAGATCACTCATCGTTATCGAACGCACAGTCGAAAGGACGGTGCTAGGAGTATCCCGCTTCACACAAGTAAGGAATGGATCTGAAGCTCCGACTTGCGTCAACGATAATGAGCCAAAGATGCCGTTCTGTATGCCAAGCAGTCGAGGATAAGGTGGGCCATACACGTAATGCGTATGGACGACAACCGATGGACATAAGCCGCTAGTGATTGGATTCGTCGGGGTGTCAAACGTACTTTTAAAAGACCACCGACCCGATGGTCAGAGTTCTTTGCGAAGAGCCTGGAAGAAATGTGCGATGGTCATTGAGTCTCTAGAGTGAGCAGGACCCACTAGGCTGGTCTTGCACGCTGCAGGGTAAAATGGAGACGCCCGCTCGAGACACTCGACGATCAGCTAGACGACGGGTGATACAGGTGATAATAAAGAACTTCTTCTAAGCATCCACCGCTTTAATCTTTGTACGACTTCGAGTTAATTTGTGGAAACCAGCAACATAGAGCACTACATGGGCGAGGAATGCCCCTGGCTGAGGTCAGAGAATCAGACTAAAGTATGGCGTTAGGTTACTCATGATTACAAGACACTGTTCCTTACAGTTCATTTTTGGATTTTTTATAATTAATCTAAAAAGAGTTCAAGAGTTTTAAGTGCTGATGCTGTCGAGGATAGTGACTTCTACCTCAAATTCTTTTCCGTTGTGTTTCTGTGTTCTATGCGATCTTAGTAGAGCGCTTGATTTCAATTTAAATTTGCCGGCAAGATGTTCTTTTAAACGGACGCAGAGTGGTCTACCTGTTTCGTCAACCTCATCGACACCGTATGCTTAAGAGGAAATTAGGAACACCGTTTTCGAATTTGTGCAAGCACTTTCTCTTCTGTTAGGACAAAATGTGCATTTTCCGTTCCACACAGACAGTTATATAAGTGGCTACGAACTAGCTGGTATCTTAGAGTTTCCAGTGGTATTTCTCTCACTGTTACCGAATTCTCTGGATCGTCCCTTCCTAAGCAACGCATTGTAGTTGCACTTATTTCGGTGGAAATAAAAAGCAGGGTAAACAGGACCTTATTATCGCTGGAATCATTGTTTGAGGACCTGGATTATCCTCTGCACCTATTCCCTATGCCCCGTTTTTACTTACACGTCAAAACTATTGAAATCAATATGCTCTGATGATGTAGCGTCTCTCAACCCTTTACCTTCAATGTTGAACCAGTAATCAGTTGTGTAGGGGCCCACTGATAGAATAGCTTGGTTTATAAGCTTAATTCTCATCTAACTGCTGAAGCACATACAAGCCTATCTCTCGAATACACAAGCATCCCTGGATCACGACCACAACGAAGCCCGGGATATTCGTAAAATTCGGATCTTGCGCCAGATCGATCCACGATTTCCATTTCCTGGAGCTCACGCATTACACAGTGCGCTACGGAGGCCCTTGCTCTGCGTTTCTCTCTGCTACTTTCCTACCTAACGCTGCCATCAGCAATCACATGGAAATAGTAGGTAGAAAATAAAGGTTAACATTGTGGTTTCGACTACAGCCTCAGTTTAACTGGGTTCAATGCCGATTTGTGCTCCACAGATCAATCCCGCCGACGGACGATTGCTGATGGCAGCGGTGGGTTGAAGACTAGCTGGAAGAAACACAGAGCAGAGGTCTCCGTGGCGCAGTGTGAAATCGAGAGCTCTCGGAAAGGGAAATCATGCTTCGACCTGGCCCGGGGGTCCAGCTTTTTGGCACAAGTGTTCCTAACCTCTTGTGAAGCGTACGGTGTCGGCTACGTTAACGAAGCGGGTAGTTTACTTTGCATCTGTTTAAATGGACATGTAGTCAGTAAATTTAAATGGTAACCAAACACTCCACTAAGTGTGCACAAAACCCAGAAAGGTAAGGAAAAAAAAACTTTAAAATAAAAGTCACTATCTCCATCCAAAACATGCCTTGGTGATTCCACATTTTTGTCAACTTTATTTAACAGACAGCCCAATGCATCCCCCAGGTGTTAAGCTTTGGTTGTCGCGTAAGAACAGATGTGTACACCTAAACTGTGGGTAAAACTTTGTATGTTAAAACAATGGAAAAAACGAAACATCCGCACTTTTTTTCCAAGGTACGATTGTGATTTCTCACGCAGAATTTTTCCGGCACGCAAAAGCATTCATCCCATGCAAATGGCATACATCCATCAACTTGTTACGAAAAGGCTCGTTCTAGATTAGTAAATTCGTGTTGTAGAGGCAGGTTGCACAGTGGAATTGATGCCTCTTTTCTCGAGAGCGGTGCCGGTTGGACCTCACTGCGGTTTGACTAGCCTATTATCCCTCCGAGGTTAAAAACATGATTCCAATCTTTTCTGTGAAAGGTGGGATGAGGTCGTCAGTATCCAGAAAGGTTAATATCGTGTTCAATCTCCACGGCAGAAACCTGCGGGCAGGAGTTTTTGCAAATATCTCGGCATCATTGTGGTTGTATTTCACAAAATATCCTGACGTGAAAAAACTGTAATAGGCAGTAAATACAAAGTCAACATTGTGACATATTGTTTTTCCCTTATTTCGTATGATAGAAAGGGACGTGGGTACTAAAAAGGACTCGACTGTTAATCGTTAATGATTTCCTCCACTGTCTTTTTGGCAGCTGTAACTGTTCCTCCTGGACTTCGGAGAGCAACCATGTTGGCTTTGTAACTGGTGAAGCTTCGGTAGGATTTTCAAGTGCTTTTTCACAACCTTTGCAGCTTTGACAGTAACTACTGGTTTCTCTAGTTAAAATCTTTTTTTATCGCCTCTCTGCAATGTTTTGCAAGCTCGAATATGAGATGGCCGTTGCCTCAACATGTGTGGTTCCGCCATTCCACGATTCCGCCTGCTGCGAATTGTGGGACATCAGCGACATCGCATAACCTTCGATTTTCTATAATGTGGTCTATTTCGTTATGATCCTCTCCACTAGAAGACTGCCATGTCAGCTTATGGCGTTTTTGGAATTGTGAGCTATCACGATCGGTCTTCTTTTTCATAATAAACTGAGACAGCCGCTAACCCTGCTCATTTTCTTATAATCCGAATGTGACATCTCTCAAACGTTCTTTGGCTGCAGTCTTAGCTTTGAAAGTGTCCGCGATGGTCATAAGATCTTCTCTACGTGAATTCCCCATCTCCATATAAACACTTCGGATTCCTCTTCGTCATAGCTTTGTATCGGTGCGTAGACGACGAATGTTGTCAATGCTGGAATTGATCCAGACGATGAATGATTATTTCTCCGAATGAATCGATGTTGATGGCGAAACTGATGTTTATGAAAACGCCGACGTCGCCCACTCCTCTACTGTCGCATCTTCCGAGGAACAGTTCTTCCCCAGTTTTATAGACGGCGTTAAAAGGATGGCAAATCCTCCTATCCGCAAGTCTAGTGACGTCCTAGCTTATCGTTCTTTCCTGCATGATCAAGTTCTTTATCAAAGACTCTGATACAAGTGTCCATGCGTCTTAGGTGCAGAACCTCACTTAGTTATTCAAGATCTAGACAGCCTAGAATAGCCTTTGGATTTTTAGCAGCTCTCCGTCAACGCCGTGTCCGATCCTTCTGTAACACTTGTTCTTTCAGGGGTCAAGGGAATGGTCCACCTATTTTTACTACGTTTGACGTTTGAAATAAACACGCAGGTCCCCGAGTTCCCACGTGGTCTTCTGGATGCACTTCCGGGTAGCTTGCCTCGTTGTGCTGACGTGCAGCTTATTTGCTGGAACCGCTTCCTAACCACTTCCTTATGCACTTCGTTCTCAGTTGTTTTCAAGCTTTGAGCTGAATTGACGTGCCGAACTCAATCTGTACAAAAAAGAACACAGCTACGCAAGCATGAGCGAACATGTCTGCGCAAACAAAGAAGTTAATGTTGAGCAGAAACAGAGAGTCTGTCCTCTGGATCCACTGGCGTGCCAATGCACTTTTTACTCAGCGTTTAACACCCAACCCATCACCTAGGGACGCACCATATACCCTCGCGGCTGACCAGCTGGATTTCCTCTGTGGGTGATATCCGTGAAGATACGAAAACAGTGACAAACTTTATTTTTTAGACTGAAAGTTTCGATAACTCGATATGACGACGAAGACACCGCATCGAGATGAAGAACTGTGGACAGAAACTGGGATCATCGGCTCTGAGGAAGGCGAAGACGCCGAAACGTTAGCCGAATAAATATGCGACAACAACTTCGTGTTAGCTGTCAATTAAAGAATAGAATATTCCAGTTAATGGTGAATTCTGCTTGTTGCCATAAGAGTTAGTGAAATTGAGAAATGCCGCTTACAGAATAGAAGTCCTCTTATTTTGTGGTTTATTTTTGTCGAACGTGATTTCGTGCAGCTCACGAAATCTCTTACCACGGTGTTTCTTCGTTGACGCTCGTATTTCAAGCAAAAAAAAATTAACAAATAGGGTTATTTCCAGTAGATCACTATGAAGATTGAAATGCTTCCTTTTCAATTGTTACGCTCTTCCAAACTTTAAAAACCTATGCTCTCCGTCCAATTCTTCAAGATTTTTATTCCTGAGAAAAACCAAAGTTCAAGGACTATTTCTTAAAATATGTTTGAAGGAGGTAGACCATATTGTCTTCTACAAGTATGTAGCGTTCGCCGCATGTAGCGTTCTCCGCTTCGTCGCTCTATACTGATGAAGAAAAATCGCATTCTTTTGAAAAAACTGCTTCATCGCTTAAATGTTGAAGTGATTCAGCATTTAATGCCCACTAGAGTAAGGTGGACATGTCGCGACAATGTTCCTCACCACTGGGCTTTGTGTGGTATTTCGTACGTTAAAAGCTCTGCTAAAAAACTATGCAGACCCTCATCAACGTTCCCGCTGTCTTTCCACAAGCCATCTGTCAAAATAAATTATGTTGGTTTTAAAAGAGATCTGCATAGTCATCGATAGGTATCGCTGGAGCGCGTCATCTATAAGCTCAATACTGGCGTCATCTATAAGCTCAATACTGATTTCATGCTCAGTGCACTTAACAGAACATGAGAAAAAGGTTCACCACGCTAGCGATGAGTGTTTAAAAGATGGTTTATCACGATGGATCATGTTCCTGCCATAACAAAAGTCGTTGAAATATCACTACCGAGCAAGAAATCTCCTCAGTTTACTTCTTCTCTAGTTAGAAATGCTAAACACAAAGTCTTATAGATGTTTTAAGATGAAGGGCTGCAGAACAAAAGTCAACATGGAAGGAGGCGTGAAACTCAGGAAGCGTTCAACGGCTTTGACAAAGCATCAAAAAAAGACTACTGCACTTTACCTTATGCCCAACACCTCGACTCTGCGATTCAACCATTTTTAAACCATGCTTTCGACTCTTGTTCGCGACACAATGCTAGAAGTATGATTTTGAGCTCCAGCGCCACCCACAATTTCAAAGTGTTCATTGTTCACCCAAGTAACGTGTGCTTGGTACCTTAAACACCTTAACTAAAATAGCTTCTCGAAAGCCATTATCGGCTGTGTTTCACAAGACGTGGATTTAGCAAAAGATAAATTGTTCATTCTGTGGTTAACCTTTGAAAAGGTTCAATAGAAAAAAATATCACTAATCGTTCCTCAGAAACAGTGATGCCATCCATTTCAATCTCTCGAGCTCTCATTCTATATACTTCGTAGAATTATAGCACACCGTAAAACTAGCAGTGAACCAAAACCTCAAGGGACAAAACAGTGGGTTATGTTAGCGTTTGTTGAATAACTTCGGGAGCTTCAGTGAAGGAATTTATCCAAAGGTTCTACATCAGTTGCATCCGTTTTCATGTTCACATGTCTAGAAATCATGTCTGAGGACATGGACACGTCATCGTAGTACCCAACTTCACATGATTCTATATTATAGAAAGTGTTTTCTATCCATCTTTTTCTTCGTAACCCTATACTTTTCTTAGGGGGCGGAGAGACCAGTGGTAGTGACGTTCGTCATCACGAGCATGGTACTAGTTCGATTACGCTCCGCGCCAACCAATCCTTTCATCCCTCCAGGGTCGGGAAAATTGCTACCGGACTTGTCTGGAAAGCACAGTGGTAGTGATGAGATCAACACGACCAAGGTGTTGGCTCGATCCCGTCCCGTGCTCAGCAAGATTCTCATCCCTCCGGGGCCGAGAAAGTGGTACCGGTCTTGTCCGAGGAAAAATCGCTCTCTGCAATCCAATTGGGAACGCTCCAGCCCGGCTATCTCAGGACTCCAGGTAGAATCGACTTGACCAGTATTCTTCGATATTCAAGGTGAAATGAAAATCCTCAAGCAGCAACCGAAGCCACACGTAAAAGTTGGGAGATCTTCGAGGAAAGTGGAGTCGAAGAAACGAATCGAATGTGGGAAGTGCTGGTATGCTCACAGTTGACGTAAAGACGGATCAAATAGAATAAAATAATTTAAATACTTCTCTTACGTTAAGCATGTATTGTTATTAATGCTATTTGATCTCGTCTTCTCCTGTATTAGCAAGTTTTTCTGTCCATACCAATGCGCAAAACTGCGGCTAACAATTATATTGTTTACATAATACATCTTCCACAGCGCAACGAAGTGCCCGGAGCCCTCTTTTTCGAATAATAACTCTAAGCCACATCAGCAATTGTTCCGCACACCTCAGATGACAGTATATGAGATTCCCTAATCATTTGTTAATCCATCCTTACAAGTACTTGGCTACGCAATCACCCGACTGTTTTTCTCCCAGGCAGCGATTTATGAGATCTCACTCTTTTCCTCATAACAGGCAGTAAGCAGATTGTGCGATAGTTGCCAATATCGTGTAGGTCAACCTTCTTGAACAATAACACGGTCTTGTTGGCCTTCCACTGAGTAGGGACCATGCACTCCGACAGGTAAAGTGTGAAGAGCCGCGCCAGTGTGTTTACGAGGACTGGCGGAGGGTTCCTCAGGTGTTCAGATCTTATGCTGTTCGGAGCTGGTATTTTTGATCTTTCACCGACGAAAGAGCGTGTCGGTTTTCAGGAGTAAGAACAGGTGGGACGACATATCCATCCCATTTTATTTCGCATGAGGGCAGAAGGATGTGACTATGGAAGAGAATCGTGTACTAATCGTGAATGGTTTTTTCTCACTGTTTCTGGAAGCTGTAAATGATTCTCCAGAGAGTGGGAGTGCAATAATCTTAGTTTTGTAACTGGCGAAGCTTCAGTGGGGCTTTGCGAATGTTTTTCTCAATCTCTGTAGCTTCGATCATAACTGCTGATATTTTCTGTGCCAGATTTTCTTTTATCTTCTCTGTGCATTGTTTTGCAAGTTCGTACGTGAGTTGGCGATCGTCTTTAGCTCATTCGATTGCACTTTGACGTATGAGCTCTGGTATTTCTGGCGGCAGGCTTCTCTTGGTGACTTTCATGGAAGCAGACTTTTCTTGGTGACTTTCAAACTCTCTGCCTTCGCAGCACCCATGTGGGGATGTTCATTAAGCCGGTCAGTTTCTTCAGTGCTGTTCTCAACAACGGCATTTTCCCAAGAGCTGACTAATGAACTAAATAAATGAACTGAACTGAAATGAGTAGACCACTCTGCGTCCGTATATATAAACGTCTGATCCGTAAACTTAAAGTTAAACGAAGTGCTCCACAAGGCGTGCCCATGACACGAGAAATTTAAAGGGAAGGTTTTGTAATATTACAGTAAGTACCGCCTTTGCACACCAATCGAAAAAATAAGCTCGCAAAATTTTCGAAGCATTCTGGAAACATTCCAAGAATCCGAAAATGAAGCGCGCGGAGGAATGCCTCACAATCGCGAGTAAGCTCAGACAGTATTTAAGGCTTTTAATTTAATATGAGAGGCACACAACGCGTCCGTGTAAGCTCTGTGTGGTTGGTCTCCACTTGACTAATTCAATGGAAGACTTATGGAAAGCAGTGAGCGTGCGATGAAGCTATTCTGTGTTCAGTCTTTGGTTTAGCCTTTTCTATGTTTAGTTATGGAAGTATTTGGCCAGCTAGATTGCGGTCAACTTGATCCTTCCAGGCTTCGAGGAGAGAGCGAAATCAGCTGAAACATCAGCTTATTCTTGAATAAAAAAATAAAATGACACCTTGTATTTGCTTTAAAAAAATTATAGAGGATACGTTTCAAGGTAGCGCAGGGTATCTTTTGGTTTGCAATTAACCTGCTTTCCGTCACAAGCGTTTGCATCACGTCTCCTGGCGAGTAATCGCCATGAGATCCCTCTACAAGGGAGATCCGTGGGCGTTGTAATATATTACTACATAATACTATATGCTTTGTAAGATTCTTTCTCAAAATACTGACGAAGGCTGAGGTTTCGTATTCGTAAGACAGCCACCCTTCAATAGTTTACCACCTCAACATGGCTGGATCTTTTTTGGGCATCGAACTGCGATGTGGAGCTGGAGTGCGCAGCAGATAGTATTAGATTACATGGCACATAGCCAGGCAATATTTCTGCAAAGCGAACTTCACTTAACTCGGCACAGTTAGTCAATGTCTTCTTTCTTTGGTGAGCTAAAAAGAGATTGCTTAAAAAGATTCTTCCCCTAACGTTTTGGGGTCTGCTTTAGAGTCATAGCCATCATGCTAAAATTTTTTACAGTGCGGAGTAATTTTAACGTATGAATTTTGGCAACGCGCGAATGTAGCTCGAGCTTCCATCTTATAGCGCACAGATCACAGAATGATACAGTCATAACATCAAGGTTGTACATGCTTATTGAACGGCGATCGTTTCCGTAATCAGTTGTTCTTACGTAGGTTTTAATTTTGCATGTTTCTTTCTCTATCATAGAGACGTTCATAATATTCTTTAAGGAAACGATTTCCGTATCCAATCAGGAACATTTGGTTCGTGACTAATGGAACCGGCGTAGGAGGTATTGTGCCACCAATCACGCATGAAATCTTCTTCAACGAAAAGGAGAATGGCCCGAAAAGATGCATGGCTGGATTTGACTCTTTCTCTATGATCTGGATGAAAAACGTTTTGCTGCAAAAACAATGAGACATCACTTATCAAAGTCAAAGCAGTCTGTAAATTTATAGCTGCACACAAAGCTTTGTTCGACGACGAAACTAATCTTAAGGCAATAAAGGATACCAAGGCAACTATATTTCGTCTGATGTGACTACAAATACTATTCGGGTCCGTTGTGCCAAAAATTCGACCATCAATATAGGCAAAGTGGAAGGTGGCAACAAAGTGACCCGCGAAACATTAATTATACTGCTGGTGCTGTTTTTCTGTTTTTTTTTCTGAGTTATGAATAAAATTAACCACATGGCCTGTGTTTTTGCTATGGGCAGGAAATATTCAAAGCATGGAACTGTCATTGACACTCAAATGTGCCAGCAGTTCCACAATAAGTCTGTGAAAAATACATCAAGTCGAAAATATAGACAGGCAGACATCAAGCTGGTACTGAGAGAGAGGATAGCAGATTGGTTAGTGATGCTGGCTATCAGGAAGCGAGATGCAGGCTCGACCCCGTTCCCAATGATCTCCCAGCCTATGTGGAACACCTTACTTAACTAGCGACAAGACTGTAAGGAGAATTGACTCTACTAACAACCTACGACGCACGATAAAGAAGACGAAATCTTCAAGCAGCAGCCGAGAAAAACACGAGGAATGCTCGAAGACCTCTGTGAACGCCGAATGCGAGGAAAATTAATCGACTGTAAGAAGTCCTGTGGTCCGTGCAGTGATGGCGGATGATGCAAAAAAAGACATGTGTATTATATGTAATAATATCCTGTGCTCTTAATTTTTACACAAAGTCTAAGCAACGGACAAAGTAATTTGGCGGATAGAAAATCTTGCAACGATCGAATACGTTCCTTGATCAGTGTAACAATAGACCAATTACACATATAAACGCCAGTACTGCGTTTACTTATATTCCTTCATTTGATCTCAATTGTTTATTTACAAAATCTACATCGCGACCAAAGCAGTTTGGAGCGCAAAAAATCTTCTGTAGATTGAATCCACCCTTCATTCAACGTAGCGATAGGTGAATATTGTCTGCATCGTACTGTATCTGTTGAATAAAAATCACCGGCATGCGATTCGAACTGGATACAATGGAACCATTGCTGCCACTAGCGGAGCAGAACCTTAAAGAAAAAAATTAAACTTATAGGGAAACCGTGGTATCTTCTAGAGCTCATTTTTACCGGTAACCCGTCAGCGTCTGATCCTCCTGAGCCTTTATCTCGACACCTCCTCTTGGACAACCACCTCTGTCATATCCACGAGAGATCGATCGGACGTCGATCTCGATTTTCTTTCCCTCAGGCGCCTGAACGAGGTTATGCATTGCAATTATTGACAACACTGATTGACAGATTTGTACCATAATCATGTAATTGCAAAAATGAACTGGTCCCTGAGATCGGATCCGAAACCTAGTCTGTAGGAAAGCGTTTGTTTCTCACTTGTCGCCACTAGATCTTCTCCACATCCCGGTGGCTGAAACGATTTGAATTTTTATGCAAGACATACCGTTTATCTACAGAATCAATTCTTACCCGTCGATCACACAGCGTGCCACCATAGCCACCAGGACAAATACAAATGGAACAGTTTCGAGGGTGAGGAAATCCCTCGTTCGCACACTTAGCAGATGTCGACTTATTGCATCTTTCTAAAGTGTTAAGATTCCTGCAGCCTTGTAGAATTATAGTACAAAATGGCTCTAGGTTCAACCGTTGCATCCGTAGTGTTCATTGATTATAAAGATATCGGAGAAGGAAATTATTTCAGATCCCATAGTCGTTTGATAACGAGGATCTCTTGCAATAATAGTGGCATGGCCGTTAACGGAACCACTGGAAGTTGTGTTTCGACTCTCATGAGAAGATAGTAAACTCGAACTCTTGGTGCAAACCTTAGTTCATCGTAGTGCATGATGCTTCCGTAATCGTATCTCATCCCATAGACATCAATATCATTTCGACTGGCTTTTACGAACTCTTTCGTTTCATGTGGCTTAACAAGTGACTTCACGATCTTTTCAAATATATTGATCGCAAGCGTTTTCCGAAAGACCCACGTCAAGGTTTTGGCTGACGATACGAATGTAATTGTCGCGGTCACTTCGTTGCATTGTGTGCAAGAATCCAAGAACATGGCCAATCTCATGGATAGCTGACCCTATCTAAAACGTGCACCTGACCTAATAGTGGAAAAAAAGCGTTCCTAGAAGAGAAACAGAACACGTCATCTTGCATAGTTGGTATTTCGAATGCGTCGCACCGTCGCTAAGCCTTTATTAAGGGAAAGAAATTGATCTCCACCGAGTCGTCCAATGTCCGCAGACATTCCTGGTTGTTTGACCACGACCACTTTATCCCAAGCTGCAAATGGTTGGTCTAAAAATTCATTTCATATTTGAAGTTGAACATAATTCATACCATTATTGTCTTCCACAAAGTCGATACAGGTGGTGTCCCTCCATATCTTCATGCCTTTTTTGAACAAATTTTGAACGGTTTGGTCTAAAATTTTAACCTTTATTTATAGACGTGAAGAGATTTTGAAGCAATCTCTGGAAAATTATGAATTTTCTGTAGTGATGAGTGATGGAGATGAGTAAATCCATCAAAACGTCTACCACTTTGTGCTAGATGTATTGCTAACAGTCTCATAAGAACAAACTAACTTTGTTTTACCCGGTTTCTATTACTCCGTTATGCCTGATTTTTTGATTTCTTTGCCTTACATTTTCGCCATTTATTTTTCAAAGCCTTCTTACTTATTTCTCCCTAACCATTATCATGCCTCTCCCTAACAGTTTACCGCCTCATCGTGGCTGGGAATTGTTCCTGGATGTCGGCCTGTCTCTGGATGCACAGCGGGAGATTCATCTCGCGGTTTCCCAAGCTGAGAAGGAGTCCGGCGTTTCCATCAGGAAGCCCACCTAAGAGTAGATGAATACCAGGATCCACCACTGTCCTGGTACAAGTCGCATTTTTGGCTAATCTCCCTCATACACAAAGGCAACGACCGTCAGTGGTGGTGACGACCTGGGGCAGACATTGGCTAGCGTGACTTTGGGGTCTTCAGGGAACCACAATGGCTAAACCAGCAAATCTCCGAGAAGTGGAAGCTGTGCTGGGGCCTGCGCGACCAGTGAGGACAGGCCGTGCGAGTTTGTATCCAAGTAATCATTACAATGCCGGTGCTGATTTGATGCTGTGATTAGCTATAACGGCGGGAACAGGGACTTGTTCTTTAAGATTATCTGGAAGATATTCTTTCACAATTTTTGGATTCATAAAGATAGTCTCTCTATCAACATTTTTTTGCTGATGAAGAAATTGATTAATTACGTCGTTATTAAATGGAATTCCGCACAGATAACTGTAGAAGTTTGGAAGGGATTTCCCAAATACTTGCTCTGCAGAACCGGAAAAGTATGCAAAATTAAGAATACAACTGCGCCCAGAACTAACCTGATGTGTTGAAAGCATAGAATACGCCGTCCTTCCACGTCGAGTTCGGATAAGCCTCGAGCTTCAACACCTGTCTCTTTGAACGAACGCCATCCACCCTGTCGTTGAAGAATCGCTCGGTTTTTCCCCTGAACACGATCTGCCATAACGTTTCGAAAGAGAAGTGAACTATTTCTCATAATTTACTCAGCGATAACGATGCTATTTTGGAAGAGAATTCGTCCAGTGGCACTATCAGAAGTGATATTTAAAATCGGTTTATCCAGATATGAATAGTCATCCTTTGATTGACTCTGAGTAAGGAAACCCTTTTTTGTAAGTACAAGAGTTGGAGCGTCCAAAGGAGTAAAAAAAAGAAGAAGGGCACCTTCAATCTCTGGTTGATGTTCTTTTCTTCCATTTTAGATGCCACCAGTTTTTTTCTTCAATGCAACCGCTGCGTCTGGTAAATTGTGTCGAGCAGAAAGAACTTTGTTTCCTTTCTAAAAGCTCCTTTGTTACAAAAAATACAAGGTTTCAACTTTCTTCTCACCTTCGGTTTTGCCTGTTTAATGTTTTCGGTCTCATCTTGATCATTAAAGAAGTTCATTATTTCAGTGTCGGCATCGATTACGTCACATCGTCTCACTGTGATAGCTGTCGCGAGCAGTAGAATTATTCTCATTCCTTAATTTTTCGGCCTTAAGAAACCTAATATGAAGTACTGTTAAAAAATTCTTTCGGCTTGCTTTTTACACCTTTTCACCTCTGGACAATGCAATATTATATTTTTTTCTTCGTTGTTAGCTGGTAAAAAACTTTAAGGATTGTTGAAAAGTGTTTCCACGTTGTTTTTTGAGGACATTAAACCAAAATGTCCAGTTTTTGCCATTGAGAAAACTATTCCTACTTCCAATGTTAGCTTTTTATTTGCTGCCTACTTAAAAAAAACTACGGCCTTCGCTTAAATGGGTTCAACGCCGATTTGGGCTCCCCCAGATCAATTCCGTTGAAGGGTGATTGCTGATGGCGCTGATCGATAGAACTAGCTGAGAGACAACCGCAACGAAGGACCCCACATGGTGTGGTGGTCAACGCGTTAGCTCCCTACCGCAGATTCCTGTAGTCCGGAGTTTTGCAAATATCTCAGCACCACTGTGGTTGTATTCCTAGTCCTTAATTTTTAATATTACTAGAATTTAAATGCAGCTCTTTTGATGCTCCTATGCGTTCGTCGTTTTTTTAGGGGCTTGGATCTACAAAAAGCAACAAAAGGAAAGATGCTAAACCAATAATGGACAGTAGAGCTCTCAATGATGACGGCGACGGTGATGACACGGATGTCTTTTATGACCTTCACTTGCATTTATATCTATTTACTCTCTCAAAAATTTCCTCATATGCTGTGCAAACAGTGCTTTAATGAATGAATCTGATGATTGGTTAGATGTTCATACAACATACGAGAAGACATTGTCTTCTTTTGTGCAAAAAATTTCAACAATATGGTTTACGTTGGTGCATTCGAAGACAAACATGTAGAAACACCACGAATTTCTTCTTAAATTATCATTGAAAATATGCCATGAACTTCGTTTCAAGTGCTCTTCATCAACGGTTGCCGGGCTCACACATCTACACTCCCCCTAAAGAAGTTCCTAACTGTTTTTTTCATTTTGCTGAACCAACCTAATATAATGGATTTTCCTTGCTTACTCAAAGACTATAACATCACCACATTTGCTGGCAAACTAATTTAAACTGCTACTACCTTGAGCTGCACTTTTTAGTCCCCAACTAAATATTGGATAATAAAGTTGGTTGCCGTTCTTTCTTTTCACACCATTTTTTCTCCACAGTTCTCGATCATAGAGACATCTCAAGCCGACTTGTCGCGAGAGACCATCGCGCATCCCTTGGTGTGGGAAGTGGGTTAAAAGGAGATCAAAAGAAATTTTGTGCTTTCCTGAAACGCAGGTGGATCCAGAGCATAGCCTCTCTGTTTTTGCTGCACCGATTTCACATATTCATGCTTACAAGGACATGTGCATATATTCGTACGTGGGTGTGTTCTAGTTTATGTAGATCGCATTCTAGGAGTAAATTCGGTCAAGACTCTACAATAAAGCGACACAGAAGTATATAGGAAGCGGTTAGGCGTCGATTCCTGCAAATAAGCTCCGTGTCTACTCTGGAAGACACTGTGGAGTGTTAAGCACTCACGTTTAGAGCTCAACAAGCCATTCGTGGTACCGAACGTTAAACGGAGCAAAATAAGTGGGCCACACTTTCCTGACCGAGGTCCCGATACGATAGCGTTGGATAAGTTGAGTGAGAAAAAGACTGCCCAAATCATAGGGCCATTCAAAGTTGCCTCTTGATAAGTTTTCATGGGTGTGTTTGTTTCACATTTTTTTCCGCGTCTGAAAAACTAGATCATCAGTATTAATAGATCGGTAGTATTATCTTCAACTTCTGTTTTTTGCGTGATATAATTATAGCAAAGCTAAAATTTCACAGAGCTTCCTCGTAGAGGAAACTCTTAGTGGCTAGTCGCAACGTCACGCTGCGCGTCCCAGTCGGTTAATTGGAAGCTAAAGGTATACCAAAAGCGACCTTATGCCTCTCTGAGACACGCATGGATCCACGGAATGGGCTCCCTGTTTTTGCTGCGTTGATTTGGCACATACTTTCTTTGTTTGCTAGGACGTGTTTATCCATGCGTTCGTGGGTGTGTTTTTGTTAATGAGGGTTGTATTCAACAAGTCAATTGGGCCAAAGCTGGCAATCAAGCATGGGGAAAGTAGATGGGAGGCGTACAGGAGCCGCCTCCAACTAATAAGCTCCTCGGGCACTCTAGGGGAAACTGAAAAAGCTACCCGTAAGTATACCCATCCCTACACGTCCAGACCTCATTAAGCTATACGTGGGTGTCAAAAGTTAAACGAAGTGAAATAAGTGGACGTCATTCTCTTTACTTGAAAGAGGCTTCGATATGGCAGCGTTTAATAAGACGAGTACGAAGAGGCTGCTAAAAATCCTTAGACCCACTCTATGCTGCCTAAATCACAATGGGTTGAGGTGACAGTCTGTACCAACAATGCACGCCCCATTGCGTCAGAGTATTCGATAGAAGACTTGACCAAGTATGCATGAAGGATGGGCTACGACGTCAATGAACTGGCTGAGACGAGAAGACGAGAAACGACGTTCATTCAACGCCTTCTATAACAACGGAAAAGAGCTGTTCGTCGGAATGTGCGACAGTAGAGAAATCGTCGACGCCGGCGTTTTTGTCAACACCAGCTTCGCCGTGAACATCGATTCCTTGAAGTTATGAAGAACTCGGATCGCACGATACAGTTGAAAAGATATAAACCAATACCGGACTTGACAATCTTCGTCGTTTATGCACCGATATCAAACTATGACTACAACAAGGCGAAGCGTTCTGAATGGAGTTGGACAAGTTATGCAGAAAACACAATACGTAAGAGAGTTACATTAAGACCCTCAAAATGGAGTAGAACTGACGGTGTGAGCGGCTGAATTGACTATGACGAAAAAGACTACTCATAGTAACTAGCAATTCCAGAAGCCCCACTCTCAGCGGTAGACGCGGTAGTCTATCAGTGGACTGTAATATAACGAAATAGACCACATCATGGTAAATCGGAGATTTTTTCCTAATCGTATTCCTGTTCTCCCAAAATTAGCAATAGCAGGCGAAACCGCACAAGCTTGAGGACACGACCAACTCACGTCTGAACTTACGGAACAGTTCAAAGATGAGATGAAAGAAGATGTTAGAGAGAGAAGAGCAGCAGTTATGGTTGCAGCCACCGAGGCTGCTAGAGCACGAGCAAACCAGACCGAGAACTGGACATTTAGAAGACCGAGATAATCGCACTCTGACGCCCACAAGAGACAGTTACATGGTCGAGAAAGCAATAGAAAAAAACCAATCGCGGTTACTACTCGTTTCTACTAGCCTCGTTCTCCTGCTTTCATACGAAGGCGGGTGATATGTCGTACTACCGGTTCTTCTATACGAAATCCGACATACTGTTTCGTCAGTGAAGTGTAAAACAATATCTAGATTGGAAAAGATAGGACCCGAACACCTGAAGAACCTTCCACCAGTCCTCATCAACACAATCATTGAGGTCTTTAAAGGTTTCATAGGTTCGAATTCATTGGAAGACCAGTAAGACCGTGTTATTGTTCAAAAGCGGTGACTCCTTGGATTCGTCTACAAACTCTTCAGTCAAATTGTCCTAAACAACAATCACAGAATACTGGACGAAGGATAGCCACAATATCAAGCTCATTTTCGGAAAAAGATCCAGTATGATGGACCAGATCCACACGAAAACAAGTTAAAGCGAACTATCATGAGAGCAAAGGAGACCACTTTGGCGCATTTTCATCAATGTGAAGAAAATTTCCGACTAAGTTGAGAGAAAAGCAATCATGGAAGCCTTGTACAGCCAGGGCTTTTCTACGCAGTATATAAAGATTCTTAGCGAGCTACGTAAGAAATTCACAGCCAAAATATCACCATGCTGCAACTATATAAATATCCATGTCAAAAAAAAAGGGTTAGGCAAGGCGATGCAATCCTCGCTTTGCTCATGACATCATTCTTACAACATTAAGCATTATCCAGGCGAGAACAAGACCACAATGACAGTGCTTTTGTTTAAGAAAGGTAACCTCCACAACATCGACAACTACCGCGCCCAATCTGCTTAATATCGGCCGTCTAAAAGCATTCCACTCGAGTCATGGTAAAGAGTACTGAAAAAAGCACTGGACGAAGGGCAGCCATGTGATCAAGCAGGGTTTCGAAAAGATTCAGTACGATGGACCACAATTACACAATGATAAGACTCTTCGAAGTATCGCGATGGTACAAGAGACTGCTGTCTTACTTTCATCTATTTAAAGAACACTTTGACTTAATATAATCCGTCAGTAGTTAGTAAGATAAGTTAGTAGGAGTAGCAGTAGTCCTGAATCACAGTAGGACAAATAATTTGTAGGAAAATTCAAGACTGACCGTGTTAGGAGGCATGACTCTCCTGACGGGGCCGCTCGTTGTTATAATTGGGGCCAAGTTACTCACCATTTGAACCGATTTCTAAGGTAATCTTGCGTTGGGTCGCATGTAGTTTACATGAACTTCAAGATAGACTCGGAAAAAAGCTAGAGGTGAAACGCAAAATGGGTACGAACAACACCAAGTGGGAGCCCTACCAATAGCACCATTTCCTCAAAAGTTCTTCAGACAACAAGAGCGCAATAGTGAACCTGACGTTAAATTTCGGATGTTTACGAACGAAACTTTCAATGTCCTTAATCATTATCGCGCAAAAGATACTGCTCCAACCTCACTGAAGTGCAAAAAACGTCGTATGCAAGAGGTACGAGGGCTGATAAGGTTGAAAAACATAAGACGATTCATTAGCGATAAGGGTGGAGAGTTTGTAGTAATTCCCAACCAGTTAAATGTTGAGATGACGGAAAATTATCTTGAAGATGCTTCACTTTATCGCCCATCATCTGAGAAGGAGTAGATACCGAAAATTGAACCACGAACGGGTCAAAACGGCAAAGGCTGCTGGTTTAAGAGCATCAGTTATCTCTCAACTAAAAAGTTGACCTACCAACATGTTCCGTCTTATACTTACTTATCAGAACCCATAAGTTGGTATCCAGAGACGATCTTGTGTCTACCGATCCATCGTTATTTAAGGTCAGACCTGTCATTAGCTCTGTAGACGGGCCAACTGATAGGATAACGTGGTTTTCAACCCTAATATTCACCCAGTTATTGAAGCACATTTCAGCCCACCTCACAAATACGCAGATGTTTCTAATTCGTCTACGTACTGCGCAGCCCAACAGCGCGTACGTGATGGAGTCCTTCGATGTTACCGCCCTTATACAAACGTGTCGAATGACTCCGCAATGCAAGCCATATTCGAACACTTTATACAACACGAAGGAGAAATAAACATGTATGGCTTCAAGATAGAGCAGTTGATGGCACTCTTAAAGGAGTGTCTAAACTGCTCAATCTTCAGATGGTCAGGAAAGTACTACGCTCAAATGAGAGGGTTAGCAATGGGACAGCGACTGGCACCAAGCTTGCCATTGCATTTATGTCTAAGGTGGGAGCACCAGTAACCGATCTTGGGACGTTACTCTACTATAGATATATGGATGACTGCTTTGTCATTTGCTCAACACAAGAGGAAATCAAATGTTTCGAGTTTTTGAACGAACAGTCAGAGTATATTAAGTTTACTCAAGAGAAACCGAAAGAAAACTGGCTTCCATTCCTGAATGTCCAAATTAACCTGCCAGAAAATGGCTCGATTACAAAGTGGTACCGAAAGCCAAGTAGTAAAAAGCATCTTGGTTCATTACCTTTCCCTCTCACCACTCTCACACGAAAAGGGCGCTTGTGAGAAACATGTTTCGAACAGCCAACAGCGTGAGCACAGGAAGAGAGCAAAGGGAGGAGTCCCGGTAATTGGCACGGCCTAAATAGCGATTTTTTAATGGCCAAGAAATTGCAGCTCGGGATAGTATAGAGCAAACCGCAGGCTCCTCAACGATAACTCTAGCGACAGTAATATACCCTTTATCCTGCCCTTCATTTCAAATGAGGTAAGTGCAGCTATAAAACGCTGTTTAAGAAAGGCCGGTCTAGAGAATTCGGTAACGATAACTGAAATGCGACCGAGTAATCTGAGATCGGCTTCTATATCGTCCTTGAGCGGTCAGTTACTTTTTTCACTCCTACTTTCGTTTCTGATTTTGGTTTTAACATCTCTCCGAACCAACTAGTAGGAAGAATGAGCCAAGGATTTATCGCCGAAACCACACCTCCCTCTGATCCACAACGTGGTCAAGACCTGGATACACCCTTGCAAGGTTACGTCAGGACTCCAGGGAGGACCAAGTTGCACGACCAGCAATAGGCTAGCCTCAGTACCCCGCACACTGGGTGCTCTCGTCTATGACGTCAGGCGGTGAGACGGCCGGTGAGGACCGCATGTTTATCAGTACTAAGGAGTTGCTCGAAAAGAAAAGGAAACTGAAGCTTGCTCCTACTGCAACACGTTTAACATGGCTAGTAATAAATGGCAGCTGCAGACGGGCGAAGGTGAAAACCTGGATACACCCTTGCAAGGTTACGTCAGGACTCCAGGGAGGCCCAGCTGACGATTACGAATTAAATGGCTAGTAATAAATGCCAGCTGCAGAAGGGCGAAGGTGAAGACTTGGATACACCCTTGCAAGGTTACGTCAGGACTCCAGGGAGGACCAAGTTGCACGACCAGCAATAGGCGAGCCTCAGTACCCCGCACAATGGATGCTCCCGTCTATGACGTCATGGCGGTGAGACGACCGGTGAGAGGCTAGAAAATCTCGGGTTAGGCAGGACCTCATTGGAATCGGATCTGACGCAAGCAAGCACGACACGCATTAAACATTGTTTCACACTATGCACGTATAATGCCAGAACACTCTCCATAGTCTTTCGCCGATCTTCACGCCCTTTTTGTAGCCACAGATCGCATTAAACTTCATGTGACCGCGTTACAAGAAACAAAAAATCAAGGAGACCGACATAAGCCAACTAAAGAACGGGACCCTTGTGATCCGTGGAGAAAAGGTCCGTCACGAAACGTCGGCAGCGTAGGCTTGTCGTCCACCCGTCCTTGTCCATCTCGTCGACTCATACGAGATCCTTTCCCTTCGCATAGCAGTCCTCCGTCTTCAACTGTCGCATCATAAAAAGATCACTATCATCAACTGCTACTCACCGACCGACGCAGCTGACGAGTAGGAATTAAATGCGTTCTACTATCAGTTGGAGGAAGCTTTGCGCAATGATAAGGCATATCATAAATTTGTTGTCGGAGACCACAATGCCAGAATAGAAAAAGGCCAACGAGAGCGAATACAGGATCGGAAATTTTGGACCAGGAGAAAGAATTAAGAATGGAAACCGTCTCGCAAGAACCCTGTCAGCAGCACGTATCCTCCAAGGAAACTCGTTTTTTCCAGAAGAAAGAAAGCCGCTGCTGAACATGGGAGTCTCCTAATGGCTTGATCCATGGGGAGATCGACCATATTCCGACAAACAGAAGATGGTGCCTACTTGACACATCAGTAGTCCCGCCATTCTCTACTGGTTCCGATCACCGCCTTCTTCGCGCGAAGAATCGATTCAGCCACAACCTGGAAAAGAACTCTCTTCATCAACCACGAGGAAAAAGTCTAGCTGTATACGGCGAAAACATTCTTAACGAAGTCCTATACAAACGTGATTGGCAGATTAAACAATACCTTGAGTTGCTCGAAAAGAGAAGGAAACTGGAGCTTGATCCTACTGCTACACGTTTCACATGGCTAGTAATAAATGCCAGCTGCAGAAAAAGCTTTGCAGGAAGATCTACAACGGACGGTACAAGCAGAAGAAACTAATGGAAGCAACAAGCAACAGAGAAAAGAAGCAGTTTGAGAAAATGCCGTCGGGACTTATGTGGTTATAATGTTCCACTGTCAGCACTGACGAACGAAGATGGGATCGCCAAAACTTTCTGCCATGATATGGAATTAATAATGAAAAGGTTCTACACCAAGCTTTTCCGTTCCACAATCCCTGTCCCGCACCCTAATATCCCCCGCTGGAGAAAAACCACCTGGAATTCTTCCGTCGGAGGTTCGCGTAGCGATAGAAAGCACGAAAAGAGGCACCGCTCCAGGACCAGACAATGTCACCGCCGATTTCCTTACAGCTGGAGGCCACAATTTACATGTACTTCTCGTAAATCATATGACAGCTTACCTTCGAAAGGAAAAAATCCCAGAGCAGAGGAGGACGTCGCGCACAGTCATCCTGCCCCAAAAAAAAAGACCAAAGGATTCTTCGTAACTATTGTCCCATATGATCGTTGAGTGTACTCTACAAGCTCTTCACAAAGATTATCCTCTCGAGCAAATCAAAGACATTGGATGAGGCGCAACCAGTCGAGCAAGCAGGATTTCGAAAAGGATTTTTGCTGCATGGACCACATCCAAACCGTGTCTAGGGTCATCGAAGTTTGTCGGGAATACCACTTGCCTCTAGTCCTAACCTTTGTCGACTATGAAAAAGCGTTTGACAGTGTCGAAACGAATGCAGTCCTATCAGCGCTAGTCGACCAAGGAGTGGACCCGTCCTACATAAGAACTCTGTCCAACTGTTATCGGAACTGCACTGCGAAAGTACAGCTTCCCCATCGAACTCTTACCTTACCCATAGGAAAAGGGGTTCGACAGGGCAACACAATATCGCCAAAGCTGTTTAATGCAGCACTGCAGTGGATAATGAAGCCACTCGACTGGGATGAGAAAGGCGTACGTATTGATGGAAAATTCCTATCAACCCTTCGTTTTGCCGGCGACAATGTCATCTTCCCAAGAAGTACTAGCGAAACAGAGATGATGACCAACGAGCTCAACGAAGCGGGGAAAAAAGATCGGACTTCGCATTAATCGAAAAAAGACCCAGTTAATGAAAAAACCCATGGTGAGGCAGAAAAATTTGAATTGGATGGCTCTCTCACTGCACAGACCACCGTGTACGTATACCTCGGGCGATCAATGAACATGGAAACAACATGAAGGAGGAACTAAATAGAAGAAGGAGAGCAGCTTGGGCAGCATTCGGGCCTCTCAAAGAAGCCACCGACCAACTGAAGGACCCGAAAATCCGCGCTCATCTCTTCGATTCTACGGTCGTTCCAGCGCGCTGTTCTGCTGCGGAGACGTGGGTTGATACTTCAACTACGGCAATGCTTCGCACTATTCACAGAGCGCTTGAGCGATGTCTTCCGAAATATAACCGGCACTCTCATTATCTAGCCGGAATGCGAAGCTCTGACCTTGGAAATCTGTCACATATTCGGAATCCAGTAGATTACTCATTGATAGCGAAACATAGATGGCTGGTCACATAATGAGAAGAACGGACGACAGATGGACGAAAAGCACAGTAGAGTGGACTCCAAGAGAATGCAAACGTCCCCCTAGGAATACCACCTACGCGTTGGGAGGACGTATTCGTAAGCAAAGTTAATCAGCTGTACCCGCAGCTGCAGTTGTTTTACAGCTAACGGTATGAGTCTCGAAAGCGCTGCCATGCTCGAACAAGACCACCACCATGGACTACGATTGCGAGAGAAAGGAACGAATGGCATAGTGCTGGGGTCCGCATAGCTCGTGAAGGCGGACCGTCCAAGTATATGGATATCCAAGTAATCTATGACGCCAGCTAGTTCGTAATCGCCTCAATGACCGTCTATGTGCAACACAAAATTGCAGAATTTGCCCCAATGGTAGAGGCTGTGATTGCACGAGTTCGGTTACAGTCTATTTGATCTCTTGTAAAGCGTGCGGAGACGAATACATTGCCGAAGCGGGTGGACCACTCTGTGTTTTTGTCTGTCCTGTCGAATAAAAGAACACCTAGTCGGTAAACTTAGACCAAATACTCCGCTAGGCACGCATACGACGCAGAGACATAACGGTGAGGATTTTGAAGTAGGAGTTACGATCCTAGCACAGGAATCGAAAACACAAGCGCGCAAAACTCTCGAGGCTTTCCCGATTAATTTCAAAAATACGAAAATGAAGTGCGAGGGGGGAATGCCTCGTCATCACGCGCGACGTTGAACAGTATACAATCTGTTGCTTGGATGGGATGGGCACATAACGATTCCATGTGGACGCTGTGCGGTTAGTCTCCACGTGACATAGTCAGTGGAAGACTTATAAAAGCGCTGAGTGTGCGAAGAAGCAATTCTGTGTTCAATGTGATTGAAATCTTGGTTTAGCATTTCCTCTGTTTGTTATGGAGATGTTTTGCTGGGTAGGTTGCTGTCACCTTGACCCTTCCAGGCTCTTAGGAAGGCGAAATTCGCCGAAACGTCAGCTTGCCCGTGAATAAAGAATAAAAATAACACCTCGCATTTGCTATACAAAAATATAAAAAATTAATCTGATCATTTTTTTTATTTGCTGCCTATTAATTTTTTTTGTGGCAATATATGCAGCGAGATATAACTACAATGATCCTGAGATATTTGCAAAACTCCGGTTCTCAGGTGTCCACGGTGGGGATCTAACACGCTACTGCCCTTTAGTAGGTCTAACGCGTTCACCACCATACCACATCATTCGGGTCGTTCGATTCGCCTTTCTCTAGCTGCCTTAGGTGTTATCACTAATCATCAATCAATGGGATTGCGATATCTCACCTTTTCACCCAGTTGAAATAGAAGCAGTCATAGAAGCCCTCGACAGTCAGGGACTCCCTACTCAGTAGATAAAGATTCATCGGGAGTTGTACGAAAATTTCACGACTAAAATATTATCATTCTACGACGATATTAACATCGCCTTCAAAAGAGGGACTAGGCAAGGTGATACCATCTCGCAAAAATTATTTACCACCGCTCTCGAGAACGTCATGTGAACATTGGAATGGGATAATATGGGAGTAAAAAATCGATAGTCGGCAATTACACCATCTTCGCTTTGCTGATGACATCGTCCCTCTAACAACAAACATTAGCCACACGAGACGAATGCTTGTCGACTTTGATAAAACCTGAGAAGAAATTGGTGTTTGACTAAATCATGCAAAAACGATGCTCATGAGGACTCGACTGATTACGTATGCTCCATTCAAGTTTAGCAGAATTAACATTTCCGAATGCTGCAGTTACGTCTATGTGGATCGGGAAATCAACATGACGGACCACCTAGATCGAGAGTTAAGCAGGAGGAAGAAAGTGGCTCATTGAGCTTTCTAGAACATCGAGGATGAAGTGAAAAGGACATGGAACACCGTACTCCGTGCCCACCTTTGCGGACCAACGATACTTCCTGCCTTAAGGTATGAGTTAGAAACCTGGTCACTGAGTAAGCAGGATGAAAAACCACTCAGCGTTGTCGAACGGGCAGTCGAATGGACGATGGCAGGACTCTACCGTATCACACAAGCTAGTGAAGGGATCCGAAGCTCCGGCCTGCGTAAATGGTCAGAAATCAAAGATGCCTTCTATACTCCAAACAGTCGAAGATAAGGAGGGCTGGAGACGTAATGCTTATGAATGACAACCGGTTGACATCAGTCATTAGTGATGGCTTCCTTGGGATGTCAAAAGTACCGCAGAAGGGCCACCGACCCGATGGTCAAGGTTCTTCACGAAAAGCGTAGAAGCAAAATATGATGTCAACGAGTCTGTAGATGGAGCGGAATCGACTGGGTTATTCTTGCACTTGCTGGGATTAAATGGAAGATTCGCCGGCGCGCACTCGGGTCACTGGGCGATCAGTGGGACGACAAGGGAGAGGTAACATGTGATGGTAACTCTGCTATGAGAAAATAATAAGCAGTTGATAAAAAGCTGAACATTGTAATTTTCACTGCAGTTTCAGTTTAGCTAGATTCAATGCCGATTTGTGTTCCTCGAACTATTTCGGATAACCGGTGACACTGATGCTACCGTAAGGATGAAAAATTTTCTGAGAGAAAAGCAAGGCAAGGCCTTCTGCAGTGCGATCTATAGCATGTAAACCGCCGCAAAGGGTAATCGCGATTCGAAACACATCAAAGTTTCCAGTTTCGCCCATGTCTTAATAGCTTCAGCACAGGAAACCGTTTCTTTTAACCGAAAAAAAATTGAAAGAAGGCCTCACACAAGGAGTATGATGCTCTTTGGGCCCCTATAGTGAACGGAACCGAATAGTCGGTGCTGGTGATTAACAGGATCACATATGACACTGGTAATAGCAACATATTTCTTTAGATTATTTCGCTTATAAGAGCTTTCGATAAGACGTCTATTTTGTTGGACTTTTGATGTCTTGGGCTTCTTTAAAGCTGCGAGGATTTGATTCAATGGTCCACGGCTATTCTTTCCTGCAATGTGGGTTTTCTCAGTGGCGTCTGTCGAATCAAAGTGAAACTGCACTGGAATGAAGTAACCTCATTCGAAGAGGAAGGATGTGTCGAAACGTTAGGCGTGTAAAAGGCTAGCAGCAGCCTCGTAGCCTCAGAGTGATCTAAAGAAATATGTTGATTATTCGCTTCTAGGTTAAGTGAAAATTGGTTTACTAAAGTACTCCTGATAGCTTCCACAAAATTGTGCTTTCGCAACGGCATCTTACGAGTTCTCCTTTACGCGAAGAAAAAGGTTGTTCTGAAGGCGAGACCTTGGCTCTTTTCTTCTGTGGCTGCGAAACAGCTACCAGTTATGCACAAAGCAAGTGTAAATAAACTGTTATCATTCCATAATCATGCTGCTTAAATGGAAAGACAATGGTGAAGATTTGCGAGTGCAGTAGACGTACGTTGGCACCGAAATCCTCAAATGATTAATGGGTAATGGCGATCATGAATAACAATTACGAGTTTCTATAACTGGTCAGCGCGAAGAGGCAATGGTTATTATACTTATTATACCAGAAACAAAAATTATCCGCTCAGTAGATGGGTAGAAGAGTTGAAAGCTGGCTATAAACTCTGATTTACCCTAACTAGTCATTTACAAGCCACATTGATGACTTTCGGTTAAAAAATGTGGACCCGTTCATGTGTCGTCCACTGGCCTATGTCACCCATGAATAATACTAGTTACGAGTATTCCAAATGGACTTAGAGACCTTATAAAAAAAACAGTAGCACCTTCTGATACTGCTAATATTAGCTGCTTAGACATCAAGAGCATCATCAGTTAAACGTCTGAGAAACCTCTCGTTGGTATCCATGAACTGTAATATGCTGTAAAAGGCAATAAGCTTTCCGAAATTGCAATAAGCGAAAGAAATTGAAACAATTAGCATTCGTGTATGCTATAGTTTAGGAGTCTCACTTCTAAAAGCTGGAAGTCAAAAACCTCTTAGTTGAGAACGCTGTAGCGAAGTTGGCCACATCATGCCACATTTTTTGCTACTTTGTTTTATTGATAAGCGAAGAAAAAAGTTGTTAACAAATATTTATTCGGGCCAATGTTTTCGACTAAGTCTTCGTCTTCATAAGAGCCGATGCTACAAATCGATGGTTCGCAGTCATTCGTCTTCTCGCTGTGGTATCTCCTAGATCCGACTCGATACCACGACGAAGATACCACATCGAGAAGACGAACGACTGTGGACTATCAACCCAGAATAGCAGCTCTGATGAAGACGAAGACGTCGAACGTTAGCTCAACGAATATTTGGTAACAACCTCATTCTAGATTGTCATTGAAAGAAAATACATTAATCACTCATACTGAGGTTAAGTGAAAGTCGATTTACAATAATTTTACTGCTCTCTCAAAACATTACATAGCTCAATACTTCCTTCGAACCAGGTTTTTCTTTCCAGAACGAGAAAAACACAAAATTCTGATGACGAACTCTAGTCATTCTTCTTTGAGAGTACTACATCCAATTTTCAAGAAGACATCGTTCGTAACCACATTAATGCAGAATACGAGTGCCTCATGGAGCTAATTTAAGAGCGTGATAGCAAAGGCGAGAGTTTCAGAGTCACGAACAGCCTATTTTCTCGAGAACTTCGAGCTTACAAGCCAATCCTAAAACTATCAAACCCAACGTTGTAATAATCTACTGTCAGTTCTCAACAACGTGTTGGAAAGCGCTTTACATGTCATTTATTAGAAGACAAAGGTTTTAGCTGGTAGAAACAGGCATCTCTACGTTGTTGTATAAAAAAGGAGCGCTGCACAATATCGGCAACTAGAGCCTAGATCTGCTTGCTCTTCATTGTTTATAAGCTCTTCACTCGAAGCATATTCTTTGCCTATAATGACGAAGAATTGGTTAAAGGGCACCCTCGAAAGCAAGTGGGTCTCGAAAACAGATCAGCACAACAGTTCACACCCACGCCTTAACGGGAGTCTCTTATGTAACGGGTGTACCAAAGATTGCTATGTCTCACAGTCAGCGACTTAAAAAATGTCTTCCCCTTAATCACAGAAGATATAGAGACTGTTCCACATCTCAGGTAATATTATCTGCCTTTCCATCCACTTGCGCTTGAACACTTGTTGTAACGATCCGATTGAAACTGTTCTTTTGCATAATATGCTCGGTACTAGATATTTATTATAAGCTGAGTTCCTGGCCTGTCATTTTACTTACTACATTTTCTTTTAATGCAAACGGCTACTTTGTACTTTGTTATTGTACTCTTCTAATGAATACGAGCCATTTTCATGCAGCGTGCACATCTCTGTACTTCGAACGTTCAGTCAGTTGCTGGCATCCACCACTGCTGCAAGCTCCTAAACAAAGTCTTATTCTCTTTAATGATAAGATTATTCCATGCAGTCGCAGCACAGCCAATAATTGCAAAAGATGGGCTGTTTACTAAGGACGGATCTAAGGAGAGTATGAGGTTCCCTTTAGGCTTAAAAAATCGTGTTGAATCGCAACGTTCATAGTTACTCGTCACTCACACACATCGCCATCGTAGCCACTCGGACAAATGCGTGTGAAAGAGCACATTATTAATGCAAAAAACACGATTAGTCCATTTAGTGTGGGAAGTGAATCAAACAGTTTTTGATTTTCACGAAATCTCCTCAAGTTACTTCACTGCAAACCCGTTCTGTCTTGGACGATTTCTGCAGGAATCAAAGATATGGACGATTTTGAAAGATTAACGGTATAGAAGTCCAATAACGTGGGCTTTGATGGATGGAAGGAAGTCGAAATCCACCAAAATGGCGGTCATCAAAATGACTGCCAAATGACGGTAGCACAAATGTTGTATTGACGATCTCGTAGAAAACCAGAAAACCATAAAAAGTGATGCACATATTAATCGATTTATTGCCATTCTTTTTATGCTTCTTTTGCCACAATTCCTTCAGTCTCTCGTCTTCACTTTATAGAGTTTCTTATATTCTTTTTTTGCAGTCATTACAATCATTAAGACGATAAGAGTTTGCCGTTCCGTTTCTTTTTTCACTCTAAGATGGCACTGTCATTTCAGAACAAATCTAGGGAGCTTGTCCATTTAGGACGACACGATTTTCTTGAAAACTGGTATGATTCATTTAACGAATAGAAAATGCAGTCCTTCGATATGACGTTTAGTTCGGTATAGTCTAGGAAGCTTCTAAGCTAATCTTTCTTTTAAAAGCCTGGAAGATCACAAAGACTTCATGTCTTTTCATCTCATCAACCACTGTAAATTTTCTGTTTTTTTTTACAAGTCAAGACGTCAGCCCCCACGCACACAACTGGACATGTCACATATATCGCATCCATGTCATTGAATGCTGCTTGAGTCCATTCACTCCGGAATTCTGAAGGAGCCGTGCTGTGGCATTACTATAAGAGCTGGAGGAAAAATCAGGTCCCAGAGAAGTCCGATACCAATTTCACGACGCTAAGTGGCAAGAAGTTTGGTGCACTCAGTGCGGAATGAAATCATGTCATCGGCAGCATGGGTTATGCGCGTAATGAACAAGATCACTACCACTGCGTTACCTGCCCATTATTTTCTCCCTCTGGTTTTATCAATGCTTTGATGGACAAGAAAGCGCTTTATTCTAAAAACGACAACAATTATGTGAAAGCGCATCACTATGGTAGCTGCTTTGACCAGTAGGATTTTCCTACCTGAACGCTCTGTTTTCGGTGAACCCTATGAAAAAGAATTGTGAAAAATTGTGGACGTTAACAACTCGTCTCATCTTCGTGTATCCATTCACTTTCAAATTTTCTCGTTTTTCACAAAAAACTTATTAGTTATTGGCCATTACTCTTTTAACACTCTGTGATGTACAACAAAATTGTTCGACTGAATTAACTCAGTAGTAGCAGAATTCACAAATCGTTAATTAAAAAATTTTATGCCAGCGGACGTAAAGCGCAGTGGTAGTGATGCGATCAACACGACCAAGGTGTTGGCCCGATCCCGTCCCGTGCTCACCAAGATCCTCATCCCTCCGGGGCCGAGAAATTGGTACCGGTCTTGTCCGCGGAAAAATCGCTCTCTGCAATCCAATTGGGAACGCTCCAGCCGTAGAATCGACTTGACCAGTATTCTTCGATATTTAAGGTGAAATGAAAATCCTCAAGCAGCAACCGAAGCTACACGTAAAAACTTGGAAGACCCCGGCAGATGAAGGATGCGAGGAAACGAATTAAATGTGGGAAGCGCTGGGATCCTGCACAGTGAATGTGAAAGACGGGTCGTATGAAAATAAAAAGAAAAGCTCTGTATACCTTTTTTCGCAGCAATCTGGGGTGACGTGATCCTCGTTTCAGGTTGATTCATATTCTTCGATTGGTGTTTTTTCCAGTGCGAATGATGCTTATATGATATTTAAACTATTTTCGAGCAGAAATTCTTATGATCTATCCAAGTGTATCCCAAATACAACTATGATGCTGAGATATTTGCAAAACTTGTACCCCAAACCATACCATAGAAGGCGAAGCAAGGGTATTTGTGGCGCCGTGGGTAACATGTAAGCCCCGGGATAGGGCGATCACTAGTTCGAATCTGGCCAAGAGCAATTTTGAAATTGTCTTAGCATCATAGTATCTTATTTCACATCATGCCCTGCTTGAAAAAAAACTAATAGCAAGCAAATAAAGAGTTAACAGTATGGCAAATAATCTTTTTGCCTCCAAAAGTTCACAGCTGGTCGCTTTCAAAAAAAAAGCAATAAGAGAAATCGTTTAAACAAATTATTTCTGCTGCTCTTGATGGTGACGTTAGCGATGCGTGTGTCACCTCCGATTTTTGTGTTTGTGACTTGATGTCATATGAAATTTGTACACCTGCCTGTTACCCTGGCAACACTCTTCATAGTCTAACGATTCGCTGTGTCCTTGTTCAGAAAACGAAGACCTATAAACATTTTGTGTAGAGATTTCGGCAACATGGCGCAGATTTGTGCAAACACCGTCAAACATAAAGAAACTCTCCGAATTTCACTGTTGATTTTTTTATTTACTGCCTATTATTATTTCTCACTGCAAAGGTATGACGTGAAATACAACCACTATGTTGCTGAGATCTTTGCAAAACTTGGACCAGAAGCCAAGTCGAACCTCTATTAACCTTGCCGAGGCTCACGAACGGCATCACTGAGGCCCTTCTTTGCCTTTCTCTGAGCCAGTTTTCTGCCTAACGATGCTATCAGCGATCAATTAGATCTGGCCTGGCGTCCGAGTTCTGAAAACTTCTCAGCAAAGTAGTGGCTGTATGTCGCAACACAACCCACAGCGAAAACTAGTGCTAGGCAGTAAATAAAAAGCATTGTGATTTCGACTACAGCCTCAGCTTAACTGGTTTTAGTGCCGATTGTGCTCGCCAGATGATTCCTGTTGGCGCGTGATTGCTGAACCCAGCGTTAGATAGAAAACTAGCTGAGAGAAAGACAAAACAAGAGCGTTAGTGGTTCCGTGTGCATCACGTCAGCCACCGGAGAAAGGGTAATCGCGGTTCTATCTGGCCTATAGTCCAAGTTTTGGAAATATCTCAGCAACATAGTGGTTGTATTTGAGTCCGAATTTCGTTATATGATTTTGTATATTGCCAAGCTTAAGGGAGATTGCTATAGATTTTTATTGTAGCTAATCGTTTTCAAGTCACCGCATATTTTAGCGCCACACTGATTTAAGTGAAGTGTCAAAAAATGGCCAACAGACAAAGATGGATTACCCACAGGAGTGTTCCAGCATGCCATCTAATATTATTTCGATCGTACTCACGGACTTTCCACCATGAAAATGGATAATCTCAGTTCGAGGCGGAACATTTCTGTACAATGAGATCTTACTTTTTTGAGCACACATGGTTCGTTCTGAACTCCTTACTTGGATAATTGGATGGCACGTCCTCAGTGGTTGTATGGGCTCCAGAATAATTTCTATTCTCAAGAGATTTGCTAGTTTAGCCATTGTGGTTTCTTAGAGTCCTGAGATCAGCCTAGCCAAAGTCTGCCCCCTGGTCGTTACCACCACAGGTAGTAACCATAGTTGTAGACCAGAAGGAAATTTGCCACCACTCGGCTAGTTTGATGCTAGAAAGATGGTGGATCCTGATAGTGGTTTACTCTTAGCTAGGCTTCCTGATGGAAACACTGGACTCATCAGCTTGGGAGACCCTGCTGGGGAATGAATACCCCCGCTGTGCATCACAACCCGAAACCCAAGAATACCTCGTTGCCACGATGGGGCGATTGGGAAGAAAGATGGGATAGATAGTGTAAAAGTAAGAAAGGCTGTAAAACTTTAGCTGCTTTACTATAGTTCTCCTAATCAATGCATTCGTTCTGTCGTGGAATGATTAAAAAGATAAAACACCCGGTAGTAATCAGTATTTTATGTACCACTCATTCGTGTTCATTAATGTAGTCGTGTATGTCCATCACTGAATAGATGTATTGGTAGGTCTCCTAAAGTGATCCTGTAAGCCAAATACCACCGCTATGATTATGTACGATTAAAAAAAATAACGTGATTGCAGTTCAACAAACAGAAGTTGAAGATAAGAGAAGGTCTAAAAGATGCGAGAAGGAGAAGGGTTCACATCTTAGTAGCAATTGCTTTGCGCTGTTTAGAAACACGCCTACTTTTCACATCCAAAGTTATTTCTTCACCCGGATCACGAAGCAAAAATAAAAGTCTCATATAACTTTAATGATGCTGAGATATTTGCAGCTCTGGACCGCAGGTGCCTATGGTGACGAAAGCGCTATTGTCCTTTTCCGGGAGTAGCGCGTCACCACCACACCATGCGGGTCCTTAGCTTGCCTGTCTCTCAGCTAGTTCTATTGATCTTTTGCCGTCAGCAATCACCCGTCAACGAGATTGATCTGGGATGCCAAATCGGCATCCATCAAATGGCAAAAGATCAATAGAACTAGCTGAGAGACAGGCGAAACGAAGGACCCGCATGGTGTGGTGGTGAGCGCGCTACTCCCCGGAAAGGACAATAGCGCGTTCGTTCTCCACCATAGGCACCTGCGGTCCAGAGTTTTGCAAATATCTCAGCATCATTAAAGTTATATTTCGCAACACATAACCTGCCGCTAAAAAGAGTAGGCAGTAAATAATAAGTCAAAATAAAGTCTCATGTTAAGGACGAGCAGCATCCTGGAAGAACGCACAGCTGCATTCGCATCGTGAGTTGGGCACAGAAAACGCATCGTAGGTCTGGTTGAAAGATTTTTAGAGTAGTAGTAGTAGAAATACAATGCATAGAAATTAATACAGAAGAGTACCTTCGGTGGATTGATAGAAGTGCAGAGGTACAAAAGACTTTTCACATGTGGCAGGAATAATAATCCGCTAGAAATACATAAATAATATGTGAAAGTAACATATATTACGGTGTAAAACATTGCAGAAATCAACTTATTTGTTCTACTCTAATTCGAACCGAAGTTTTTCAGAAGTTCATGTCGAATAAGGCTTATGCTGGAGGAGTGCGTAACCGGCGAAGGCGTGATTCTCCCTCTTGAACTTCCCCTGGTTCACAAAGAGTGCCTTGACGTTGCCGTGCTCATATGGCTAAGAACATAAGGAACTACTGCTGTCAAAGCCGGCATGAGACCACATTTTTTTAAACCCTAAACATCTCATTATACCTGCTAGTGGTTAAAAACAGTTGAATTATGTGGCTGAACTCGTTTTGAAGAGCACGCTATGAGCAGCGTGAAAGTATGAGGCAAGAGAAAGGCGAAAAGAAGGATGCGCATGCTGTGCTGGTGAACGCGTTGGCCCATGTAGAGGGTAATAGCGCGTTCGATCCCCACCAGAAACACCTGCAGTCTGGAGTATTGCAAATATCTCAGCATCATTGTGCTTGAATTTCATACAATATCCTATGCGGAAAATAGTTGTAGGCATCAAATAAAAAGTTAACATTGAAATTCTCAACTACTTGATTAAAGGCTTTTTGACTGCAAAGTACTATCAATGTACGCACAACACCACCCACTATGAATAAACAAATGTGTAGGCCGATTCGGCGCAGCAAAGAACGGGCTTATCGACTGACACTACCGGGTCTCAGTGAAAATACAATGTTGTTTTGGTTTCTTGGCAAACTGTATAAACGGTGCTAAGAGCGGTTAACACATCTTATACTAGTGTAGGAAGGAGACCAACTATTATCTCCAGCTATGGTTCTACCTAAGCCCATAAGAATCCTTCGGGGATGGTTTATTGTGGAAGTTGTCAGAAAACAACTGGCTACCCAACCCACCATGCATCGTCAACCTTTCAAATTTCAATAGTAGCAGTCTATGAATTGAAAAATACAAACATGCATAAGATTCGTCTCCAGAAACCTCCCAATGTTTTCTTAAGATCCCTGTAGAAAACAAAACAAGCTTTGCAAGCATTAGGAGAACGACAGCATACAAATGTTAAAACACGTATAAAAAGAAAGAACTGATTGAAAAATTGGAAAATAATCGCTTTATTCACTTGTCACTTACTGCTTACTGCTAAGCGATCTGTACATATTATGGTGGAATAATCCGAAGACGGGTGCTTATGGGGCAGTGGTGAGAGGCGCCCTGCAATGCACGTGGAATCGATCCACGCCCCCCTAGCCCACTAAACCTTCCATCCCTCTAGCGTAGGCACATTGGTACCAGAACTGTGTGGGAGGGTAGCAGCACTGGCTCGATAGATCGGTAGGCCACCACGAGTCATTGTAAAGATCCCCATTCAATCACCTCCAAACGATGCTTAATGAAGTCGAATGTACGACGCATTCCTCAGTGATTGATCGACGCCGAGAGCTTCATCCTTTATCTTTTATTTATTCCGGAGACGAAGTTGGGAGTCCCATAGATTCAATGTGGTTTCTTATCTTCGGCAAAAATGAGGAACTGATGATAACAGTGGCTATGTCCATTTAATATCTGCCAAGTCGGATCTTTTTTTTATAGAAACTCATGCCGAATGAGTCAAATACTAAAGCGCAACAAACCGTCTTAAAAAATTTTGTGAGAGTGAAATTACTTCCCAAGGGCTTCATCACGGCTGGGACGTGCTCCTGGGTGTCGGACTGCAATGTACAGCGGGAGGATTCGTCCCACCGGCAGGATCTCCCAAGCTGAGAAGGAGTCCGGCATTCCCATCAGGAAGCCTAGCTAAAAGTAGATCAATACCAGGATCCACCACCGTCCTGGTATCAAAGTCGCATGGTGGCAAATCTCCCTCTGATCCACAAGGGCTACGACTGACTATGGTGGTGAAGGCCTGGAGCAGACTTTGGCCAGGCGCGCCTCGGGATTCCAGGGAACCACAATGGCTTAACCAGCAATTCTCCGAAAAGTGGAGATTATTCTGGGACCCGCACAACCAGTGAGGACCGGCCATTCAAGTATCGAGTAAGTATAAAGTAAAATTAATGATCATATTCCAAAAAATGTAAAATATTTTTGTTGAAACATCTGTTTAGTTTATTGAAAACATCGGTTTCAATAAATGGTGGATTAACAGCGGTGTGCGGGAACGCTATCTGTTGCAATTTATATCCAAACCTATGAGCGCAGTAACCTTAAGATGTGCAAAGAAATCCCATTTAACCCACCGAAGAAGTGCACTTGGAACAAACTTCGTAATCCCTCTGTATATTTGGCGACGAATGAATCGAATTTTATTCACAACAAGAACAATGTTCTACCAGTTGAATAAATATACAGTAGTTTAACAAACACAGCAGTTTCACGCTGCGAAGACACTGTGTATAGCAGGTGAACAAATTCACTGTAGGGTTCAACAGCATAAAAAAAGCCATAAACGCCAGAATTAGCACGCATGTCGTCACGCCCACAGTGAACAACTACTCAGTTGGCCATCATCCTTTGTTGAACTTATAGCATCATTTTTTCTTATGTAATATACAGCCAAAAAACAGTTGAGATTAACTTTTTTATACACTGTCTATTATTTTGTGAAAATAGGATATTTTGTGAAATACAACCACAATAATGCGGAGATATTTGCGAGACTTTGACCCCAGGCCAGGTTTGCAAATACCCTTTCCGGCGATTAACGTGTTACTGCTTAGGGTAAAAAAAGGCTAGAATAAAAAAATGGCTATGAGAAAGGCATAACGAGAGCTTCAGTTGTGTATAGGAAAAATAGGTGAGCCCCCCGTGAAGGGTAATCTTGAGTTCGAATCTGGATTGGGGTCCAAGCTTTGCAAATATCTCAGCATCACTGTAATTTGAGGTTAAATTCGGAAAACATTCTGTGCAGAAAAAAATTCCGAGAAGGCTGGCAAAACACAGTGTGTTAAAACGTTTTAATAATGTACTTGATTTCAAAGCCGACTTTCCTTTCCTCCTCGTCTTCCTCAGTGGAGCATCTCTCTCAAAAGAGCCATACTCACCCGGCGATGCTCTTTTTATATAGGATACTCGCTGTTGATAGTAGTGATTGTCCAGTGATAACTACTTGTTTTCCGGGCAATCCATCCTGCAAAAGTTGGTGTCATTATCAGCTAGCACAAAGGATAACAATGCTTCAAAACCGACTTTCCTTTAACCACGGTATGACAAATCAATGTGTATTCCTTCTTTGATAAGCTTGCACAACTATCAAATGCCGACATCCTGTATGAAAGAGCATTGCTGGGTGAGTATAGCTCATTCGAGAGGGATGTTCCACTGAGCAAGATCCAGCTCGATGTTCGACGAAGACGCCACGTCGAGAACACAAGAAACTGGGGACCATCGACTCGGATCATCGGCTGATGAAGATGAAATCGTCGAAATATTAGCCGAAGAAAAAAAATCAGTCATCAACTCCGTGTAATCATATCAAAAAAAGGAATACGTATCGAATAGGCTTGATTATCGAAAAAAAAAGACCGGGAAAAATACCACACCCAAGTGAGAACGCTTCTATTGCAGAAAAACGCATTGAACGATGTCTATACCAAGTACATAGCAACAATTCCAACAATAATTTTCTGCGCGATCGAGCTGACATGAGATTGACATAAAAATACTTTTATCCGGCTACCGTTGACGGCATCTTCGCCTCCTGCAGAAAATCGCTGATCCGCGTCGGTGGTCGAGCGGTGCTTCCTCTACTGGAATCGATTCGATGAGACTAGGATGAGACTAGGCTCATGGACATTGCCACAACGACCAACTTGAGAGTCTCCTCAGACCATCGTGTTTCTGAAAAAGGCAAAGGCGCGGAAACGTTAGGCGGTTAAAACCCTTTCCCTCAAGGTGCTTAGTTATCACGCGTGACCTCGCGCTACATCTCAGGCTTGCTTTTTTACCTGAGCTAAACATATTCCTCAAGCCGTGTAATACTGTATGCGACTGTTCTCTACCGAATAGCTGGAAGACTTACAAAGAACAATGCGGTGAGTGTTTAAGAGAAGCTCCTTGCTATACGAATAAAAGTTTATGTGTTAAGTCTTGTCTGCTGAGGTTACGCAAAGTGTTTTGGCTGAGTAGATTGCACGTGAGTTTGACCTTTCCAGACTCTGAAAAAGGCGAAACCGCCGGAACGTGAGCTATTTTGATTGGATAAATGCTGTAATAACAATCTCGTATCTGCTTATTAAGAAAACTATGAATTAATCATTGAGAGTCTTCTCTAATACGCTCGTGTCAGCTCAACGACTTAGAAAAACATTGAGTGTTCTTATCGAAGTTTGATGAAAGTCTGTTTTTTAAAGATTTTCTAGCAATATTCGCAGTTAGATCAGCTGAACAGTTTTGTATGATATCTGAAAGACTTTTGGAAGAATGACGATTTCGAGCTATTATTTATTGCCTACTCTTTTTTAACGGCAAGGTATATTGCGAAATATAACTCCAGTGATGTTGAGATATTTGCAAAACTCCGGACCGCAGCTATCTGCGGAGGGGAACGAGAGTACTATTGTCTTTTCCGGGGAGTAACGCGTTCACCACTATACCATGCGGGTCCTTCGTTTCGCCTGTCTCTCAGCTAGTTCTATCGCTCAGTGCCATTAGCAATCATCCGTCAAGAATGGAAAGAATGAGAAAGGAACTAAAATTAGCAATCATTCATCTATTTGCAAAGAAATATCTGGGAAAAAAGTTCTTATAAAATGGAATAACTTTCATGCAACTGATTACGTCACCGGCGACATTGCTATTGTTCTACGTGTCGGTTTTATTGAGAACAAAACGTTTAGAAATGAGAATCATTCTACTACATGTCTCTGTTGCTGTGATGTCACACTGTGCCATAAATGGTATCCAATCTAATGTGAGGGGCTTCATTAGTGATCGTCAAGATCTTCAGAAGATCATCGGCAATAAACACACAGAACCTACGGTGGTAAACCAATTGGAAGCTTCTACTCCCAAACGCGAACCTTTTTAGACCAGCAATCTCAATGACAGTCGTCACTATTTTTTCTGGCATGATGAAGCGACAGACGAGTGAAGGTAGGTCGTCTGAAGCGCAAGAAAAGGAAAACAATCAAGGATTACAGGTGACGCACCCGTAATTCACTATCTCGTTTTCTTCTGTGATCTCAAGGATGATTTTACTAATGTGACAGGAAATTGCTGCCATATCAAGGGGTTACGACAAAGGTTTAGACAAAAACAACTTCTAAGAGCAATTTTAAGGAAGAAATTGAACGGATTTTTGCTTCGGAATGACATCATCTTGAGCCGGTAGTTTATACGTAAAAAAAATGGCCCTACTGTGGCGCTTCTAAATTTGCATGATGAATACCGTTCAGAAGAAAAGTCGAGCAAGACTTTGGGGATTTCGCAAACGAAGCTCGGGCAAAGAGGCAAGTGTTAAAGGATTTGAGTGCAATATGGAAGGGTGGTGTCTTTTACACGTTCAACACCTCAGGTTGGTTCTGAAGAAACTGCCTTATTCCTAGCTAGATAAACTTCAACTTTTGCCGCTAATAAACCGAGATCTACAGAAAACCTTTGTATGGATTTCTTTTGAACAATTTCAAAGCTTAAAAGATGTGTGTTGTTGACATTACAAAATAACAACTGCAGGAATAAAATCGCTAGTGGTACAAAACAATAACCAAAAAAATTTAAGGTGGTGAGGTGCCAAGGTAAGTAGAAATGAAGACAAGCACATGAAAATGAATGAGCAACATTTGTTACGCTCCACTGTGGTTTATTTTTCTCCCTGTTGTTTGTTCTGTTCGCTTCAGTGAGATAAATGCCAGAGTTTCAGACCACGACGTGCAAAAAAGCCTTCAAAATGGGCGTCAAAGTATGGAGTGATTTCACATGCATCGACTTTATGGAAGACAAGAATGGTTCGTTCCATGTCTCATCACAGAGAGAAATCGCCTTTCAGTGTTAATAATTTTCAGCGCATGACAAGGTTGTTGTGATCAAGGATCTCGGAAGTTGGTCGGACGTTGGACGAATTGGCGGAGACCAACCTCTTGCTCTTGATGATACTGCTACTGTGCGACCCTTTCAATTTGGCAACCTTCATTCCAAACTCAATTAATTTAACTCAACGCAACTTTAACTTCTTGAACTCCGAAAGATTTCACGTTTAACGGAATTTTTTTAGCTCCTACTCTTTTCCCTTTCGGCATGAAATCAGTGAAATGCTTTAGGAAGGATCAGCTGTGCACGAGATTGGCCATGTACTTGGACTTTACCACACGATGCAACGATACGACCGCGACGATTTCATTAACGTCGTCATGCAAAATGTTCTCGTGAGTCATTATACAAAAACATGATAAGTATAATTTCCCTAGAAGACAAGTATTATTGATTCAGCCGGATCACGTCGATGAGTTCGATACATTGAGCAGTAGTTTAATCGATGTCTACGGTCTCACATACGACTATGGCAGTGTTATGCATTATGGAGAGCTAAGGTTGCCAACACCTGTTTGGTAGCTTACCGTGTTTATGAATATTTTCTTATTTCCCAGTTTTTCTGCGAACCAACGGCCTACAATGATTGCAAAACTTCCGCTCTATCAAAAGACGATGGGATCAGATTTGATTTCCTTCTCTGATATTTTCACGATCAATGAGCACTACGGATGCAACAGTTCGAATTAAGACCATTTTAGAACAGAGCTCGACAGCGATTCAACATATCTAATTTTTTAGAAAAGTGCAATAAGTCCACCTCCGCCAAGTGTTTGAACGAAGGATTTCCTCACCCTCGAAATTGTTCAATATGCATTTGTCCAGGTGGCTACGGCGGCGTCCTCTGTGATCGACGGGTAGGTAACAGCGTCACGTATAAACGTGCATCTGACATAAAAAAATGATTTGTTCCAGCCACCTGGGTGTGGAGAGGATCTGTTAGCGACGAATGTAAAACAGGTACACATCAGCAGAGTTGGTGTTGGAGTCGGCCTCAGGGATCAGTTCGACTTCTGCCATTACATGATTAGGGTAAGGTCGTATCAATTAGAATTACCGTTTCGAATTCAGAACAATTACAAGACCTACGAAAATGTGCATTAAGGCGCCCCCAAGGAAAAAAAAGTCAATGTTCATATTCAATCGATTTCGGCCGGTTATGACATAGCAGGATGTCCAAAAGGAGGAGTCGAGATCAAAGCTCAAAAAGATCAGAAGTTGACGGGTTACCGGTAAGTGACACTGCCCGAAGCTTCTCCAGTTCATACCATAAGTTTGCGTAACTCTGATTCAGTTTTTTGCTCGGAAAGCGGCAGCGGGGTCACGATTGCTTCCAGTTCCAGTAGCGTGCCCGTGATCGTATTCAACAAGTTTAGCACAATGGAGGCGGCCTTCACTTACCGTTACATTGATTAGCCTCGAAAAACTCTTCGACCTCAAAAATAAATTTTCCATCCTAATCTATTTTATTCTAGTGAAGAGCTCTGCAGAATTTAAGACTAACGAAATCACTTTAAAGGCTCTCAAGAATTTGTTGCTGAAGATGTAGGAGCTCTGAAGGGTATCACAAGAGGTTCGTCGCGGTCCGGTCGAAAGCTATTTTCTCTCTTCGCGAAAACGCATTTTTGTTTAAAAAAAAGCCATGGAGTGGAAAGCTTAAATGTGATCGAATACTATGATAGCTAAGCAGAATGTTTCGATTTTTTCCAAGAATTATAGCTTTTTTTAAGAAAGAAGCTGAATGGAAAACACCTAACCGCTTCGTATATCGTGAACGGAATAATGACTTTATTTGGAATAACGCTCATTAAGAAAACTAAATTAATTTGGAATGAAAAAAAATTTATTGAAAGCATGTTGATTTAGAGAAGTTCAAACAAGTCAAACAACTAATGTGTTTGATGAGCGTTGCGAAAATGGTTACATGAAGTTGTTTCTTTTGGCGTTTGTGGTTTTACATATTCAAGAAAAACACGACAAGACTGAAGGAAACGGCAAAAGCGCATTCTGCATTTGAAGTTGGAGAATGAGTTAGTTGACAGTATCGTGGACAAAAGGGGCTACCGACGATCTAACGAACCCCCATTTAGTAAATTGGACTTTTTGCTCACATTCTCACACTGCGAAATACATATTTTGTTTAGTTAGTATAATTACAGGGAGTGGATAGCACAGTGGTAGTGATGTTCGTCATCACGAGCATGGTGCTAGTTCGATACCGCTCCATGCCAACAAAGCCTGTCATCATTCCGGAGTCGAGAATCACTCTCTCCAATCCAGCTGGGAACACCCCAGCCCGGTTATCACAGGACTCCAGGGAGATTTGCTTAACCAACATTGCAGACATCCAAGATTAAATGAAAATCCTCAAGCAGCAACCAAAGCCACGCGCAGAAGCTTGAAGATCCTTGTGGACGATGGATGCAAGGAAACGATTTGGATGTGAAAACGGCTGTGATCTGTACAGTAGACGTGAAGACAGGTCAAATAAAACAAAAAAATAAATAAAAAAGTATAAATATTGGAACATCTCCCTTTGCTGCAGAATTGTTCTCGTTAGTTCATTCTCTTTCTTCTTCGAAATAGTTTGGCATGAAATTGTGAGGTCTATCTGATTTCGTTTCCTACAGGATAGGACTTTTAAATAGTACGAGTGGGCGAAATATTGCCCACGATTGGCTTCTCAGGCAAATATTTCCCATATCTTTGCAGTTGTTCATAGATATACTGCAGATTCAATCCTTAGACTCCTGGTGACAGGTGCACCCTCATGCAATTCGTCAACTGTTGTGATGCTGATCATCACAAACAAGGTACTGTTTCAATCCCGATTAGAGGTCAAAAAGCCTCTCATGCTTCCATGGTCGGGGGAATAGGCACTGGACTTGTCTGTGAGAAGATCAGTCTTTGCGATCCAAATAGAACGCGTTATCTCAGGACTCCAGCGAGAATGCACTGAATCATCATTCAGCGACATTTACTATAAAAGGAAAATTCTCTAGCAGCGGCTGAAGCCAAACACAAAAAGTTGGAAGGGCTTCGCGAATGACGAATGCGAGGAACGATTCGAATTCGAGAAGTGCTGGCATCAGCACAGCATATGTGAAAGACGGGTCGTGTAGAAAAAAATCTTTACAAAAACTAGAAAGTAAGCTAGAGAGTGATTAATTTCATTAACATTTCGCAAAAAATTACACTAGACAGAAACGACTACAGTCAATGATATTTTAAGATTTGGATACATTCCACTTTGTCTGTCGTCGTTGAACTTTGGAATCAACTTGAACACTTTTTCACTTTCTGATGCCTTTGTTTTTTCTTAGTTCTTTATTGACAGGCTTACATAACGTTATTAATCTTTATTGCTGGCTAAAGTTTGATCTCGTCGACCATTTCGTAGAAATGATAATTTGAGCCGAGTGTCCACAGTGGTTATTTGGTCCGATGTGTTTCTTTGTGGTTACTTCGACACGAATTGAGTTGAGTGGGTACTGCACCAGCGAAGTGGTTATCTCAGCACTGCACATTTATACAGGGTGGTTGCTGCACCAGAATCAATTGAGGTCACGGTGTAATCGAGAAGCACTGAAAGATCCAAGATGGTTCTTGGGCGATTGACCTTTTAAATGGCTTGTTCCATGGTTAAAAAACGACTTTGTGACGGTCGAAGTAATATTCCTCCCAACGGTTTACCGCCTCATCGTGGCTGGGAGGTGTTCCTGGGTGTCGGACTGCGATGTACAGCGGGGGGGATTCGTCCCCCCTGGCAGGGTTTCCCAAGCTGAAAAGGAGTCCGGCGTTTCCATCAGGAAGCCTAGCTAAGAGTAAACAAATACCAGGATCCGCCACCGTCCTGGTATCAAAGTCGCATGGTGGCAAATCTCCCTCTGATCCACAAGGGCTGCTGCGACTGCCCGTGGTGGTGAAGACCTGGGACAGACGTTGGCCAGGCTGACCTCGGGATTCCAGGGGACCACAATGGCTTAACCAGCAAATCTCCGATAAATGGTGATTATGCTGGGACCCGCACAACCAGTGAGGACGGACCGTTCGAGTGTCAAGTGTCAAGTCAAGAAGTAATATTAGCTGGTAAGTACTAATGTAGGCACCAATGCAACCAGCATGATTTGTTATCAGTGATCATACCTCCAATTCACAAGGGCTCGCGACATTTCATGCTCAAGAAGCTTAAATCCAATTGAAAAGCCAATTTGCGAATGCAGGAAAAAATGGCATTTGTTAACAAAACAGCAAACGGAAAACACCCAGCAAATGATCTTGGTCGTATGATCAATCCAGGCAGCACCTCATCCTACTCGTTCTTTTCTAATCTGTGGGGTTCCAATGCGACTTTTTTTCTGATGTTCTTCTGGGTCCCATATTACCACTAAAACCTTCAATTATGTCCTTAAAGAATGGGTGGTCTTTTCTGTAGAACGTCTCCAAATCCATGTAGAACTTCTCGACTTCGCTTTCGACCTATGTTCATGTAGGTGAGTAGACAACAACGATTTTCAAAGCGGGTATTGCTCCACATCTCGTCAGTGGACACCGTGAACTCCGGTTGGTATCTGTTCGAGTGGTCGATGCTCTTGACCAAACTCGTGTTGAGGGAGAAAGCCGACGCCTCCTACTCCTCTGTTGTGGCATGATCCGAAGAACATTTCTTCTCCGGTAACATGAAAGGCGTAAAGTCGTCAATATCTCATCCAAGCAGTCCGTTTGTCGACTTGTCAAGACTGTCGTCTCGATATCTCAAATTTCAACTTTTAAAACTTCCAACAGCACAAATTATGATATAATTCAGTTGCGAGCAGATGGGTATAATATGAGAATTGGAATGATTTATCACCGTGCAGCATTAGAAGCGAAAATATTGGTAAAACATGGGTAAGAAGGACAAGATTACAAAGAAGGTATTAATTTTCGAGCGAGCTACATTTAGCACTGTAGGGATAAAAAATGTGACAGCAGAAATCGATGACATAAAAGGAAGCCATATTTGCATTTCTTAAACCATTTCTTTGTCGTATCAAAAATTAGCAATACGAAATTAGTGGAACCAAATTTTAACAGCCGTTATGAAAGATTTCACCTGGACCTGAAGAACAGTGTGTTCACAAAAAACACATCCCTTTCTAGTATTTTGCCCTATTCATAAGCTTTACCGAGAGCGTTGTGCAATTTTTATTTTGCTCACTTGTTGACGACTTCGCCTTTTTCAGAGATATAAGTCGATTGCTCACACTCAGTCGTTCTTCCGAAGTGAAACTTCTTTTATCGCATTGTGTCGAACCCAGTGTAACACCGCGTGAATGAAGCAAGCTCAGTCGGCAGTGCTTTTTTCATGCAATATCGTTGCCGATCTACTGACATAGAGTGTGAACTGTTTATCCGCTTCTTGAACTTCGTCGGGTAGTAAACCTATCATACAACTACCAGCACGTAGCAACCCTTTTACTGAAAATAGTTGTAACTGATGTGCATTGAACAAACGCCTCTACTATGTTCATCTACTTCCTCACATTAATGAAGGGTTAGGTACAGTGGCGTTCCTATGTGTTCACCACAGACATTCGAAAGCTTTGTGCGTCTACGGAATTGTTATGCCAACAATCAGACATTGGCTGGTTTTTCTCTATAACCACAACTGAACCACGCTTATAGCATTTCCTTCTTTCTATGAACTCTGATCAATGTTTTTAAGTATTTTTTGCCCACACCTGTGGGCGAAAGTTTTTCATCACTTGCAATGCAAGCCACACTAAGCTTCTTGTCTCAAAATAAATAATCCTTCAACATATCAGGCTCCGTTTCCACAAGAAGAAAACCTTTTGAAGAAGGCTTGCACCGAGGCATACGTTTTAACTAAAACTGGTTGTGGAAACCGACGTCTGAGCTAAAGCCATTCCTTCACCCTTTTCTTCAGTAGACTCCAAAAGTTGGGTAATCATATTAAGAATAAAATCGGTGGTCCCACACACAACGAAACAACTTTGAAGAAGGCGAATTCGCGGAAACGCGGGAACGTCGGCTGCCAAATCACGCCTGTAACAACGACTGATACCAACCTCGCATCAACTGAATAATGGCTCACTTCATTAAAAAAAGCTTTCTCCATTTATCAGTTCTTTATGTATACGCTATGCATTCGACTTCATTAAATATCGCTTGGAGGTGATCGAATGCACATCTAGCCTTTACAATGAATGGCGGTGGCCTACCGATTTATCGAGCCAGTGCTGCTATCCTCCCAGATAAGTCTGGTACCCATTTGCCCACTTTGAAGAGATGGAAAGCTTGGTGGGACCAAGTGGGCGGGAATCCATTCCATGCATATTGCAGGGCACCTCCGACCATTGCGCGCTCTTGGTCACTTCATAAGAATATATATACATATACATATGACGATGATGGTCGGGAAATTGGTATTAGACTTTTTTTGGAACGACCTAACTTTTTGGTCTATGTGGTAACATTCTACACACCATCCAGAGAATCAACGCGATATCCGCGAATAAGAAGAAAAAAAATGCTGAAGGTGCAGCTGAGGCCACAAGCCAAAAGTTCGAAAACTTCGTGGGTTCGAGCGAATTGATCTATGTATATTCTCCTGAGTCCCAAAGATGAAGTAGGTTGCGAAGATCTTATCTGCTCATTCTAGCTAGACGTTGTGAGTGCCAGATAAATTTCAGAAAGAATCGCTGGAGCGCTCTGTGGAAGATGCCAAGAGTGCTCAAAACGGGCGAGGTATCCCCCCACGCGGCGGAACCGGCTGCTGAGTAGAAAGGCTGGGCGCGGGTTTTGAGCCTGTTTGTGAACTTCAACTGTTTTTCGCCCATTTTGCTTCCCGCCCATTGCTTCTCTTCTTTATTTCGTGCGGAAGCAGGAGGATGTGGCTATTGAAGAGATCCCAGTAGTAAGTGAAAATGATTTTCTCCATTGCCTTCCTGGAAATTGCAAGTGTTTTATCTAGGCGTGGGAGTACGACTAACTAGTTTTCGCAATTTTTCGAAGTTTTGGCGGATTCCGCGAGTGCTCCTCCCATCCTCTGCTCCTTCGGCCACGACTACTGCACCACTTGAATCAAGTAAGCAATTATGTAAATTTTCTTGAAAATAATATGCTGAAGAAGCAATACTCTTGCCTGCAGCACTACAAAGAGGATTTCTTGTGTTGTAAACGCAATGTTTCAGGTTCTAGTGGTTCTTCTTTCATTTGATGTCTCTATGGGCTCGCCCGTCCGCCAGGCCCACCAAGCCATCCATCCCTCCAAGGTCGGAAAATTGGGTCAACGCCGAAACCTTCATCATTTTTATCGTTTTGATTTTGCTTAAATTTAAAGGCCTAAACTATTCTCTACATTTTACTCCGTGCAAATTTGAATCTGTCAAAGATTTAGTTTAATATTTCAAAAACCGACTTTTCATTAACGTCGGGTATGACTAATCAACATGCATTCTTTTATCGATGAACTAACACAAGATTGGAGAAAAAACTTTATTCAGTTAACGTTTCGGCACCTTCGCCTTCTTCAAAACTGGATTGATTCGAGCAGCTTGTTCACAGCTCTTCTTTCCTCCGATGTATGTATTCGCGATCGCATCGAGTCGAATCCAGTGGAGCTATTGGGCTCTAATGAGCTGACCTAACTAGGTAGTGCTCTATTTATACAGGAAGATTGCTGTTGATAGTGGTTGTCTGGTGATAGTAATTTATTCTTTCCTCTATATTCTCAATGACACTGAAAGATAAACTATTTCCTTAAATATTTTGTGTCTCTATTGGAAATTTCATCTCAGTGATATTTTTTCATTTTTGTTTTATACTACCCTGTCTTCACATCTGATATTCACAGCTGCGGATCCCAGCACTTCTCACACCCGATTCTTTTCCTCGTATATATCAACCTCGAAGGTCTTCCAACTTTTATGTATGGCTTTCGATGCTGGATTTTTTTCATATTTAATATCGTTTAATGCTGCTGGAACCGACTCTCCCTGAAGTATTGAGGTAGCCGCGCTGGAGCGTTCCCAATTGTGTTGCAGAGAGTGACTTTTCCCAGACAAGTCCGGTACCAATTTCCCAGCTCGGATCGAAGACAGGCTTGGTGATCCCCTGAGCGGGATCGAACCAGCAACGTACTCATGGTGACAAGCATCACTCATTGTGCTTTCTTTCCCCTTAGTAATGCATAAAGATAAAATAAAGGATAAGGCTCTCGGCGTTGATAAATCCCTAAGTGATGCGCTATGCATTCGACTTAACTAAGTATCGTTGGATGCATGTCTAGCCTTTACAATGACTCGATGACTCGCGCTGGCCTCACTGATGTATCGAGCCAGTGCTGCTACTCCTCCCAGACAAGTCTGGTGCCGACTTGTCGATCCCGTAGGGATGGAAGGCTTGGTGGGCCATGGGCGCTGGGATCGATTCCATTTGTGCGTCGCAGTGGCGCCTCCAACCACTTCGCCGCACGCGTCCTTAGTAATATATAGGGGGTTCTAATTAAACAATGTCTTTTTGGAAGTGCGAAAACGAGAGCAAATCTATGTATCGTGCTACTAAGGAGGGAGTTGTATTCTTTTGAGGTCAACATGTCATCACTTGGCGACACCTCTCTTCCATTTCCAGCAACTAATCATAGATAAGCGTTCTCCGACACGTACTTCGCAAACTCTGTAACTGGGCATGTATCCTATTATAGGTGTGCAACACATTTTTCCTTCTAATTAAATGTCCTCAGAGTAACTCCCTGCACCTCGTCCAGTTCCCATCTTTCCAAATGGTTCACAAACTCCGATGTCACCGTGTCCAAGTGTCTTTGGAGGTGCACCAGTATATCAGAGACTTCCTCGGCCGTCATCTGGTTTTCGGTAGATATCCTCCTCCACTTATACTAATGTGAGTGACTTCTTTTCCGCATGGTTTGTTCTGCCTTTCCATTATAAGAACAGAATGTCCTTAAATTGCAGACGAACCTATACGAGGATCCGAAGACCTCCGTGGAACATGGATGCCAGGAAATGGGCTTGAATCCACACAACGTACGAAAATATGAACTATGTGAATAAATAATATACGAGCCAAAAAACGCAGTAACAAGATAAATAAGAGATGAAATATGTAAGTTAAGGCAAGCGAATCCCAAATTTCCTCGCTTTCAATCGATTTTTGCATGCGAAATCTTTTAAGTTTTATTTACTGCCCATTCTTTTTTCAGGGCAGGTGCAATGTGGAAGGTGACTAAAACTTGAACTCTCATTTCGACCTCTAACCTACGATTACCAATACCGGTTGTTCATTTGCACTTCACCAGACCAGCCGATGATGTTTGTTCTTTGTTTGTGTTTTTCTTTTTACTGCAAAAACATGGCTAAGGCAGAGGCAGTGAATACTCGCCCGTTGATCTGGAGAACAACATATTAGTCCTCGGTAAGGACAGTCGAAGGTTCTAAGCCCACCAAAAAGCTGCGATTCTTCTTTCGTCTTCTTCACGAATATCGCTTCAATTCTCTAGATGGTCTGCTAGAATGTTACCACGTAGACCAAAAGTTAGGATATTCCAAAAAAGTCTCTCACCAATTTTCCCACCACCATCATTATATGTATATATTCTTATGAAGTGAGCTAAGGCGTGCACTGGTCGGAAGTGCGCTGTAATACACATGGAATGGATTCCCGCGCCCCTGGCCCGCCAAGCCTTTCCATTCCTACAGGGTCTGCAAATTGGTACCAGAGTTGTTTGGGAGAATAGCAGCAGCACTGGCTCCATAAATCTGTAGGCCACCGCCATTGTAAAGGCCAGATGTGCCTTCAGTCACCTCCAACCGATACTTGATAAAGTCGAATGCATAGCGTATCCATAGAGAACTGATAAATGGCCAAAGCTTCATTTTTTTTCATGATGTGGGCCATTATTGAGTCGATGCGAAGTTGGTACAAGTTGTTGCTCGAGGGCGTGGTTTGGCAACCGACGTTTCCACGACTTCGCCTTCTCCAAAGTTGTTTCATTGTCTGTGGGACCACCCATTCTATTCTTAGTATGATCACCCAACTTTCGGAACCCACCAAAGAAAATGGGCCATGAAAGTGGCTTTTGCTCAGACGTCGGTTTCCACAACCAATTTTTAGTCAAAAGGCATGTCTCGGTACAAGCCGTCTTTAAAAGGTTTTCTTCTTGTGGAAACGGAGCCTGATGCGTTGAAGTATTATTTATTTTGAGACAGGAAGTTTAGTGAGGCATGCGTTGCTAGGGGGTCAATAACTTCTTTCCAGGTGTGGGCAAAAAATCACTTACAAACGTTAGTCAGAGTTCATACGAAGAAGGAAATCCTATAACCGTGGTTCAGTTGTGGGTATAGTGAAAACCAGCCAATGTGTGATAATTCGCATAAACAGTTCCGCAGACGCATGAAGGAATGTCTGTGGTGAACACATAGGAATGCCACTGTACCTAACCCTTCATTAATGCGACAATGTAAATGAACACTGCAACGGCGTCAGTTCAATGCACATCAGTTAGAATTGTTTTTCAGCAAAGGAATAGCTACGTGCTGATAGTTGTGCTTTAGGTTTACTACCCGACGAGGTTCAAGAATTGGATGAACAGATCACATTCTATGTCAGTAGATCAGTAACCGTATTACATGAAAAGCACTGCCGAGTGAGCCTGCATCATTCGCGCGGTGCTACACTGGGTTCGACGTAATGCGATAAAAGTCTCACTTCGGGTGAACGAATGAATGTGAACAATCGACTTCTATCTTCTAATGCTGCACGCAGATAAATCATTCCAGTCTTCATATTATATCCTTCTGCTCCATGCAATCGAATTATAACATAATTTGTGCTTTCGCAAGTTTTAAAAAGTTGAAATTTGAGATATCAAGACACTACAATCTTGACAAATCGACAAACGGTCTGCTTGCATGAGTTATTGACGATTTTACGCCTTTATGTTACCGGAGAAGTAATGTTCTTCGGATCATGCCACAACAGAGGAGTAGGAGGCGTCGGCTTTCTCCTCAACACGAGTTTGGTCAAGACCATCGACAACTCGAACAGATACCAACCTGAGTTCACGGTGACCACTGACGAGATGTGGAGCAATACCCGCTTTGAAAATTGTTGTTGTCTACGCACCGCCATCGAGATAGGTCGAAAGCGAAGTCGAAAAGTTCTATGTGGATTTGCAGACGTTCTACAGAGAAGATCCCCCATTCTTTAAGGACATAATTGGAGATTTTTAATGCAAATATGGGACCCAGAAGAACATCAGAAAAAAAGTCGCTTAGGAACCCCACAAGATTAGAATAGAACGAGCAGGGTGAGCTGCTGTCTGGATTGATCATACGACCAAGATCATTTGCTAGGTGGTTTCGTAGAGCGAGAAGAACCCAGTGGGGCACCCTTCAACGCAACAGGGAGAAATAGAAGGTTTACTGACATCCACTCGAATCATTGAAGGGGGCAACGGGACGACTAGTGACGCAGATAATTTTGTGCACACACGTAATCCGTGTAATTTGTTGCACAGGGATCCTATATTAACAGTAATATCGGTTTCCATTGTCTAACTTCCAGTGTTATCTGACCAATATCTGAATCCACCACCACCCTAGTATCAAAGTCGCATGGTGACAAATCTCCCTCTGAACCGCAAAGGCTGCGACTGCTCGTGGTGGTGACGACCTGGGGGCAGACTTTGGCCAGGCTGACCTCGGGATTCCAGGGGACCACAATGGCTTAACCAGCAAATTTTTTGCAAAAAATAGTGATAATGCTGGAGACCCCCACAACTAGTGAGGACGGGCCGTTAAATTATCAAGTTACTTGATACTTCAAGTATCAAGTATCAAGTAACTTTCAGTGTTTAAATTTTAACCTTTTTACTTACTGCCTGCTCTTTTTGATGGCAGGGTATATTGCGAAATATAACTTCAACGAAGCTGAGATATTTGCAAAACTCTGGACTGCAGGTGCCTATGGTGGGGGAGCGAACGCGCTATTGTCCTTTATGGGAGTAACGCGTTCACCACCACACCATGCGAGTTCTTCGTTTCACCTGTCTCTCAGCTAGTTCTATCGATCTTTTACCGTCAGCAATCACCCGTCAACGAGATTGATCTGGGATGCCAAATCGGCATCCATCAAATGGCAAAAGATCGATGGAACTAGCTGAGAGACAGGCGAAACGAAGGACCCGCATGGTGTTGTGGTGAACGCGTTACTCCTCGTAAAGGACAATAGCACGTTCGTTCCCCACCATAGGCACCTGCAGTCCAGAGTTTTGCAAATATCTCAGCTTCGTTGAAGTTGTATCTCAGTGTTTAGTTCACAGCTCCGTCTGACGAAAAATTTTAACCGGTTAGCAGATAGGGTAGGTCTTGTGATCAAGGATAGCGGGTAGATGCTTGAACGAGAAACCATAGCAATCGCATTTTTTATACTAGAAAGAAAAGAAATTTAGACAATGAACTCTCTTTTGTATCTCTATATTGCTTTCGTTCTTTCCGTCAACTAGGTCAAAGCCTGCAGTCGAGTGCATGGGAAATACTTGATGTTGCTATGAAATCGATTCAATGAATTTGTTCCCAGGATCGACTTTCTATTAACCTCGGCATTGAAGATGAATGCGTCGTTTGTCTTGTTCAGCAGATCGTGAGCGTATGACAGACTATACATCGCAGTTTACGTTTCTTAGAAAGTGGCACAGGTACATAGCTATACAGCTAGCTGCCCTGTTATACGTGCAGAAACGCACTCTGCAAAACTCTGTCGAAAGAGTAAAAGTTTTCTTGTCTTTTGTGACAGTGCCAAAGCTTGAAGCGTTTGGCCTAGTAAATTGTATATCAGTATACCCTTCCGACTCATTTCAGCTAAAGCGATACTGACTCTGAAGACGTCAGCTACATCTGTTGTATTGTATTGTGTTTTTTATGGAAGTAAATGTATGCTGTTTAACAACCTCGCGATTGCTGAACAAGAAAACGACGCATTCAATGAATTTGTTTCGTGTATATTTAAAAAAATCTCGAGACGTTTGATTTTTTTGCTAAAAAATATTTTTTTAAAAAAATGTAGAAAGAACGGCCTCATTTTTCTGCTTTGGGCAACGGGCATTCCCTTTTTGAAGAGCCTGCATGCCAACATCGTTATTCTGTATTAGAGACGCGATAACAGAATTCACGAAGACGACGCGCAACGATACCGAACAGTCCACGGAGAGGATGCACTTGACCTTCTTTTGTTATCACATTTACCACCTGCTGTTTCACTAACCAATAGAGATTTCCCTGCAATCGAAAATGAAATGAAACGTACGAATTCAGAATTATTTGCGTTCAATCTAATATTCATCGTAAATAATGTTTCAAACTTTATTCTCTACCTATTCTTTTTTAAAGACGTGTCCAAGGCTAAAGAAAAACCATAGGAATGCTGGTACATGAGCAAAACTCGGAACCTAGTTTGGCTTTGGACCTGCGAGTTCCTTGTGTTGAGTTCACTTGTTACCCATCACACCAGCAAATGATCATTCTTGTTTGTTTGAACACGGCTAAGAGAAGGGCAAAACAGAGTCGTCGGTTGCTCTGGTGGACAATACATGAGCACTCGGTACGTGTAATCATAGGTTCGAAGCAAAACAGAGGTTCTATGTTTTTGCGCCTATTTCACTACTCTATTGTGCTCATTAGGCCCAATGCACCACAAAATTGTGGCGGGTTGAGCGGTGGATGTGTACGTTCACCGCTGAGTTGTATAGGTTTGAATCGTTTGAGCGTTGAAAGGATGAGTTGTATATGTCTGCCATGCGGGTGGCACGCCTTCCACGAACAAACTCATTGTCGGGTAATCAAACTTGTACGTACATATACAACGACTGAAACTCGAGTGAAGTTAGTCCATTTGAGCGGTGCTCCACCGATGAATATTCGACTCGATACGACGACGAAGACACCACATCGAGAGTACCAACGACTTGGCCCATCGAATCAGATCATCGGCTCCTCTTAAAACCTCGAAGCGCTAGTCGAATAGACCTTTCTACCAGCTTCGTGCTGACTTAATAATCCAGAAAGGTACTGAGTCGAAAAGCATCCCTTAAGTCGATGAAAGTGAGACAGAGCGGTCTCTTTTACTCTCTCGATACTTCGGTGTGTCTTGGCATTGCGTCAATGTGTTCCACCGTGCTAAACCCTTTTCGAAACCCCACCTGCTCACATGACTGTGCTTCGTGCACTGTTCTGTCAATCTTGCTTAGGATGGTTTAAGTGAAAAGTTTGTAGGCAAGAGACAGTAAACCGATTGGGCGGTAGTCTCGATTATCGTAGACGCCACCGTTCTGGAACAATAGCACGGTCTTGCTGGTTTTCGACTGGAAGGAATCTTGCATTCCGACAGGGTAACGTGTGAATAGCTGAGCCAGTGAATTTATGAGGACTGGCGGAAGGCTATTCAGGTGCTCAGATCTTGCCCTGCCCGTGCTTTGTGTCCAACCTCGCATTAAATTAACAAGATCAGTCTATAAGAACATATGAATAGATATTTTGTTCGATTCTTGATCGACGCAATAACATGCCGGACTTCGTAAAGAAGAACCAGTGGGACGGTATATCCACACTCCGTCATTTCGTATGAAAGCAGGGAGGACATGGGCTGTTGAAGAGGTCCGAGTAAATGTTGTATTGTAAATGATTTTCTCTGTTGCCTTTCTGGAAACTGCAACTGTTTCCATCAAGGCGTGGGAGTGCGATGACTAGGTTTTGCAATTTTCAAAGTTTCCGTGCATTTCGCGAGTGCTCATCTCACCTCTGTGCTTTTGGCCACGACTGCTCCACAACTTGAACAAAACAAGCAATTATCTAAACCTGTTTTTCCGAAAAATAATATGCTGAAAAAGCAACACGCTTGCCTGCACCCTACAGAGAGGTCTTTTTGTTCTGTAAATTCAATGTTTCAGGTTCTAGTGGTTCTTCTTTCATGTAATGTCTCTGCGGGTGCAGTGTGGCGCAGTGGTCGATGGCGCACTGCAACACACGTGGAATCGATCCCGCGCCGGTGGCCTACCAAGCTTCCATTCCTCCGGCGTCGGCAAATTGGTACCATAGTTATCTGGGAGCATAGAAACACTGGCTCTATACATTGGTAGACAACCGCGAGTCATTCTAAAGGCCAGATACGCATTCAATCGCCCTGCAAACGATGCTTAATGAAATCTAATGCAAGGCGCATCCCTAAGGGATTGGTCAACGCCGAGAGCTTTACCCCTTTTATCCGTTTGATGTTGTTTAAATTTGGAAGCCTGAACTATTCTCTACTATATATGCATTTTAATCTGTGCAAACCTGAATGTGTCAAAAATTTCTCTTAATATTTCGCGAGCAGTTTTTCCATTAACGTTGGGTGTGACTAAGCAACATGTATTTTTTTGACCGATAAGTTAACACGAGATTGGTAAAAAGAACTTTATTCGGATAGCGCTTCAGCGCTTTCGCCTTTTCTAAGAGACGGATTGATTTGAGTCGATTGATCACAGTTCTTTTTTATTCTGATGTGAGTCTTCGCGATCACAGGGAGTTGAGTCGAGTGCCACCATTAGAATGAAGTGACCATTGGGTAGTGTTGTTTCATAACGAAATATTATTGCTATCAGTGATTGCCTGTTGATACAAATTTGTTCTGCCTTCCATATCCTCGATGACTCTAAGAGGTAAACTATTTTCTTAAATATTTTGTGACTCTATTGGAAATTTCTTCCCTACTGATATTATTATTTTATCTTATACGACCCGTCTTCATATCTGCTGTGTGGATCTTAGCACTTCTGACATTCGATTCCTTTCCTCGCATATACCATACCTAAAGTCCTTCCAACTTTTCTGCACGGCTTCCGCTGTTGTGCTTTGAAGATTTTTTTTATCTTTAATATCGTTTAGTGCTGCTTAAGAGGATTCTCCTAGAAGTACTGAGATAGCCGAGGGGAGAGCGTTACCAACTGGATTTCAGAGGGTGGTTTTTTTCCAAACAAGTCCGGTACCAATTTCCGAGCACTGGGAGGGAAGACAGGCTTAGTGAGCCTCGGAGACTGATTGAACCAGCACCGTGCTCGTCATGACCGGCTTCTTCAGTACCACTGGGATCTCTGTCCCCTTAGTAATATTTAGGGGTTTTCTAATGAAATGATCTCTTTTGGAAGCGCGAAAGCGAGAGCAAACCTACGTATCGTGTTTTTAATGAGGCAGTTCGCATTCTTTTTTGAGGTCAACATGTCACCACTTGGAGACACCTCTCTTCCACTTCCACCAACTGATCACAGGTAAGTCGTTCTCTGATACGTACTAAGAGGTTCATAAACATTGTAACTGGACATGCATCTCATTTTAGGTGTACGACGCATTTCCCCTCTTAATTAAATGCCCTCAGAGTAATTTTCTGTACCTCTTCCATTTCCTGTCTTTCCAAATTGTTCACAAACTCCAATGTCACTGCGTCCAGGTGGTCTCGGAGGCGCACCATTATATCAGAGGCCTCCTCGGCCGCCATCTGCTTTCGGTAGATATAATCTTCCACTTGCACCGATGCTAATAACTTTTTTTCCCCATGGTTTATTCTGCTTTCTCATTGTAGCACGTCGTAGCAAGAGTTTAGGAACCTAAAACTAACTCTTCCGCGACAACCAATTAAATGTTGGCTGGGGTCTGTTGTCGTGCGTAGAGCCTGTGCAATTCTACGAAATATTAGGTAGTAACATGTATTCACAATTTTTTTCGTGCTAATTTTTTGTTATTCGAAATAAGCAAGTTGGAACCAGTACATTTTTTCCCAACAAGAAACAAGTTTATATTTTCCAGTTCCTTGAAGTTCTGGGGTTCTGGAAGCGATGAATTCGTTGGAGGCATTTTTTGCCTCATTGCGGTTGGTGAAGCATTTCTCGCGCATGAAGTTGTCGAGGTGCTTGAATACGTGTTAGTCGGTAAACGAGAGGTCTGATGAATATGGCAGATGAGGCAAAGTTTCGTAGCCCAATTCGTCCAACTTCTGCAGCGCTGGTTCCGCAACTTGAAGCCGATCGTTGTCATGGACAAGCGTTGGTCCTTTTCTGTTGACTAGTGCCTGTCGTCGTTGTTGGAATTTACTCTGCATTTCGTCGATTTGTTAGCAATAGTTCTGTGCCGTAATAGTTTCATCCGGATTCGAAAAGCTGTGATGAGTCTGCCCGGCTGCAGACCACCAAACAGTCACCATAACCTTTTTTTGTGCAATTTGGGCTTTTAAGAAGTGCTGTAGAGCCCGATCGCAATCCAACCATTGAGCTGAACGTCACCGGTTGTCATACAGAGTCCATTTATCGTCGCATGTCACAATTCAATTCAGAAAAAGGGTCCTTTTTGTTGCACAGAATAAGTCCAGACAACACTTCAAATCGGCGATTTTTCTGTTTGTTGTTTAATTTGTGTGGCAGTCACTTGTCAAGTTTCTCTGTCTTTCCTATGCGATTCAAGTGAATGGAAATTGTTCCTCTGCTTAAGCGAAGCTGTTCTGCAAGCTCTCGAACAGTTTTTAGGGTGTTTGCTTCCACAATTCCCTTCAATTCTTCGTCGTCAAGTTAAATGCGACCTCCGCAGCCTTCCTTAACTTCGAGGTCAGAAATAACCAGATCGGAATTTCCGGGACCAGGTTCGCACTGCTGTTTCACCAACACTACCTTCACTCCAAACTTGATGATATTCCGAGCTCCTGCCGCAGCATTTTGTCCACTCTTCCACTGGCACAAAAAAGGACACGAATATCACGTTGATTCATTCCAAAGTTAAAGGCTATAAAAATGTTAAAATAGTAAATCTTGAGCAAAACTAGTATAGGAATAGAATGAGCAAACTTCTGCTTAAAAAATATATATTTAGCATATACACGGAAAATTAAAGCAAAAAAAATCAAACATTTCATATGTACCAACCCGATATGTCCTACCAGATATTCGTTTGAAGCAATCACAAGTGTTACAAGAATTCCTAAGAGCTTACTAGGGAAATCATTCCCAATACGCCTTTCGTACCAAGTCGTGCTAATCTTCGTTTCAGACGACTTCACATTGTTTCCGAAGGACTTTTCGAATACTGGAATGCTTTTGAATTGCAAGGCGTTTCAGATTTTCCGTAGTGGAAAATTTTAGGATTTTTCGAAATTTGCACCAAAAAATTGCTGGCCTTAGGTAAGAAATGTGTAAATGTTTCATTCTACACAAGCAACCAAAGAGCACTGCCTAAACAAATATTTTCCGCTGCTCTTGCTGGTGGTGTTTGTCCTGTGCATGTGACATCCGGCTTTCACAGCCACTTGCCAGCGACTGGATGTCATAACTCTCATTGTTCACCTGCCAGATCAACAGTGTTCTAGTACAGACAATCACCTTTGTCTGACGATTTGCTGCACGTTCATTGACAAGCTGATGTTGCGTTGTCGTTTTTTGTGCAAAAATTCCCAGCAGAATCGTGTGCTATGGTGCAAACTCCGTCAGAAATGGAGAAACACTGCTAACTCCTCGTAGTTTATTGGCAATCTTACGTGACGTTGATATAAATGTTTATTGTAGTTAACGGTTCGTCGCCATAGCTTCTTTCATGACCGAGGTGATTTGATTGAGTGTTGGAAATGACTCATACACAAAGAAAATGACTATCCATAAGAAGGTTAAATAAAAGTCGCGATTGAAAAGTATTCCCTTGCAATATGCCAGCAAAACTTATTCCACCACACACAATGGTGGATTATCGCCCTTGAAAACAAACGTTCTATGTAAATCGGGCAAGAACAGTTTTATATCACGGCGTACCGCAATAAGAGTTTACTTCCTGCTGTGTTCCTATCGAATCGATTCTACGCGACAACGAGCACCAGCGCTATAATAGCCAGCTGCTTTAGACTAGTATGTTATGTTGCTTCCCAACAAAAAAGTTCTACGTTTTACGTTAAGAGTAGCTCGGTGTACACTGAACCCTCCGACAACTACTGTTCGGTGATATTATAACTTTATGCGTCCCGTTGCACTGCGCAAAAACACCAAAGAACGAAGTGACTTGAAGTTTTTTTTGCAGGTTTAATCATCGGCGCTAACCTTTCCTTTCACAAGACTATTTGAATCTGCAAACTGTGTCGAGGAATGTACTAGAGGACAGTCCTAAACTGTTGTGGCGTTCGCAACTTCTTATGAATACCAACTAGTTGGGAATATTAGTCTTTGTAGCTGCCACGCTGGGCTTCTCTTTGTCTGTGTGAGTCACTGAGCCGAACGCCTTGAGACACCGGATTCTAACTTTTATGGTTGTATTAGCAATAATAACAGCACAACAATAGCGAAGCGAAGTGTACGAGGCGGATTGGAAGGGCACTGGTTGCATGAACTGGACGAATGCTACGAACACTCAGAAAGCTAACTGATGGGCTGCTTATATTCTTTCTGTAATGGGTGGAGATTTTATAAAGGAAACTAGAGACACCGCTTTGAGCGAGGCTCTAAAAGTTTCCCAAATAGTACAATCTGAGAGAGCTACATCCAGAGGAAGCTCGTAAAGTCTATACAATAGCTTTTACAGAAAGTATATGTGAAAGGGCGCGGCTGCTGGTGCGGCTAATTCATTGGAACGGTAGATGCTGGAAAGTACATACAGATGGCAGCTGCACGTTCAGTGCCCGAACTGCTGGACACAGTGGAACGGCTTTATGCAGAGAAGTTACAGAATCCCTTTCCAGAAAGTTGCAACGCAACTGCACGAGATGGTTGTTAAGAGACAGTTTAGAGAAGATGCAGAGGCAAATTTAAGATAGTTACAAGTGAACAGGAAACATACTCTAATATAGAAGATAAGAACTACTTGGGGAATAGTTCATATGTGTGTCGAACCCATAAATTCGGCATAACCATCCTATGAAAAATGAACAGGAACGAATTCAAGACTTCATAGAGGAAAAAATTATTTGTGCCAAAAGGTTAACACCTTGGCTAGATGTGATCCCGTTGAAGTCATGTGATAACTACTAGACTTCCTTCTTCTTTGAAGATAGAGAAACCCTTAGCTAACTGCAAATATCATAGTCCTTACATAAAGCAATTTGATGGAAATGAAAGCTGGATCCTTGCACATATTTGTCACCTACTGACTCACTGATGGACAACGTGAGGTTTTCTGCTGCCGCGATTCCCTGCAGCCACAATATGGGACAATCCCGCAACGATCCTTTTTCATTTCTCTTCCAGAGAGCTATTAAATCTTTTTGTGGCAAATTCACACCGTTTTCAAATTCCTGTGAGCGCCCACGCTTGTTTGATTGGCTGCTTACAATAACGAACGAGAAATAATGCGACAATATGCAATGAAAAAAAATCGAACTCCACAAAGTACCTTTGCGATGGTCATGAATAAATTTGGTGACCAGCCAATCTTGAAATGAACGAGGAAATCCACTGTGTGAAGAGTAGTCCAAGTCAGTTGAGAAAGAAACTGTTAAGAACTTTTCTCGTGTGGTGATGCGGATGATAGTGAGCCTGTAACCGCAGTAGATGAGAAGATCATGAGACGAAAACCAAGGTTTCGAGAGTCGACTTTGTTTAAACCTTGGTTTTCGTAGTAGAAAACCTGAAATATTTTTACTCTCTCTGGTAGTCGGTAGTGTTAACAACTGCTGTAGGATGATTCTTAAGAGAAAAAACAAATCAATAAGAACGGACAATGAGAATCAATAACAGTCCTGTATAAAGGAGCACACGGCCTCGGGAGGTTATTTCGTTTGGGCATCGCAGTTGTCTCGATAAACCAAATTCATATTGTTTCCGTGTGTTTGTCGTGGTTTGTGACAGGGTACACCACACTGGCAGATTTTTTTCGCAAGAGTGAATCAAAAAAACTCCATGCTGATAAAACATTGCTTACACGGCAGGTGAGCAAATTCTTAGGGAAGAAAATAGATATAAAAAACCAGCGAAGACTACAAATAAAATGTGTGTTACTATCCACTATTCTCCTATACCGCTTCTCTTTGGTGCTTTTATACAGGTAAGCACACAAGAAAACCTCGAACACTTGAGAACTTCGAAAGCTCTGCATCTGATTTCCAGCAGCCTTGAAAGTTTCATGAGAAACACTGTTTTCCACCACAAAATTAAAAATGTTGGTACAATTTCTCAAGGAAATATTCTAACGGTCCTTTCAACAATCATTAAACTGATGTTTTTCTCCAATAAGCAGACACGAGGTTGTTCTTATAGAATTTATTAGGACACAATAGCTGACGTTTCGGCGGTTTCGCCTTCTTCAGAGCCTGGAAAGGTCAAATTGAGATGCGATCTACTCAGACAAACACTTTCACAACCCCAGCAGATAAAAATACAACAAATAAATTTGTGTTTGCATAAGAAACAGCTTCCTTTAAACACCTACCGTATTTTTTGTTGTAAGTATTTAAGTTAGTTGATGGATAGCAGCCGCACAGAATAAAACACGGGCGATAGCTGTGTCTGTGTCAGGTCATTGGATTAGCCTGAGGTATGGCGCCAGGTCACGCGTGATGACAAGACACTCCTCCTTGCGGTTCAGTTTTGAATTTTTGGAATTGATCCAAAACGCTTCAAGAGTTTTACGCGCTGATGTTTTGGATTCCTGCGTGAGGATAGTGACTCCTACTCCAAAATCTTCTCCGTTGTGTTCCTGCATCCTATGCGCGCCTAGTGGAGTGTTCGGTTTTAATTTAGATTTACCGACTAGGTGTTCTTTTTATGCGGACGCAGAGTGGTCTACCTGTTTCGCCAACGTATTCGTCCCAGCACGATTTACAAGAGATCAGATAGACTGTACCCGAACTCATGCAGTCACCGTCTCTACTGTTAGGGCAAATTATGCACTTTTTTTGTTGTACACAGACGATCATATAGGCGGTTGCGAACTAGCTGGCGTCTTAGAGTGACCGATGGTGTTTCTATCACTCTAACGGAATTCTCTAGACCGGCCCTTATTGAGCAACGTTTTATGGGCTGCACTTATTTCGTTTGAAATAAAGGACAAGAAGAACGGAGCCTTGTTTTCGCTAGAATTATCGCTCTGGGCGTTGTTTTTCCTCTATGCCTATGCCGAGAAGCTACAGTTTCCTAATCATCTGAAATGGCTATTCGGCTCGCCAGTTTCGGAAGATTCCTCCCTCTGCTCTCTACCTGTGCACACGCTGATGGCTGTTCGAGACATAATTCTTATAAGCGCCCTTTCAGTGTGTGAGGAATGGAGTATGGTATCGAAAGCCAAGCAGTAAGAATATAGTGGTTCATTACCTCTCCCTCTCATCATGAAATCGGAATATTTAGGAATGAGAATCACAGTTATATTCGCCTCCTCCATTGTAGTCGCATGTTGTGAAAAGGTCGACGTCGGCACTGGAACAAACGACACCTTCCATGGTCAGCACGATTACAAGACCAAGAACGTTGAACTGGCAGAACAAGAGGTGATAAATAAACTCAGTTTTCGAATTTCTGTAGTAGAAAAGCTTTTAGAATGGGAATCCGATCTTCTTTGCTGGGCACAATCGTATGGGGCACAAAGTATACAATGATGAGAGAACACAGAGCATCTAAAGAGCAAGGAATTGATAAAAACCATATGCTGAAGGTACCGTTCTTCTCCTTCTTTACTCCTTTTCATCTTTCCGCTCTTGTAGAATACGGAAGAGATTTCTTCAATTAACAGGAGAAATTGAGGGGATACGACTCAAGGGAAGAAAAATCGGTTTCCAAAACCAAATCTGAACGAGACATTGGACGGGTTTCGTCCCAAAGTGCATAGTTCGGACAGAGTAACCTATTAAATAGAAAGCGATTTAAGCACAACGCTTACAAAACAGTGGGGTCCGTTGTGTTCAGAAGAAAACTCGGGAAGATCTTCAACCACATGGTGAGAGGACCTCGTTCAAAGCGACAGGTGTTGAGGGAAGAGGTCTATCCGAACTCGACATGGAAGGACGGCGTATTCTACGCATTCAACACATCAAGTTAGTTTTAAGCGAATGGCCTCGTTTGTGTCTCTGCAAGTTGGTATTGCTCTGCAGTCAGTAATGTTTGAAGCGACGCTTTTTCCCTAGTTTGGAAACTCTTTACAAAGCAGTCTCAAAGATCTGGTTTCACTTCTTTCTGCAGTTTTCATGTGGGAATATGTAGTGACAATAACATGAGATAAGGAATAGGGAAAAAAACAGGAAGACTTTGAAAAACAAGTAGATGTTTTAACTGACTTCACCTTTACCATAACCAACTCTGTATAAAGCCTACAAGTTTCCACTGATATCCTTACGCATTTAGTTCAAAGGTTAAAATTCTAGACCACGTGGTGAGAAAGCTGTTCAACGGAGGCAGGAAAATATGGCGTGACACTACTTGTATCGACTTTGTGGAAGATAATGATGGTTCGACTAGCGTCCGACATCAAGCAAATGAATTGAGCGATTAAACAAAAATGTTTCCAGCTCCCGACAAAGGTGGTCTTGGTTAGTGAACCAGGAATCTTTTCGAGCATTGGAAGACTCGGCGGAGATCAATTTATTTCTCTCGGAGACGGTTCTGGTTCTGCTACGGTGCGATGCTCTTAAAATAGCAATTCAATGAAACAACATGTTAAATTTCAGTACTTCTTTCTAGGGATACGCATTTGCAAGCAATAGTTACTTAGATAGACAGGCGTTTTAGATAGGATCAGCTGTGCATGAAATTGGCCACACTCTTGGAATTCTGCACACAATGCAAAGAAGTGATCGCGACAGTTATATTCGAATCCTCGGACAGAACATTGACGTGAGTGTTCATGAAAATACTTGTGATCGACATCTTTGAGAGGAATATAAACCTATTTGGTTAGCCACATCACATCGACGAATTCACAAAAGCACAGACGAGCGACGTCGATGTTTATGGTATGGAATACGACTACGGAAGTATCATGCACTACGACGAACTAACGTTTGCGCCAAAAGCTTAATTTGATTCTCTACTCCTGATAGTATAACGAAAGTTTTAGCCCTTCCTCTAGTAACCAGCTGACGATGATTGCAACAGATTCTCTTTATCAAAAGACGATGGGATCGGAACTGATTTCCTTCTCCGATATTTTTCATGATCAACGAGCACTACGGATGCAATCGTTAGAGCTACGGTCTTTCTAGAATAAAACTCAATACCACTGGAAGGAGTATAATTTTTTTAGAAAGATGCAACAAGTCTACAGCGGCCAAATGTGCTAACGAAGGACTTCCGCACCCTCGAAATTGCTCCATATGTATTTGCCCGAGTGGCTACGGTGGCACTCTGTGTGATCGACGGGTAAGAATTAGCTGTACGAATAAATGTAACTCCGATGCAAAATTTTAAAAACATCTTAGCCACCAGGATGTGGAGAAGACCTCGTGGCGACAAATGAGAAACAAACAATGACCTACAGACTAGGTTTCGGATCCGATCTCAGGGATCATTTCATGTTTTGCAATTATATGATTACGGTACAAATTTTTTAAGCTGTGTTATCAATCAATATAAGGCATAACCGTGTTCAGGCACCTGAAGGGAAGAAAATCGAGGTCGACGTCCGATCGATCTCTCATGGTTATGACTGGGGCGGTTGCCCAAGAGGAGGAGTCGAGATCAAGGCTCAAGAGGACCAGAAGCTGACGGGATACCGGTAAAAGTGAACTTTCGAAAAATTCTACAGCACGAACTCCTATCTTCTTTCCTTAAGCTTTTGCTCGATGATTGGTAGCGATGGTCCCGTTGTCTCCAGTTCCAATCGCTTGCCCGTCATTTTGTTCAATAGATTCAGCACGATGCAGACAATATTCACCTACCGTTACATTGGTTGAGAAATGTATTTTAACTTTGGAATATTTTTTTCACCATAAAATTCCTTGTTCGTTTTATTATTTTTCATCATACAAGGGCGCCTCCGTCAACAATTGAAAGCGTTATAACTTATGCTGTGTCTACATCCGTATCTTTCATATCCGCGGATTCCGTACAAGAAGATTCATTCATTATATCGACTATAATTGAAACAACATTCAATTTGTCTGTGAAATTACCACTAATTGAGCCTCTTCGAGAAAAAAATTTTTATATATCAATGGCTCATTAGATTATTAAGTTAATACAAAGTTAGTAAGAACGAATTACTCGCCTAACGTCTCCACTGCTTCGTCTTTTTCGGAGGCACGATGACTCGTCTTGATCGCCTGCAGCCATTCGTCCTTGCGATGTGGGTCCTCGTTAGGCAGAAATAGAAATAGAAACGATAGTCTGCGTGATCGAGAGTATTCTTGACACAACCTACATCATTTTCTTTTCTTGTTTTACAATAAACATATTGCCATGCTACTTCGGGATGACTCATTTCATTCTACGTGATGTTGTTCTTGTATCGTGCTAATAGCACACATGTCGGTGAAGTTCAACTCCGTAAGTGAGGTCACTAAGTCGTCTTACAAAGCCACCTGCTTTGATGAAGGCATACATTGCTAAGCAAAACACATTTTCGAATTCTTCAATTGCTTGTGCGCATTCCTTCAGGTCTTCTAGGTAGGCATTGTACTCATTAAGTGAATGTTTTCTGTTATAACTTCCTTTGTGTTGGTAACGTACACGACCGACCTTTGTTCCTCTTCGATTTTTTATAATGAATAGTTCTGCTGTTACCAGCATCTATTAATCAGGTTTATTAGTGCGGTCAATGAGCACTTCTTAAATACAATGTTTTCTTCTTCCAGAATGGTGCTAGGGAACAAGGCTATAATGGAAGTTATTTTTTTACTTTTCATTTTATTTCATCCGTCTTCACATCTACAGTGCGGACCCCAGCACTTCTCACATCCAATTAGTTTCCTGGCATCCATCGCCCACGAGGATCTTCCAAGTTTTACGTGTGGGTTTGGTTGCGAGGATTTCCATTCCATCTTGAATGTTGTAGAATGCTGGACGCACAATTCTCCCTGGAGTCCTGGGATAGCCAGGCTGGGGCGTTCTCAATTGGATTGCAGAGAGTGATTTTTCCCCGACAAGGGCGGTACCAATTTTCCGAATCCCGCAGGGATGAGAGGCTTGGTTGGCCCGGAGCGGAATCGAACTAGCACCATTCTCGTTATGGCGAACATCACTACCACTGTGCTATCCGCCCTTATAATGGAAGTTAACTAGTGGAAACTCCTATAGTAGGCTTGCCTAGTTAAGGCAGCGTTCAAGTACGATGACGAGCCATCATGTTACCCCGTTGATTGAGGGCGTCAACATTTATAGCGTTGCACACTGAACTCATAGTAGCTTTCCTTTCCTCAGAGTGCCGTGCTTCAAATTTGGTTAGGCAAACTTTATTTATGTGAGACAAATGCAAAGACCAATGAATGTCTACATCACAAATTCGATATAAAGGCATTCTATAACTGGTTTAGAGAAGATACGATTGCGACTTGCCTAAATAGTTACACAAAACACTCTACGTAATCGAAAGCCTTCTCAATGCTCCCCCACACTTAACAGTTCTAATCTAAGATGAGCGGTGCGCTACGTAATAAAGGTCATCACAGTGGAGCTGGAGGTCACGATAGGGTTATTTCAATAACTCTTATCGAGTCACTGTATGTTATCCTTCAACTCCTTCCATTCCCATGTGGAGGCAGGTGTGTTGTTTTCTTAACTTGTATTTCGTCGTAACAAACGAAGGACCCGCATAGTGTGTTGGTTGACGCGTTAGCTCCGGAAAGGGTAATAGCGCATTCGTTCTCCACCGCAGGCACCTGCAGCTCGGAGTTTTGCAAATATCTTAGCATCATTGTGGTTGGATTTCGCATTATACCCAGCCGTGGAAAAATTTAGTAGGCAGCAAATAAAAAAGTTAACATCCTTATGTCATCACCATTGTGGTTCTATCACATATAATACCCTGTCATGAAAAATTGCAATAGGTAATAAATAAAAAGTCAACATTGTGATTCCGAATACACCATTTAGTCTAGCTGGGATTGCCGATTTGGTTTCTCAGGTCAATCCCGTTGGTTGGTGATTGCTGATGGCACTGATCGATAGAACTAGCTGAGAGACAGGAGAAAGGAAGAGCTTGCTTGGTGTGGTGGTGAACTTCTTAGCTCCCGGAATGGGTAATAGCACGTTCGTTCCCCACCACAGTCACCACCGGCCCGGAGTTTTGCAAATATCTCAGCATCGTTGTAGTTGCATCACATTTAATACTCTGCCGTGAAAAAATTGTAATGGACAATAAAGAAAAGTTAGCACTATTCCTTTAAGGTTTTGTGGATTTCTTGAGCATTAGCATATCAAGATGAGTATAAATAAAATGCGGATTATCAAAGAAATACGAGTTATTTCATCAGGTTTAGAAGACCTCCGCACTTTATCGGATTGAGGAGACGGTAATTACTTACTTCGTGCCAACTGCCTGTCGGTTCTCTTTAGGAATTTTGTATCTTGCTATTCTAACGGAACCAGAACGTTTAATGGTAATGGTTTGCTAACTTGCGACCCTGATTCTTCCGAGAAGGCAGCATTTGGTGCGATTAGTTTGCCATTTGCTTTGGGTATATAAAATCCTAACTTCTGAAATCGGAACAGTTAATACACATTGGTTTTCTCATGCATTCCATTTGTGAGCTTGCTAAAAATACGTTATCGACTCTTGTGTACTCCAATCCATGATGATCCATCCTATTTAAGACTTTGGTCGGCGGAGCCTTTTCTAAGCAGTGGATTGGTTCCACACGAGTACAAGGCTGGAACGCGTTGTTTATCAGCACTGGACTCTTTTAAATTGATTGGTTACTGATTCAATGAATTCCACATTATAGACGTACTAGTCCTCAAATCTTTGATTATCAACACAATCAAGACAAAACAGGATCAACAGCATATTTTGTCAATGGAATAGTCCATACATCTTGAGAAGATGAGGAATCAGCTTTCGTCTCACATCGTGTTTTATTTAGTAACGTCGCCTCTCTTCGAGTGCCTTGTGAATAGCAGTTTCATAGTTCTTTTCATTCGCTGTCTTGCGTCCGTACTTCATAAATGTGACAAAAGTGGCTTTCAAAAAATTGTTCACGGTTCTTTTCTGGCACTCTTGGGTTGCCTAATCAAATTTAAACGAAACAACTCAATTAGTAGTACGGAATGCAAGGTGATCAGCATAGTCAACGAATAGAAATTTCTTCAAAAGATCAACTTCCTGTTAACTTCAGCATTAACGAAAAAGTTATTTGGTCCTTAAAGAATGTATCCGATGAGCTGTTCCTTAATATTACTCTTCAAAGTCGATTATAGTTATGAAGGCCAACTATTTCGTGTGCGAATCATGACATCACAAGTAAAGACTGCCTCCATTCTGCCCAACCTGCTGAAAAGAATCAATGGCAATCCGTTCGAGGTGGAGACAGTAGGGATCCCGCTGCTAGTCTTCGAGCAAGATCTGGAGAAAAAAAATTGCCAAAATGTGGTCGAAATACTGGAATTTTTCGAGTACTCACTCTTACCCGCAGCGCTTCAACTTCTGACCCTTTTGTGATTTGATCTCGACCCCCACCTTTCGTGCATTCGTCATCGTCATAGCCATAAGAAATCTGCTACACATGAGCTTCAATTTTTTCCCCTTCGGTCCTTGAACACAGTTATACTTCAGCCCTAATGAAAGCACTGATTGATGCAACGGCAGCGTAGTCATGTAATTGCAGGAAATAAACTGATCGCTCAGGCTTGGCCCTATTCCAACGCTGGTATGAAGCAACTTTTTTTCACACTGGTTGCAACGAGGTATTCTCCACATCTGGAGCGCTAGAACGAAATTGACTTTCCTGAAGCTTTTATGTTCATTCGTATTACTTATACTTATCCGTCGATTACACAAGTCGCCACAGTAGCCACTTGGGCAAAGGCATATGGAACAGTTTCGCGTATGGGGAAATCATATATTAACACATTTCGCGAAGGTGGACTTGTTGAATCTTTCTGAAGCCAGATATTACAATTTAAACTTTATTTACTGCTTATTACAATTTTTTCACGGCGAGGTAATACATGTGATCCAACCACAGTGATGTTGAGATATTTGCAAAACTCTGGACCGCAGTGTCTGCGGTGGGGAACGAACTCGATATTAGCCTTTCAGGGGGCTAACGAGTTCTCTACCACCATGTGGGTCCTTCGTTTCGCCTGTCTCTCGGCTAGAAACCTGCGGTCCGGAGTTGTGCAAATACCTCAGCATCATTGTAGTTGTATCACGTAGACAAAAGATTTTTGCAAATGGAGGCAAAAAACTATTTGCACCAGGTCAAGCTGCACTTGGAATATGTGCAGACGGTAAGAGTTGCGACGCACCACAAGTTAAGAAAACAGTGCACTTCCTTCCACATGGGAATGAAAGGCAGTGAGGTAAAGCATGCAACGACTCGATAGCAATTCCTGAAACAACCAGCCTATAATAAACCTCAGCTCCATTGAGATGACTTCTGGTATCTTGTCTAACTATTTAGTCAAGTTGCAATCGCATCTTCTCAAAACCGGTTATAGAATGCCTCTATCTCGAATGTGTGGTGCAAGCACATTGGTCCTTGCATTTGTCTGATATAAATAAAGGTTTGCCTGCTCAAGTTTGAGGCACGGCACAGCGAGGAACGCTACTATGAGTCTGGGAGTGCAGGGCTATAAATGTCGAAAGCCATCAATGAAGGGGGTAACGTGGTGTTTCTTCATCGGATTTGAACGCCACCATAACTAGGTAAGCCTACTATCGGAGTCTCCATTAAGTCTCCATTATTTAATTTAGTCTCCATTAATTAACTTCCATTATAGTAAGAAATCCTAGTACTCTTAGACGAATTTTAGTAATCTAAGACGCCGACTAGTTCGTAACCGCCTATACGACCGTCTATGTGCAACGCAAAATTGTATAATTTGCCCCAATGGTAGAGACTGTGACTGCATGAGTTCAGGTACACTTTATCTGATCTCTTGTAAAGCATGCTGGGACGAATACGTTGGCGAAACGGGTAAACCACTCTGCGTTCATATAAAAGAACACCTAGTCGGCAAACGTAAACCAAATACCCCACTAGGCACGCATAGGACGCAGAGACATAACGGAGAAGATTTTGAAGTACGGGTTACGATCCTAGTGCAGGAATCGAGAACACAAGCGCACAAAACTTTCGAGGGCGTTCTGGATCAATTCCATAAATCTGAAAATGAAACGCAGGGAGGAATGCCTCATTATCACGCGTGATATTGGGCAGTACATAAGCCTGTTATTCTGATGAGATGGGTACCTTACGATTCGAAGTGAACACTGTGCGGTTGGTTTCCACGTGAAATATTTAGTGGAAGACTCATGGAAAGCGGTGAGTGTGCAAAGGCTCTGTGTTCAATGTGATTGAAGTTTTGTCTCAGCATTTTCTCTGTTTGGTTATGGAGGCGTTTGACCGTGTAGATCGCAGTCAACTTGACCTTTCCAGGCTCAGAGGAAGGCGAAATCCGCCGAAACGTCAGTTTGTACGTAAATAAAGAAATAAAATAACACCTCGTATTTGCTAAACAGAAGCAGAAAGAATTGTTCAATCAACGCCGAGGTTAATAGAAAGTCGGACGTGGGAGTTCCATTATAGCATTGTTCCCAAGCACCAATCTGAGCAAAATCATTGCATTTAAGCAACTCCTTATTGACCGCGCTAACAAAGCGAAACCTTACTGATAGATGTTGATAACAGCAGAATTATTCGCTATAAAAATTTGGAGAAGAAGAAAGGTAGGTAGTGTACTTTGGCAATCTAAAGGGGGTTGTAATGAAAAAGATTCACTTAATGAATACGATGCTGACGTAAAAGACCTAAAGGAAGAAGCATAAGCAACTAAAGAATTCGAAGACGTGTTCTACTCAGCAATGGATGCCGTCATCAAAGCAGGTGAGTTTTGTTAGACGACTTAACGACCTCAGTTACGAACTTGAAGTTTAGCAACATATGTACTATTAACACTATGTAAGAATATTATCACGTAGAATGAAATGACTCATCCCAAGTAGAGTGGCAATATGTTTATTGATCAACGAAAAAAACCATTTGGTGTGAAATGTATCGAGAATATTCTCGATCACGTAAAGTATCGTTCCTATCTACTTGGATAGATTGCAGTTGTACTTTCCCTACACCAATTATAGAATGTGTCCTCTCGTACGTTTGATGTGAACATCACACAAAGAGTTTTCTCTATCTGCTTAGACAAACCACAGATGTTCACTACTTATCAACAGGCTTAGAATGTTTCTGCATCGTATGTATGACGTAAACATATGGCAATGAACGGCCAAATACAAGCAGGTTGATGCAAACAACCAAGACACTTTGGCACTTTGTTTACAGGAGCAAATCTACATCCGGCATTCTTACCCGGAAGCCAATGTCGTGGGTTTAACTGGCAACTGCAGTCAACAGATCAGTCGTGGTACTATAAAAGTACAATTTCCATTTATCATCTCTCACTTACAGCTTTTCAAACGTTAGAGATAAATACCTATACATTCCAGAAGTTTCAAATAGTCGACATCAAGCCACAGATCCATGTCTAAGAGTGAATCAGAGACTCAGCAACGATTCATCAACTAATTAGTCACTGCAGCATCTGATAAACCTCTGACTATCCCACCACTGTACTATGACAAACAGTGGCGCATCGGACACTACAATATACTAGTGCATCGATCCCAGGCACAACGGATGGTTTGCTTTCGCGTGCAGAACATTTTTCCCTAACTTCTTATAATTAATCGATAGCTTATTCATCACAAATATAGTGATAGATGTCGTCCGGGAGAATCTCTATGCTACGCTTAAAGCATGTAGAAAACGCAATATGACAGTTAAAATAACACCTTCTTCTGTGGGATACATTGCTACTACCAATCCAAATTAACAGGTCACGGCAGTAGACCAACAACCACCCTGCGTGAAGTAGCACTACGGAGTTCGGAGACCATACTCGGGCGATGCTGCACTACATCGGAATCGGTCGATGCGACAACGATGACCCATATCGCAAGGACGAATGGCTGCAAGCGATCAACTCGAGTCATTGTGGCTCCGATAAAGACAGAGCAGAGGAGACGTTAGCGAGCGAATCGTTCCCACTAAATTTGTGTTAGCATAATAGTCTAACAAACTGTTGACATACAAAAAATTTTTCTCGAAGAGGCTCAATTAGTGGTAATTTCACAGACAAATTGAATGTTGTTTCAATTATAGTCGATATAATGAATGAATCTTCTTGTACGGAATCCGCGGATATGAAAGATACGGATGTAGACACAGCATAAGTTATAACGCTTTCAATTGTTGACGGAGGCGCCCTTGTATGATGAAAAATAATAAAACGAACAAGGAATTTTATGGTGAAAAAAATATTCCAAAGTTAAAATACATTTCTCATCCAATGTAACGGTAGGTGAATATTGTCTGCATCGTGCTGAATCTATTGAACAAAAATGACGGGCAAGCGATTGGAACTGGAGACAATGGGACCATCGCTACCAATCATCGAGCAAAAGCTTAAGGAAAGAAGATAGGAGTTTCGTGCTGTAGAATTTTCGAAAGTTCACTTTTACCGGTATCCCGTCAGCTTCTGGTCCTCTTGAGCCTTGATCTCGACTCCTCCTCTTGGGCAACCGCCCCAGTCATAACCATGAGAGATCGATCGGACGTCGACCTCGATTTTCTTCCCTTCAGGTGCCTGAACACGGTTATGCCTTATATTGATTAATAACACAGCTTAAAAAATTTGTACCGTAATCATATAATTGCAAAACATGAAATGATCCCTGAGATCGGATCCGAAACCTAGTCTGTAGGTCATTGTTTGTTTCTCATTTGTCGCCACGAGGTCTTCTCCACATCCTGGTGGCTAAGATGTTTTAAAATTTTGCATCGGAGTTACATTTATTCGTACAGCTAATTCTTACCCGTCGATCACACAGAGTGCCACCGTAGCCACTCGGGCAAATACATATGGAGCAATTTCGAGGGTGCGGAAGTCCTTCGTTAGCACATTTGGCCGCTGTAGACTTGTTGCATCTTTCTAAAAAATTATACTCCTTCCATGGTATTGAGTTTTATTCTAGAAAGACCGTAGCTCTAACGATTGCATCCGTAGTGCTCGTTGATCATGAAAATATCGGAGAAGGAAATCAGTTCCGATCCCATCGTCTTTTGATAAAGAGAATCTGTTGCAATCATCGTCAGCTGGTTACTAGAGGAAGGGCTAAAACTTTCGTTATACTATCAGGAGTAGAGAATCAAATTAAGCTTTTGGCGCAAACGTTAGTTCGTCGTAGTGCATGATACTTCCGTAGTCGTATTCCATGCCATAAACATCGACGTCGCTCGTCTGTGCTTTTGTGAATTCGTCGATGTGATGTGGCTAACCAAATAGGTTTATATTCCTCTCAAAGATGTCGACCACAAGTATTTTCATGAACACTCACGTCAATGTTCTGTCCGAGGATTCGAATATAACTGTCGCGATCACTTCTTTGCATTGTGTGCAGAATTCCAAGAGTGTGGCCAATTTCATGCACAGCTGATCCTATCTAAAACGCCTGTCTATCTAAGTAACTATTGCTTGCAAATGCGTATCCCTAGAAAGAAGTACTGAAACTTAACATGTTGTTTCATTGAATTGCTATTTTAAGAGCATCGCACCGTAGCAGAACCAGAACCGTCTCCGAGAGAAATAAACTGATCTCCGCCGAGTCTTCCAGTGCTCGAAAAGATTCCTGGTTCACTAACCAAGACCACCTTTGTCGGGAGCTGGAAACATTTTGTTTAATCACTGACTTCATTTTTCTTGATATCGAAAGTAATTCGTGCAATTACTGTCTTCCACAAAGTCAATACAGGTGGTGTCACTCCATACTTTCCATACCTTCTTTGAATAAATTTCTCACTTCATGGTCTAGAATTTTAACCAATAAGTTGAATTGGACAACGTATTTTAGACTAATCAATGGAAAATCCTAAGATTTCTACAGAGTTGGTTACGATTAAGGTGAAATCAACTGAAATCTCTATTTATTTTTCAAAATCTTTCTTTTTTTCTTTTCATTATCTCACATTATTGTAACCACTGATTCGCTGACGATTCTTTAAAACTGCAAAGAGAACGGCGAAACGAGGGACCCGCATGGTGTGGTAAAGAACGCGTTAGCCTCCGGAAAGGGTAATAGCATATTCGGTCCTCACCGTAGACACCAGCGGTTCGGAGTTTTGTAAATATCTCAACATCATTATGGTTATAAAAAAAGCTCTCGGCATTGATCACTCCCTGAGGGAAGCGCCATGCACTCGACTTCTTTGAGCATAGTTTGGTGGTGATTGAATGCATATCTGGCCTTTACAATAACTTGCGGATGCCTATCGATGTAATGAGCCAGTGCTGCTATACTCCCGAGATAAGTCTGGTACCATTTTGCCGACCTCGAAGGGATGGAAGGCTTGGTGGGCCATGGATGCGAGGAGCGATTCCACTTGTGTGTTGCAAGGCGCATCCGACCACTGCGCCACACTCGTTTAATTATGGTCATATTTCACATAATACCTGCAATTAAAAAAGAGTAGGCGGCAAATAAAGAGTGACGTCATTGAAAGCGCTTCGTAGAGAGTTTCGAAACTACGAAAACCTGTCATTTTCACATTACTGAATGCGGAGCCATACCAGATTGCAGAGACAAGAATAAGGCCATTCGATACCTGACGTGTTGAACGCGTAGAATAATACCCCGCCCTTCCATGTCGAGTTCGGATAAACCTCTTCCCTCAACAACTGTCTCGCTTTGGACGAGCTTCTTCCACCATGTCGTTGAAGATTTTCCCGCCTTTTCTTCTAAATGCCATGGACCATAGTGCTTTGGAGGCGTCATGCCTACGCTGCTTTCTATATAATAAGTTACTCGTTCTGAACGAAGTCACTTTGGAACGAAACTCGTCAATTCCTCATTCAGAATTGGTTTTGGAAATCGATTTCTCCTCAATTGAGTTGTATTCCCTCAATTTGTCCTGTTAATTGAAGAAATCTCTTTTGTATTTACAAGCGCTGAAATGTGAAAAGGAGTAAAGAAGGAGATGAACGGTACCTTCAGCAAATGGTTGATATCAACTTCTTGCTCTTTACATGCTTTCAATTCTCTCATCACTTTATCCATTGTGTCTAGATGTATGTGTCGAGCACAGGAAATCCAATTTGCATTCTAAAAGCCTTCTGTAGTACGAAAATTCGAAGATTGAATTCATTTATCATCTTTTGTTTTGCCAGTTTGATGTTCTCAGTCTTCTGACCATGTTGATCATGGAAGATGTCCTTTGTTCCAGTGCCGGTGTCGGTGATTTCACAATATATGACCATTATAGAGGTGGCGAATATTACAGCGATTTTCATTCCTAAATGTTCCGACATCAGTGGATCTGGTCCGAAGAATTATAGAGAAAGTCTTCTCCTCTTTAAACTCCTGAGACACCCTATAATCCATGCAATATGATATTTTTCCTAGTTTTCGTTTGACAAATGATTTAAAGTGCCATTAGAATATCTTTTTTGAGGGGTATTACCCCAACGTTTTCAATTCATGGGATGGAAAACAGTGTTTCTTATGAAATGTTGAAGGCAACTGGAAATCGGATGCAGAGCTTTCGAAGTTCTTAAGCATTCGTGGTTTTCTTGTGTGCTTAACTGCATTAAAGCAAGAAGTGAAACGGGATAAGCAAATAATGGATAGTAGCACGCATTTCATTTCTAGTCTTCGCTCCTTTTTCTACCTATTTTTCTATCCTAAGAATTCCTCATCTGCCGTGCAAACAATGTTTTAACAGCATGGATATTGGAGGTCTTTGATGATTTGCTGCAAGTAGTTCCATCATCCGGCCACGTACTCTGCTTCTTGTGAAAAAAATCTACCAGTGTGCCCTGGCACATCCCATGGAAAACTAATGGAAGCACAATGAATATGGTCTTGTTTTTTTCGGACATTCGCAACGCCAGAACGAAGCAACCGCACTAGTAATTCTTCGTATTCTGTTGAGCAAACACGAGTTGTTATTTTTATTCTTTATTCGCGAACAAGCTGACGTTTCGGCGGTTTCGCCTTCCTCAGAGCCTGGAAAGGTCATTTTGACAGCAATCGGTTCGGCCAAACACTTCAATAACCAAACAGAGAAAAGAGCTAAACCTAGATATTTAGCTTTTTATTTTCTGCCTTCTATACCCAGATCAGTCCCGGTGACGGGTGATTGCTGACGGCACAGATCGATAAGAACTACCTGAGAGACAGGCGAAACAGAAGGACCCGCATGGTGTGGTGGTGAACGCTACTCCCCGGAAAGGAGAATAGCGCGTTCGTTCCCCACCGCAAACACCTGCGGTCGGAGTTTTGCAAATATCTCATCAATCTTGTGGTTGTACTTCGCTAAACCTAGATTTCAACCACATTGAACACAAAATAGCTTCTTTGCACACTCACCGCTTTCTAGAGTCTTCCACTGAGTATGTCGCGTGGAGACCAACCGCATAGGATTCACATGGAAGCGTAATGTGCCCCTCTCATCAGAATAATTGGCTGGTATACTGCCCAATATCACGTGTGATAATGAAGCATTCTTCCCTGCAGTTCGTTTTCAGGTTTCTGAAATTGATGCAGAGCGCCTCGAGAAATTTGCGCGCTTGTGTTCACGATTCCCGTGCGAGGATCGTGAGCTGTACTTCAATGTCCACCGCGTTATGTCTCTGGGTCCTATGCGTGCCTAGTGGTGTATTTGATTTATGTTTACCGACTAGCTGTTCTTTTATGCGGACACAGAGTGGTCTACCTTTTCTCCGTTTGGTTATGGAGGTTTTTGGCCGAATAGATTGCTGTCAACTTGACCTTTCCAGGCTCTGAGGAAAGCGAAATCCGCCGAAACGTCAGCTTGTTCGTGAATAAAGAATAAAAAATAACTCCACGTGTTTGCTCAGCAAGAATACGAAGAATTACTCGATCAATGCCGAGCTTAATAGAAAGTCGGACGTGGGATTTATTGCAACCTCACTTGGCCTTGTGCTCTTTTATACGGACGGTTGTTGATAGTGAGTGTCCGTTTTTTTCTCTTAAAAATTGTCCTACAGCAGTTGTTAACACAACCGACTACCAGAGAGAGTAAAAAATATTTTATAAACCAAGGTTCAAACAAAGTCGATTCTTGAAACCTTGGTTTTCGTTTCATGATCTCCTCATCTACCGCGGTTACAGGCTCACTATCATCCACATCTCCACACGAGAAAAGTTCTTAACAGTTTCTTTCTCAACTGACTTGGACTACTCCTCACACAGTGGATTTCCTCGTTCATTTCAAGATTGGCTGGTCACCAAATTTATTCATGACCATCGCAAAGGTACTTTGTGGAGTTCGATTTTTTTCATTGCATATTGTCGCATTATTTCTCGTTCGTTATTGTAAGCAGCCAGTCAAACAAGCGCGGGTGCTCATAGGAATTTGAAAACAGTGTGAATTTGCCACAGAAAGATTTAATAGCTCCCTGGAAGAGAAATGAAAAGGATCGTTGCGGAATTGTCCCATATTGTGGCTGCAGGGGAATCGCGGCAGCAGAAAACCTCACGTTGTCCATCAGTGAGTGAGTAGGTGACAAATATGTGCAAGGATCCAGCTTTCATTTCCCATCAAATTGCTTTTCTATGTAGGGGCCGAGATATTCGCAGCTGGTTAAGGATTTTTCCTATCTCCAGAAAAGAATAAAATGTACTAGTCCTCATACAGAGTTCAACAAGATCACATCTGATAGAAGTGCTAGCTTTCAGCACAAATATGTTTTTTCTCTACAAAGTCTTAAATTCGTTCCTGTTGATTTTTCAAAGGATGGCCATGCCGAATTTATGGGTTCGTCCCAAATAGGAACTATTCCCCAAGTAGTTCCTTTCTTCTATATTAGGAATTGTTTCCTGTTCACTTGTAACTATCTTTAAATTGTTCTACTTCTGTTTAGCAAACACAAGGTGTTATTTTATTTTATTTCTTTATTTACGTACAAGCTGACCTTTCGGAGGATTTCGCCTTCTTCAGAGCCTGGAAAGGTCAAGTTGACAGCAATCTATTCAGCCAACACTTCCATAACCAAACAGAGAAAACGCTAAACCTAGATTTGAATCACATTGAACACAAAATAACTTCTTTGCACAATCGCCGCTTTCTATGAGTCCTCCACTGAGTATGTCGCGTGGAGACCAACCGCACAGAATTCACACGGAAGCGTAATGTGCCCCCTCTGATCAGAATAATAGGCTTGTATATTGCTCAGTATCACGCGTGATAATGAGGCATTCTTCCCTGCAATTAATTTTCGGATTTCTGGAATTGATCCATAACGCCTCGAAAGTTTTGCGCGCTTGTGTTCTCGATTCCCGCACGAGGATCGTAATCAAACTTCAAAATCTTCTCCGTTATGTCTCTGCGTCCTATGCGTGCCTAGTCGGGTATTTGGTTTACGTTTGCCGACTAGGTGTTCTTTTATATGAACTGCAGAGTGGTCTACCCGTTTCGCCAACGTATTCGTCACCGCACACTTTACAAAAAAAGATAAACTGTACCCGAACTCATGCAGTCACCGTCTCTGCCATTGGCGCCAGTTATATAATTTTGCGTCGCACATAGACGGTCGTATAGGCGGTTATGAACTAGTTGGCGTCTTAGATTACTCGGTGGTATTTCAGTTATCGTTACCGAGTTCTTTAGACCGCCCAATCTTAAACAGCGTTTTATAGCTGCACTTACTTCATTTGAAATGAACGGCAGGGATAAACGGGACCTTATTGTCGCTAGAGTTATCGTTGGGGGGCTTGTGGTTTCCTCTACACCTATCCCGAGCAACAGTTTCGTAGCCATTAAAAATGGCTATTTGCCGTGCCAATTACCGGGAGTCCTCCCTTTGCTCTCTTCCTGTGTACACGCTGTTGGCTGTTCGAAACATGTTTCTCACAAGCGTACTTTTCGTGTGAGAGGGGTGAGAGGAGAGGTAATGAACCAAGGTGTTTTTACTACTTGGCTTTCGATACCATTTCGGAACGTAGCCGTTTTCTGATAGGTTAGTTTGCACGTTCAGAAATGGAAGCCAGTTTTCTTTTCGGTTTCTCTCGGGTGAATTTAATATACTTTGACTGTTCGTTCAACAACTCGAAACATTTGTCAATTTCCTCTTGTGTTGAACAAATGACCAAGCAGTCATCTACATATCTAGAGTAACGGCTCGATGTCGATTACTGGTGCTTCCACCTTAGGCATTAATGCAATGGCAAGGCTTGGTGCTAGTCGTTATCCCATTACCAGCCCTCTCGTTTGTGCGTAATACCTCCCGGACCATCTGAAGACTGAGCAGTCTAGGCACTCCTTTAAGAGTGTCATCATGCTGAATCGAGAAGCCATACATGTTTATTGCTCGTTCGTGTTGTACAAGGAGCTCGCGGATGGCTTGCATAGCGGAGTGATCCGACAGGTTTGTATAGACGGCGGTGACGTCGAAAGTCTCCACCACGTACGCGCTGTTGGGCTGCACAGTACGTAGACGATCCAGGAACATTTGGGTATTCGTTAGATGGGCTGGAATGTACTTCAACAACTGGGTAAATATTAGGGTTATTAACCACGTTATTCTATCCGTTGGCCCGTCCACGTATCCCGTATCTTAAATTTGTCTTTGCAACTTCTCTAAATTGTCTCTTAGCTACTATTTCATGCAGTTGCCTCGCAGCTTTCTGGAAAGGATTCTGCAACTTCTTTGCATAAACCGCTCCACTGTGTCCAACAGTCCGGGCACTGAATGAGCACCTGTCAGCTGTATGAACTTTTCAGCATCTACCGTTCCAATGAATTAGCCGCACCAGCAGCCGCGCCCTTTCACATATGCTTTCTGTATAACCTATTGTATAGAGTTCACGGGCTTCCTCTGGATGTAGCTCTCTCAGATTATACTATTTGGGAAACTTTTTAGAGCCTCGTTCAAAGCGGTGTCTCTAGTTCCCTTTATAAAATCCCCACCCATTACAGAATGAATATAAGCAGCCCATCAGTTAGCTTTCTGAGTGTTCGTAGCATTCGTCCAGTTCATCCAACTAGTGCCCTTCCAATCCGCCTCGTACACTTCGCTTCGCTATTGTTGTGCTGTTATTATTGCTAATACAACCACAAAAGTTAGAATCCGGTGTCTCAAGGCGTTCGGCTCAGTGACTCACACAGACACAGAGAAGCCCAGCGTGGCAGCTACAAAGACTAATATTCCCAACCAGTTGGTATTCATAAAAAGTTGCGAACGCCACAACAGTTTAGGACTGCCCTCTAGTACATTCCTCGACACAGTTTGCAGATTCAAATAGTCTTGTGAAAGGAAAGGTTAGCGCCGATGATCTAAATCTGTAAAAAACTTCACGTCACTTCGTTCTTTGGTGTTTTTGCGCAGTGCTACGGGAGCCATAAAGTTATAATATCACCGAACAGTAGTTGTCGGCGGGTTCAGTGTACACCGAGCTACTCTTAACGTAAAACGTAGAACTTTTTTGTTGGGAAGCAACATAACATACTAGTCTAAAGCAGCTGGCCATTGTAGCGCTGGTGCTCGTTGTCGCGTAGAATCGATTCGATAGGAACACAGCAGGAAGTAAACTCTTATTGCGGTACGCCGTGATATAAAACTGTTCTTGCCCGATTTACATAGAACGTTTGTTTTCAAGGGCGATAATCCACGATTGTGTGTGGTGGAATAAGTTTTGCTGGCATATTGCGAAGGGAATATTTTCAATCGCCGACTTTCATTTAACCTTCTTATGGATAGTCATTTTCTTTGTGTATGAGTCATTTCCAACACTCAATCAAATCACCTCGGTCATGAAAGAAGGTATGGCGACGAACCGTTAACTACAATAAACATTTATATCAACGTCACGTAAGATTGCCAATAAACTACGAGGAGTTAGCAGTGTTTCTCCATTTCTGACGGAGTTTGCACCATAGCACACGATTCTGCTGGGATTTTTGCACAAAAACGACAACACAACATCAGCTTGTGAATGAACGTGCAGCAAATCGTCAGACAAAAGGTGATTGTCTGTACTAGAACACTGCTGGTCTGGCAGGTGAACAATGAGAGTTATGACATCCAGTCGCTGGCAAGTGGCTGTGAAAGCCGGATGTCACATGCACAGGACAAACACCACCAGCAAGAGCAGCGGAAAATATTTGTTTCAGGCAGTGTTCTTTGGTTGCTTGTGTAGAATGAAACATTTACACATTTCTTACCTAAGGCCAGCAATTTTTTGGTGCAAATTTCGAAAAAATCCTAAAATTTTCCACTACGGAAAATCTGAAACGCCTTGCAATTCAAAAGCATTCCAGTATTCGAAAAGTCCTTCGGAAACAATGTGAAGTCGTCTGAAACGAAGATTAGCACGACTTGGTACGAAAAGGCGTATTGGGAATGATTTCCCTAGTAAGCTCTTAGGAATTCTTGTAACACTTGTGATTGCTTCAAACGAATATCTGGTAGGACATATCGGGTTGGTACATATGAAATGTTTGATTTTTTTTGCTTTAATTTTCCGTCTATATGCTAAATATACATTTTTTTAAGCAGAAGTCTGCTCATTCTATTCCTTGTATTGGTTTTGCTCAAGATTTATTATTTTTAACATTTTTATAGCTTTTAACTTTGGAATGAATCAACGTGATATTCGTGTCCTTTTTTGTGCCAGTGGAAGAGTGGACAGAATGCCGCGGCAGGAGCTCGGAATATCATCAAGTTTGGAGTGAAGGTAGTGTTGGTGAAACAGCAGTGCGAACCTGGTCCCGCAAATTCCGATCTGGTTATTTCGACCTCGAAGTTAAGGAAGGCTGCGGAAGTCGCATTTAATTTGACGACGAAGAATTGAAGGGAATTGTGGAAGCAAACACCCTAAAAACTGTTCGAGAGCTTGCAGAACAGCTTTCGCGTAAGCAGAGGAACAATTTCCATTCACTTGAATCGCATAGGAAAGACAGAGAAACTCGACAAGTGAGTGCCACACAAATTAAACAACAAACAGAAAAAATCGCCGATTTGAAGTGTTGTCTGGACTTATTCTGTGCAACAAAAAGGACCCTTTTCTGAATTGAATTGTGACATGCGATGATAAATGGACTCTGTATGACAACCGGCGACGTTCAGCTCAATGGTTGGATTGCGATCGGGCTCTACAGCACTTCTTAAAGCCCAAATTGCACAAAAAAAGGTTATGGTGACTGTTTGGTGGTCTGCAGCCGGGCAGACTCATCACAGCTTTTCGAATCCGGATGAAACTATTACGGCACAGAACTATTGCTAACAAATCGACGAAATGCAAAGTAAATTCCAACAACAACGACAGGCACTAGTCAACAGAAAAGCACCAACGCTTGTCCATGACAACGATCGGCTTCACGTTGCGGAACCAGCGCTGCAGAAGTTGGACGAATTGGGCTACGAAACTTTGCCTCATCTGCTATATTCATCAGACCTCTCGTTTACCGACTAACACGTATTCAAGCACCTCGACAACTTCATGCGCGAGAAATGCTTCACCAACCGCAATGAGGCAAAAAATGCCTCCAACGAATTCATCGCTTCCAGAACCCCAGAACTTCAAGGAACTGGAAAATATAAACTTGTTTCTTGTTGGAAAAAATGTACTGGTTCCTACTTGCTTGTTTCGAATAACAAAAAATTAGCATGAAAAAAATTGTGAATATATGTTACTACCTAATATTTCGTAGAATTGCACAGGCTCTACGCACGACAACAGACCCCAGCTAACATTTAATTGGTTGTCGCGCGAAAGAGTTAGTTTTAGGTTCCTAAACTCTTGCTACGACGTGCTACAATGAGAAAGCAGAATAAACCATGGTGAAAAAAGTTATTAACATCGGTGTAAGTGGAAGGTTATATCTACCGAAAGCAGATGACGGCCGAGGAGGCCTCTGATATAATGCTGCGCCTCCGAGACCACCTGGACGCAGTGACATTGGAGTTTGTGAACAATTTGGAAAGACAGGAAATGGAAGAGGTACAGAAAATTACTCTGAGGGCATTTAATTAAGAGGGAAATGCGTCGTACATCTAAAATGACCTCAAAAAGAATGCGAACTGCCTCATTAAAAACACGATACATAGATTTGCTCTCGCTTTCGCGCTTCCAAAAGAGATCATTTCATTAGAAACCCCTGAATATTATTAAGGGGAACAGAGATCCCAATTTTGTCTGAAGAAGCCGGTCATGACGAGCTCGGTGCTGGTTCAATCACTCTCCGAGCTCACTAAGCCTGTCTTCCCTCCGGTGCTCGGAAATAGGTACCGGACTTGTTTGGAAAAAAATCACCCTCTGAAATCCAGTTGGTAACGCTCCCCCTCCGCTACCTCAGTACTTCTAGGAGAATCGTCTTAAGCAGCAATAAACGATATTAAAGATAAAAAAAATCTTCAAAGCACAACAGCGGAAGCCGTGCAGAAAAGTTGGAAGGACTTTAGGTATGGTATATGCGAGGAAAGGAATCGAATGTGAGAAGTGCTGAGATGCACACAGCAGATATGAAGACGGGTCGTATAAGATAAAAATAATAGTATCAGTAGGAAGAAATTTCCAATAGAGTCACAAAATATTTAAGAAAATAGTTTACCTCTTAGAGTCATCGAGGATATGGAAGGCAGAACAAATTTGTATCAACAGGCAATCACTGATAGCAATAATATTTCGGTATGAAACAACACTACCCTGGTGGTCACTTCATTCTAATGGTGGCACTCGACTCAACTCCCTGTGATCGCGAAGACTCACATCAGAATAAAGAAAAGAACTGTGATCAATCGACTCAAATCAATCCGTCTCTTAAGAAAGGCGAAAGCGCTGAAGCGCTATCCGAACAAAGTTCTTTTTACCAATCTCGTGTTAACTTATCGGTCAAAAAAATACATGTTGCTTAGTCATACCCAACGTTAATGGAAAAAACTGCTCGCGAAATATTAAGAGAAATTTTTGACACATTCAGGTTTGCACAGATTAAAATGCATACATAGTAGAGAATAGTTCAGGCTTCCAAATTTAAACAACATCAAACGGATAAAAAGGGTAAAGCCCTCGGCGTTGACCAATCCCTTAGGGATGCGCCTTGCATTAGATTTCATTAAGCATCGTTTGCAGGGCGATTGAATGCGTATCTGGCCTTTAGAATGACTCGCGGTTGTCTACCAATGTATAGAGCCAGTGTTTCTATGCTCCCAGATAACTATGGTACCAATTTGCCGACGCCGGAGGAATGGAAGCTTGGTAGGCCACCGGCGCGGGATCGATTCCACGTGTGTTGCAGTGCGCCATCGACCACTGCGCTACACGCACCCGCAAAGACATTACATGAAAGAAGAACCACTAGAACCTGAAACATTGAATTTACAGAACAAAAAGACCTCTCTGTAGGGTGCAGGCAAGCGTGTTGCTTTTTCAGCATATTATTTTCAGAAAAACAGGTTTAGATAATTGCTTGTTTTGTTCAAGTTGTGGAGCAGTCGTGGCCAAAAGCACAGAGGTGAGATGAGCACTCGCGAAATGCACGGAAACTTTGAAAATTGCAAAACCTAGTCATCGCACTCCCACGCCTTGATGGAACAGTTGCAGTTTCCAGAAAGGCAACAGAGAAAATCATTTACAATACAACATTTACTCGGACCTCTTCAACACCCATGTCCTCCTGCTTTCATACGAAATGACGGAGTGTGGATATACCGTCCCACTGGTTCTTCTTTACGAAGTCCGGCATGTTATTGCGTCGATCAAGAATCGAACAAAAATATCTATTCATATGTTCTTATAGACTGATCTTGTTAATTTAATGCGAGGTTGGACACAAAGCACGGGCAGGGCAAGATCTGAGCACCTGAATAACCTTCCGCCAGTCCTCATAAATTCACTGGCTCAGCTATTCACACGATACCTGTCGGAATGCGAGATTCCTTCCAGTCGAAAACCAGCAGGACCGTGCTATTGTTCCAGAACGGTGGCGTCCACGATAATCGAGACTACCGCCCAATCGGTTTACTGTCTCTTGCCTACAAACTTTTCACTTAAACCATCCTAAGCAAGATTGACAGAACAGTGCACGGAGCACAGTCATGTGAGCAGGTGGGGTTTCGAAAAGGGTCCCAGCACGGTAGAACACATCGACGCGATGCCAAGACACACCGAAGTATCGAGAGAGTAAAGAGACCGCTCTGTCTCACTTTCATCGACTTAAAGGGATGCTTTTGACTCAGTACCTTTCTGGATTATTAAGTCAACACGAAGCTGGTAGAAAGGTCTATTCGACTAGCGCTTCGAGGTTTTAAGAGGAGCCAATGATCGGAGTCGATGGGCCACAGTCGTTGGTACTCTCGTTGTGGTGTCTTCGTCGTCGTATCGAGTCGAATATTCATCGGTGGAGCACCGCTCCAATGGGCTAACTTCACCCCGCTGCGCTATTTTGCAGAGGACGGTTGTTATTGATAATAATTTCTTTTTCAAGGGACAATCCATCCTATTGCAGCAGGTATTATAACAGCTAACACATAGCGAACAGAAATTCAATATTTTTCGAATCGACCGTCTTTTAACCTCGGGATTAGTAATCAATACTTTTTCTATATGCTTTTGACTCAGATGATAAGGAGTCCTGAAAGCCATTGACAGCCAAGGTGTCCCTACTCGTATATAAAGATTCTTCCTGAGTTATATAAAAAATTTTACACCCAAAATATCTCCATTCTCCAACGATGTTAACAACAACATATATAACTTAATATTTTGCCTCTTTGACATATTCATCTGTGATTCTTTTTTTGTTCTTGACCTGTACATGAAGTCGACACAGCGGTGAAAGTAACAAGGTACAAAAAAATCGAGAAGATTAAATGGATTGCTTAATTGATGGATCGAAACGTGAAAATTGTTTGCATTACGCCGAGCCTATTGAACAGGACCACAGGCAAACGACTGGAACTGGAGACAATGGGACCCTCACTGCCTTTCATCGAACAAAATCTTAAAGAAAATAGTACGAGTTTGTATCATTAACTGTGGAGTTTTCGAAAATTCCCTTTTACCGGTATCCAGTCAGCTTCTGGTCCTTTTGTGCTTTGATCTCGACTCCTCCTCTTGGACAACCTCCCCTATCATAACCAGGAGAGATCGACCGGACGTCGATCTCGATTTTCTTTCCCTCAGGTGCCTGAACACGGTTATGCTTTCTATTGATTGATAATGCAACTTAAAAAAAATTGTACCGTAATCATATAATTGCAAAACATGAAATGATCCCTGAGATCGGATCCGAAAACCTAGTCTGTAGGTTCGTGTTTGTTTCTCACTTCTCGCCACGAGGTCTTCTCCGCAGCCTGATGGCTAAAATAGTTTAAAAATTAGTGTCCGAATCACGTTCATTTGCAGAGCCAGCTCTTGCCCGTCGATCACAAAAGAGTTCCACCGTAGCCAGCCGGACAAATACAAATGGAACAGTTTCGAGGGTGAGGAAATCCTTCGTTCGCACACTTGGCAGATGTGAGTCTTGTTGCATCTTGCTAAATAGTTAGGGATTTCATTGCTACTGAATTTAAATGTTAAATCACTGTAAGGCAGACCATTGCATCCGTAATGTTCATTGATCGTAAAGATGTCTGTGAAGGATATTAGTTCAGATCCCATCGTCTTTTGAAAATGAAGATCTGTTGCCATCATGGTAGGCTGCTCGTTAATTGAACCACTGCGAAATATGGTTATACACTCTATGAGTAGGAAATAAACCATTGCTCACGGTGGCAACCTTAGTTCGTCATAGTGCATGATGCTTCCGTAATCGTATGTCATTCCATAGACCTCGGCGTCGCTCGTGCGCACTCTTACGAACTCTCTGATGTGCTGCCGCTAAGGAAATAGTTCTATATTTCCTTTTTCAATATGTTGATCATTGGTGTTTTCAAAGAAACCTACGCCAAGGTTTTGCCTGACGATTCTGAATGTAATTGTCGCGATCAGTTCGTTGCATTGTGTGAAAAACCCAAGAATATGGCCAAGCTCATGCACAGCTGATCCTACCTGAAGCATTTACGGTAGAGCGAACGAGTGACATGAGGAAAATTATTCAAAGAAAACATGTTGTTTTAAATAGTTGCTACTTTGAAATGCGTCTCACCGTTGCGAAACCTTCATCGAGGGAAATATACTGATCTCCACCGAGTCGTCCAATGTCCGAAAAGATTCCGGGCTCTTTGACTACGACCACCTTGTCGGTAGCTGGAAACACCTCTTTTAATATAACTTCAACGAAGCTGAGATATTTGCAAAACTCTGGACCGCAGGTGCCTATGGTGGGGAACGAACGCGCTATTGTCCTTTCCGGGGAGTAACGCGTTCACCACCACACCATGCGGGTCCTTCGTTTCGCCTGTCTCTCAGCTGCTAGTTCTATCGATCTTTTGCCATAGCTGAGAGACAGGCGAAACGAAGGACCCGCATGGTGTGGTGGTGAACGCGTTACTCCCGGAAAGGACAATACGCGTTCGTTCCCCACGCATAGCACCTGCGGTCCAGAATTTTGCAAATATCTCAGCTTTGTTGAGTTATATTTCGCAGCATACCCTGCCATCAAAAAGAGTAGGCAGTAGGCAAAAAAGGTTAAAACCTCTTTTAATGTTAACATATTATTTACTGATTACTCTTTGTAATGGCAGGGTAGATTCTGAGATATTTGCAAAACTCCAGACCGCAGATGTCTGTGGTGGGGAACGAACGAACTATTGTCCTTTCCGAGAGTAACGCGTTCACCACCACACCATGCAGGTCCGTCGTTTCACCTGTCTCTCAGCTAGCTCTATCGATTTCTGCCATCAATCCCACTGACAGGTGATTGCTAATAGTACCTACAGGCTCCAAACACAGCAGAGAGAAAGGCGAAACATTAAAGAAAGTATAACTTATTAACCCATTAACGGGATTGTTCTGGGGAGCACAAACCATCATTAAATCCAGTTACGCTGCAGCTATAGTATGAATCACAATGTCGTCACCTTCCATCTACTGCCTATTCTTTTTTGTCATGAAATACAACCGCAGTGATGCTCAGATGTTCGCAGAACCCCGGAACGCCCGTCTCTCCGGTTGAAGTCGAACCCGTTATTTCCATTTCCGGAGGATAACGTGTTCACCACCACGCCTTTTCGCAGCCGTGTTTCTAACCTATAGGGGCTATCAGCAATAACGCGAACAAGTTAGATCCCGGAAAGAGTAATAGCGGCCGCAGACACCATGGTTCGGACTTTAGCAAATATCTCAGCGTCATTGTTATATTTCACAACATACCCTGTGGTGAAACTCTTCAATAGGAGACTCCCACGTCCAGCGTTGAGGGTGGGAGCTGCTGGAATTGCGAGCTACCCGTGGATAGTCTTGGTCGTCATTATAAACTCAGATACCCGCTCACCGTGTTCGTTCCATTCTAATCCATGGGTCCCAACGTGACGTTCTTCAGACGTTCTTCTTGGTCCAATCTTGGCGTTGAGATCTCCAATGATGGCCTTGAAGAATGTATGGTCGTCTCTGTAGAACTTCTCCAAGTCCACTATAGAACGGTTCGACTTCTTCTCCGTCATAGTTCGATGTCGGCACGTAAACAACGAAGATTGTCATAGCCGGTATTGATCCACACCTTTTAATCGTAAACGTTCGATTCGGGTTGTAAGCTGTTCGAATGAATCGATGTCATGGACAAACTCGTGTTGACGAGAACGACGATGCCGCTGAATCCTCTAGTGTGGCACGTTCCGAGGAACAGTTGTTCTCCAGTGTCATAGACGGCGTTGAATGGGTGGCGTCGTCTCGTCTCGCCCAGGCCGATGACGTCGTACCTTATCCTTCCTGCTTGCATGAGCAAGCCTTCTATCGAGGACTCGGATGCAAGTGTACGTGCATTGTAGGTACAGATCATCACCATAGTTCTCTTCGCACTCGTCCTACCCAACGCTGCGAAATTGGTGGTTCTTTTCGAGTCAGGGCAATGAAGCCCGTACTGTGTTTAGCATTTTGATACCCACGTAGAGTTTGCTGAGCTCTGAACATGTGGGCTGGGTATACTCTACGGGTAGCTTGCCGAGCACTCCCAGTGTGCACATGGAGCTTATTTGTTGGAGGCGACTCCTAACTGCCTCCCATAAACTTCCCTGTCACTTGATTGCAGGCTTTTGGCCGAATTGACTCGTAGAATACAATCCGGATGACCTAGAATGCACCCACACACGTGCATGAATACGCATCGTAAATACAGAAAGTATGTGCTAGATCGGCGCGGCAGAAACAGGGAGTCCATCCCCTGGATCCACCTGCGCCTCAGAGCAAAGGTCGCTTTGGTCTACGATTAACCCCCATCCGCTACCTGGGGACGCGGCACGTAGCCCTCGCCACTAACCGGCTCAAGATCCTTTAAATGAGGGTAGATCCGTGGATCCCAACAATGGAGAGTACCATAACGAAATAGACCACATCATCGTAAATAGAGGGTTTCGCCCAACCGATTTCGCTGTTGTCCCAAAATTCTATACGGGATCAGACCAGCTCTCTTCCGTGCAAGATTTTATTTCTCGCGAAAAAGAGAAAAAGCCACTAAATTCGAAAACCCAAGTCCCAGAACCACCGTAAACTGGGACTTATTCAATTCATTAGTCGGCTGTTGAAAAGATGCCGTTGTCGATAACATCGACGAAAGAATACGATCGGCTCATTCAACATCTTCACGTTAGCGCTATGAAAGCTGAGAGTTCAGAAAGCACCAAGAGACGTTTGTCTCTAGAAACACTCGAGCTAACACGCCAGCGTGGAATCGCAGGAGCTGCAGGCAACCGCGAACTAACATCCGAACTTGCAAAACAGTGCAGACAGGCGATAAAAGAAGATCTTAAAGAGAGAAGAGCAGCAGTAATGGTCGAAGCTGCAGAAGCTGGGAAAAGCATTCGCATAGCTCACCGAAGCTTCGCCAATTACAAGACCAAGATGACTGCACTCCGACGCCCAGACGGAACAGTTACAGCGTCCAGAAAGGCAATAGAGAAAATCAGTCACGAATACTACTCCGATCTCTTCGATAGCCACGTCCACCTTCTGTCATATGAAACAAAGGAGATTGGAAATGTTGTACCACCGGTTCTCCCTTCCGAAATACGACAGGCCACTTCGTCGGTGAAAAAATCGAACAACACCAGGTCCGAACAGGATAAGATCTGAACACCTGAAGAACCTTCCGCCAGTCCTCGTAAACACACTGGCTCAGGTCCTCACACTTTCCCTGTCCGAATGCAAGGTCTCTGCTCAGTGGAAGACCAGCAAGACCGTGTTATTGCTCAAGAAGGGTGACCCACACGATATCGGCAATTATAGCCCAATCTGCTTGCTGTCTATGGCCTACGAACTTTTTACTCGAGTGATCCTAAACAGGAGTGACAGAACACTGGCCTAAGGACAGCCATGTGAGGAAGCAGGACTTCGAAAATTATTTAGTTTGATGGACCACATCCACACTGTAACAAGGCTTATTGAAGTATCGCGAGAGTACAAAAGACCGCTCTGTCTCACTTTCATCGATTTAAAGAAGGCCTTTGATTCAAGAGAGATAGAAGCAGTCATGGAACCCCTTGATAGTCAAGGAGTCCCTTCTCAGTACACAAAGATTCTTCGTGGGTTGTACAAAAATTTCATAACCAACTTATCACAATTCTACAACGATATTAACATCGACGTCAAAAGAAGAGTTAGGCAAGGCCATACCATCTCGCCATAATTATTTACTGCCACCCTCCAGAACGTCATGCGAACATTGGAATGGGATAATATGGGAGTGAAAATCCATGGTCGGCAGTTACACCATCTTCGCTTTGCTGATTACATCGTCCTTATAACACCAAACATTAGCCAAGCGGATCGAATCCTGACCGGCTTTGATAAAGCCTGTGGAAAGATTGGTCTTCGACTAAATCTCACAAAATCGATGTTCATGAGGAACGAATTGGTTTCGTATGCCCACTCACGCTCAACGGAACGAATATCTTCCAGTGCTCCAGTTATATCTATCTAGGTCGGGAAGTCAAAATGATGACCGACTTAGCTCTAGAGCTGAGCGGAAAGAAACGAGCAGCTTGGGGGGACTCAACGGTACTTCCTGCCCTAACGTATGCGTCAGAGACCTGGTCGCTGCGTAAGCAGGATGAAAGATCACTCAGCGTTATCGAACGCGCAGTCGAAAGGACGATGCTAGGAGTATCCCGTTTCACACAATTATGGGATGAGATCTGAAGTTCCGTCCTGCGTCAGCGATCAAAAAATCAAGGATGCCGTTCTGTACGCCAAACAGTCGGAGATAAGGTGGGCCGGACACGTAATGCGTATGAATGACAACCGGTGGACAAGAACCGTTAGTGACTGGATTTTTTCGGGATGTTAAACGCACTGCAGGAAGACCACCGACCCGATGGTCAGAATTCTTCACGAAGAGCCTAGAAGAGAGATATGATGCTCGATGAGTCCCTTGAGCGAGCGGAATCCACTGGGCTATTCTTGCGCGCGACAGGGAAAAATGGAAGATTTACTGGCGCCCGCTTGAGTCACTCGATGATTAACGGGACTGCAGGTGATACAGGTGATACCGTGTGGTGAAAAAAAAGAATAGGCAGTAAATAAAAAAGTGACTTCCTTTAATCATTTAGTTCAATCTTTTGATATCGGGCTTAAGTCTCACCATTACTGTCTTCCACAAAGTCGATGCACGTGGCTTCACTCCATACCTTTATTCCTTCTTTAAATAAATTTTTGCACGGAGTGGTCTAAAATATTAGTGTTTAAAGTATACATGTGAACACATTTTAGAGATCATGTGCGCTACAGATTTCTGCAGAGTTAATGATGAAGAACGTATATTCCACGGGAAGCTTGCCTTCGTTAACTAAATGCTGTAAACAAAATTTAGCGAGAGCATAGTAATTTTGACGGCGCGTGTGGCGCAGTGGTCGGGGGGCGCCTTGCAACACATTCAAGGAATCGATCCCCGCGCCCATGGTCCACCAAGCCTTCCATCCTCCGGGGTCGGAAAATTGGTACCAGACTTGTCTGGGAGGATAGCAGCACTGGCTCGATACATCGGTAGGCCACCGCGAGTCATTTAAAACGCCAGATATGCATTCAGTCACCTCCAACGATGCTTAATTCGAATGCATGGGGCATCCCTCAGGGATTGATCAACGCCGAGAGATTTATCCCTTTATTTATCCTTTATGGTAATTTCGAGTTAACCAGTGTTTGACTAATATATCAGTTTCCATTTACTACTTTTTCGCCCTACTTTCTCGTTTATTGTTTTGTGAAGTTGCCTTATTTCTTCTCTCTTAGCACTAGCACTTTTATTTTCACAGCTGATTTCGAGCTGATATTTGCACTTACGTCGAAGAGTGAGGAAATTTATGCCTTGAGATTATTTTTTAAGAGAGTTTCCGAACTATGAAACTCTGTCATTTTGACGTTATCTAATGCTAAGCTGGACCGTTTTGACAAACAAAAATAGGGCAATTCTTAAAAACTAACCTGATGTGTTGAAGGCATAAAATACCCCATCCTTCCAAGTCGAGTTCGGATAGGTCTCGTGCTTCAGTACCTGTCTTTTTTTGTACGAGCGAGGCTCTCCATGTCGTTGGAGAATTGCTCGGCCTTTCTTCTAAACGCAATCTATCATAACGTTTTGGAATTGTCACACATAAACCATTTTCTAACAAGTCACTCATTGAGAATGGCGTCATTTTTGAAGATAATTCGTTCAGTCGCTCGTTCAGAATGGGTTTTGAAAATCGACTTTTCCACATTTGAATCGCAATCCCTCCATTTTTTCCTGTTATTTGAAGAGGTTCATCTCTGTAAGTACAAGGACCGAGACATGAAAAATAAAAGCTGAAAGGAACGCCACCTTTGCCCAGTGGTTGATACTAGTATTCTGTTTCTTAGTTGCTCCAAGTTCGTTCATCAATGTATCATCGGTTGTGGCACAACGCGTCACTGTGATAGCGGTTGTTAATAGCAGAGCGATTCTCATTCCTAAATATTCTGGCCCCAACGAATGTGATTTGAAAGGTTATAGGAAATGTATCGCTCTCTTTCATCTCCTTGCAGAACCTCTTATACACGAAATGTCACACTCGTTTTCTCAGTTATCTGACAAATCGAGGAATTATAGTTGAAAACTGCTGCTACACTTTTTTGAGATTTCACAGCAAATTGTTTATGTTTTCACTGAAGAGTACTATTTCCAGTGCAGCCTTTCAAAGTGGTGGAAATCAAAGGCATATGACTTGAAGCTCATAAGTGTTCGATGCTTTTCTTAAGCTCGATGCAAATAAAAAGCGTTGTGATTTTAAATATAGCCTTAGCTTAACTACGTTCAATGCCGATTTGGGCTACCCAGATCAATCCCCGTTGGCTGGTGATTGCTGATGGCACTGATCGATAGAACTAGATAAGAGACAGGAGAAAGGAAGGGCCTGCATGATGTGGTGGTGAACGTCTTAGCTCCCGGAAAGGGTAATAGCGCGTTCGTTCCTCACCGCAGACACCTCAGGTTTCGATTTTTGCAAAACATCTCAGCATCGTTATGGTTGTATTTCGTCTCACTTACGCTCCTAACTTTATCAAGGCAATAAAATTGGAGAGGCTGAGCGAATACTGGGCAATAGAGAGGACGATGACGGCGATGAAGATGACGTGCGTACAATTTCTTTCCTTCCCTGCTTTTTTATATTTACTTGCTATGCCAGAAATTTGCTCACCTGCTGTGCGAACAGTGTTTAAATGGCGTAAATTTGTTATTTCTGCTAGTGTGCTCTGTGTTTATTCATCAGCCAGTGAAACATTTTTCATTTTTGTAGAAAATTCTAGCAATGTGGTCCAATTTGGTTGAAACAACGCCAAAAAATAGAATAGAGCTCTAGAAACTCTTGTCGTTGATCAATCCCTAAGGGATGCATTTTGTACTCGACTTCATTAGGCATCGTTTAGAAGTGATTGAATGCATACTTGGCCATTGCAATGACGCGCGGTGGTCTACCGATAAATCGAGCCAGTGCTGTTGTCATCCCGGACAAGTCTGATACCAATTTGCCGACCCCGGAGGATGGAAGCTTGGTGGGCCATGGGCGAGGGGGATCTATTTTTCGTATGTGTTGCAGGGCGCCTCTGACAACTGTGCCACACACGCCACAAACATAGAATAGCACAAGAAATTTCGTTTGAGATGTCCTTCCTTTTTCGTGTTCATGGGTGCATTGAACTCCACACTTCCACGCCCGGAAAGTTTCTAAGTTGCTATAATTCTTCAACTCTAAATACTAGACTTCTGTAAACTGAATTTCACTTAATCTCCGCTCGATTAGTCAATTTACTTTAGATTGTTCGCCTTGCAGGAGAATGTTGTAAAGTTTTGTAAGCAAGCGTTCCAGTGCTCTCTACCTTCTTCAGAGCTATAGTTATCTGATCCGATTTTTCCACAACCATTCATTCTCTAGGTGTAAGTCTTCGCAGTCGCATCAATTCGAATCTATTGCGGTGCCGCACCATTCGAATAAAATGGGCTCACACGGCGTGCTATACTAGACGGTTGTTGACTGATTTTCTAGTCCGGCATCCACCTCTTTACATCACTCGGAAATTATTAACCGATTTGCAAATTCATCTTTCTTGCGTTTGTTAATGGAAAAGCTTTTTTTCAAACTCTGTACAATTACATCTCATTGAAAAATCGTTTCATACGCCTTTGCTCTGCATAAGGGACTTGTAGAACAACCCAGGTTTCTGGCATTTTTTTAAAGCATAGAATTTCAGATGTGAAAAGGGTAACCTCAACAAATCTAGTTCCACGAACTCGACCTCGGAAATTTTTTTTTGTTTTTATACGATTCTTTGTCTTTGACATCTACTACGTGGATCCCAGCACTTCTCACATTTGATTCTTTTCCCCACATCTATCATCCTTGGAGATTTCCAACTTTTACGTGCAGCTTCCACTGCTTCTTTGAGGAACTTTTTTCATCTTGGATACCTTCAATGCCGGTCGAGTCGGTTCTTCCTGAAGACCTGAGGTAGCCGGGGTAGGGCGTTTCCATTTGGATTCCAGAGAGTGTTTTTCCGGACGAGTCCGGTACCAATTTCCCGACCTCGGAGGTAAGAGAGGCCAAGTAAGCCCGGAGTGGGATCGATCTAGCACCGTACTTGTGATGACTCTCACACTGGGCTTTCAAACTCCTTAACTTAGAAGTACGCAGTGCAGACGAAAACGAAAAGCAATAATGAACTAATGGGTCAAGGAAGAGTTAAAGAAAGCACAGTGAAACGTTGGCTAAAATTTGGTCTTAGTAAAAGTCGGCAATGAATATGAGAAACTTCGCGGGCGTGCTGCTGCTAGTGACGACGACGAATTGATAGTCTTCTTATGAGTAAGTGCACGCGCAACTGTCAAGAAACTTCAAACTTGTAAGAGAAATATAAGCACTTCAGCTGCTATGAAATTCCTGGGAAAAAATTTTCGAAGTCGAAAAAGCTGAACAGATGGATGTCGAACAAGTTGAACTGTAATAAAAGAAATATCCTATTGATTATGTATTGAGGTGTTGTCAGCATTTCTTCTGCGCAATCAGAACCGTACTGTAACGACTGACGAAAAAAATTAGTGCGTCGTTTTCTTGTTCAGCAATCGCGAGGTTGTTAGAAACAGCATACATTTACTTCCATAGAAAACACAATACAATACAACAGTAGCTGACGTTTCGGCAGTATCGCCTTCTTCAGAGCCGCTTTTTTTACGTGTCTTCCAATGAAGAGAGTCATCAACCTTATGAGACCATAATCAGCTGTTCTAATCTTCCTCATTGGAAGGCACGTAAAAAAAGCGGCTCTGAAGAAGGCGATACTGCCGAAACGTCAGCTACTGTTGTATTGTATTGTGTTTTTCTATGGAAGTAAATGTATGCTGTTTAACAACCCCGCGATTGCTGAACAAGAAAACGACGCATTCATATTCCAATGCCGAGGTTAATAGAAAGTCGATCCTGGGAAAAAATAGTCTTCTATCACAAACGGCGACGATAAGCTCATTGGTTAGAGGGAGACGAAGTTCTGCAGCATTTCACAGAGCGAAGTTACTCCATAAGAAGGTCATGCTGATCATTGAGGGAATACTACTGGTTTAATGCAACACAGGCTTTCTGAGTTCTTGTAATATGATTACGAGTGAAAAGTATGCCTAGCCAGCAAGACTAATCAGAGTCTTCAACGGCTGCGTCGCTCGTTGGTTAACAGAAAGGTCCCAATCGTTCTCAACGAAAACGCTAGCTAACAATCACATTGCGCACTGTCCACGGCGCAGAAGTTGAAAAGAACTGGACTAGCGGATCTTGGTGAGTGCCACTTTTTCCAAGCATGTCAATAACTTCAATGGCAAAAAACGCTTCGAAAAACAAGCCACGGCCGAAGATACATTCCACGAATTGGTTCGTTTTCCTATTCATCAACGGGGCACACAGTTTCAGAGTGAGCTAGTCTCTATCTACAAGAACAATTTTTCATCAAAAAATACGATTACACCATATTTCTTTGCAATGACAGATGTTTTAAATACAGTTGAGAAAAATGGCGATGAACCCCCATAGATTTCTTCAAGCGAAGAAACAATAGTGATGATATATTGTCGATCTTCTCGCATTGTCGCTATGGAGTGACGTATTAAAACAAACGTACGTTTTACATTGAGAACTCCATTCAGTCTAACCACGGAATAGCTGATATCTTACTGTATTGGTGAACTAAAAGTGATTTTTTACTGGATATTTTTGTGTTTACTTTTGTACTTGTATTTTCCATTTACATCTGTTATTTCTACAATCACATTTTTTTACTTATTTTTAACTTTATTGTAGCTAACATTTTAGCGCTGTCGGATTTATAGCTTCGTATTTAAGCTGGCACAGCTCATGAAAACCACAGACGGTTCAGCGCTATAACCAGAAAAAAAGTTGTTCGTGGACACAAGCGGACAGGTGGAAATTTGTTGCCCATTTGTTAGGAAAATTAGCAAGAGGTACGTACATTTTTTTTCTTCGTTGATCAGGCAGACCTTAGTTACTCAGAGTTTATGTACTCAGAGCTACTCTTCTAGTTTATCACTCAGATATGTCTAATGGACGCATAGAATATTCATAATAAGTACTTGCGGAAAGCCTCACTAAATGAACTCGAAATGGACGTCTGCTTGCGCTACTCTTGAAACGGGAGTGCTTCCAATGCGAAATTTGCTGGGTGTTAGAATTAAAAGTTTGGAAGTGGTATGTAAAGGTTGTTATATGTGGAACATATACATTGCATTTATATATACATTGTAAATAGCACGTGTAGCGCAGTGGTCGGAGGCGCCCTGCAACGCACGCGTGGGATCGATCGATCTCCGTACCCATGGCCATCTTCCCATCTATCCGGGGTCGGCAAATAGGTACCAGACTTGTCTGGGAGAATAGCAACACTGGCTCCATACATCGGTAGGCTACCGCGAGTTATTGTAGAGACCAAATGTGCATTAAATCACATCAGAACGATGCTTAATGAAGTCGAATGCATGACGCATCCCTCAGGGGACCGATCAACGCGGAGAGCTTTGTCTTTTTTTACTTTACATATTGTAAATTGTAAACTGAAAAGTAAGTGCTTCTGAGCACAAAGTTTAGAACATCACAGCATACTCTATAAATATCGGACAACTCTGAAAAAGCCTCCCTAGTGATTTTCGATCTTGTCATAACGAAAAGCTGCCCGATTCTTGTGTTCAAGTAGAAAAAATTCCTTAGCCTCATCACCGATCACAGTCTGTACGATGCGTACTCTTCTCAACGGCAATAATCTCTCGTCGCAAAGTGATCTCTTCCGAAGAAGGATTCTCTGTAAGCCACTAAGTGAAGAGAATATACCACACAACTAGCTGAGAGGCGGACGAAGCGAAGAGCCCGCATGGTGTGGTGGTGAAAGCAGTTAGCCACCGGCAAGCGTAGTAGCGCGTTGGCTCCCCAACGCAGAAACTTGCGGTCCGGAGTTTTGCAAGTATCTCAGGATCACTGTGATTGCATTTCGCATAATACCCTCTGCTGTCAAAAAATTGTACCAGGCAGCAAACAAGTGATTATTGAAAGAAATATATTTTCACAATCTGAGCCTGAAAGAACGTTTGTGTTGGCAGGCTATCGATTAAGCCTAAAAATTTGTTAAGAAACTTCTGGGCTGCAAAATAAACCAGCGAAGTGGAAATTCACAAGATGGAAGCACATGGTCCATACTGCCTCACCACATATGGTGGCTTACAATGCATTTGAGGTGTTATTTGTTAACAGACGTCGAAGAGGTAAATTCGCGCGTTGATGACCTCGTTAAGAATATTGGCTCCATCGCAGAAAGTCCCTATGACCGTTTCCTACTGACTACTTTTCTATTCAAATTTTTTTCTCTTCGTGTACTGTTTTCATGACATCATTAATTGCCAAAATATCATCGCTCAAACTTTGTTGGTTTATGTCGAGCTGGACTACAGCCTTATACGTATTAAACGCCCTCAACACCATTATGATGGCCGCCCCGAAATTGTTTCTGCACGTATACAAATACCATCCACGTGTGTGAACGACTACAAATTCCTCGTTCGTGGACGATATTTACTCAGCACTCACTTTTGACCGGAAACCTACTTTATCAGAAAAGTAGTCGTTATTCCCATACCGTAGTGGTGCCACCCACACGGAGATACATTCCCACTAGTTGTTCTGAATTTTCGCTGAGTTCTTCATTACCAACAAAATCCCTTTGAAGCATGAATTTTATTTAAAGGATCAGAGAATTTTCCGTGCCTACTCAATATAACGATACGTGAACATTGCCTGCATTGAGCCGAGCCTGTTGAACAGAATAATAGGCAAGCGATTGGAGCTGGAGACGATTGGTCCTTCGCTGCCTCTGACCGAGCAAAAGCTAAACAGTAAAAATTTGGCCCAGACAATTGTTCATTCCGTAAACATTAGCATTCACCGATAACCCGTCAACTTCTGATCCTCTTGAGCTTTGATTTCAACACCTCCATCTGAGCATCCACTACGGTCGTAACCATCAGAGATCGAGCAGAGGTCCACTTCAACTTTTTTTCCTTCAGGCGCCGTAATCATGTAGTTGCAGTACAAGAACTGGTCCCTGAAATCTGTTCCAAAGCCTATTGTGCGGATAGCCGTCTGCTTCTTACTTGTGGCAACGAGATCTTCTCCACATCCCAGTGGCTAGAACGATTTAATTTTTCGTTAAGAACATGCACGGATTTGGAGCGATTTCCCTAACTCGTCGATCACACAGTGTGCCACCATAGCCACCCGGACAAATGCATGTGGAACAGTTTCGAGGGTGGGGATACCCTTCGTTAACACACTTAGCGGATGTGGACTTGTTGCATATTGCTAAAAAGTTTAATTTATTTGAGTGTTATCGGCTGGCATGTAGAAGTAGTCACAGAACTGACAATTACATCCGTAGTGTTCATTGATCATGAAGATATCGGAAAAGGAAATCACTTGAGAACCCATAGTTTTTTTGATGATATGGGTCTAATGCAACCATAGTGGGCTGGTAGTTAATAGTACCACTGAAAAATACTGTAATAATAGCAGAATTGTTAAAAAACCTTGCTATTATGCTATGCTGTTCTATGCTATTCATACCTTAGTTCACCGTAGTGCATAACACTGCCATAATCGTAGGTAAGTCCGTACATATCGACCACATCTTCGCTTGCCTTGACGAACTCATGGATGTAAATTGGCTTAAAAACAACTTTTTAACTTTTCCGCAAACATCTCAATCACCAAGGCTTTCACGACCACTCACGTCAATGTTGTTCGTTTCGACTCTAATGAAATTATCGCGATCATATCTTGCCATCGTGTGGAAAAGTCCGAGGACGTGACCTATCTCATGCACAGCAGACCATTCCTATAGCGTCTAGATATCTTGGAAGCGGAAAATACATGAATAAAAAAAGTGAGAAAAATGTCTTCTTTTTTCGAAGCTTGTTAACTTTAATAAGACGCACCGTCATGGAATCTTTACTGAAGGCAAGAATTTGCTCTCCGCCGCGCTTTCCGATATTTGACGATGATTCGTCTTCTTCTACTACTACTACTTTGTCTTGAGCTGAAAAGTGTTAATGTAAAAGATAACTAATTCACTTGTTGTAGGACGACGGGCGAACCATATTTGTCTTCCACAAAATCGACGCAGGTGGCATCACTCCATATTTTCGCACCGGCTAGGAACAATTCTTGTACAATGGGATCTGAAATGTATATTTTTAATCTCAGCTTTGTTGAAGTTATATTTCGCAACATACCCTGCCATCAAAAAGAGTAGGCAGTAGGCAAAAAAGGTTAAAACTGTGTATATTTTTAAGTTATACGCATAAGGGCGCATGTGGCACAGTGGTCGGGGGTAGCGGTCGCCCTGCAACACACACGTGGAATCGATCCCCGCTCCCATGGTCCACCAAGCCTTCCATCCCTCTGGGGTCGGCAAATTGCTACTAGACTTTCTTGGAAGGATAACAGCACTAGCTCCATATATCGGTAGGCCACTGCGAGCCATTGTATAGGGCCAGATATGCATTCATTCACCTCCAAACGATGCTTAATGAAATCGAATGCATGCCGCATCCCTCAGGGGATTGATCAACGCTGAGAGCTCTATCCTTTTTTATAATTTATACGCATAAATCATTTTTAATAAGCTGTAGAAAAATGCAAACTTGCTGAAAATGGGTGACTTTTAAGTATTTGAGGGAGCCATGAACTGAAACGTCCGTCGTGGTGGTAAAGATTTTGCAGTAACCTCTTATCAACTTATTAGAAGAATGACGGTGTACTGATCCCAGCTTTATCACGTTTTTGCTTTCTGTTTTCGTTTTCGTTTTTTGTTGTCTTTTGACACTTCACTGTTCTTGAGGTTAATTATTATTCACACTAATCATCACAATCACAATTATCGTTGCTAGAATTTGTCACGTCCTTTTTCTATTGTGAACCGAAGCTGTTCGTCTGATCGACGTAAAATATAGACGACATTCATTCTCTACGATTATTCTGAAAGGGCAGACCAAGGTATTAATGGGCAACAATTGGGGTAAAGATGTTAGTTTCTACTGCAGGAAAAAAGTCTTGTTATTTCAAAATTAACCTGATGTGTTAAAAAGTATAGAATACGCCATCTTGCCAGACCGCAGCCGGATAATGCTTATCCTTCAACACCTGTCTTTTGGTACGATCGCTATTTTCACTGTCCTCGAAAATTTCCATGGCGTTATTCCTGAATACGCTCTGATATTACGCTTTAGAAGCACCACATCTGAAAGTAAGAGTTTACTCAGTTACGTCGATGTCGTTCTGCGACAAGTTAAGCCCAATTTTCCATCTAGTGCTATTTTTTGAAAATCGGTCTCCCTAAATTTGGATTAGAGCTCCTTGATTTCGTTGCGATCTCCTGTTAGTGAACAAATTTTTTTGAATGAAACTATAAGCACAAGAAAACAAAGCGAAACATGGGAAAATTACCGCCAGCCTTCTGCTAATTCTCTTTGCTTCCTGTTTAGGTAACTTCAGTTTTTCTGCCAATATTTCGTCTATACTAGCAAAAATTTTGCTGAGATAACGAGACTAGAATGCGACTTTCGACCTAAAAGGGTTTTCATTTTGGAGATGCACATTCTCAGTTTTTCCTATGCTTGTAGTTTACAACCTTTTGTTTTTGTTAGTGCATCGCTTTTGTTCTCTCGGACATCTTCATGACCAGAAGGAAATGAGCCTTTTACTTGAACACCGGCCTTGCTTATGCTACAGTACGTCCCCGTGGTAGTTAATGCGAGCAGCAGAATTGTTCTCATCACTAAATATTCTGATTTCGGTAAATTCGAAATCACGAAGGATTACGGGAATGATGTCAGTCAGTCAATGCCCTGCTCTACATCTGATTTTTTGAGGGAATAACTTTTGAGTGAATGTGTTTCGAAATCTAGGATAAAAATGATCAGCTGATGTGACCAAGAATGCTAGTTTGTGGTATATTTTGCGCCTTTCTAGCCGCAATCAAGTAGAGGTGTTATGTTATGACTCTTCTCGAAAATACCGTACCATTCAAAAAGCGACAAAAATTCAAATTCTTCTTAGTTGGTCAAGAAGGAAAACGAAAAAACAAAAAGTCCCCTTTTCGGATTCACAAGATTTCTGACATTTTCCCACAAATATTTTGTATTTTCAAGTACAGGTAGAGGTTTAAAAGCGTGATTTCTACAAAGGCAATTAATGAGCAAGGATTAAACAAAGAATTTCTGCTGTTGGCAACAGAGGTGTCGCCTTGATAGCGTTGGTAATGGTATGCGTTCCATTTCAGCTTTTCACTAGATTTATAAGCGACCGAGCACTGAATATTACGGTAAATTTGCGCACCTGTCGAACAAACGCACTTTCATGGAAGAATTTGCCTTGTCTAACGATTTGCTGTGCGTTTTGCTGACAATCCGATGCTAAGTTATCCTATTCTTGCAGAAAATTTCTGCAGATATCCTATAATTCGCTCAAGCCAAAGTCAAACATACAAAAGCAGCTGAATCTCACTCCGGTGAAAAGGTAGGAATAAAGCGTTCGGTGCTGATCAATTCCCTAAGGATCCGCTATGAATACAACTTCATCAAGCACAGTTGGAGGTAATTGAATGCAAAACCAGCTTTAACAACGACATTAGGGCAGCCTACTGGTGGACCACGTCAGTATTGCTCTCTCACACACAAGTCATACCAATTTGCCGATCTCGGAAGAAAGGAAAAGGCATAGCTGGTTTAGTAGCAAGTTTGTCTCCAGCAACGTCGTCGACGCGCTCTCGCTGAAAGAGTTCTGTGGCATTTACTTACTTTATTTTTTGGATACTTGGAAAACCACGAGCAATGTGAGTTTCAAGGCGTTCTTCTTTACTCTCCTAACCAAATGATCGTCATCCATGGTTGTGGTTGCTTTCGAGCGCACTACGTTCTTCACGCCTATTTCGTGATTTGCAGACCATTTCCAGTTGCAACAGAAGATATTGATAAGAGCCATAAATAAGTCTGGTCATATTGTAAGGAGTTCTATTAAAAGATGCTTACGTCTCTTAGAGCACACAGCAATCTCTTTCTTTCCTATCCCTATTGCTCTCATTAGTGGCCAATTTATTATTATGCGTGTGTAAATTTCTTCATCAAGCAACTTTGAGATGTCGAAGATTTGAACTGCACATTGCGAGTGGCTACTATATTTCATAAGACGTCGTTTAGAAGTTCGTTGAGTGCTGCGCAAAATCTTTGAAAAACGAGATATGACTTTGTGTGCCTGTTGAATGACAGCGTACTGCGAAGACCACTGAATGCAAAGTTTCTCGTCCATCCGCTGGTCAGTGGTTTCTTCGGGAGACCCGAAATCGGTCGATGCTATCTTCTTCTATGTGGTTCTTTCTTCATAATTTTTCTCCATACTTGTTAGATAACCAAAGCACACGTGCGAGGTGGTCTCTGCGAATATGAAAACCATCTGATTCGTTTCCTTAATTTCACACGCACTCATCGGGAACATACCGGTCTCGTGAGCAGAACGGAATTTTAATTGGAATTTGTCATCAAAACGTGCGTTATTCGTGGCACTCGAATGAGTTTATTGTTTACTGCAATGCTACTGCCAACAAGTTTGCCGCGATGGTTTAACTTTTGTCACTCCTTTCCATATAGGGGATGCTAAGGAGCGGTGGAAAAAGCCGGCGCGTGAGGCGCCGCGGTTGGAGGCGCCATTGCGAGACACACATGGAATCGTTCCCCACGCCCATGGCCCACCAAGCCTTCCATCCTCTCGGGGTCGGCAAATTGGTACCAGACTTGTCTGGGAGGATAGCAGCAATGCCCCGATACAACGGTAGGCCACCGCGAGTCATTACAAAAAGCCAGATATGCCTTTAATCACCTCCAACGATGCTCAATGAAATCGGATGCATGGTGCATCCCTTAAGGGGATTGATCAACGCCGAGAGCTTTATCCTTTATCTTTATCCTTTCACAACCGCAGTTAAACAGATTATGTGAGCCGAGTCCACGCCTTGACCCCTGGACACACACGGAATGGCATTAAATTTGACGCTGTCGAACACATTTCCATAGTTGACCAAGGTGAGAACAAAGGCAGGTGGCATTCTCAGCAAACTTCTACGACCGTTCCTGTGACGCTGTCCATTCAGCACATTTTTCGTCACAACTTACTTGCTCAAACGGTTTCAGTTATCCGAATTCCTGGATGTACGCTGTAATACATTCGTCGCAAACAGATTAGAGAGAACACTAAACAAGGAACTCGGACGATGACTACAAGGATTTCTTCGACAGGCATTTTTGGGAAGAATGGCCATGCACCAGTTATTCCACTGGTCTTGGATCCCTCCCTCTTGAAGTCATGTCATATAAGCTGCAAGAATCACGTTTACTCCTTGGCCCGAAGACCAAAGTAAAATCTGGTTTAATGTCGTTTTGCTCCGAATATGTGCATATTCCAAGTCTCCTTTCAACATAAGTGATACACGGTGTTATTTTATAACCTCGTGATATTTCAGTGACCCTCATAGTGTGGATGTGTCTTCCTCACTGAATCTTTTTCGAAACCCTGCTTGGTCGGTTAAATATTCTTCATTTAACGAGTCCTGCTTACTCACTTAACCATTCTTCACTTAATGCTCTCCCAATAATATTGACGATGACTCGAGTGAAGAGTTTATGGGCGACAGACACCACGCAGGTTGAGCAATAGTTCCCAACTTCGTAGAGGTCTCTATTTCTGTGAAACAACACGGTAATGCCGCTCTCAAATTGATTAGGAGCATTACCTTCTAACCAACAACGTATGAAAATCTGAGCCAGTGGGTCGAAGACGACTGGCAAAAGGATCTTTAAATTTTCAGGATTTATCCATCTCGTAAGATAGTACTTTGGATTTCTTGCAAAGAAAATAGGCTGTTGAAAAAAACAAAGTAGCCGGTGGACGATATGGAAGCTTTTAGAAGCGGTAACTGTTCCGTCATATTGTCAGCGTACGAACATCTTAGTCTGATGGATGATGATGATTCATAAGCGTAACAGAACACTACCTAACCTCAGCTGCTCCTGATTTCACTGCAGTTCATCTATCTTTGAGATACGTTTCTACCACCTTTTTTCCAGAGCTTTGCAGATTGGGACGTGAGTTGAGGCAAAATGTCGAATGGGCGGATCGCATGCTTCATGGACGTTTCCGATAAGGGAGTTATGGCGAAAGCCAAATAGCGATCTAGATACATATCAATTTATGGTGGTTCCTGAATTTCGGGTTTTTAATACATCAGTTTCCTCTCCTTTTTGCTAAAAAGTACCAAGAAATCTTGTGAAAATGAAGTAATGGTCTTTGATTTTGTCGCAAACCATGGAATAACAGCGACTTCGGTTTGGCAAAATCCTTGACCTGCTGTGATATAACCACAATGATGCTGAGATAGTTCCAAAACTGGGATTCCAAACCAGATTACAATGATGACCTTAAGCCACTGCAGCAAGTTTCTCACGTCCAATTTTGTGAGGAAGCTTTTGTAATTTGAGTCAGTATACGTGGTCATAATCATTGTGGTAAACTCAGGCAACCGTCTACTTTTTCGATCCATTCAAATCCGTGCTCTTGATTTAAACTTTCTTAGATAGCTTCCAATTTAAGAAACCTATGACAACCTTATTGCTGGTAAAACCCTCGATGTCTTCTTCGTCAAAACATGTTGCTAAAGGCTAAACGAGGATTTTCAAAACCAAATATGTCGATTTTTATGATGCTTTGCAATATTTGTGGCCGAACTCCTACTGATGAGGACGAACTGGTTGTTTCGAATAATCAGGTCATCAATTTTTTTCTCAGTAGCGTTGCAATTTAGTCCACCCTACATCGTGTTCATTGCTTTGCTCCTAAGCAATTTTGTTCTTGCTGTTAAAGTTTTCCATTTGTTCCAATATTTTTTGGTTTTCCAGCTCTGAATGCTCGAACAGTGGAACATGTGTGATCCAAAAATCTTCTACTTTGAGATAGCCCAGCATATTTGGCTTTCCAGACTTTTTGATGCCTTGAATATTCAACGATGAAATGTCTCTATTTGAGTGCTACGATCCTCGCTATTTACTGGTAATTTCAAGATAAGAATTTAGTGCTAAGACAAGGCCTTCTTCTTGCAAAGTATAAACGACAGCATGAGGCTCTTATTTGGCACAATCTCCACTTTTCAGAGATTTTCTGCTTAAGCCATTGTGGTTCCTTGGAATCCCGAGGTCAGAGCCGGCCAAAGTCTGCCACAGGTCGTCACCACGACAGGCAGTCGCAGCCCTTGTGGATCAGAGAGAGACTTACCACTATGGGACTTTGATACCAGGACGGTGGTTGATCCTGTTATTGGTTTACTCTTAGCTAGGCTTTCTGATGGAAACGCTGAACTCCTTCTCAACTTGGGACACCTTGCTAAGGGATAAATCCCCCCGCTTTATATCGCAGCCCAACACCCGAGAAACTTCCTAGCCACGATGAGGCGGTAAATCTTTGAGAGGGAAATACATCCACTACACCTCCCAACCACGATGAGGCGGTAAACCTTTGGGAGGGAAATACATCCACTAATAGTATATGCATGTTTTGCGCAGCATCCACCACTTATAGCTGTTCCTTTGGTTCCGAAATTTAACAATGACTGCATGCAATGTAAACTGCAATCAACATGATATGCTACACTCGTTGTAGCTGTTTTAATTGATGTTTTGTGGAGTCTGAATATAGTTTTCCATCTCATAAATTTTTTTTCTGCTGTGCCCAATGATTTTCAGAGAAAGAGTTTCCGCTAAAACCCCAAAAATTCGACGGGTTAAGAATGATGGACTGAGATATGTCGCCCGCTCCCATCCTTCGGAAATCCTCTCGTATAGGGCAACGGATACTTGTTAACGTGATGTTTTTCAAATAAAATTTCTAGTCGCCTCGGAGAAAAAGGGATACGAAAAGTGTTTGCCGCTAGAAGTGCTGTAATGGAGCGCTGCTAGAAAATTGGAGGGTCTTTCATGTTCTGAAAATGGGGAAGAAAATCCTCACATCGTCAAGTGGGTTCCCTGAATCGTTGATTTTCAAACAACGATGTTATAAGCTATTCCTTCCTGAAATCGGTGGTGCTCTTGCTCTTTTCTCTCCAACTTGCTTTAATTTTTTTGAGTACGTTTTGACATAAACATTTAGCAAAACTATTTACTTCGCAAGTATAAAACAGCTTGTATTTCAAATAGTCGAAATTCTGTCATTATTCATGCTACAAAATCTCGGATCCTGTCTAGTTACCTCTTTAGTTAGAGAAGCTTTGAATTCCCAGAAAGTATAGGCACCGAATTTGATCTACAACGAGATAAGCATATATTAGTTCTTCGCAAGAGGCTCGTATAGCTCACTCGTTAGTGGTGTTATGCAATACACGGGTGACCCTGGCTTGACGAGACCTCTGTGGTAAAACAAAGTCACTGTCATTCCGAAGCCGTCAAATTGATGCCAGTTTTCAAAGGGAGCATAACAACACTGCATTGATACATCGATACGCCCCGAAAATTATTATTTAGGTCTACTACATAATCACAATTGCTTACACGGCTATTAATGTGGTCCCAAAAAGGCTATATGCTATTCATGGGTTGGGTCATCGGCTCTGATGAAGACGATGACGTCGAAAAAGTTAATCAAACAAAAATTGTTCATCAACCTCGCATAAGCCTATCGAAGAAAGAACACATGTTGACTAGTCATGCGGATGTTTAGGTAAAGTCGGCTTTTGAGATGCTATGCGTTATAGCAAAAGATTCTGGAGCGAGGCTAGCTCCTTTAACACGAGCTCGGCCATGAAGATCGATCCTTCTAAATTTGTAACAACAAGAATTGGACGTAGATTGTGGAGAAAAAAATAAAGAGCATGTTCTAACGCTGAGAATATTCTTTTTCTATGGTTCCACCCTAAGCAGTAGCACTGATAACCTCGAGATATTTGCTATTGACGACAAGAGCTTAATGTTTTGGTGGAAGAAAATACTCGAACAAACTGACTGAGAACTACAAGTACTGTGATGCTGAGCTATAAGAAAAACTCTCACTTCTCATCTCAGTTGCGCTTCGAAACTGCGATTACTGTTACCAGGGAATAAAAAAATGCTTGAGAGAAAGACTAAGCAAGAGCATCGGTTGGTGTGGTGAAGAGCAGGTGAGTCCACGGTGTGGCTAATCGCCAGCTCGAAACCCATCTGATATTCCAAGTTTCGCTCATATCTTATTTAACATCGCTGTAGTCGTATTTCACATCTTACCTTGCCTGAAAAAACAATAGGCAATAAATAATTATACTAGATCATTAGTACCATAGATAATTCACCGAAGATAGGAGTACTCAAAAGACCGACTTTCTATAAACCTCGGCATAAATAGCTTGTATATTTATTTATACGGTCTTATAAACTGATCTTGTTGAGTCGATGCGAGGTTAGTGTAGGTCTCCGCTGTCGTTGTTGGTCAATGGCTGACACTGCGGCGATTTCGCCTTCCTCAGAGCCATAGCGTATTTTATGTAAAAGTACTATTATATTCGATGAAATATTTATAGTATTAATAAACATCAAAATTTCAAATAAACGCCATGTTGGTCAGAAAGGCTACTCACCGTACTTTTACGAGTGGGACTGCTCGCGTGTTGTTCACTTGGGACGGCGAACAAGACCCACCCATGGGTCAAAATATCACTGTGAAATAAGGCACCAGGTCACATGTGATAGTGAGACATTGGTCTTTCCGCTTCATCTTAGGATTTTGGAAACTTATCCATAACGCATCTTTCCTTGCGTTGAGTCTTTTGTTAGTCTTGCGCGGTTTTCGATTCCTGCGCCAGGATCCGAACAGTCACTTGGAAATCATTGCCGTTGTGCTTCTGTGCCCTGTGTCTAACTAGAGGAGTGCTCTGACGAATTTTGACTTTCCCATCTAGGTGTTCTTTTATGCGGACATAAAGCGGTCTTCGCGTTTCTCCAGTATATTCCTCATCGCATGCCTTACACGAGATCGAGTACCTGAACACGAGATTAAGTATACTGTACCAGAACCCATGCAATCCCCATCTCTCACGTTAGGACAGGTCACAGTTTTATGAGTTACACAAATGTTCATAGAGGCGGTTGCAAACTTGTTGACGGCGTAGGGTATTGGGTGGAAGGTAATCGCTACATAATTTTCAGATACAGGTAAGGGTACTGTTACATAAAAATACGTCCACGCTCTGAGGAAGGCGCAATCGCCGCAACGTCAGCCATCCACCAACAACACTAACAACAACAACGACGACAACATGCCAACCTCGTATCAGCTCAACAAGATCGGTTCATAAGTACATGTAAGTAAGAAATGAAATCTTTGGACAACTTCTAACAATATGTCGATGTTTAACTGTTTTTATCCACTGCCTATGACTTTTTTTTCATGCCATGACATTACATGAAAAACTTCTACATTGATGCTGAGAAATTTACAAAACACCCGCGATTACTCTTTTGCGGGGACTCACATATTATCCATTGCACCACCGAGGCCCTTACTTTACTTTTTCGCTAACGCAATTTTTTACTCTAACGGTGTTAGCAGCAATCAACTGCCAACAAAAGTTATCTGAAAAGCACAAACCGGCATTGAGCCCAGCTAAGATGAAGCTGCAGTTGAGATCACACTGCTTAATTTTTCCTACTGCCCATTTGACTTTCACTCTTATTGGTGGGTGATTGCTGATAGCACCGCTAAAGCAAAAAACTGCCTGAGAGAAAATCAAAGCAAAGCCACGTATTGCAGTGAACCACACGTGAGCCCCCAGAGGGGGTAATCGCAGGTTCGAACCTGAGCTGGTGTTCTCAGTTTTGCAAATATCTCAGCATCATTGTGGCTGCATTTCACAGACCTACTATGAACAGATAATAGGCAGTAACTGAAAGTTATTTTGTGTCATTCTATGGGAACAATTACATGTCTACATTACACAGTTTACGAGATTTAATTACCTCCTAGTCAGGAGCATTATCGAAATGACTCCAACTGCATTACTGCAACATCCTAAGATATGAGATCTTACAACGTTCTGTGATAACATCGCTGAAAGGGAGAATGTCTACAAGCACTGCTTTCCATTACTACAGTGTTCTTCTACCTGGGATATTATCACTAACTGTAAGGTTTTAAAGGACCGACCTTCTATAAACCTCAGCATAAATATAAAGGATAAAAGGATAAAGCTCTCGGCGTTGATCAATCCCTGAGGGATGCACCATGCATTCGACTTCATTAAGTACCGTTGGAGCTGGTTGGATGCATATCTGGCCTTTGCAATGACTCGCGGTGGGCTACCGATGTATCGACCCAGTGCTGCTATCCCCCCAGACAAGTACCAATTTGCCGACCCCGGAGGGATGGAAGGCCTGGTGGGCCATGGGAGCTGGGATCGATTTCACGTGTGTGTCGCAGTGGCGCCCCAACCAGTGCGCCACACGCCCCTTCGGCATAAATAATTGATATATTTATTTACATGATCTTATAAACAGATCTTGTTGAGCTGATGCGAGGTTGGTTTTCGGCGATTTCGCCTTCCTCAGAGCCTCAACTTGGTTCAATTACCCAAGTGTGCAAGGTTTTAGTCTACGCACCAACCTAGAGCAAACTCGTATACAGTGTTCAAGTGCTTTGGAAATGTACCATTATGTGAAATTTTTTGGCTCTTTTATTCTGCTAAAAACTAAGCAAAGAAAGGTAGTGTTACGTTTTCGTGAAAATCACATATATCTCGTCTCTTTGTTGTAGAATTTTGTATGCCTTCATAAAGTAGTCATTTCCGTCATCTGCATTCCCGTTTTATTCATACGAATTTATATCTGCCGTTCTTCCACAAATTCCGATAAAAAACGCTTGCGGTGGTTCGTAATAGACAATTTCAAAAAGAATACTATAATGTACTCAGGTGTGACAGTGAACCCGAAGGAGCGGATTTTTCTCTGTGCCATCTCATTTCCAGCCAATAAATGTGCGCATTCAATAAGGCAAAAGTGATTGTCGGATAAGTAGATGAGCAAACCCCAATTTAAGGTGGTGTCGAACTTTATCCTCTATTCTCTTCACTTTGCAACATCTTTCGTTTCAGTGAAGAAATAACTCAGATAGCAGAGAAATAAATTGGATGGGATCATCGGGGTTATTATGAGACTGTCTCTCTATTGTACTCACTCTTATTCTTCTCTTAACACTTATTTTAATTCTTTAACAACAAAAATTCCCGAATTCTAGTCTTCCATTAGACATCGTTACAAAATTATCCGGCTTATCACGGTCATTGAAATTCAATCATTGAGTCCCAGTGTGATCTATTTTAGATGTTCACCCGAAGTCTAACTTATACGACGGAGGTTCCTTCCTCTATTTAAGAAAAAAAATTTCCTTCACAAAGATGCTTCTTTATCTTTTCTTGCCACAAGAGTTTTTTAGAAGTGGGTTTTAAAAAAAATTCAAAGTTTTATAATTCCTAAGGCAGGCATGGCACACACAGATATCAATGCCATACCAAGTGAAATCATAGGCTTCTCCTAAACAAAAATCAAGCTCATGTTGGTTTCGTTTTCGAAATTGTAGTCTTAATGAAGAAGCAACAATAATGTGATTTACGAGCTTCATAAAGTAAGGGCTCGTGGTAACGCAGAGAAAACTGTCTTTTTGCAAAAATCTGTGGATTCCAGTCGCTTTCAAACCAATAGGCATAGTGTGAGCAAACCACTCGAGTCGATTTGAAGTTTGAAAGCTCGCATTAGCCCAGATTTCTCCTAAACCGTCGATATCCAATATGGCTCGTCAGTCACTAAAGGATTCGATGTTCATGGAAAGGTTCATGGCAACCAATTCTTCCAACCCCTTTGCTATATCGAGTTCCAATGAACGCTTCTTTCTCTCCATCGTCAGATCGTTAATGGAGGACTTCGATGCTAGAGTACGTTCATTGTAAGCACAAATTATCGCCTTTAGTCTTCCAAAGCTAAGAGTCTTAGAATATACCCATATTTTTCTAGCCTTTCAGTATTCACAAACCCAATGATTAAGTACTGCAGGCCGCTCGAAAACTATGAAACTGCCCACAATTTTGCTTAACTGCACTCGCAAGCAGCTACAGTATTTTTATGCATTTACTTTAGTGGAGAATTGAGTCATTAGGATCCCAGCAATTATTTATCTTTACACAACCCTTTATTACCTACTTTGTGGATTACAGCACTTTTCGTATTCGATTCGTTTCATTTCATCCATCATCTATAAAATTCTTCAGGACTTTCGCGTGTGAGTTCGGCTGATGCTTGAAGGATTTCCTTTCGTCACTAATGTCGCTGAATGCTGATGGAGTCGATTCTCCCTGGAGCCTTGGGGAATGACTTGGTTAGATCGTTCACGCTTAGATATTGCAGAAAGCGAACATTTCAGACAAGTCTGGTACTAATTTACCAACCCCGGAGAGAGGACAGGCTTGGTGAGCCCGGATAGGATCGAACCAAAATCGTATCCGTTATGACTGGCAATGCTAACACTGCGGCACTTGCTCCTTACACATACTAGAAAAAGTACTGCAGAAGAAGTGATGTGACAAAATTGCATGGGAATTAAAGTAATGGTCAAATATTATGGAACACCTCTCTGGTCTAAAAAGATCGAAAGCGTAAATAGAAAAAGGTTTGTTGGGCAGCAAAAAGTAGCTCGTTTATAAGTTTGTTAGTAAAGGTGGTGGCATGTCCAATCCTGGTTTGAATGAGGAAAACAAAGTCTTGTGCTTGACGTCGTCAGCACCAAACGTCGGCGGTGTTGCAGAAACTTCCTTCATGAAAAGGACAATGTGCTGTCGTCTCTTGAATAAACACACAGAAAATTGTTAGATTGTGGAGGTCCCTTCTTCCAAAAATAGTTTTTGTAGCAGGTGGGCAAATTTACCTTGATATAAAATCGCATATAAAGGGCAGGGAGATTCTGGTACATGCTTGCACACTAAGCATCACCACCAAGCAGAACTACTCACATGACCGTTCTGTATTCTGCTCTTACAAATTTGAAGGCTCCCAACTTTTTTAGTCCAAGTCAGCTAAAACTTTTTTTCAGACATCCCAAAAAAATCATGAAAACAATTTTCAAAAGTGGAACTATTCATTTACCCAATGACACATTGTAAAATTGCACAACGCCGACATCTTCTGCAATTTATCTTTTTCATATCGGTTTCATTGACACCCAGAATACACCTAGAGATGATAGTCACTGTCCTACTCGCCGTCGTTGCCGTAGGTATGAGCTGTAGGGGCGGCGATCGGGCCAAGAGGCAGGTGCTGATTGACGATGTCGGCCTGAACACGACATGGCGTGGTCAATTCCTTACACCTTCAACACGTCAGGTAGTTTTCAGAGAACTACACCATCTATAATTTAACAAACTGGTCCTTTTGGTTCCAGTTATGTGAATCTTTTGCATGGTAACCAGGTTGACAGATCCCTTGCATGCGATTTCAAGGAATAAGTATTTGCTTCAGTAGAGCTAAATGCTACTGATGGTTTTGAATGACGCAGGTTCAATCGGCAGGAAAACGCAACAACAAATTATTGCACTAATAATGAGAAAGACAGTTATGATCACTACAGTGAATGAGCCAAAAGGAAATAAGAAATGAAATCGAGAGATTTTTTTAAAAAAAAAGCGAAATAAATCGTTGGTACGTGAAATTTAAAAAATTAAAATTATAGACACCATCGTGCGGAAGATGTTCAAAATGGGCGCAGAGGTTTGGAGTGAAGCAACCTGTATCGACTTTGTGGAGAACGGAAAAGGGTTTTTTCCATTTCTTTCACCAAAAATTTGCTAGTCTTTTCACACCAACTATTTGCAGCTAAGGATAAGCTTGTCGTGATTAAATCAGACGAATGCTGGTCGACCATTGGACGACTCGGCGGAGACCAGCCTCTTTCTCTTTCAGATAATCCTACCGTGTGACACATTAAAATTAAGAAACTGATCTATTCAGCTACATATTTTTCCGTCTCTGGCCATTTTAGGAAGGAACAGTAGTTCATGAAATCGGTCATGCTCTTGGACTTCTCCACACAATGGCACGATACGATCGCGACGATTACATTAGGATCCTCATGCAAAACCTTAACGTGAACTGCTCCGAATTCTCTTTGAAAATTAAAAAAAAACTTACAGTGTTAGTTTAGAAGACTTATGTTCCTGAATTCAATAAAGTAAATAAGGGAATGGCTGCTGTCTATAATCTTACTTACGACTACGGCAGTGTCATGCACTACGGAGAGATTAGGTTTGTTGTGTGTGACTGGGACTTATGGTCACACTCATAAGCATTGTTGTTTTCTTCAGTTTTTCTGTAAACGGGCAGCTCACTGTTATTGCAAAAAATCATGAATATCAAAAAAACGATGGGATCTGAACTCATTTCCTTTTCCGACATCTCCATGATCAACCAACACTACGGATGCAATGGTACGAATTGCCATCACTTTGAAGTTGAACTTGGTGACACTAAAGTAAGTTCAGTCTTTTAGAAAAGTGTAACAAATCCACATCTGCAAAGTGTGTGAATGAAGGATATCCACACCCTCAGAAACTGTTCCGTATGTATTTGTCCTAGTGGCTACGGTGGCGCTCTGTGTGATCGGCGGGTAAGAGTGAGCGTTGAAGGTGAGAATCAGCAGAACACGACAGAATTCATTTCAGCCTTCGGGTTGCGGAGAAAACCTGGTAGCAACCAGTGTGGAAAAACTGCTTGCCATCAGCTTCGGTATTGGGATCGGCCTCAGGGATCAATTCATTTTTGCAATTATATGATTACGGTAAGGTACTATAAATAGGTAGTGTCATTGTTGCCGTGGTGTAACAACTTTTAGGCGCCTGAAGGGAAAAAAAGTCGAGGGTGCACGTCCAGTCGATTTCTAGTGGTTATGACGAACCTGGATGTCCTAAAGGAGGAGTGGAGATTAAAGCCCAAAGTGATCAGAAGCTGACGGGTTACCGGTAAGAGTCAACACTAGAAAATTCCGCAGTTCCTTCTCAAGTTTGTAAATATTTCTTCCAGCTATTGCACGAAGAGAGGCAGCGGTATTCCCATTGTTTCCAGCAGAAATCACTTGCCCTTGATCTTTTTCAACAGATTGGGGACAATGGAGGCAACGTTTACATATCGTTACGTTGATTGAGCAAGAAAAGACTTTCATAACAATATTCTTGGGTTCTCCAGTGATTTTCATGCTTCGTCGCAAAATAATTTCCATCGTAAATGATGCACTGGACAAAGTAAATATGCAGTAAATCTGTGGTAGATTAACCTCTTGTGCTTCATCTTGTAAAACACTCATAGTTCCATTGAAAGTGGTTATTAAATGAAATCGAAGTGGGAATTATATCAGTGAACACATAGTTTCGCGGATGTTTATACATATGCCTGCATACTTGGATTGTACTTGGTGGCCCGTCCTCATTGGCTGTGCGAGACCCCAGCATAATCTCCATTTTTTCGCGATATTGCTGGCTTAGCCACTCTGGTTTCCTGGAGCCCCCTAAGTCCAGCCAGGCCAAAGTCTGGCCCTGGTCGTCATCACCACAGGGTAGTCGCCGCCATTGTGCAGCAGAGAGATTTGGCACCACGCGACTAGTTTGGTACCAGGATGGTAAAGGTTCCCGACATTGGTTTACTCTTAGCTGGGCTTACTGATGGAGACGCGATACTCCTTCCGAGCTTGGAAGACCCTGCCAGGGGGACGAATCTCTCCGCTGTACATCGCAATCCGACACCCAGGAACACCACTCAGCTCCTCTGAGGCGGTAAACAGCTGGGGCGGTTTATACATATACATATATATATATATATATATATATATATATATATATGTGACGTATTGAATAAAATACCATCGAACTGAAAGAAACTATGAGAACGTTGTAGGAGTCCTAAGGCGTTTTGGAAAAATTTCAAAAAGTCCAACGATCAACCGGAAAGACGAATGCATCACTATCACACGTGATATGTCACCTTATCTCGGAATAATTTTTTTAATGCACATTCCCGTGAATGGGCCTCCATCACTCATCCCTCGTGAACAACACACAGGTGGTCCAACGGCACGATGGGTTGTTTTTTGAAAAATGTCGTTTTTTCATATGCCGTATCTGCATTAGTACCATATAGTTCACCGACTTGTGCGACTAATGTTAAATGATAAGTCGAGGCTCCTAGGAAGGCGATGTCGCCGAAACGTCAACGATTGTTGCAACAACAACAATAAGAAAATCTATACCAACCTCATGTCACCTAAAAAAGGGCAATTCGTGGGGACGTATACATAGATATATAGATTATTATGCTAAGTTTTATAGAAAGTCGATCTCTTGAGTAACTAAGACACTTTTGTACAGCACGGAAGACGAAGACTTTAGTGCCGTTCAATCATGTTACTAGGCGACCACTTGTTTTGTTTTTCCTCGTCTCGCAGCGCAAGAAGTGCGAATATATACACTAGTCCATGGCCAACTAGCTTTCCAGTTTTTAAGTGTACAAATGGTGCTTATTTGTTAAAAGGCGTTTTCTAAATACTTCCAGCCTGCTTTCTATTCATTTGATTGCAAGTTTTCGGCCGAATTGACTTGTACGGTGAAATCTGCATAAGCGAGAACACACCTGCGCATACACTCGTTATTATGATTACGATAACGAAAAAGTATGTGTTAACTTAGAGCAGCAGAAACAGAGAGTACTTGCCCTGTACCCTCCTTAGTCCCAGCAAAACACAAAGCCGCCTTCGGTTGGCATTTGACCTCCTCTCCCTCCTTCTGGAAATGCTTCACCTCCTTATTCTACGTATCCTTGAAACTAACCTTCTAGGAATCTCTTAAGAGATTTACATAACATGCATCATTTATGTATATGTATATATATATATATATATATATATATATATGTATATATGTATCGGCAGGGGTGGTCTTAGTGTAGTGGCCGCAGTTGTCCCGCTATACCTACTTGATCAATAATTCGACTTTCGCTTATCCGTAAGCAAAAAAACACTGAATTCAGGCATCGGAGGGATGCAGAATTTATCGCATTCCTCGGATACTTCTCCAAACTTCATTGCAGCCGAAGATATAAAGATAGGAATCTCCAACAACGACCTCTTTATGCACAAATATATCCATATATTTATACGCTTACTTGGATACTCGAATGACAACTAACAACTTACAACTACTAGAGAAGTATTTAAAAGGCACGCATAAGACAAAACTTAGATACTGAAATAGTTGGACGGCCCGTCCTCACTAGTTGTGCCGACCCCAACACAATCTCCATTTCTTCAGAGTTTTGCTGGTTTAGCCACTGTGGTATCCTGGAGCCCCGAGGTCAGCGAAGCCAAAGTCTGCCCCGTGTCGTCACCACCACCTGCAGTCGCCACTCTTTGCGGACTTGAGGGAGATTTGCCACTATGCGACTAGTTTGATACCAGGGCGGTGGTAGATCCTAGTATTGGTTCACTCTTACCTGGGCTTCGTGGTGGAAACTCCGGGCTCTTCCTCAGCCTGAGAGACATTGCTGAGGGAAAAATCCCTTCGCTGTTCACCCGTGCTGGCGTGATCACTAAATCCACCTTCACAAAGCAAACCCTCTAAGCTATTTACTTATATATATATATATATATATATATATATATATATATATATACGTGTTCCACAGCACCAATTTACACAGCTACCAACGTAAATACTTACTTATTTGATACTTGAACGGCCCGTCCTCACTAGTTGCGCGGGCCCCAGCATAATCACCATCGCTCAGAGATTTGCTGGTTAAGCCATTGTGGTTCCCTGGAATCCCGAGGACAGCCAGGCCAAAGTCTGCCCCAGGTCGTCACCACGACAGGCAGTAGCAGTCCTTGTGGATCACGTGGAGATTTACCACTATGCGACTTTGATACCAAGACGGTGGTGGATCCTGGTATTGGTTTACTCTTAGCTAGGCTTCCTGATGGAAACGCCGAACTCCTTCTCAGCTTGGGAGACCCTGCCGGGAGGACGAATCCCCCGCTGTACATCGCTTGCCTATGTTCTTCGTACGGAAGTAAAACGCTTCTAACAACCTCGCGATGGCTGAAAAAGAAAAAACTGCGCATTTATAATCCAACGGTGAGGTTAATGGAAAGTCGATCCTGGGAACTGTCACAAAAAAAGCAATGTCCTTGGACGTGACGTCTTTTTATTAAAACTCTTTTTTGGAAGCAAAGCAACTGAAGTTCATAAAACTAATTGTGATAATCGAAGGCCTTTGCTTAGTTAATCAACGTAACGATACGTAAAGCTTATTTGCATATTGCCCATTCTGTTGAATAGGATCACAGGGAGGAGATTGGAACTGGAGACAACGGGAGCTTCGGTTCCCTTCGTCGAGCAGAAACTGAAATGAACACATGAAGAGTCATGTTAAGAACCACTGAATTTTCAGTGATTCACCGGTAGCCCGTCAGCTTCTGATCTTCTTGAGCTTTGATCTCGACTCCTCCTTTTCGACATCCGCTGTTTTCGTAACCGTGAGAAATTGAGCGGACTTCTACCGCAATTCTTTTTTCCTTGAGGAGCCTGAATGTTTCTGTGTTTTTTGTTCCGAAGGTAATTCTAATGAAGGAAATCCTACCACAATCATGTAGTTGCAGAAATTGAACTCGTCTCTGAGACCCGTTCCCCAACCTAACCTGGAGACGATCGATTTTGTTTTGTTTGTCGCCACAAGATCTTCCCCACAACCAGGCGGCTGTAACGGATCTAATTTTCCTTTCATATTTGTCGTTATCCCTAACACCATTCCTCACCCGTTGGTCACAAAGCATGCCACCGTAGCCACTAGGACAAATGCACATGGAACAGTTCCGAGGATGGGGGATATCCTTCGTTCTTACACTTCGCGGATGTGGATTTGTTGCATCTCTCTGTGGAATTTCACTTTTAATGGTGTTATCCATTTCTATGAAACAAGTCCAACCATTGCATCCATAGTGTTCGTTGATCATGAAGATATCAGAGAAAGAAATCAGTTCAGATCCCATCGTCTTTTGGTATAACGGATCTAATGCAATCATGGTGAGCTGTCCGTTAATAGAGCCACTGAGAAATGCAAGAATACCCATACAACTGGCAAAAAAAGTCCCGAAAATGGAGTGCAAACCTTAGTTGATTATAGTGCATGACACTGCCGTAGTCGTACGTGAGTCCATAAACTTCGGCATGGTTCTTTTCCCAATTTTTTGAAATTCTGAGACATGTTTTGGCTAAACCAATATTGCTATAGGCCTCTCAAAGACAACGATCACTTCACAAGAGCTTTCACGACAACCCACATCAACGTTATGCATTTCAATTATAATGTAATAATCGCGATCGTACCGTTCCATTGTGTGGTATAATCCAAGAACATGACCGATCTCATGCACAGCTAGACCTACCTAAAGCGTTCTCTTGTTTTATTGGAGGTAATGCGTGCATAGAGAGAAAATACTGATAAGACGTGTTATTTCTACAGTTTCTATCTCAAAAACGTCTCACCGTCGGGGTATCGTCACCAAGAGAAAGAAGCTGATCTCCGCCGAATCGTCCAACACCTGAGATAGATACTGGTTTCTTGACTAAGACCACTTTGTCACGAGCTACAATTAGTTCATTCCAAAAGTCAATTCGTCGCTATGCTTTAAAACGTAAGGTGAACCATTTTTTGTCTTCCATGAAGTCGATACAGGTTGCGTCACTCCAAATCTTTGCACCCATTTTGAAGAGTTTTTCACGACGTTGTCTAGAATTCAAATTTTCAGGCAGTAAACATGAGCGAAGTTTGTCCTAACAACTAAAATCTTAAAGCCGTCCTATTTTAATTCATTTTCTCGAGTCTACTTGTTTGATCACTGTTTTCACTGCCATAGTCATCATAATTATTGTAGTAGTGTTTCCTCTTACACTTGCCATACATGCTTTCATTGGGCTCCCAAGTCAAGCAAAAAGTCCAGTTTCAAAAGTTGCTAAGCAACCTTCACTTAGCGGATAATGAACTAACAAAAATTTTCAAAAAATGCAGGTGTAACTTCAAGGTCTAGGTCTCTTCAAACTTGATCCAAATGAGCAGAAGACAAAGATCTACATGTTAGACACCAGTAGGTACTTAGCTAGATATCGCGCCAATTGGGCTCGTGTGGCGCGGTGGTTAGAGGTGCAACTGCGATACACACGTGGAATCGATCCCGGCGCCCATGGCCCACCGAGCCTTCCATCCCTCTAGGGGTCGGCAAATTAGCACCAGACTTGTCTGGGGGGATAGCAACACTGGCTCGATACATCGGTGGGCCACGGCGAGTCATTGTAAAGGCCAGATATGCATCCAATCACCTCCAACGATACTTAATGAAGTCGAATGCATGACGCATCCCTCAGGTTGATCAACGCTGAGAGCTTTATCCTTTATCTTTTTTTGCGCCAACTGTTGAGGAAAAGAAGGCGTTGTCTTGACAGGTGTAAGAAATTATATAGATGTAACGATTCTTCTGGAATGAATGTCGAATGCAAACTAAATGCATCCTAGTGCAATGAGCATTTTTAGGTTTCCATAATTACTATGAAAAGAGTTTATTGTGAAAATTATAGACTGAAATTAAACTATAACGCCTTCAAAACTGTTATCTTTGCATATATGATCTTACGAACTGCCCTATCCTTAGCCGACGGGCGGTTTATGGTAGACGTTCTTATTATTGTTACTGTCTTTGTTCAATAATGGCCGACTTTTTTGGCGACTTCGGCTTCCTCAGAGCTTTGCCGTTGGACCATCCGTTTGTTGTTCTCAAGAGATGTTTTGTATTATCTTTGCAATTCTACAGACGTTCTGCTAAGCACTATGTTCTATGATGATTGAAGGCAGTGGTGAAATGAAAATGGAGATTGCTGAACAAACCTTTTAGAGAGAAACGTTTATAAGACCACTGGAAGTTTATGAACATGAAAATTTGAGGGTGCTATAATTTCCCCAGAGGTGCGCTTTGAGAGAGCACATTGATAAATACTTACATTGTCTAGGCCTATTCTTTCTACACGCTATAAGCACGCCTATAGAAGTTATGTAGTGCTTTGGCGTACTATCATAACAATGTACCGTCCTTTGTCACGAACCTTGCTGTGCAAGTACGGAAGTCATACCAGTTTCCCACCCGAATCAAATCGCAAGGTTACACTTATCAAAAAAGCTTCTTTACAGGTTATAAAAGACAGGATAGAGTTTTTTCGGTAGACGCCCACTAGAACATCTACAGTACCTGCGTTGGTTAAGTTATCGAACGATTACAAAACGATGCCAAAAAATGTTCTATGCTGCCAAGTAAACGGCGGAAAATGGATTGATTCGTGTATGACCTCATGTTGTCACCAATCTCTTAATACAATTCGTTGCTCTGTTTACTTTCTGTGTAGCTGTAAAGACAACTATTCTTACGTGATTGACATTAAGGTTGGCTATTTTTCTGATCAATTCGTACCCGACGTATTGAACGTATAGAAAACGCCGTCCTGCCATGTCGTTGCCGGATAGCGATGGTCTTTCAACACTTGTCTCTTGGCACGAAATTCATTGATGACGTCGCTGAAGAATTTTTTGGCTTTTCGCCTAAACACAATCCACCATAACATCTTGGATTCGCTTCATTTTGAACATATTTCTATAACAGAGTACTCCCAGTGCGATGTCACGTTTGAACAGAGTTCGACTCGATCGCCGTTGAGAGAACACCTTCAAAACAGAGTTCCCCAGATACAGGCCGTAATCCCACGGTTTCGCCGCGATCTCCTGTTAATAGAAATTTTTTTTCTGAAATATCTAGAATGGAAACATTGAAGGACAGAGGAGGTTGAACAACACCTGCGACCCCCTGATTGGCTTCCATTTCGTGGTCCTTGAGCTCGCTCGGTCCTTCCATTATTCTTCCCCACATGTCCGGAAAAGTAATTCGACGTTTCCTGTCTCCTCGTCGGTTTTCGGTCTGAAAGCATTCGTAATTTGATAGTGTGTGTCTCATTCTCATTTCATCTCCAGCTCAATGAGTTAGGCGTTTTTGGCCTTTCCACTCTCTTGACCGCAAGAAAAGGAGTCCTTCACTTCGTTTATTTCGCTTTCGAGATCAGCATTGTCGTACTGCATTACCACAGTAACGAAGAAGAGCAATAGGGTGGTCCTCATCTCTAAATGTTATGATTTCTGTCAAAATGATATGAGCAAGAATGATGCTGAAAATTCTAAACACTGCAAACTCATTGTATTCAGATTTTTTAGGGGTTTTTTTTGCTCAGTGTGAAGGAAGTACCGACGTGGAAGAGATTCTGTTCAAAAAGATGTACCGCTTCAGTTTATCCACTTTACATGGAAGTCAACCCTTCAATTCGTCTGGGGTAGGAAAACTAGCGAAACCTCTTCAGATCCGCAACACTAAGGAAGGCTGTAGCACGTTAACCTAGATGCTGGTTCTTGATAAGTGGAATGGACTCGAACAGAATTCGACGAAATTCTTTTAAAAAATGCGAAAATAAACCTCACAGAGAGACAATCCAACACGCTATTCATTAGAGCATCGTAGGTGATGTGGGAAAATTAATCGAATAAAAGAAGTACTGCAGTCCGTACAGCTTACATCAACTCGGCTTTTGTAAAAAAAAAGGAACTCGAATGATCTGCTACTACGTATGGATGACATTTTTTAAATGCACAATGCTGAATTTGATGAATTCCATGAACACAGTAGACAAAACAAAGATCACACGAAGGACTGCTGTTGCGGTCGGTGGAATGAGAGGCTGACTACGTGCATGCCATTTTCGGTACTCGCCGGCTGTTGGAGTATTTGCTCATCTGCCACGGATACAGTGTTTTATTACGAAGAACTTGCCATCCAACGATTCTCTGCATGTTTGCTTGTGATCTGACAACACGCTTTTTTCTGCTTTTTTAAAGGAAGTTCCTGCAACGCGTTCCATAACATGTATGCCACAAAGAATTCCATAACGCTATTAATACGGATAGTGGCTCATGTGGTGCAGTGGCCTGAGGCTCCCTGCAAGGCACACGCGGGATCGATCCCGGCGCTGGTGGCTCAACAGTGCTTCCAACTCTACGGGGTTGGGTAAATTGGTACCAGGTTTGTCTGGGAGAATAGCAGCATTGTCTTGATATAGACCACTGCGAGTCATTGTAAAGGCCAGATATGCATTCAATCACCTCCAACGACGCTTAATGAAGTTGAAGCATGGCGCATCCCTCAAGGATTGATCAACGCCGATAGCTTTATCGTTCTTATCCTTTTATTAATACGGACGTGAAAAAGAGTGGTTCGACAAAGCATTACCATTTCGCAAAAATTTTTCAACACCGTCTAGACAACGTAGAAAGCCAAAAAGATGCAATCGAAGTGACGACCAGTGGTCGGCAACTACACCGACTACGCGTTGTTACAATATAGCTTCTACAACACTAAGTGATAGCCATAGAAAGCGAATGGTAACTACAATCGACTGCATTGTCGGAAATCCTTGTAAAATGGTGAAAAGTAGCAGTTTTGGAAAAGATGGATTAGTAGCTAGTTGTTTTCTACCTCCTTCATGCATCCCCCGATTTTCTCATAAGCTCTTTAAGTAGCGCGCTTCCCCTATCGAGTAGCGGTTAAATCACTCATCATTTTAAGTTTTTTTCGGGATGCCCATTGCTTGAGCTTTCACAAATATGTTTCTACAACGTGAAATCTAGATTTCTGAATTAAATGCTTTTTAAAAAGGATAAAAAAAAGGATAAAGCTCACGGCGTTGGCCAATCCCTGAGGGATGCGACATGCTACTTCATTAAGCGTCGTTTGGTGATCATTGAATGCATATCTGGCCTTTACAATAACTCGCGGTGGCCTAACGATGCATGTAGCCAGTGCTGCTATCCTCCCAGACAAGTCTTGCACCAATTTGCTCACCCCGGGAGGATGGAAGGCTTGGTAGGCCATGAGCGCTGGGATGGAAGGTGTGTGTTGCAGGGCGCCTCCGACCACTGCGCCACACGTGCTCTTGCGTTTAATGGATGGAATATTCCACGTCTCCACCAGGCCGTTATCACCGTACCTAATTTTACTGGAATGTTTTATTTTAAAGACTTCACTAAAGGCCACCAATGAAGGCATGAGTGGATTCGAAGTGCAAACTACCGCACACTTGACACTTGGAAACTTGGATGACCCATCTTCACTGATGGTGTGGGCTCCAGCATAATGTTTACTCGTTTCTCACTCGTGCAATTGTCCTCCACGATCGTGGTCTGTTTCGAACGTGGTGACTACCGTGAGACCCATTTCGTAATCCTGAAATCGTTGCCATCTGCCAATTCAGATGGTTAATGTTAGCCATGAAGACGCCCGCCCATCGTTTGGGTAGTTGCCTTAAAGGATGCTTGCACTCTCTTAGAATGGACTCCATTTTTTTTCACTCATTTGTCGTCTGTTCTTCTCATTAAGTGACGGGCAAATCTGTATTTCACTATCGCTATTTATTCTCCTGGATACCAAACATGGGATAGGCTTCGAAGATCTAAGCTGAAGATTTCGACTAGACATTGTGAGCGCCGGTTAGATTTCAGAAGATATCAGCCAAACGCTTTGTAGATGGTGTGCAATGTAAAAATAGCCTTATATCGGGGAACAGTAACAACAACAGCAACGACAACTTCTCGTGAAATGTTGTTCTTTTTTTTGGCCGATTCTTATTTCATGTTGTTTTTCATGTTTATTTAACGTCCATGGTACATTTACCCGGTGCTCTCTATAATTAGAGAACCATCCATTTGGACTTGTTTGCTTTTGCGCTGTGGATTCTTCATAAATTAACCTTCGTGCTATTTATGTGCGTTCAAATATTTTTTCCTTACTTCTTTGAGCACACAGACTTTGTTTCTGCTTCATAAGTAGTTCCCAAAAAGATGACGTTATCTGCAAAACGAAGACGTGGCAGCAATTTGCTACCAATGCATATGTCCTTTTTATCTCAGCCGTATGACTTAATTACCCACTATAATGCGACTGTAAAGGTTACATTATGTCGCCTTGCCGAACCCTTTACTGTGGATATTTTGGTGAGGTTTTGAAGAAAAAGCTGCATATTTGTGGTCCAGTTTCGATAATAGTCTGCTAGCGTTTGTATATAGCACGGGTACATTCCATGGTCGACGAGCACTGTTAGGATTGCATTTGCTTCGATGCAGTCAAACGATTTCTTATAGCCGATAAAAGTTAGCGCAGATGGTACTACCAAAAGACCTGTAACACGGTCTAGACGTGGTCTGTACAACAAAATCCCTGTCGAATCCTGCCTGCCGAACTGGCCATGTCTTGGCTAAAGCCCTTGAAATGCTCTACAGGATAATCCTCATGATGACCTTGTAGTGTACAGTCAACCAACATATTGCACGACTGTTAAGAAGATCTCTTCAGTTACCCTTCTTGCGTGGATGACCATGGTCGAGGTCTGTTATTTTTCCTTTCTGAAGGTGGGATGTCATGTGGGTTGCAAGGAGCACATGTAATTTGAGGCCTCCAGTCCTAAGGAAATCGGAGTTGATATTATCGAGTCTCGAAGCTACGTTTTCCATGCTTTCTATGGCAGCTCAAATCTCAGAAGAAAGAATTCCTGGTGGCTTTTTTACCAGCAGGGATTCCGAAAGACGATCACCGTGGAGCGAAAAAGATCGGTTTAGAACTCTTCCGTTATTAATTCCCTATCATTGCTGGCTGTTGTAATAGTCCCAGGTTCTTTAATCTGCTCGGTTAGTAGAACTTTATAGTAGCAAAAATTTCTACTGCACTTCTTCGGATTGGATGCTCATGAGTTGTTCCCAACAACCTTTTTTAGCAATAGCAGTGTATCCATCTACAAAGATCTTCTACGGCTTGCATTTATTGTCAACTGTCTTAGGTGTAATCACAATCTTAACCGTTTTATTTGCTGCCCACTCTTTTTAATGGTAGGGTATATTGCGAAATATAACTTCAATGATGCTGAGATATTGGCAAAACTCCGGGCCGCAGGGGGTCTGCGGTGAGGAACGAACGCGCTGTTGTCCTTTCCGGGGTGTAACGCATTCACCACCACACCATGCGGGTCTGTAGGCATTTGAGGTCCGGAGTTTTTGCCAATATCCCAGCATCATTGAAGTTATATGTCTTAGGTGTGTTGCAGTAGGATCAGAGCTTTAGTGCTCTTTCTCCAAGTAACTTCTTAAAGGCAATGGAGACGCGGTGTAAACTTCTTGTTTAAACAAAGGCGAGTTCGGCGCAAGTTTTAAGCCTTTCGACAGACAGCATGTAGCCCTCGGTCCAGTCTTTATTCATCTGCTAGTCATATGAGAAAAAGATTTTGTTAAGGATGTTTTCCTCATGCACGACTTGTTTCGCTTTTCATCAATCATGACAAAACGTTTTTCAATGTTATGGCTGAATCGAAAATAAAATCGTGTGTGGCGCAGTGGCCCGAGGCGCCCAGCAACACACACGTGGAATCGATCCCGGCGCCCATGACCCACCAATCCTTCCATTCCTCCCAGGTCAGCAAATTGGTACCAGACTTGTGTGAGAGGATAGAAGCACTGACTTGATACATCGGTAGGTTACTGTAAATCATTATAAAGGCAAGATATGCTTTCAATCACCTCCAAACGATGCTTAATGAAGTCGAATGCAGAGCGCATCCCTCAGAAATTGATCGACATCGAGAGCTTTACAACTTTTATGGCCGAATCGAATCTTTGTACGAAGAAGGCAGTGGTCAGATCCAGTACAGAACCCCGGTACCACTGAGGTACCAAAGAGTCATCATTTTCTGTTTGTGAGGGTGTGATCAATCTCGCATTAAATGTGCCGTTAAGTGACTCTCATGTCCATCGATGACTTTCTTTTTTCTCGAAAAATAATTTCCATGGTAAAGACTTACTCCGGATAGCAATCCCACAACAAGGTTTCCATTTTCATTCAGCTCTTCCCCATCTTGTACTCATTTTAGGTGGCCGTTCCTAATCTGGCGTTGAAGTTTCCAACAACGAATTTGCACGAAAAGTTTTGGTTATTCATGAATTCTTCCATTTGGTTGTAAAACGCGTTCAACTCGCTCTCATAAGCTGTACAGGTTCGTGAGTAATAATTGATGATATTGATTTTCTTCTGACGCGCAACTTGGGGTCGAGGGAAAGCACCTGCTCTTTCACTTTTCACTTCTATCACCCGTTATCCCGTTGATCGTCGAACGACTCGGGCAGGCGCCGGTAAACCCACCATTTCTCCCTGTTGCGTGCAAGAGTAGTCCAGTAGATTTTGCTAGCTTTGGGAACTTGTTGAGCTTCGTATATTTCTACTACGGTTTCTGTGAAAAGCTCCGACCGTCGGGTAGGTGGTCTTCCTGCAGTACGTTTGACGTCCAGAAGAATTCAATCACTAATGGCCCATGTCCATCTGTTGTCGTTCATACGCATTATGTGTCCGGCTCATCTTATCTCCGACAGTTTGGCGTATGGAACGCCGTCTTTGATTGTCAGTCGTCGACGTAGATCGGAGCTTGGGATGCCTTCTCTCGCTTGTGTGACACTGAGTACTGCTAGCATAATCCTTTCGACTGCGCGCTTATTAACGCTGAGTGAACTTTGATCCTGCTTACGCAGCGACTAAGTTTCTGACATACTCGTTAAGCTAGGAAGAATCGTGGAGACGAGAAGGTGAACACTGTGTGGTAACGTGTGAAGAGCCGAGCCTGTGTGTTGATGAGGACTGGCGGAAGATTCTTCAGGTGTTCAGGAATTATCCTCTCCGAAACAGTGCCGTTCAATTTTCCACTGACGAAATAGCATGTAGAAATTCGGAAAGGTAAAAGAGTGGTCTATATATCCTTTTTCCCTTAATCCCCTATAAAGATAGGATGACGTTGCTATTGAGGAGATCTGAGCAGTAATAGTGTGTGATTTTACCCATTGCCTTTCTGGAAGCCTTACCAGTTCTGTCTGAGCATCGGTGTAGTCATCTTAGTTTTCTAACTGGCGAAGTATCTATGAGCTTTGCGAATGCTTTGTCAAGACTCTGCGACTTCGTTCACTACTGCTGATCTTCTTTATCTGCGGTCAACTTTTTTCATCGCCTTTCTGCTTTGTTTTACTCGCTCCAACATGATCTGTCCATTGGGGAATACATATTCTGAATGTTACGAGAAATCGTGTAAAATCGTACTAGTGAACAACCTTTTAAAAAATACATCTTGTCAGCCAAATTTTGCAATGCAATACTCTCCCTGTTGGTGAGAAGCTGCAGAATTTCCTTGCAGTGTTCTTGAATTGAAGCGATGGAATATTGATATAGTACAGTGCTGTTTTATGTTTCAAAGAACCATATAGCACGGAAAAGTTTGCTGTGAAAACCAACAAGTATATCCCTAGTAAAGATGAAATGGAATTGCCAACATTTTCCTGCACGACCGATGAAAAGCGAGATGCCGTGAGTAGCCAAGGAGTCAATTTCCGTTTCATATAATATTCTAACTACAAGTCACCATCGCGTCAAACATTACCATCGACTACCATACCTTTTTTTGCAACTACAACTGTTCCTGCTGAATATTCGATTTCCATGAAGTATCTATGCGAAAGTGTAGGTGAAGCTTGATCGATAGCACTTTTTTTATTCTACGCTGGAGTATCATTTCTAGTGCTTCTGGTGTTGGGCGCTCCTTGGTGATTTTCCATCTCTCGGCTTTCATAGCATCGTACATCGTCCACAACCTCTTCATTCTTCTCATTCTCCTAAATCACTGACGAATTTTTTCTGCACAACACCATTTTGGAAGTCGATGGAAATGTTTTTTACAACTGTTCGTACTTTTATGCACAGTAATCGATTTTTTCACAAATATTAAAATGGTCGTCCTCTTTTTTTCCAGCAATCGCGAGGTTCCTATTCAGCACACGTCTACTTCCTAACGTATATAACACATAAAACACAACGGTAGTTGACGTTTCAGTAGAATCGCCTTCTTCAAAGCCTGGAAGGGTATACTAATACGCAACTTACTAGATCAAACACTTCAACAGCACAAACAGAAGGATAAAAATCTGAACAATAATTACACAATCACCGGCTTCTCGAAAAAATCCATCGTTTTTTACCTGCCTTCCAGCGAGGGAGAACAACCGCTCAGAGTCGCACATGGTTGATAACTGCACAACCACACATCAAAAATCAATTCTGAGATACGGGGCTAGATGACATGTTATCTAGGGTATTCTTCCCTGCTATTCAATCTCAAATTCTTGGCATTTGACCAAAAAGCCTCTAGAAGTTTGCACATTGGTGTTCTAGTCTTCTGTGCGAGGATAGCAACTTTTACATCAAAATTACCTCCGCTATGCTTTTTGTGTCCCATGCGTGCCTAGTGGGGTACTTTGTCTTGGTTTTCGTTTACCATCTAGGTGTTCTTCTATACGGTTGCACAAAGGTCTCCCGTTTCGCCAATATATTCGTCTCAGCAATCATTACAAGAGATCAGGGTATATCGTACCTGAACTCATGCAATAACCGTCCCTGCCGCAAGGGAGCAAATTAAGCAAATTGTTGTTTCGCATAGACGGTCATACACGCGGTTACGAACTAACTGACGACGTAGAGTAGTCGGTGGTATTTCAACTATCGGTACCGATTCCTCTAGACCTGCCCTTCCTAAGCATCATTTAATAGCTACGCTTACTTCATCGCTAAAAAGGTCAACATAAACGGGACTTTCTTTTGGCCAACTGTTTCGCTTGGGCGCGTCGCTCCCCTTCTAAACTTATCTCGTGGGGTTACTATTTCGTAGCCATTGGAGATGGCTATTTGCCGAGCCAAGTCGCGCAATTCATTCAGAAAGCATTCAAGAAGTCATAGACAAACGAACTTTGCTAGGAGTTAAAATGCGGTTGCTAATGCACCAAGAAGATCTAGAGTCACCGTAATTGGGGGCGTGACAACATCTGACAGTGCGCGTTCTTTATTAGAAGTGGGCCCAAGTTTTGCACTATCATAGCACATTTCTAAAACAACCTTGCGGAGCATAGCATGTGTTACGAAAACAATGTTTCCGATAGGAATAAATAATAAGCAAATTGTCTTTGTAAGAACATCTAACCTTCAAGAATTGGGGAATGCCAACATGTCTTCACTGAAATCCCCTTTGTTCATTTGTTGTTTTCGAAATATTGTGATTTGTGAAACAACCACAATGATGCAGAGATATTTGCAAAACTCCGGACCGTTGGTGTAATAGCGCGTTCGTTCCCCACTGCAGACACCGGCAGTCCGGAGTTTTGGAAATATCTCAGCATCATTGTGGTTGTTTCACACGTAATACGCTGCTGTGAGAAATTGTAATAGGGCAGTAAATAAAAAAAATTAGTATTGCGGTTTGTATCCTTTCCTTTATAAGCTTACTTAAGGTTGATAAACATTGTTTGTTTTTCGGCTAACTTTTCGACTGTTTCGTCTACATCAGAGCAGACGATACGAGTCGATGGTCCACAGTTATTCTTATTCTCGGACCGGATTTTCCTCAGTGGAGCATCTCTCTCGTATGAGCTCATTCGGCGATGTTCTTTTATACAGGATGATTCTTATCGATAGTGGTGATTGTCCAGTGATAATTACTTGAAATGTTGTTGTGATTTGTATCCTAGTGGAAAGAAATGTATTTCACAAAGTCCAGAAAATCAGAATTTCATTTTGGGCAGAGTAAGCGAGGTGATAACAACAACATCTTGCGGCGAAAACCTATGATATCTCATGATTTTTTGTTTCAGGCAAAAAGTCAACTGCAAGCTGAGATGTGTTAAAGCTTAAAGGGTACACGGTTTTTGTACCGTATGACCCTATAGCCTTATGAGGTTATGTTGTAAATGTATCGATAAATACAGAACCCATTTTTCTACCTTTAATCAATGCAACGAAAGATATGCAAAGATTGCTTGGGTTTTTGCCCAGCTTACTAAATAGAACTAGAGCTAAGCGTTGTGGTTAAAAAACAGCGGGACCGTCGCCTCCCATTTACGAGCAAAAACTGAAAGGAAGACATGCGGGGCTTTATCAGCAATAAGGGAAATATGAGCTACTGATTCCTGCTGGGAAACCGTCAGCTTCCCGTTTTTTTTTGAGCATTTGTCCCAACTGCTTAACTTGAGAATTCACCTTCGTCATGACCATGAGTGATCGACTGGTGGTTCACCTCAATTTTCCTCCTTTTGGGAGCTTGGATGCAGTTATATCTCACTGCCTTTCTTGAGGAGCAAGCATGAGATTGGTGTTATAGCGTTTGTTAATACAGAATAGCTGACTCGTTACTGACTTAATCGCAAATATTCTTGTCGCTGTCGAAATCTTCATCATCTCAGAAAACACAAAATGAAAGGGAGACGGTGTTAAACAAGCTCAGCGGAACGGGAAGGAAGATGGCAATTCCAATAAATCGGAAGAAGATTTCACGAAAAGCCCACGGTGCTGCGAGATGTGGACATCATTATCAATGCGCATTTGCTAAACCTGTTCAATTTCAATCCGTTGTATTTTGCAGCTTTTAAGTGTTCGTGGTAGTGTTGATGATGTTCAGGCTATTTTAGTCATTCATTCGCGAATCAAGAAATATTTGTCCATCTGCTTTGCAAACTGCGTTTCAGTAGTCAATACATTTGCGCTGTCCTGTCTTACGCTTTTTCTGAATGTTTACTAGCTATCCGATAACATATCGACTTTCCATGCCACAGATCCCTATAATGTGACGCAATTAGCTACGGAATGGTGCAAACACGCATAATCACTGTTAATTTTGTTTTGTCTTTTGTTCATAAATAGCTTAAGCACCCGGAAAGGGTAACTGCGCGTTCGTTCCCCATTGCAGCCACCTGCGCTCCGGAGTTTTGCAAATATCTCAGCATCATTGATGTTATATCTCGTAACATACCCTGCCATAAAGAAAAGAATAGGCAGTAAGTAAAAAGCGGTTATACTTTGTAAAATTACTATAATTCTTCGGAGATAACATGTTCTTTAAATCCAGAAAAGAGGAAACAGAAGTTACAGGGGTGGGTGATCTCCGAGAAATGGATAAAATGGTTCCTTTTTCAATTTTCATCAAGCTCTTCTTCGTGTAATCTCCCGTTGATTGGCAGTCTGATAATTCTTCTCCACAAAATTGTGTAGGAAAATAGAAGAGAAATCTAGAGAGAAAAAAAAGAGGAAGTCGTAGATGTTTAGCAGCAGGTGTGATGAGTTCGTTATGTAGCAAGCATTTTGTTCATCATCTTCGACATTAGTTGTGCAGCGTGTGGTGGACTGTTGCCCAGAGAAATAAACAGACTTTTCTGACCAACTCTGGAATCACGCGCTGGAGTTTTTTAATATCTCACTGTTCTAGTGGTAGTACTTCCTGCTGGGATCGTTTGGCCAGGATTCATAGCGTTCTATTGTTGGGCGCTTTCATGTGCTAAACCGAAGTCATCATTGTCGTTGCTTTCTCTCAAAAAGTTGGCGGAACAGTGGATTTGTGGATAAACAACGACGGCTTTCTACACCTTCAAATGCGGTTTCTAGAGAGCCCAACTTCGAATACCTCGTTCAACCGGTGGTCGCCAAATGCTAAGTGGCCTGTAGAGCCTTTTGCTTTATACAAGCTCATATTACTTACTTACTTACTTACTTGATACTTGAACGGCCCGTCCTCACTGCTTGTGGAGGCCCCAGCATAATCACCACTTTTTCGGAGATTTGTTGGTTAAACCATTGTGGTTCACTGGAATCCGGAGGTCAGCCAAGCCAAAGTCTGCCCCAGGTCCTCACCACCACAATCAGTCGCCGCTCTTGTGAATCAGAGGAAGATTTGCCACCATGCGACGTTGATACCACGACGGTAGTAAATCTTGGTATTGGTTTACTCTTAGCTAGGATTCGTGATGGAAACGCCGGACTCCTTCTCAGTTTGGGAGACCCTGCGGGAGGACGAATCCCCCCTGCTGTACATCGCAGTCCGACACCCAGGAACACCTCCCAGCCACGATGAGGCGGTAACCCGTTGGGAGGCTCATACTAGCGTTATAAAAAAAATTAGAAACCATCTGTGCGTTATCTAGTCGGAAACTCTTCCATTGCCACGCATTGCTCATGCTCCGAGATGCGGTATGTGTAAGTTTGAGTTGAACCAAAAAGAACATCACTTTCATGATTTTGAAGGTTAAGTTCAACTCGTTGTCATGAAAAAGGGCAAACTGCTACGAAACAAATAGGCTGCAGTGCACCACACAGCAGCTGTGTCAAAAACATTTGTCACGAAGTGTTTTTATAAAATTCTCGGTGATGGAATCTGCAGTAATTTTCACACAAGATTTGTGATGACACAGCCTTCTTACTCTACTATCCATTAGTACGATCGCCGTTAGAAACCTCACATCAAGTAGTGGACTTTGGAACTGATTTAGCGCGAATGGTCTCATCCGTTGGCTCATCTACTATACTTCACATTCGAAGGAACTTTTCGAATCGTAGACGGCGTTTAAAGAGCCATACCTTTTTCTTGATCGGTCTGATACTTACTTGATACTTGATACTTGAACCGCCCGTCCTCACTAATTGTGCAGGCCCCAGCATAATCACCATCTTTCAGAGATTTACTGGTTAAGCCATTGTGGTTCCCTGGAATCCCGAGGACAGCCTGGCCAAAGTCTGCCCCAGGTCGTCACCACGACAGGCAGTAGCAGCCCTTAGTGGATCAGAGGGAGATTTACCACCATGCGACTATGATACCAAGACGGTGGTGGATCTTGGTATTGGCTTACTCTTAGCTAGGCTTTCTGATGGAAACGCCGGACTCCTTCTCAGCTTGGGAGACCCTGCCGGGAGGACGAATCTCCCGCTGTACATCGCAGTCCGACACCCAGGAACACCTCCCAGCCACGATGAGGCGGTAAACCGTTGGGAGGTATCGGTCTGATGGCGAATTTAATATTCGCTTTGTGTCATCAACTCCTCAGTGAAGGATTCCGATGTTAGCAAGAGTGCACTGTGGACAAAGGTCGTCGGCACAGTCGGTTAGAAATCTAGGCAGTCTAGAATAGTCCTGAAATCTAAGTAGACCTTTCATAGTCCCGCCACTCATGAAACCATTTGCAGCTAACCCTTAAAATTTTCAAAGAAACGCACTTGATGCATCATGTACTCGCAAAATTACAGTATTGAAATCTCGTTCGCTATCTCTTGTTATGACCATCTTAAAGTATAAAAATATCAAAGTGAAACGGAATGTCACGGTAAAAGAGTAGCGACTTCGGACGTGATCGACGTATGAACAACCGTCAATCCATTTATTCTCAACCGCAGAATCATCTAAAGAAAAAAGTGTCACCTTTGAAGTCGATAGTAGAAAAAAGTAGAACACCTGAAAATACATATAAAAAAAAGACGAACGTGTAAAAAAGAAAAACCTGGGTGAAAATCTGACACGGAATAATTTCGTTCACTTTTTGCCTGCACCTACCCCTGAGCAATCTGCACCTGCTCTGATATGACAGTTTGCAGTTACAATGTTAGAAGAACGACCGCAGATCGTACGCCATTTCATCATAGATATACATACATCTACGCAAATACTTGTGATTTTGATTATCGTTGAGTATGATTGTCCTCGTGCTTCCTATCTCTTTAAAGGGGTGTGGCAGGGTGAAGGATCCAATGTGACGAATTACGTCTTTATAGGCGGCAGAAGAATAGAATATCAAGCAGAATTCACTGCGCATACACATGGTGGGAGTCAACTGCAACGAACTGCACCACTTTGTAGAGACCTTTTGCATTAAAAGGGCAATATGTTATCGTGTAAATAGCAAACATAAAGCAGATGGTCAGACGGAGAAAATTCTTGTGCGCAAAATACGGTTTTATGGCAGGTGATCAAATGTTGTTCAATCCTTCTTCTCGTGCTCTCTTAAAGGGTGCTTCATCGCCAAAAGGCTATTGTACTTTTAAACATCTGATTAAAGAGTGTTCTCCGTGGACAGTGGATAACTTTTTCCGATATGACGAATTATGACTTTATAGTCGACTGAAGTTCCAACGGTTTACCGCCTCATTGTGGCTGTGAGGTGTTCCTTGATGTCGGACTTCGATGTACAGAGGGGATTCATCCCATGGCAGGGCCTCCCAAGCTGAGAAGGGGTCTGGCGTTTCCAACAGAAAGCCCAGCTAAGAGCAAACCAGTATCAGGGTCCACCACAGTCCTGGTATCAAACCAGTCGCATGGTGACAAATCTCCCTCGGTCCACAAAGGCTGCGACTGCCTGTGGTGGTGAAGACCTAGAGCAGACTTTGGCCAGGCTGTCCTCAGGATTCCAGGGAAACACAGTTGCTGAACCAGTAATTCTCCGAAAAATGGAGATTATGCTGGGGCGCGCACAACCAGTGAGGAAGGGCCATCCAAGTATTAAGTAAGTAAGTCGACTGAAGAATAGCATATTAAGCCGAATTCACTAAATAGCAAACATAAAGCAGATGGCCAGACGGAGAAAAATTCTTGTGCGCAAAATACGGCTCTTATGGCAGGTGATCAAATGGTGTTCAATCCCGCTTAAAAGACAGTGCAGTCCGGGAATGGCAGAAACAGGCATAACACCAACGTTACACCTCCAACCCTACCTATAGCGATTATTCAATTTACCGTTGCAAATGATTGCGTAATTATAATTAACCGATTTTGAAACATATCATAAATCTAGGAACGGTGAATTGTTTGAAATGGCTTTTTAGATGCCCTAGATATTTCACTGACAACTTTTTTTGAAATAAGCGATGAGACACGGCGTACTCGAATACTCGAATTCCATAATCGAGCAAGATGAGATACTCGAAAAAAGGGGGCCACATACGTTTAAGATGGCTGTTAGATAAGGCTCTCGATGACGCACGCATGCGAATTTGCTAAGTAATCTGTTCAAGCTCACTTTAAAAAGCAAGCCATTGAGTTCTGCTCGGTGTGTGAACTCAATCTCCATCATTTTTTTCCTCAAAATTATTCTTCTTCCTTTTAAGACCTTAGTGAGGGAAGTTTGTTATAACGAAGTCACGCATGGGATGAGAAAGCCAAAGGTATTGATGGAAAAACCCCATAGAATCTTCGCTTTTCGTTGACAAGACCGTCATCTTCTGAAAAGTATCAGCGAGGCAGAGATGGCGATCAATGAGCTCAACGATATTTGATACTTGATACTTGAACGGCCCTCCCTCGCTGGTTGTGGGGGGTCCCAGCATAATCACCATTTTTCGGAGATTTGCTGGTTAAGCCATTGTGGTTCTCTCTAGTCCCAACGTCAGCCTGGCCAAAGTCTTCCCCGGTCATCTCCACCACAAATAGTCGCAGCCTTTGTGGATCAGAGGGAGATTTGCTGCCATGTGACTTTGACACCAGGGCGGTGGTAGATCCTAGTATTGGTTTACTCTTAGCTAGGCTTCCTACTGAAAACGCCGGACTCCTTCTCAGCTTGGGAGACCCTGCCGGAGGGACGTATCCCCCGCTGTACATCGCAGTCCGACACCCAGGAACACCTGCCAGCTACGATGAGGCAGTAAACTGTTGGGAGGGAGCTCATTGAAGCGGGATAAAAGATCGGACCACGCATAAATCGCAAAAAAGACCCAGTTCATGAAAGACCAATGGTACGAAGGTGAAAAAAATTGAATTGAATAGCTTCCTGACTGCAGAGACCACCTCGAACGGATCCTTTGGGCGGTCAGTGAACATGTAAAACAACATTAAGGAAGAATCAGAGAGAAGAAAGAGAGCAGCTTGGGTCGCATTCGGATCCCTCAAAGAAAGCCACAAACCAAATGATGGACCCGTGCTCACCTTTCCGCTTGAACGGTCCTCCCAGCGCTCTGTTATGCAGCAGAGACGTCGTGAGCTGATACTTCAACCACGTCAAGAATACTCCGCACAACTCACAGAGCCTTGAACGATGTCTTCTGAAATATGACCGGCTCTCTCAATATCTAGCCGGAAAGCGAAGCTCTGATCAACGATGCCTTTCCCATCTTCGAGATTCAGGACAACACACATTGATAGCGAAACATAGATGGGCCGGTCATATAAGTAGAAGAACGGACGAAAGATGGACAAAATGAACTGCAGAGTACACTCCCTTCAAAGTGCAGGCGTCCCTAGACGGCCACCTACACTTTGCGCGGACATTTTCGTAACCAAAGTTAATCAGTCGGCTGTACTTGCAGCTGTAGTTGTTTTACAGGTCACGGCATGAGACCCACACACAACACCATGCTAGAATAAAACCACGGACGATAATTGCGAGAGAAGGAAACGAATGGCTAATGTGCTGGGGTCCGCACAACTTGTGAAGATGGACTGCCTAAGTATCCAAATAACCAAGCATCCAAGTGAGGAAGTTCAAGCTTTTAGTTAGCCGCTTCCTACTGCGCACTTGATATTCTAGGATTCATCCATTCGCTACTGCACTTGTGCAGCGGCAGCATTCATGTTACCGATCCTCCTGATTTCTTTGAATAAAGTTACAATGTCCGTGTTCGTCGACATTAGAAGCTGTCGATTTATGCTCGCGAATGAGTGAAATGAGATAGTCTTAGATTCCTCCTTTCTACATTGTCTTCCATAATGCTGAGTCATCTTTCATCTTGATTGTTATAAAGGTTAACGAAGTGTAGGTTAATATAGAGATAATCGTAGAGCTGAAATGCAGACTATTCTTTTGTCTTTTTGACAGCTTACTCAATGTTCACTTAAACACTTAATCTTTTTCCCTCCAGCTTGGCGACCTTCCCCAAAGGTTTCATGCTGAGTTCCTTACCCAGAAATGCTTAACTGGAGCATAAATGTTTGCTTCGATTAGGGGTGAAAAGAAATACAGTAATGGATTTGTTTTTTATGAGTACATTTTCCTTTAGGTTCTACCTAAGGCGTTCTTTATCAAGCGCTAATACAGTTCACAAGGGTCCACCTCCTGGCTTCTTAAAATAACAACGTTGTTTTCAGCAAGGCGACGATTTTTTGGTACAGACTGTCTAATTTTGCTCCGATTCCAGTTTCTACAGGTCTTTTTGATGCTCAATAGAATGCTTTTTGCCTATGTAGTAACAAAATGTCCAAATCCTGTCTTTGATCAGCAGGATTTTTTGTTGTAAAACGGTAAATTTTGGATTGCAAACTTGCTGCACACCTCATCGAGAATCTTGTTTACTGAGTTGGGACGTGACTTAAGTAATTTAAATGCTTTTGTAAAACATCCACAATGATGCTGAGATATTTGCAAAACTCCGGACCGCAGGTGTCTTGTACTTGTAAATGCCAGTAAATAAAAAAGCCAACATCGTTAAATGCTTTTTTTTAAGTCAACAAAGGTATAAAAGAGGGTTTTCAGTATTACCACGACAATATTTTTTCATGGTTCAGTTAACACGAGGTTGGTGCAAAAGTGTTATTCTGCCAACGTTTCGGCGCCTTCGCCTTCTTCAGAGCCGCGTTGATCCAAGTCGACGGCCCACAACTGGTCGTTATCACGATGTCAAGGTTCTGAGGAAGGAGAAGGTGCTGAAGCATTGGCAGAGCAAAGCTTTTATATCATTTTCGTACAAGCTCAACCTTACAAAAAGTTAAAAATTATTTTTCCCGAAGTTGAATGAAAGTAAGTTCAAGATAGTACCATGGGACTTCAATACCTTATTGGTCATAGAAATATGATCCATTTTCACACTATTGCCCTTTGTTCAATGTTCTGCTAGTCCAGGCAGAGTAGGGTGAGAATGTCGTAAATTACAAAAAGAAAGCCATTAGGTGACGCCGTGTTTGCCTTTGTTTCGCCAGCAACATTCCTATTCATTAATTTCTCATTGTTTTTGAACACTGTGTTTTGAAAAACAACTGCTATTGTCACAAATCCTTATACTATGCATAATCGCATCGGTTGAATGATAAAAGCGTAGCGTTTTCGCCAATCAATCCCTTAGGCAAGCGCCATGCCATCGACTACATCAAGAAGTGCAGATTTGATTTAATGCATACTTTGCATACTTACTTGACCTATATGTTGACTTGTAGTAGTGACCCTAGTGATACGCCAAGTCACTGTTCTTATCTTGCAAGACAAGTCTGCTACTATTAGTCCTGCTCTAGATGAATGAGAGGTTTAGCTAACTCAGTACGCAGGATAGAACCAACGACCGTGCTGCACCTCCAACCGCTGCATTATAAGCGCTCACTTGTACTTTATTGGATATTTCACAAGAATGCACTGATAAAAATAAAAACAAAAGCCTAAATAAAAAGGTTTAGGTGAAAACTGGGGAAAAATGTGATATTGAGAGATGTAACGGGGTTATGCACAATGCTCACAGCGTCAGCAACTTTTCAAAGAATTTTTCACCATGATTGATTCGTTGATTTCAGAACGTTTAGGGATGAGAATCATTCTACAACTTGCCGTCTTTACCATAATGAACGACTGTGGCATTACAAGTGTCAGTATTAATTTAAATAGACCTTTCTTTAGTTGTGAAAATGTTTAGGACACAAAAAAGTGATAAACTCACGAACATTAAGGCTACAAGAAACCATTGTACTCCTGAATTGAGAACACTTTTAGATCAAAAGCTGCTTCGATGTTTCGGTTCCCCCAACGTTATATTTCCGGCTCAACGGAATCATTGAAGAAAAAAATTAGCATCACCTAAACAACAAGAAAATACAATCAACCAACAGCTGAAGGTGTCTTTCCTACGGTTCTCCAGATTTAGGCATGGCAAGCCGTAATTTCATTCACAAGTTTATTCTCATGACAGGAGATTGCGGCGAAATCGTTATATTACGAAGAAAAATTTAAACAAATCGGAATCTAAAATCAATTCTGGACGAGGAGATTAAGAAAGTCTATTGCGAAGTGACATTATACCAACGGAGTAATGTATTAAATAGAAGATGTTCGTGTAAGACCATAACCTCATTGTGGATTGTATTCAGAAAGCAAACTAAGGAAATCGTCAAAGAAGTCGTAATCGGCCCTCGTAACAAACGACAGATGATGAAGGACTATGCCAGTCTGAGCACGATATGGCACGGAATAGTATTCTATATGTGGAAAACATCAGGTGTGTTTTGAGAGAAGTGTCGACTTTCAACTCTGAGTCAGCTCTAGAATGACAGCCTTTCCTCTAAGGTCTCTTCCAAACCAGTTCAAAGACTAAGTGCAGTCTTTCTTCAACTCATTGAAACTAATGGTTACCAATCGTTGTCGAAAAGGGAAAAAAATTAAATTTCAGTTGTCCATCTTCACCGGTAGCGTGGCTCCAGCACGTCATTTGTTCCCTTCTTGCGCAATCCTCGTCCACGGTGGTGGTTTGCTGCGCTTCGAAAGTGACAACATTCGTCAAGCTACATTCCGATATCTTAATCCTTCTTCGATTGCAGATGAGCCACGTAGGCTACGAAGACATATGCCTATTGCTTTGGTGTTTGCCCAAAAAGATCCTTGAATTCTCTTGGAGTCCTCTTCACTGCTCTTTTCGTCCATCTTCGTCTGTTCTTCTTATTATGTGTTCAGCTTATCTGCGTTTCTAAATCTATGTATATTCTCTCGTATCCAGAAGATGGGTTGGGTTTCGAAGGTCTGAGCAAACCATTCCAGGTACCCGTGCTATGGTCAGTTACATTTATGAACATATCATTCATACGCGTTGTGAGTGGTACACAATGTTCTTGAAGTGGTTGAAGCATCAGCCCACGAATTTGCTGCAAACAGAGCACTAGGAAAACTTGGGTCCAAAAGAAGAGCATGGAGTTTTGTGTCCATTAGGTAGCCGGTGGCTTATACGGAATGCGGTCCATACTCTTCTCTCCTTCGTCTGTCTAATTCTTTGTTTATTTTGTTCTCCAGTGTGACATGATTTGAGAAATAAAGGCAAGGAAAAGCATGAAATAAAAAAAGGCACGAAAGAGTGTCTGAGGTGTGAAGGCTGTGCACGATTTTGTTAATGTGTTAATTCAATGTTTATTTAACAACGGTTAAGCTTTTGCTGGATTTCGCCATCTTGGGGGGCTATTTGAATCCTTACAAACTCTAAATTGCTCCAAATTGCTTACTATTTGCCCTATTCATTCAAATTCACTCATGCATTTTTAAAAAAGTTAAATTTTAGGCCGTGTTATTAGAAAAGCGTTTAAAATGGGCGCTAAGGTTTGGAGTGATGCCACTTGTATCGACTTCGTAGAAAATAAAAATGGTACGTCCCATCACACACACCAGAACTATCAATCGCCTTTCCACGCTGTTCACCTGCAGCTCAAGACAAGGTGGTTGTGGTCAACGAGCCAGGATGCTGGTCGAGTGTTGGACGAGTCGGAGGAAACCAGTTTCTTTCCATTCGCGAAAACCCGACGGTGCGCCACATTCAATGATCAACTCCAAAAAATACCGGTTTTGTTAACGGTTCTGCATAACCGCGTGCTTTTGTGCCCTTGTGTCAAGCAAATCGTTCAGGAAGGATCAGCAGTGCATGAGATTGGCCATGTTCTTAGACTATTCCATACAATGCAACGGCACGATCGCGACGATTTCATTCGAGTCGTCATAGAAAATGTTGACGTAAGTCGATGCGAAAATCCTAGTAGTGATTAAGGTTTTCGAGAATAGGCATAACAATATTTAGCCACTTTGTACCAACGAATTCGAGAAAGTAATGGTGAGTCACATCGATGTATATGGACTTGCATACGACTACGGAGTGTTATGCACTATGGTGATCTAAGGTTAGCACCATATGCCGAGTATTTCTTTTTTCACACCTGCAAGTGTTGTTTCATTTATCAGATATTCTCGTAATAATCGGCCTACAATGATCACAACAGATCCATTTCATCAAAGGACGATGGGATCTGAACTGATTTCCTTCTCCGATATCTTCATGGTGAACGAACACTACGGATGCAATAGTTCGCTTGCGATCAATTAGCAGTAGAACTCGATATCAGCTGAAAAAGTGAAATTCTTTAGAAAAATGCAACAATTATACGTCTGCCAAGTGTGCTAACGAAGGGTTTCCTCAGCCACGAAACTGTTCCATGTGTATTTGTCCTAGTGGCTACGGTGGCGCTCTATGTGATAGACGGGTGAAGAGGAGCGTTGCTTGTTGCTCCGACATGAAAAAGTGAATTTGTTGCAGCCACCGGGATGTGGAGAGGATCTCGTGGCGACAAATGAGAAGCAATTGCTCATTGGCAAGCTGGGTCGTGGGTCCGCTCTCCGGGATCAATTCGATTTTTGCAATTACATGATCACGGTGTGATTCTCTCAATAAGAAACATCATTAGGGCGAAAAATATAGCTATGTTTAGGCTCCTGAAGGAAAGAATATCGAGGTGCAAATCCAGTCGTTCTCTCGTGGTTATGATGTGAGCGGATGTCCTGCCGGTGGTGTCGAGATAAAATCTCAAAAAGATCAAAAGCTAACGGGTTATCGGTAACAGTCAATATCTATAGATCTTTCAGTTCCTAGAGAAAAAACGTGTGTTTCTTCCAGCTTTTGCTCGATAATTAACAGCGAGCATACAATTGTCTCGCATTCAAATCGCTTGCCTGTGATCCTTTACAACAGACTCGGCACGTTAAAAACAACCCTCGCTTATCGTTACATTGATTAAGTAAGAAGATGTATCGGAGAGCTTAGCAATAAATATTTTACACTGCTGTCGTAAGAATTGTTTTTGCAATAATGAAGAATTTCCACAGTATTCAGGAAGACCTTTTCTAAAGGTGCCAATGAGAATCAGCAACTTATATGTGATGACATAATTGGTCTATACAAGAGTTGCAAAAAGCTCAAGCACATGAGCAGCTACGATGGTATGAGCTTCCATCGTGTGAATAGGATACGCATACAATTTTGTGTTGGTGGCTTACCCGACTGTAAACAGCTAAAATTTCAAATTCTTCGTAGCTCCTCTAGAAAAGAAACTACACGTGCAGAAGCTAACCGCTCGGTATTCTATGGCAAAGTGATGGCGATGGTCAAGAGATCCACCATGAACCCTTTAATACATTGCACACGGCGAGCCACGTGCTCTATTTTTATGAAGACGATTTATCTTCGCCTATTCGCAAAACCGGCTTTCTGCTAACCTCGGCAAAGATCGAATGACTCATATAATCAGACATAAGGTCGTCATTTTACTCTTTTCACAAAAAATCTAACGCTTCGGTAGATTTTGCTTTCTTCAGAGCCTGCAAAGGTCAAACTGATTGAAATCTATTGGGACAAACACCTTCATAAACAAAACAGGAAAGTATTTCACGTTGAGACCAACGGATCCTCATGTGAAATCCACGTCAATTACTCACTGGAAGACATAGAATGCAGAGAGTTTGCGGAAAAGCTACTTTGTTTTCAATGCAAATAAAATCTTGCTTTGGTGTTTTTGTTTTGATGGAAGTGTTTAGCCCAGTAGATTGAAGTAAACTTGACCTTTCCAGGCTCTAAAAAAGCGAACTGCCGGAAATGTGAGCATTTTTCTCGTAAATAAAGAGCAAAATAACAAGCTCGTGTTTGCTCGTTAAGAAAACGGTGATTCGTTTTTCACATCACCAATAATCCCATCTGCCGTGCAAATGCCCAGAACTCCCTGGATTCGGCCGCGTTCATCGTGCACGGTGGTCTTTGAACATTTCGCGTGCCGCTTTCGACTGCTGCTTGAGGATTTCGTTTTCTTTTTCACACATATTGTCGAGTGATGGTGGAGTCGCTTCGCCTTGCAATCCTGGATAACTGGGCTAAGGGGTTCCCACATGAATTGAAGAGCGTTGTGGAGGGGGGTCGAATCATTTGATTGTTCCTCGAAGAACTGGATCACTAACAACTCCGCTACCTCTCTCTCCAGGCAGTGTCTCATCTTCATCTACATTTATAAAAGATTTAGGGTAGCATTCTCTTAAATGAATTTTCCCATACCTTCACGACTAGAACCATCATCAGTTGCGTACAGGCACCACGAAAAGAATAACTTGGTTGGCAACTCATTTGTAATCCAATAGCTAAAACACCTCGCAACTCATCTCATCACACCCAAGTGCTCCTGGATCGTCTAGGTAACGCGCATCCTAACAGCGCGTACGTGATGGAGTCCTTCGATGTTACCGCCCTTTACACAAACGTGTGACTAATGACTTCGCTATGCAAGCCATCTTCGAACTCCTCATGCAACAAGAAGGAGCAATAAACATGTACGACCTCCCATTTCAGTAGCTCATGGTCCTTTTAAAGGTGTGCTTAAACTTCTGAACCGTTAAATGGTCCGGGAAATTTTATACACAAATTAGAGGATTGGCAACGGGGCAGCGACTGACACCATGCCACGCCATTGCTTTCATGTCTAAGGTGAAAGCACCAGTAATCGATCTCCGGCCATTAATCTGTTGCAGATATATAGGTCATTCTTATGTCACCCATGTTTTACGCAAGAGGAGGTGCCAAAATGTTTGAATTGCTGAAGCAGCAGTCAGTGTATACTAAATTTGCTCAACAGAACTTGATACTTGATGTTTGGATGGCCCATCCTCACTGATTGTGCGGGCCTCAGCATAATCTCCATTTTTTGGAGATTTGCTGGTTAGGCCATTATGGTTCCCTGGAATCCCGAGGTCAGCCTGACCAAAGTCTCCACTATGTCTTCACCAGTACCGGCAGTCACATCCCTTCGTGGATCAGAGCGAGATTTGCCACCATGCGACTTTGACACCAGGACGGTGGCGGATTCTGGTATTGGTTTACTCTTAGCTAGGCTTCCTGATGGAAACGCCGGACTCCTTCTCAGCTTGGGAGACCCTTCCAGGGGATGAATCCTCCCTGTACATCGCAGTCGGACACAGACGAACATCTACCAGCCACGATGAGGCGGAAAACTCTTGGGAGGTGCTCGAGAGAAACAAGAAAAACTGCCATTCGCTCTGAGCATTCAAATCAACCTATCCAAAGACTACGTTACCAATATGGTACCGAGACACAAGAAACAAAAATGTGCTCGTTCAATATCTCCGCTCTCATTCTCTACGCACGAAAAGGGCACTTTTGAGAAATCTGTTTCGAACAGCCGCCAGAGTGTGTACAGTAAGAGGATAGAAGTAAGAATTTCAGAACTTAGCGCGGCAAACAGCTGTTTCGAATGGCTGGGAAACGATTGCTCCCAGAATAGCTTTAGAGGAGAATCCACCCTTCGTCCCCAAAAACGATTAATGTAGCAATGTAGCGGAAATAAGGCCCATTTAACCTGCTCTTTATTTCCAACGGAATAAGTACGATTGCAAAACGCCGATTAAAAAGTGTCGATTTAGAGACACCGATCACTTGCATCACCTGTAGACCCGTTGATCGTCGAGTAACTCCGAGCGGGCGCCAGTGAACCTTCCGTTTTTCCCTGTCGAAAGCAAAAGTAGCGCAGTGGGTTCTTCTTGCTCTAGAGACTCGAGCATCATACCTTTCCTCTGTGGTTTTCATCAAGATTTTTGACCATTGGTTCGGTGGACCTTCCGTTGTGCCTTTCGTATCCAGAAGAATTCTTTCGCTGACAACTGTTGTCCATTTACTGTTTTTCAGACGCATTACGTGTCCGACATTTCTTAACTTCTATAATTTGGCGTGTGGGCGGCGCCTTTGATCATTGATCGGTGTGGCAAGTCGGAGATTCGGATTTCCTCTCTCACTTTCGTGAAACGAGGTGATCCTAGCACTGTCCTTTCGACTGTGCTTTCAATAACGCTGATTGATCTTTCATCCCGTTTATGCAATGACCAGATTGCTGAACCTTAGGGTAAGAAGAATATTAGAGTAGAAACGCTAGACACTTTCATACAGACACTTAGTTTGGCTTTCTTTATTCTCCTCACTACATTCTAGATATCCTGGGAAGCTGCCCGGTAGCTTCTCCTCCTGTTCAACTCTGGAGCTAACTCGTTCTCCATGTTAATTTTTTCGACAAATAGAGACGTAGTCAGAGCGTTCGTCCCATGCGCAACATTACGGCTGTGAAGAGTGAGAAATCGCTGAAGCGTTGGCGATCAAACAACAGCCACGTTTGGAAACATTAGCACCTTTGGGCGTGAATGGGGTAAATGAAAGCAATCCTTTCTCCATGAGCAACTGCAAGGTTTAGCCCAACACCAACCTTTTCACAGGTGTTATCAAAGTCGTCAAGCATTCTTTTCGCCTGGCAAGTGCTTGGTATTATAAAGATGATGTCATCGACAAAGCCAAGATGGTGTAATTGGCTACCAGCGATTTTCACTCCCATGTTGTCCCATTCCAGTACTCACATGACGTCCTGGAACGTTGCTGTAAATAATTTTGGCGAGACAGTATCCCCTTGCGCCACCCCCTCTTTTGACGTCCGTATTAATATCGTTGTAAAATGTGATATTTTTTGTCGTCAATTTTCTATATAGGGTGACAAATAATTTCTACGTACTGACTAGGTACGCCTTAGTCTTTCAGGACATCCATTAGTGCTTCTATCTCAATTAAATCAAAAACTTTCCTTCATTCGAAGAACCTGAGCAGGAGCAGTCTGTTGTACTCTTTCGACACTTCATTGAGTCCTGTTAGCGTGTAAATATAGTCCATCATCCTGAATCAATTTTGAAGCCCTGCTTGATGACTCGAGTGAAGAGTTCATAGACGACGACTGGCAACACATTCGGCGATAGCTGCCCATGGACATGGCCATCTTCAACAACAACGCGGTCCTTCTAGTTTTACACTGAGTAGGAAGCATGAATTCTGAAAGATGTGAAGCACCGAACCAGTGTGTTGATGATGCCAAAAGAAGATTATTCGGCTGCTCACAGCTGACCGAACCAGGTGTAACTCGATCCTTCATCAACGAAATTTCACGGCGGAATTCGCAAGGGAGAACCGGCAAGTCGATGTATCTATCGCCTTTCATTTCGTATGCAGGAGGAAGTATCTGTTGAAGGAATCCGAGAATCGTGAATGAGTTTCTCCACTGCCTTATTGGAAGCTGTAACTGATTCGTAAGAGAGTGGGAATGCAATCATCTTGATTTCCTCTTCGGCAAAGCTTCGGTAGGCTTTTGTGAATGCTTTTTCCAGCCTCTTCAATTTCGACAATAATTGCTGCTCTTCTCTCTATGATCTTCTTTTCGCTGTCTCCACTGTTTTGCAAGTTCGAGCGTGAGTTGATTGTTGCCCTGTAGTTTGTGGAGTCCACACCGGAGTATTAGCTCGAGTGTGTCTAGAGACAGACGTCTCTTGGTGACTTTCGAATTCTAGTGCTAACGAGATGTTGCATAAGCCGATTGTACCTCTCGTCGATGTTACGGGGAACAGCGTCCTTCCAATAGTCGACAAAAAAATTGGATAAAATATGGTGATTTTTGTCGTGTTTCGTTTTTGAACGCAGCTCCTTTCTCTCCTTTCTGTGAGAAAATAAATTTTGCGCAAAGGAAGCGATGGACCGATAGCAAGTACAATTTTTGGAGAGGGGCGACATCATTTAGGTAAAACCTTCGATTCAGATGTTTTGAACTATGTCGTCACGGCAAAACCCATTGGTGGAGCCCTTCGTCGAGCATTGAGAGCGGGCTTCTGGAATGGTGAGTTGCTATGGTTGGCATTGGTCGTCATAAAAAACTTAAACAGTCAATCACCCAGCTCGTTCCATTTTAAGCCGTAGGTCTGTCTCAATTTGAAGTTTTTCAGCCGTTGTTCTGGGTTCGATTTTGCCGTTATACTCCTATGCTGGCCTTAAAGAATGTGCTGACTTCTGTAAGATGTTCTCTAAGTCCATAGAGAACGCTTCTTCTTCCTCTTCTTCATAGCTTCGTGTAGGTTTGTAGACGACGAAGATTACCAAGCTGGTGCTGACAAATATCTCTTCATTCTTAAGTGTCCGATTCGAGCTGTTGCTTGTTCGGAGAAATCATTGTTCATAGCCAAATTCACTTCAAACGACTTCCAAAACCTGTAACCCCTTTGTTGCCACATGATTTTCCATGAAGCACTTCTTCTCCAGTGTTATGGACTGCGTTGAATGAGTGGCATCTTCTCGGCTCACTTGTTCGATGACGTCGTACTTTACTCTTCTTCCTTGCATGATCAAGTTCTCTACCGAGAACTCAGGTACAGGGAAAGTGCATTGTAGACATAGATCGTCACAATAGTCTTTTTGCAATATAGGCAGCTTATAATGCTCCTGAGTTTTTTCCCACTCGTCCTACCTAATGCTGCCATATCGAGAGCTCTTTTGGATTAAGGAAAATATGGCCCACTTTTTTTTATTGAGTTTTACATTTGATACTCGAGCATAGCTTGCTGAGGTCTGAACAGTAGGAGCATGATATGCTCAGGGATTTCTTGCCAATTTTCCAAGAGCAGACAGGAGCTCACTTGTTGAAGCCTACTCTTAACCGCTCCTCACATATTTCCCTGGCAATTGATTACGGACTTTTTGGCCGAATTGACTCGTAGTACTAGTACAACCAGTGAAGTGAAGCACTGCTCGAATGAAGAATCTCGCTCGGCAGTTCCGTTTTGTGCGGGATGAGTGTGTATCTACTACCATCATCAAATGCGATTTTTTTAAGAGGAACTGTTTCCCTGCAAAAGCTGATGTTGTGTTGCCTAGCACGTAGTTTAGTAATACATCTCCAAAAAAATTCTCTAAAATCTCCAAAAGACCAAAAGAAGCGGATCATATTGGATGGCAGCAATATAACAAAATTCAACCTGTAAAAAAATGGCACAGACGAGCGATATTCTTCATTCGAGCGGTGCTCCCGTTCACTGGGTTCGACTCGATGCGACAACGAACAACCACATCGTGAGGACGCCCAGGTGTGGAGCATCGACTTGCGTCAATGCTCCTTTGAGAAACGCATAGTCGCCGGGACGTTAGCCGTATAAACCCTTTTGCCAACTTCACGTTTGCATAACAATCCAATGAACTACTGAGTATTCATGCCGAATTTAAATGAAAAATGGCTTTTAGAGACATCTTTCAGCATAATAAGTTTTAGTGGTTATATTTCAGAAAAGATTTCCACGGTGCAGCCAGGGGCACCGCTCGGGTTCAATGATACGGATGCCGTTGAGACTTCATAACCTATCAAACACGCAATCAGTTTCGACTAGGGGAAAAAATTGCCCATGCGTTTGAATAATTCGCATTTTTCTTCTGTTCTGCTGCCAAAGCTGCTTGTGAATGCCGGATTGGTGATACTATATTAAAGAATACATAATTAACCATATTTCATTATGGCTCTACTGAATTGCATCCAACTACTAATTGGGCTGTTGTAAACCGACTTTCATTTATCGCGCGTTCTGAACTTTCAAAGCCTCTATAGATTCTCAAAACCGTCGAAATTTTTTACATTAAATCCTTCTGCAGGATTGCACCTGTGTTTGTTTCCACAATATTCTTCACTTCATCTTCGTCAGTAGGAGATGAACGCCTGTGACCTCCTTCACCTTCAACGTCGAATTCCACTCGAAAAAAATTTTTGAAGCCAATGTTGCGCCGTGTATTAGGTAACCCTTCTTCGGCTCCATACCTCACCGATGTTTCCGCCGTTTGCGGGCACTGCCAATGACCTTCAATTCGTAAAACTAACCGTAACTAGACTGCTGCCTCGACATCTCAATTTTTTGCATACGAAATCGGTCAAAAATACTTTTCATACTACAGTTAAGCATTACGGACGAAAGTGCATAAATAAGCTTAGTACCCATAACTAATGGTAAATTATTCGAGAAGATGTTGCCAAAACATTTAAAAGGATAAATATTGGAGATTTTGCAATAATCCCCAAACAACGGGCCAAATGATTTAATTTCAATGTATCCCGTATGAAGAGGAATAGCGGCATGTGATGGGCGCTCACAGCTCTCCTCGTTAATTCATTCCCTACCACGTTCCTGCTATTTTTCACAAGAGAATAAATAATTACTGAACATTGCCACTGCAAAATCCTGACACATCCTACAAAAATGCCGTCAATTTTTTACTTACTGCTTACTTTTTTCCTAATGGGAGGATATTATATGAGATATAACCACAATGATGCTGAGATATTTGCGAAACTCCGGACCGCTGGTGAATGCTGTGGTGACCGAACAAGCTATTACCTTTCCCTTTCCGGGGCTAATGCATTCACCACTATACCACGTAAGTCCCTAATAGTATTCTACAGAACATTCGTTTGAAGCGACCACAAATATTACCAGAATTTCTGTGAACTCACCAAGCAAATCACTTCTTATGCATTTTTATCAACAATTTCGTATGCCTCTAATCTTGAGTTCGAACTGCTTCACATTGATTCATTTCGAATATTGGGATTCTCCATAAATTTCAAGCTGTTCCAGACATTTTTTTGGTGAAGAGTTTTTAGGAATTGTCGAAATTGATCTCGAAGAAGTGCTGGTCTAAAGTACTGGAAGAAGTTTGTAAATGTTCCATTCTACAAAAGCAACAAAAGAAGTGCAGCGGCTGAACAGATATTTCCGCTGGTCTTAGTGGTGGTGTTAGTGATGTGACGTGATTCCTGGCTTTCATAGCCATTTGTTTGTGACTGGATCTCATAGCGAATTTGTTCACCTGCCATACGAGCAGTGCTTCACCAGCAGCAGGTTTCTTTTGTCTGAAGATTTGCTGCACGTTTATCCACAAACAGATGTAGTGCTGCCGTTTTTGTGCACAAATTGCAACAAAATCGCGTACTTTGGTGCAAACTCTGTTCGACATGTAGAAACACTCCCGATTTCACGTAGTTTGTTATCAACCTTACCCTGACGTTGCTACAAATGTTTATTGTAGCTTACGATTCGGACCATTGCCTCTGTTCATAACCGCAGTGATTCGACTGAGTGTAAGAAATGACCCATAAAAAAGAAGTTGGTCATCCATAAAAGGGATAAAGGATAAAGCTCTCACTGTTGATCAATCCCTGAGAGATGCGTCATGTGACTGAATGCATATGTGGCCTTTTAAGTGACTCGCGGTGGCCTACCGATGTATCGAGCCAGTGCTGCTATCCTCCCAGACAAGTCTGGTAGCAATTTGCCGGCCCCGGAGGAATAGAAGGCTTGGTGAGCCATGGGCGCGGGGATCGCTCCCATGGATGTGTCGCAGGGCGCCTTTGACCACTGTGACACACGCGTTGATTATCCATACGTAGGTTAAATAAAAGTGCGTATTGACAATACTGCTTTGCAACATGCCAGCTAAACTTATTCAGACCCCGACATTAATGGACTGCCATGCTTGAAGCAGATCTTCGATCTGTATTGAGTAAGAGCAATTCTAAATCATGATATACTGCTATAAGAGTCTGCTTCCTCATGTGTTCTCCTCGACTCGATTCTATGCGACTACGAACACCCACATAGGTAAATGCTGTAAACCAGAATCTTGTGATGCTTTCCAATAGAAAACCTCTACGTCTTATGATAAGACGATCGCAGTACGCTCAACTCTCTAACAGCTAATTTTCGGTGATATCTATGTGAATACGAAACAAGAACGAAGTAATGTAAGGTCTCGCTGGCGACATAATCATCGAATTCAAATTTCCTTCCATAAAATTACAAAAATGGTTAAGTCAATTGAGTTACTGGAAGGCAATCATATACCGAGCCCATATATTCCGCAACATCACGCTATGAAGATTCCACAAAAACGAAGTGAAGACTTCGTTGAGAAACACATAATTGTGTTAAAAGGTATCATACACTTATCACATGAGATCCTACCATTAAACTCGTGCGAGAACTAGTAGACGACTTCGTTCATCTCTGGCAACAGACAAAGCATCAACAAACACCTAATATTTTGGTCTTCCTGTAGAAACCACTTTGATGGAAAATGGAACTTGGATCGCTCCATTTATTTGTTACTTGTCACGCATTGATGAACAACGTGAGGTTTTTAGCTGGCGCGATTCACGACAGCTGCTGCAAAATGGAACAATAGAGTGTAGAGATCTTTTACTGTTTCTCTTCCACAGAGCTACTGAATATTTTTTAAAGTAAACCAACATCATTTTCATACTCTATTATCATTTACGCTCATTTGGCTACCTGGACATAACAAAAAATGCGAAATAACACGACCCTCCCAACGATTTACCGCCTCATCGTAGCTGGGAGGTGTACCTGGGTGTCGGGTGAGATGTACAGCGGAGATATTCATCCACGTGGCAGGGACTCCTAAGCTGAGTAGGAGTCCGGCGTTTTAATCACGAAGCCCAGCTAAGAGTAAACCAATACCAGAATCCACCACTGTCCTGGTACCAAAGCAGTTGCGTGGTGGCAAATGTTCCTCTTTTCCAAAAGGACTGCGTGTAGAGGTTACGGCCTGGGGCAGACTTTGGCCAGCCTGACCTCGGAATTCCAGGACAACACAATGGTTTAACCAGCAAATCTCCGAAAAATGGAGATTACGGTGGGGGCCCACGCAGCTAGTGAGGACAGGTCATTCAAGTATTAAGTAAGAAATAATACGACAAATGCTACGAAAAAATCAAATTCCACAGAGCATCGATCCGACAGTTACGAATAAATGTAGTGACCAAAAAATCTTTATATGAACAAGGAGGTCCACTGTATGAGGGATATCCAGGCGAGTGGAAAAAACAAAATGATGAGAACTTTTCCCGTGTGCAGATGTAGGGACTAGTGGTCCTATAACCACAGTAGATGAGATCATGAAATGAAATTCATAATTTCAGAAACCTTTTTTTTGAAATATTTTTGCAGTCCTTGCTAACTGATGAAGATACCGCCTTCTTCTGGATGAATTGTCAGGAGAAAGACATGTGATTAACAACGGATAATCAGTTAATCGACGGCCGTCCCATATAAAAAGCTCTCAGCCGAGTGAGGTTACTTCATTCGAGTTGTGTTCCAATGCATTCGACACGATCCCGTGAAGAAGACCTAGATCAGAAGAATAAGAGCCCATGTATATTCGACTCAGATAAATAAGAAATAAGAAGAAAGGCATGACGTAAGTCGAATAAAAGTTGTTCAACACTCTTTTAAGAGCTCACGAATTGAACTCCGAATAATTTTTCGATATCGTTAGGTGTTGAGAATTTCACAGATATGTACAAGAGACTGCACCGACGGTGCAAGGTATTAGTAGTGTTTCTAAAATGATATTCCAATTTAATCTCGCTTACAGCCAAGCCTTTCAAGAAATAAACAAGAAGATTTACTCTTTCAAAATTCACAACTAAAGCCGCCGGTCGTCACCGTTCGTTTAAAATTAACAAGAAATCAGAATGAATCAGAACCGAAACCTTTTCTTTTTTTCTCATGGGCAATTTTTTCTTCAGCGGCACAAGTAGACGAGATTGCTGAGTAGAACTTGTAGAAGTTAACGGTTAAGTGTGTTATCGTGTTAATCAGATAAACAAGATGTAATTGCATTGTAGACGTTATGCGGGTGAATGTGGTTGCAGGCGCCCTGCAACACACACGTGGAATCGATCCCCACGACCATGGCCCACCAAGCCTTCCATCCCTCCGGGGTCGGCAAATTGAAATCAGACTTGTCAGGGAGGATAGCAGAACTGGCTCGATACATCGATAGGCAACCGCGGGTCATTGTAAAGGCCACATATGCATTCAGTCACCTTCAACGGTGCTCAATGAAGTTAAATGCATGGCGCATCCCTCAGGGATTGATCAACGCCGAAAGCTTTATCCTTTGTGCGGGTGAATAGCTGAACCAGGGAAAAAGGGAAACGGCTACGAAATCTTTCGGTGCTAAGGCCCACGATCTCCTCACCAACTGTTGACGAAGATTTGAAATACAACATTCTTAATGCATTGGCACGTTTGACTTCTTAGAATGAACAATACCTCTGTTCACCAATTTCTTACAGAAAAGGACAAGATTTTACGTGTTGTGTTTTTCGTAGACGAACACACTGCAGGTTTCTTAAAAATCGACTTTCATTAAGTCTCGATAAAAATAATCAATACTTTTCCACATAGTTGAGCTGACACGAAGATACTGCGGACCACCTATCCGAATCAATCACTGCGCTTCTAAAGAACGCGAAAACACCGAAAAGATTAGCCGAATAAAAGCTTTATACCAAACTCGTGACAGCTCAGTCATTTAGAGAAGTTCACTGCAAGTAGTCAGATGGAGCGCATGGTTGGTTTGAAAACAAACATTTGCGACAGGTGCACAAATTCGCCTTCATATTCAACTGCATATTAAAGGCAATGGATGTTACAAATAGAATACTTCTCGTAAATACCGTTACCAGCTTCTTCAAAATTACACCGCCAACAGGTATTCGTTGAATTTTGTCCTTTTTATCGATTTTGTAGTATCAAGCGTTTGCGAAATCTTAGTTTCAGTACTTCAACTGCGATTAAGATCGAAAACTCTCAAAATGGCATACCAGCACTGGTATTCACAATGACATCCGCTGGTCACTTTTGTGGGATGTCTCAAAAAGTCTACAACAATAGTTTTGAGTGCTGAGTTATTCCCGCTACGTAAAAAAGTGGCAATCATTGACACTGAGTAGATTAGCGTGACCAAAGGGTTGGCGACATCCCAAGCTTGCTCACAATACTACTTCGCCTTTGATTCGTTGAAATCAGAACATTTCAAGATGGAGACCATTTTCCTTCTGCAAGCCGTTACCATACTTACACACTGCGACATAATGAATGTCGTCACTGAGATAAAACGCTCCTTCACTGCTCATCAGGACGATCAAAAGGCCGAAAACAGTAAACTAACAACGTTCATGGTAATAAGAAGTAGTCGGAACCTTTGTACTACTAAAATATGAACACATTTAGACCGAAAACCGTCTTGGAGTCTCTCTCTTTGAATACAATTTTCCCCACATAGAAGAAACAACGATCAAAAAAGCCCAGATCGTTAAGAGAGCAAAACGAAATCACCGAGAAAGCAAGGTGTTGTTGAACCTTTCTCATACAGTTTTCAAAGATAACTTTATTCGATTAACTGTATATTGTGGCAGGACCAAAGAGTTATGAGATAAAATCAGAAGAATAAATTCTTAAAACTTAATTCTAAGCAGGGGGCAGTTTTGTAACAAAGCATAATCGTTCTGAAAGAGTAGCGCATTACACACAATGTGGCCGACGCATTACGCTTCTAAACGTTCATAGTGAGTTGTGTTAAGGAGACAACCTGAGAGGATCGTTAATTACATAGAACCGGACACTCGGGCAAAGCGGCAAGTGCTTAACGACAATATCGGTTTAAATACCACGTGGCATGATGGCGTTTTCTACACATTCAATACCTCCGGCAAGTTTTTTAGGAAACCACTTCTCTAACTTGACGAGCCACCAACTTTACGTTAATGACACCGAATTGGTCGTTTTTTCTAGGAAAAGAAAGTTGCAGCAGTAAACTCCCGTAATTTAACACAATCACAACATTTTGGACGTATAGAGCCCACACACACTAGGGCAAGGGGACATTATCGTGTTCATTTGCACTTCAGTGGGATCCAGAGAGTTTTCATCGCACTTTGTGTATTCATTAGATAGTTAATCAAAAGAAGACGAAAGTAGAAGACGTAGGGACACAGAAAAGCGTTTCTCTGGATTTAAAGGTTTAAAAGAAACCTCTTTCCGACAAGTTCACCAATTGCAGTGTTGCTAAGATAACCGTTTTATTTGCTGCCTACTCTTTTTTATTGGCAAGGTATATTGCGAAATATAGCTTCAGTCATGCTTAGATATTTACAAAACTCTGGACCGCAGGTGTCTGCTGTGGGGAACGAACGCGCTATTGTCCTTTCCGGGGAGTAACGTGTTCACCACTACACCATGCGGGTCCTTCGTTTCCTCTGTCTCTCAGCTAGCTCTATTGATCTCTGCTATCAGCAATCACCCGCCAACGGGATTGATCTGGGGAGCCGAAATCGGCAATGAACCCAGTTAAGCTGAGGCTTTAGTTATAAACACAATCTTTGCCGTTTTATTGGTACCCCCAGATCAAGCATCATTGATGCTGAAATATTTGCAATTTTCCGAGCCATAATTATCTGCGGTGGGGATCGAGTAAGCTATTATCCTTTCCGAGTGCTAACACGTTCACCACCACATCATGCACTTCCTTCGTTTCGCCTTTCTCTCAGCTAGTTTCCAATCTACCATTGATATCTGCAATCACCCATCAACGGGATGGATTTGGAGAGTACAAAAGATCCACATGTAGTGGTGGTAAACCGGTTTGCCTGCGGGACGGTTATTAGTGTGTTCAATTCCACCTCAGACACCTGCGATCCTGAGTTTTACAACTATCTCAGCATGACTGTAGTTGTATTCCACACAATACCCGGCCGTGAAAAAATTGTAGTAGGCAGTAAATAAAAAGATAAGGCTCTCAACAATGTTTCCGTGATGGACCTTAACAACATGAAGTAATTCAATTCATCCTTACACATAGGAGAGCAAACTCTACTTTACATCCTTGTGATGTCCACAATACACCTAAGCCTTCTAATTATTGAAAAATTATTTTTCCTTGTCAAAATACCAGCGTGTCTGTAAAGGCTGAAGATTGGGCGACATTGCGATTGTGTTAATAACAACTTCTTGGGTTGTTAAACTAAACATGAGGTTGATGAGAAGATTGACTCTGTTAACATTGCGATATCTTCGTCTTCCTCAAAGCCGATGATCCATGTCGGTGGTCTACAGTTGTAGGTGCTCTCGATATGGTGTCTTCGTCGTCGTATCCAGTCAAATCTTCTTCAGGGAGCATGGAGTAACGTAACCTGCAACATCCTTTCAAACAGGACGGCTGTTGCTGATAACAGCGGTCCGCTAATGTATCAGTAGTAATTACAACTCTAATCAACACTATAAAAAATAAAAATTAAAATTATAACTACAATTATAAGAACACCAGACGTAATCAGTGTCATTCTTTTATTAATATTAAATATCGCCGTCTTCGTCTTCATCGACTCCGGTGAGGACGAAGACGTCGAAACCTTAGCAAGAATAAACCTCTTTATCAACCTTGTGTTAGCTCAGCCGCGCCAGAACGTGTTAAATTTCACATATTTGCATTTTACATGTCCTGCCATCACTGCGCGGGTCCCAGCACATTCGATTCGTTTTCCACACATTCACCGATCACAATGGCCTTCGAAAATTTCGCGTGTTGTTTCGGCTGTTGCTTGAGGAATTCTTCTTCTCTATGATTATCGTAGAATGCTGTTCGAGTCGATTCCCTTTGTAATCATTAAGATGGCTGGGATAAAGGGGTTCCCAGGCGAATCGGAGGAAAATATTGAGGAATGAGTAGAACTAGCGGTTTTGCTTCCTTATCGACTTCATCACTAACCACTGTGCGGCTGCTTCTACCCTCTTACCCCCCCCCCAAGCCTCAACATTAGTGATTACATCTAACACATAAGGGAACTTCAAAAAATGTGCTATGGGATATAAAAGATAACAAAGAAGAAAACGAGAAATGCAAGAGTCATGAAGTGCAAACTAGTCTCAGTGTATTCAGCTTCCGCTTAGTGTAAAACGGAGCACTAATTGAAAATTTTCCACTAACACCAGAATTCTCTATTAATCTCATTTTGTAATTATAACTTTTTAACTCTACACAGTTTGGCAAATTTTTCCCCAATAACATGTTCGTTAATTTGTTTAAAGCTAAAATTTTAGACCACATCGTGCAACGAGTGTTCAAAATGGGAGCAAACGTATGGAGTGACTTTCACTTGCATAGACTTCGTGGAGGACAAAAATGGTTCGTTCCACGTCTTATCAAAGAACAAATCAATTACATCAACAAGTTGTAGCTAAGGACAAGGTGGTAGTTATCAAGGAGGATGAAAGCTGGTCAGGTATAGGACGACGCGGTGGAGACCAGCCTCTTTCTCTTGGCGGAAACCCGACGGTTTGCAGATTCATATAGGGAGCAAATAATGCGTTCCTTAATTTTTTCTTTTCTCATAACCGCACTTTTCCGCCATTACGTCAGAAATACTCTATAGGTAGGATCCGCTGTGCATGAGATTGGCCACGCTCTTGGACTGCTCCACACAATGCAACGGTACGATCGCGACTATTACATTAGCGTCGCCATGTCCAATGTTGACGTATGTCGTTGTTAAGACACAAATGATTGAGATCCTTGAAAAAACTCATGACTGTGTTTAGCCAACTGTCACCAAGATGTTCGCCAAAGTGGACAGTGACTTAACCAACGTTTATGGACTCGCGTACGATTATGGCAGCATCATGCACTATAACGAAATAAGGTTTCCACTGAGTGCTTGTGATTGTGCTTTTCTAGATTTTAAGTGTTATCGTATTTTTCAGTGGCTCTATTAACCAGCAGCCCACTATGATTGCAATAGATCCTCATTATCAAAAGACGATGGGATCTGATTTGATTTCGTTCTCCGATATCTTTATGATCAACGAACACAACAAATGCAGTGGTGGGATTGAGATCACTTTGAGGTAGACCCAGATAACACATGAATAACTCGAGTTCTTTAGCAAAATGCGACAAACATACGTCTGCCAAATGTTTGAATGAAGGATTTCCTCATCCTCGAAACTGCTCCATGTGTATTTGTCCGGGAGGTTATGGTGGCGCTTTGTGTGATCGACGGGTAGGAATTAGCGCTGCAAATAAACCATGTTCAACACTAACGATACATCGCTCCAGCCACCGGGCTGTGGGAGAGATCTCATCGCAACACCTGGGAAGCGAACAGTTGTTTACAGACTGGGTTCTGGTTCCAATCTCAGAGATCAGTTCGACTTCTGCAATTACATGATTACGGTACTATCGTCTCAATCAGTGTTATCGGCGAGCTGAAACTCAACTGCTTCTAGGCCCCTGAAGGAAATAAAATCGAGGTGAACATCCGGTCAATCTCTGATGGTTATGACGAGGCTGGATGTCCGATGGGAGGGGTCGAGATCAAAGCTCAAGTGGATCAGAAGCTGACAGGCTACAGGTACGAGTAAGACGAATCGTTTTCAAAAAGTTTTTAACCTTCCCTTTCAGATTTTGCTCGAAGAAGGGAACCAGAATTCCCCATTCTATCCACCTATAATCATTTGCCAGTGATCCTCTATAACAGACGTGGCACGATGGACGTCAAATTCACGTATCGTTACGTCGGTTGAGGAAGCAAAATTTTTCAAGCTTCCAGTGTGATTTGCATGTGGAAATTTCCTTTTGGTAATAAAAGAGTTGCAAAAAGAAACCAAAGGCTAGAAGGTGTCAAGAGACACAATATTTTGTTTATGAGGACGAAGTCGATCTCCAGCTGAAATTTTCATCCGTCATGAAAACGGCATGCATTTGAATGCCACAACTCTATATATACATATATATATATATATATATATATATATATATATATATATATATATATATATATATATATATATATATATACGTATCGGGGCGCATGTAGTGCAGTGATCGGAAGCGCCTTGCAATCCACGTGGGATTGATCTCTGAGCCCAATGCTCATCAGGCCTTCCATCCTTCGAATCGGCAAATTTGTGCCAGACTTGTCTGGCAGGATAACAGCACTGGTTCGATACATCGGTTTGCCACCGCGAGTCACTGTAAACGCCAAATAGGTGTTCAATCATCTACAACGATGCTTTGCACGCTACCCGTCGTCGTATATTGAGCGGACCCGAGTACTTTTTTTTGCACCATTCGTTTTATCGCGTCTACCATCCAGGAAAGCCTTCAGATTTGCGTTTGGGTTCGGCTACTATTTGAGAAATTGTTGATAATGATTTTGCGTCTATAAAAACTTGTTTTTCCATCGAGCAATCCATCCTCCAGTAGTCGATATTACATTAGCCAGCACATAAGCTACGAAAAGAATGCTCTGTATATAAGAGCATCGCCGGATGTTGTTGCCTTACTCAAGCGATGCTCCACTGAAGAAGATTCAACTCGAGACTGCAAAGAAGACATCACATTCAAAGTACAATCGTCTGTGAACTATCGATTGGAATCATGAGGTTTGACGAAGACGAAGACGTCGCAACGTCAACCGAATAAAGTCTCTTTATCAACGTCGTGTTAACTTATCAGTGAAAGAATACATATCAGGTTCTACGTTCTTTTAAGAAACGCAACAAATAGTCTGCAGCCTCATCGTGGCGGTGTGGTGTGCGCGCATGTTGAATGAGCTATAACAGGGAATACATAGCCCTGCATAGTCAACAAAACTGCTCACTTTAGTACCTTTAAGATAGGCTCCAGTTAAGAGTAAAACTACTTTAGAGCGGAATCACCATTTTCATATCAAGAATCTTGAAGTTCGCCTTCTCTACTCTGAGAATATGGTGTTTATTTCTCGCCGAAAGCTCTACCTAAGCAATACGCAGTTTGTTCAATATTTCTAGTTAAGACGTTGCTCTTATTTGTGCAACTAATTAGGGAACAACTCACCTTCTATTTTCATCTATCCAATTTTTTTGGATGGAGTATCTCCCACACTCTACTACCTAAGTGATGGCGGTTATTACAAATCGCTTATATCACTACATGACACAATTACATTGTGGATTATGATTTAACACACCGATGCTCGAGTGGAACTGAAGTGACAGTTTGCTCAGTGGTCAACTTCCACGTTTTTCCATTAAAATCTTCCAATTATTCTGTTGTGTTCAATCTTGAAATTCGAGGATACTTCCGTGGTGGAATATGTTCCACACGAAAGTCACCCTTATAAGTACTGCTTGTAAAGACACAATAACGGTTTTATTCTACGGAGATAACATTTGTCATGTTTTTTCCGGCATTTAGTAAAATCTTTCAGAAATTGGTCCTCAGTACCACACGAAGGGTTCCTGACTCATTGTTAACAAATCGAACAGAATAGGAGTTGCGCATGCGAGCAGGTGTAGTGCTAAGTTTTTTTAATATGTTATCTACAACATGATCACTTTATGAAAAAAGTGACTTACAGTTTATGCAACGCATCTTTCACGCCAGCAGAAAATATTTGATAATGGTAAAGTTCCCAGTGAATGTGCTGTTCCGATCATGATTGTGAATTGGAACAAACAGTGTAAGATTTTATGAGGAGGGAGTACTCTCTCACAACAATCCAGCAGCAGAACCTGTCCTGATCATGTTTCCTTTGCACTCAAAATGAATCCAATGGTTTTTCCCCAATCCATCACCTACATCAGTTGTGTGTTCCCTAATCGAGATTAATGTTGTTCCCAAGTCCGACTTTCTATTAACCTCGGCATTGATCAAGTAATTCTTCGTATTCTTGTTGAGCAAACAGAGCTGTTATTTTTATTCTTTATTCACGAACAAGCTGACGTTTCGGCGGATTTCGCGTTCTTCAGAGCCTGGAAAGGTCAAGTTGACAGCAATCTATTCGGCCAAACACCTCCATAACCAAACAGAGAAAACGCTGAACCAAGATTTCAATCACATTGAACACAGCTTTGCAGACTCACCGCTTTCTATGAGGCTTCCACTGAGTATGTCGCGTGGAGACCAACCGCACAGAGTTCACATGGAAGCGTAATATGCCCCTCCCATCAAAAATAACAGCCTTATATACTGCCCAATGTTTTGTCCTTTACTCAGCACAAGAGGAAATGGACAAATGTTTCGAGTTGTTGAATGAACAGTCAGAGTGTATCAAGTTCATCCGAGAGAAACCGAAAGAAAAACTGGCTTCCATTCCTGAACGTCCAAATTAGCCTGTCAGAAAATAGCTACATTACGAAGTGGTACCGATAGCCAAGTAATAAAAACATCTTGGTTCATTACCTCTCCTCTCACCCCTCTCACACGAAAAAGGGCGCTGGTAAGAAACATGTTTCCAACCGCAACCAACGTGTGCACGAGACGAGAGCAGAGAGAGGAGTCCCGGAACTTGGCGCGGCAAATAGCCATTTCTAATGGCTACGAAACTGTGGCTCGGGACAGGTGTAGAGGAAAATCCTAGGCTTCCAAACGACAACTCTAGCGATAAAATTGTCCCGTTTATCCCTACCCTTCATCTCAAATGATGTAAGTGCAGCTATAAAACGCTGCTTAAGAAGGGCGGGTCTAGAGAATTCGGTAAACGTAGTTGAAATGCTACCGAGTAATCTTAGGCGCCAACTAGTTCGTAACCGCCTATATGACCGTCTATGTGCAACGCAAAAATTGCATAGTTTGCCCAAATGGTAGAGACGGTGATTGCATGAGCTCGGGCTACAGTTTATCTGATCTCCTGTAAGACGTGCGGAGACGAATACATTGGCGAAACGGCCAGACCCCTCTGTGTCCGCATAAAAGAACACCTAGTCGACAAACCTAAACCAAATACCCCACTAGGCACGCATAGGACCCAGAGACATAGCGGGGAGGACTTTGAAGTACGTGCCACGATCCTCGCGCAGGGAATCGAGAACACAAGCGCGCAAAACTCTCAAGGCGTTCTGGATTAGTTCCAGAAATCCGAAAATGAATCGCAGGGAAGAATGCCTCATTATCACGCGTGATATTGGGCAGTATATAAGGCTGTTATTTTGATGGGAGGGGCATATTACGCTTCCATGTGAACTCTGTGCGGTTGATCTCCACGCGACATACTCAGTGGAAGCCTCATAGAAAGCGGTGAGTGTGCAAAGCTGTGTTCAATGTGATTGAAATCTTTAGTTCAGCGTTTTCTCTGTTTGGTTATGGAGGTGTTTGGCCGAATAGATTGCTGTCAACTTGACCTTTCCAGGCTCTGAGGAAGGCGAAATCCGCCGAAACGTCAGCTTGTTCGTGAATAAAGAATAAAAATAACACCTCGTGTTTGCTCAACAAGAATACGAAGAATTAATGTTGTTGTCGAGTGTCTTAGGGTGCGTAAGGCGCTGTGGTCGGATGAACCATGTAGTACATATGAGATCGATTTCCGTGCCCACGGCCCACCAAGCCCTCCATCCCTCCAGGATCGGCAAATTGGTGCCAGACTTGTCTGGGAGGATAGCAGCACTGGCTCGATACATCGATAGACCACCGCCAGTCATTGTAAAAATCAGATATGCACTCAGTCACCACCAAACCATGCTTAATGAAGTCGAATGCATGGTTAATGAAGTCCAATGCATGGCGTATCTCTCAGGGATTGATCAACAGTGAGAGCTTTGTCCTTTTTATCCTTTACCCGGGGTCCACTATACTGTAGAACAAGAAAGAAAACACAAAGTTCCGACCTATGCCTGCTATCAGCGAACCGATAAAGGAGCAAAATCCGTTAGCGGCAGTATACCATAGGATGTTAATCGTGCAGCAGGAAAACCATCGGTGTCATAACTGTTCCGTGCAGTCCTACTAATTCCCCACGTCCAATATCGTCGATGATTGTCGCCATAATGATCTGAACCACGTATGGAACATCCAATTTGATTTATTTCATCTCCTCACAGTTTTTATGGCTCGACGGTTCTCCAAATGGTATCACTTGTACGGCTTACTTTCAGGCCGTAGGCGGAAAAATTATCCTGACATCGAATTTTCATTGTTACGCGATTATTTGGATCGTCATTAAGGCTAAGTTTGAACCCGAGAGTAAATTGAAGCCTTAGCAGAGACAAGACTGGAGCGTAACACCTGTTTTCCAATTCATTGAAATCCACTAGCTACGCAACGGATCTCTGGCAATAATATATATCGTAATCACCAAATATCAATTTCTAACCTTCTCTAAGCAAAAGAGAACACGGTAAAAAAATTTAGTTTTCGAGACGAAGGAGAATCGCTCTAAGATGTGTCCTATTGCCTAACGTTAGAATTCATAGGGAAGACCGAAAACGTTCTGAAAACAATCCATTGTGATTTCTTGAAACACTTGAAAATGATTGTTTGGCTTCTGAAATCTCCGTGAACTCTTCATTATCGATAAAATTATTTGATCTTCACAGGACGTCGTTGAGATTGAACGGTTCTTCTGGCTCAGTCAACAAAGCGGTACGTTAAGCTTGCCTCCATCGTGCCGAGTCTATTGAAAAGGATCACAGGCAAGCGATTGGAACTGGAAACAATGGGAATTCCACTGCCATCCATTGAGCAAAAACTGAAGAAAGAGCGAATTCGTGCTAGGAACATAGGAGCTTCCGATTATTTATTCTCACCGATAACCCGTCAGCTTCTGATCTTTTTGAGCTTTGATCTCAACTCCTCCTCTGGGACACCCCATCTCGTAGTAGCCATAAGACATCGAGCGGACTCCAACCTCTATTTTCTTTCCTTCAGGAGCCTGAACACAGTTGCATCACCGTTCCAACAATATTTCTTATGAAGAGAATCGTACCGTAATCATGTAGTTGCAGAAATCAAACTGATCCCTAAGGACGGCTCCATGACCAACGCTACCGATGAGCAATTGCTCCTCACTTGTCGCCACAAGGACTTCTCCACATCCCGAAGGCTAGAACAAGATATATTTTTATGTCGGAGTTTTGCTAATACATATTGTCCATCCTTACCCGTCGGTCACACAAAGTGCCACCGTAGCCACTGGGACAAATGCAAACGGAGCAGTTTCGAGGGTGAGGGAACCCCTCGTTTGCACATTTGGCCGATGTGGAGTTGTCGCATTTCGCTTGAAAAATAGACTTTTTCTAGTACTATCGAACTGTTTTGCAAAGTGGTCGTCCTTTATACCATTGCATCCGTAGTGTTCATTGATCGTGTAGATATCGGAGAAGGAAATCAATCCAGATCCCATCGTCTTTTGATAAAAGGGATTTGTTGCAATAATGGTGGGGTGTTTGTTAATCGACCAACTATGAAATGCGATAGCATTTTCAAACGTAGCAAAAAACCTCAAAACGTTGTACAAACCTTAGCTCTCCATAGTGCATAACGCTGCCGTAGTCATACGTGAGCCCATACACTTCGGTGTAGTTCCTGCCCATTTTTATGAACTCTTCTTTGTAAATTGGCTAAAACCATTGCATAATTCATCTCAAACAGTTCAATTTCTACTGCTTTCTCGAAGACTTACATCAACGTTTTTCCTGGCAATTCTAATGTAGCTGTCACGATCGTATCGCGACATTGTGTGGAAAAAACCCAAGAACGTGGCCAATCTCATGCACGGCCGACCCTTCCTAAAGCTTTTACCCTAAACTAGTGGCGTAAATGCTCGACTAACCAAAAAACAATGAAAGGACACTGTTTTCTTTGAAGGAGTTAATTTCAGTGTGTCGCACCGTCACGCACTCTTCACCGAGAGAAAGAAGCTGATCTCCTCCTTTTCGTCCAATGCTCGACCAGCATCCTTCTTCTTTCACCACGACCACTTTGTCCTTAGCTGCAAGTAACTAATGCAAGAAAGCAACATATCTATATAGTACGAGAGAGAAATCAAACCATTTTTGTCTTCAACGAAGTCGATACAGGTGGCATCACTCCATACCTTCACCCCCATTTTGAACACTTTTTGCAGGATGTTGTCTGAACTTTTATTACAGTTGGGTGAATTTGCAATGGGTAAATTTGAATGACGAGAATAGTAAGCAACCATTTGTGGACTTCCTGCAAAGTGGGCAACAAAGGTAGATGTAAAAAAAGTGAAAAGGATAAAGCTCTTGACGTTGCTAAATCCTTGAAGGATGTGACACGCATTCCTCTTCATTAAGTATCGTTTGGAGGTAACTGAATGCATGTCTGGCCTTTACAATGACCCGCGGTGGCCTACCGATTCATCGAGCCAGTGCTGCTTTCCTGAAAAGTCTGGTAGCAATTTGCCGATCCCGGAGGGGTGGAAGGCTTAGTGGGCTGAGGGCGCGAGGTTGGAAGATGTGTGTTGCAGGGCGCCTCCGACCGATGCGCCACACGCGCCCAGAGGTAGATATAAGGATAATGAAATGCACCGAAACGTCTACCATTTTTTAACAAATGCTGTTTTAATAACTCGTGAGCATCCCTTTGAGAAAATTGTGTGTTGCCATTCCCTCATTAATCGTTTTTTAGTTAAATTTTCTTCCTGCGTTTTCTAAAGACTTTTTAGTTATTTTCCGTAGTCGTCAGCATTATTGAACCTTTTTTGTTCTCTTCTCCCACTGTTTTACAAACCTGTTGGTCGAAACCGAACTGACGTACAGAAAATATAACAAGTAATTTTTCAGGTTGCTTTGAAGAAACCCTCCTAACTAAGGCGATCTGTCATTCCGAGGTATTGCAGGCCAAGTTGTCAGCTTCTTCAGTTAAGAAATGAAACAGTTCCTTAAAACTGACCAGATGTGTTGAAGGTATAGAAAAGCGCCGCTTTTCCATATCGTTGCCGGATAGCGATGGTCTTTCAACACCTGTCGCTTTCTACGAGTGTCCCTTCCAATGTACTTCACGGTATTCGCGGGTCGCCTCCCTGAACACAATCTACTATGGAGCTTTCGAGATGTCACACTTGAGATATCTCTATCAAATGTGTTACTGTCGCTGAACAGTGCCCGTTTGGAACAGAGTTTGCGCCCCGTCACATCCAGAATCAGTTTTGGATGTCGATTTGTCCACATTTTGATCGGTATCCCTTGATTTCGCAGTGAAATCCTATTGCGGAAATAAAATTGTGTTTGAAACTGCAATGATCTAGACATGGAAAGGATTGTGGAAACTCTATCTTCAGCCTTTGCTTAGTTTCATTTCCATGCTGTTTAGATATCCTCACATTTTCTGTCAGTGTTTGCATAGTGTCAGAAAAAATTGCTCTGCCAAGGGAAGATTGCAAGGTGATTTGTAGTCTAAAAGCCTTGGTTTTTTCGTTGGAGTAAAAAGGTTTCAAACAATTTCGAACCTTTATGAATTTCCTGCTTTTTCTCTTTATATTGTCGTGGCTTCCAGCGATGCGACCCTTTGTTTCACTGCCGATTTTGCTTTTGTCACATTGCGTTGCTACGGCAACGATGGTGAGTAGTGGAATGATTCTCATAACTAAATTGTCCATTTTCTAACGAATTTGGTATGGAGAAAGGTTGCAGCAGATCAAGCAGCAATCCCCAAGACCGATTTTCTTTTTAACCTCGGAAGTGACTGATTGACTCTTTGATAAAGTCGGTAAATCTAAATTGAAAGCAAGCACACCACTAGGCGCGCGAAGGACACGGAAACATAACGGAGGTTTTGAAGTAGAAGTACCCATCTTCGCACGTGAATTGAAAAATTTCAGCGCTTACGTTTTGGACTAGTTTCAAAAATCCAAAAATGAACCACAAGGAGGAGTGTCTTGTCATCACGCGTGACCTTGCACCAAACCTCAAGCCGATTCAATGACTAGACTCAGGCACATTCCTCGCCTATGTATTACTCTGTGCTGCTGCTCTCCACCAATTAGTAGGAATACTTGCGAAGAATAAAACGATGAGTGTTTAAAAGAACTTGTTTGTTATGCGAGAGCAAATTTATGTGTTTGGTCTTATTTGCTAGGGTTATGAAAGTGTTTGGCTGAGTAGACTGCATGTCATTTCGACCCTTCCAGGCTCTGAAGAAGGCGAAAGCGCCGTATCGTCAGCTATTGTATGCTAACAAATTCCACAATGTCAACTTCGAGTTTGCTTATCGAAGAAAACAGTGGATAATGGAAGAGGTTGTTGACACTGCCTGTCCTTTGTGCAACCAGTGCATATCATTTTATCTCTGCTGCTAAGTAGCAAATTAACAAGTTGATTGAGCAGTTTGTAATGAAGATATCTTAGAAAGATCTTCAACTACTACAATTACAGATACAATTGCCGATGGAAAATTTTAGGACACTGTGAGACAGGGAGAATTTGAGAAGCGTAGGTAGCAAATTTTCGCAACTTCACTGCAGAAAAAACAGCAAAAGGGAGCAAAAGTGAAATGCTGCTGGTGGTGCCGTGAGGGACTTGCCGAAGAGATACATGCTATTTCCGGCATTCACTGCCTCTTATGTGCAGCTCACAAACTATTTGTGCATCTGCCTCGCAAACTGTGTGTTAGCAGCCATGAATCTGCCTCGTACGGTGATTTGCTGGACGTTTACTAACCACTCGACAACACATTGTCCTTTTTATGCTGCGAATCCCGGTGAAGCGGGCCACTTCGCTGGAGCAGGCTTCAAATACATGGAAACTATAGATTTTGTTTCATATACTGTTCTTCTACGCTCATATCTTAGATCATATTTCATCCTTCCGGGAAAGTTCCACACTATCTACAAAGCACAAGTCTTCATAAAATGTTCAAAAATTCAGTAATTTTTTGCGATGCAATACCTACTAGCTGTGGATGAAAGCTTGCAATCTTCCCAGAAATAAGTGACCTTTGACGAGTGAATAGAGTGATTCCGTTCCAAATTCCACTCGAGTTTCCAAATTCCACCAAACTTTTCTTTCTTCATATACCTGCTTATGGTTTGCGGACTGCTACGGATTCTCATTCTGATTCACAGCACCGTATTTCTTCGCCAGAATGTTCTATGATAGACAAAGTAATGAAAGAGCTGCTATTTATATGTCGACCATGGCGAATCATTGTTAACCTGCTGAGATATTCTTTATAATTTTGACATTTTGTTCTTTTGACTATGTCAAAGGAAAGGCAATGAAAGAGATTTCAAGACTCTGATAAGTGAAAAGGCATTTTTTGCATTCATGGTTTCTCAACAAAGGATAAAAGGTCTAAAGCTCTCGGGATTGACCAATTCCTCAGGGATGCGCCATGCATTCGACTTCATTAAGGATCGTTTGGAGGTGACTGAATGCATATTCAGCCTATACAATGACTCGCGGTGCCCTACCGATGTATCAAGCCAGTGCTGCTATCCTCCCAGACAAGTCTAGTACCAATTTGCCGACCCCGGAGGGATGGAAGGCTTAGTGAGCTATGGGCGAGGGGATCGATTCCACGTGTGTGCTGCAGTAGCGCCTCCAACCACTGCGCCACATGCGCCTTTGGTTTCTTAAAAGGCGTGTTAAATACGTCATCGTGAAAATTTAAATGGTTTTCAATAATGAGTGGAATTACTGGCTAACATCTTTATAGCATATGCTCGTTCAAGAACTCTTGTGATTATGTGAGAGCACGTATTGGCAGCGACGATCAAATTAAATGAATAGCATGTGTTCAAATTGTTGGGCTTACTCGAGGTTGATGAATCAACTTTATTGTTCATTATTACTTATTACTGTTCCACTGTTATTCATTATTTTACCACTGAAGTTAAATGACGGTCGATTTGGAAATAACTGAATGGCTCCATACCATCTCGTTCTTGTGACGTATTTATACAAGGTCTGACAATAGATCACGATTCTTTTCTCATTCTCAGATTCCCATTCCGTAGCCCATAGCTCTACATGTGGCAGCAACTCACCTCACACCCACGCAGCAACATTCACTCTAGCAGTTGGAATGCCATCGTAGGCCCAAGCACGACCTTGTGCTGGCTCTGAGACGCGCTCAGGCAGTGGAGCTCTTGTCAGACTTTCGAAAGCATAGATGCTTTTGGATGAATCGCCTATAGCAACTATTCTCCAAGGTAGTTACTATTTCTTTACGTCGGTAGACATTTGCGGGCTCATTACATCAAGTGTTTCAGACGATCAGAGTTTTTAGCATCGTGAACAAACGCAGACCAGAGATACAAAGATAACCCAGTCGCGTTACCCAGGTTCAGGTGCCTACGATATACGAGTCGCTACGGCGTTCGCGGTCAAACTGTGAAGCACATTGTATCATTCACCTCTTCCACGCTCCGTAGGGCGGGCAATCCATTCTGTAGAACACCATCCTCAGTTTGTCAATTTCGTCGATTGTTCACTGTTTTTACCTAATCTTATTACCATCTGTTGCACTCCTAGAATTTACAATCGAAACATTGTAGTCTTAACATCGTCGATACTAGCGATATCTTAAATGGGCTCGCGGTGAGTGTTCGGTAGCGACGAGGTGTGTCCATGGGCGTTCTGTAGGATCCGCCACCGGTGTAACCATCCATGCCATTATATGATACACGCTGTAGCGTGTAAGGCCGCTGGTGGGCATATCATGCTGCTCAGTGCTGGACTATATGTCATATACCATATGGTTGCATCCGACAGTGCAAACTTCTTGGAGCAGACAAGCGTCATCGCACCTCACTTCGCCTGGCCGCACGCCGCAGCCCATCACCGATATCACTACTTATTGAGCACCTGATGATTGTGATCAAGTCGCCGTACATCGCCTTGCGTACATGCTTACAAATTATCTGGTCGTTCTACTATTGCTCATGCAGTTCATTATTCCTGTTTGACCACGATCAAAACCTTGTGAGCCCAGCTTAGGTTAGCCGTATTTTTGTTTATTCACTCTGCGTCATGTACACATTTTGGTAGGCTGCGTCTGGTATGTCTCTAGGCTGCCGCACCTGCAATTGATGATGTGGACGTAGCACCACCCATGGCTAACTACTCGCTGCACTGTTATGTTGTTATTACTGCTGTATTATTGTTGTAATAAGGTTGTATATGCATACAAAAGTTTAACTGCTCACGTTAGAGGCTGTTCGTGATGCGTGCAAAAGACCCGTGTAGCAGACGACTACAACCCTACACATCTCAACAGTCAACGTACTCAATCACCTCTCCATGCACCACATCGCCTACCTTCACAGATATCATTTCTGTAAGATGTGAGCACAGTAGTAGTAGTAGTCTAAGAGACTGCAGAAGAAGACATTGGTTACTTTTCCCATTGTCGATCTTGATGTAGTAATTCTTTCGCATGTGTGGAAGTGAGAAGGGGATTTTTGGAGAGAGGTATCTCTAATTGACTTTAAATGTCACGAATTGACATCGTCGTATCCCGAAAATGTCGATAAGTTGGTATAATCCTTGTGGACATTGTCAGTAACAGTGTAGGCTCTGCCATTAGAGAAATCAACAAATCCGTCTACGGTGGGATGTGCATCCTATGGCTTTCCTTCGTTTCTGCGATGAAAGAACACTTATAAAAGCGACACTGACTACATGAAGCTGTCAACGTTTGTTGCAAAACAAATCGGGATTGCGCCACAACCTCTTAAATGCTCTAAGCAATTACTAATCTCGAACTTCTAACTAACTTACTTCTTATTTAATTCTAACTTCTTCTCACTTATTTCTTTTAACTTAACTAACCAATTACTAATTACTCACTAATGATGTAACCTACCAACTTCGGTTTGGAAAGTGCTGTAGCCAAGCTCAAACACAAGGTTTTGCTAGCAAAACATGAGTTCTAAAACTCAGCAAGATAAATTCCTAAAATTCTGGAACGAATGAGTTCTTGGAAGGTATTCGGATTTCTTAGTGAAGGATTTTGTTGGAAGCACTAATCTAGATCCTTGAAAAAAAGTGCTGGACATTTTGTAGACGTCTAGAGAGCATGAAGCGTGAAACAGCGTAGCATAGCTTAATTCTTTTCAGACTCTGCAGCGCTGGCTATGCAACGTTGTGGCTGAGCGTTGCTATGTGGGAAGAATAGACTTTTTGGTCACTTTATTACCAGTTTAGGATGTATGTCGGATGAATCTACCGGTGTTTCTCACAAGTTTGTCACAAGCGCCCTTTTTTGTGTGATTAGTGAGAGAAGAGGTAATGAGCCGGTACGTTTTTAGTGCTTAGTTTCGGTACCATTTCGTAACACAGGTGTTTTCGGATAGATTACTTTAAACGTCCAGATATGTAAACCGGTTTTCTTTCGGTTTTTCTCCGGCAAACTTATTCTATTCCGACCATTGGTTCAAAAGCTCAATGTGTTTGTCCATTTCCTGCTGTGCTAAGCAAATTACAGAGCCCTCATCTATATCTGCAGTAGAGTAATGCTCGGAGATCGGTTACTGATGCTTCCACCTAAATGTAAGCTACAGAGATATCAAGGACACAAAGACATAATCGGAAAGATTTTTGAAGCAGAAATTAACCATCCTAGCACGGGAATCGAAAACACCAGGGGGAGGAAAGCCCTCGAAACATTCTGGATACATTCCAAGAATCCGAAGATGGACTTCAGGGAGAAATGCCTCGTAGTCACGCGTGATCTCACACACTACTTAGGACTGCTATTTTAATGTGAGAAGCACATTACGCTTCCATACGAACTCTGTGAAGTTGGTCTACACGGGAAATACTTAGTCGAAGACTCATTGTAAGCGGCGAGTGTGCGAAGAAGTTATTTTGTGTTTAATGTGATTGAAATCTTGGTTTAGTAGCGACTTTTTATTTGCGGCCTATTATTTTTTTCATGGCAGGGTAGTATGTGAAATATAACCCCAATGATACTGAGAGATTTAAAAACTCCGGGCCGCAGCTGTCTGTGGTGCGGAGCGAACGAGCTATTCTCTTTTCCGGAGCCTGACGTGTTCACCACCACAACCTTTTTTCTGGGGTTATTCACTACGACGCCATGCGAATCTTGATTTAGTACTCTCACTGTTTGCTTATAGAGGTGTTTGACTGGATTGATTGCTGTCAACCTGACCTTTCTAGGCTTTTATTAAGTTCCTGTTCTTCATGAAATGCTACTATGTGAAATATAACCATAAGGATGATGAGATATGAACAAAACTCGGACTCTCAGCTGCGCTTCGAACCTGCGATTACCCTGTCCAAGAGCTAACGTGTTATCCATTCACTCAGGCTCAGTGCGGAGAGAAAGACGAGACAAAGGCCACGGTTGATGTAGCTGGCAACATGTGAGCACCGGAAAGGATAACGGCGTAGTCGAATCCCACTTGACGAGCCGTGTTTTGCTCATTTCTCAGCATCCTGGTTATATATAAATATACAAATATACATACACACACATATATACGCATATGTATACACACAAATATATACAAAGTGCGCACGTTGTACAGAGGTTAGAGGTGCCTTCAATGAACATGGACGTTTCAACGACGCATGCTCAGCAAGCCTTTCATCCCATTCCTTCTGGGTAGGCAAATTAATGCTGGTCCTGTCTGGGTGGATTGGATCACCGTATCGATACATCAGTAAGCCATCGCAATCTATGTATAAGCCATAAATGCTTTAATAATGTTCATCTCCTCTAGTGATGCTTGATGATGTCGCATGCCATGGCGCATCCCATTACTCTTGTGAACATATAAGGTGGTGGATAGAACCTGGCAGTGATGACGATCATCAAGAGCACAGTACTGGTTCGATCTTGCTTCGGGTTGTCCAAAGCTCTAATCTCTCGGGGAATTTCTACAATACATTTGTGGGAAAAGTTCACTCTGTGCAATCCAAGTGGGAACGCTCTACCCAGGGTTACTCAGAACTCCAGTGAGGACCGACTAGAACGGAATTCAACGGCGTTCATAAGGAAGACGAATTCCTTAATCAGCAAGCGAATCTACACGCAAAATGTTGGAAGACCTTGGTGAATGACGGATGCGTTGAAACGAACTGAAAGCGGGAAGCTCTGGGATCCGCACTGTAGATGTGAAAGACGGGTTGTATGAAAATATATGTTCTGATTAGTATACAACTCATTCGGAAATAGATCAAATCCACAGAAGCAAGTTTTTTATTCCTCCTTGACCTCTTCCCCTTGACTTTTTTTCACAGGCTTTATTACCAACAGAACAATTTCGTGTGGAAAACTTTATCGAAGCTCAAATACGTTTGCTTCCTTAGCTAGTGTAACGATGCGTGAATTTCACCTCCATAGTCCCGCGTCTGTTAAATAAGATAACTGGCAGACGATTATAAGAGGACACAATGGGAATACTGGTACCCTTCTTTGAGCAAAATCTGAAAGGAAAGACTGGAAATGTTTTGAAAACGACTCGCATTGCTCTTACCTATAGCCTGTCAGCTTCTGATCCTCTTGAGCTTTGATCTCGACTCCTCCCTTGGGACATCCGGCCTCATCATAACCACTAGAGATCGAACGGATATCCACCTCGATTTTTTTTCCTTCGGGTGCCTAGAAGCTTTAGTCTGTCAACTCGCCGATAACACTGATTGAGACGATAGTACCGTAATCATGTAATTGCAGAAGTCGAACTGATCTCTAAGATCGGATCCAGAACCTAGTCTATAAACGACTGTTCGCTTCCTATGTGTTGCCACGAGATCTTCTCCACACCCTGGTGGCTGCAATGAGTTAAATTTTTGCGTCGGACCAATCAGACTACGCTTGTGATTACTCTTCGATCACACAGAGCGCCACCGTAGCCTCTCGGACAAATACATATGGAGCAGTTTCGCGGGTGAGGATATCCTTCGTTAACACACTTGGCAGATGTAGATTTGTTACACTTTTCTAAAGCTCTTTTTAGAGTCCTGTGTCATTTGGTTCATTTCGAAGTGAACATAGTCTGACCATTACATCCGTAGTGTTCGTTGATCATGAAGACATCAGAGAAAGAAATCAAATCAGATCCCATCGTCTTTTGATACTGAGGATATGTTGCTATCATAGTGGGCTTTTTGGTTAACAGAACAACTAAAAATTACGAATACATTCAGAAGTGTGACGAAAAATCACAAGCATATAGTACAAACCTTAGTTCATTATAATGCATTATACTGCCGTACTCGTACGTGAATCCATAAACATCCATCAAGTCGCTGCTCAATTTTTTCGAACATATCGCGACATCTTCGCTAAACTAAAAGTATGATTCTTCTCAAAGACTTCTCTCACTAAAGACTTCATAACGAGCTACGTCAACGTTTTCCATGACAATTCTGATGTAACCGTCGCGATCATATCTTGACATTGTGTGGAAGAGTCCAAGAACATGACCAATCTCATGCACACCTGATGCCACCTAAAAGCACCTATTTGAAATAATAGCAGAAAGTACACGTTTTGGCAGAAGAGGTTCACTAAACGCTCTATTTATTCGACTTCTTATGCTAATATGTCGCACCGGAGAGTTTTTCGCCTATGGAAAGAAGCTGATCTCCGCCACACCGTCCTATGCTTGACGAGCTTCCGGATTCTTTAACCACGACCACTTTATCTTTAGCTGTAAATTGTTAATACAAAAAAGGCGATATATCTCTTTCATGAGATGTGGGACGAACCGTCTTTGTCTTCAAAGAAGTCGACACATGTCAAGTCACTCCATATCTTTGCCCCCATTTTGAACACCCTTTGCACGTTATGATCTGAAAAATTTAACCATTTTAAATTGCACGCATACGCGAGTTTAAAAACACTGAAAAAAATTGTAGACTTGAACTCATTGTCATGGTAAGTTATAGACTTTTTACAAAGTGGACGAGTTCGATCTGACTGGAAAAATTTTACCAGAAGCTCTACCAACAACTAAATATATCTACTTTATTAACAGCCCTGTGTCAGCTCATAGGAAATCATCAGCGAATAACTCCCTCAAGCTTTAGTGTTGCACTCTTTTGTGCTAAACTTTTGAAAATGTTTTCATTCATTTCCTTTAATTCTTGTCATTGTACTTGATAAAGGTCCTCCCACCGGTTTACCACATCGTGGCTGGGAGGTGTTCCTTGGTGTCCGGCTGGATTTACAGCGGGGGGATTCATACCCCAACAAGACCTCCCACGCTGGGAAGGAGTCCAGCATTTCCATCATGAAGCCCACCTAAGAGTAAGCAAATGCCGGGATCCACTACCGTTCTGATATGAAATATGAAACTAGTCGTATGGTGGCAAATCTCCACCTGATCCACAAGGGCTGCGACTGCCTGTCGTGGTGATGACCTGCGCAGACTTTGGCTAATCTCCAAAAAGTGGAGAATATGCTGGGGGCCTGCACAACCAGTGAGGACGGGCCATCCAAGTATCTAAGCATCCAAGTAATTTTTGTCATTGGGGGGTGAGTAGCATGGTGGTAGTGACACCGTTTATCATTAGCACTTTACTGGTTAGACCCTGCCGCGGGCACAACAAACCTCTTATCCCTCCGAGGTTGGCATTAATGCCAGACTTGTGTGCTAACAATCACAATCTGCAATACGGCGGTAAGCACTCTAGCCCGGATATTTCAGGACTCTATGGAGAATGAGTCGACCAGCATTCAACGATATTTGCGACGAAAGGGGAAATCCTCAAGCAGAACCCGAAGGCACACGTATAAAGTTTAAGGCCTTCGCGAATGATGGACGCGAGAAAACGAATCAAATGGGAGAAGTGCCGGAATCCGCAGAATAGGTGTGACAGATGGGTGATGTGAAAAAAACTTTATTGTCAATACCAAGTGTTAGAACGAATTACTGTGCCTGAAAGTAAAGTTATTAGAATGTTCAGTTAAAGACGATATATAACAGTTCTATTGGAACTAACCTGTCGTATTGAACGTATAGAAAACACCATCTCGCCATGTCGTGTTTAGACCGAAGTGGTCCTTCAACACCTGCCGCTTTGGACGAGAGCCGCTTGGAATGTCATTGAAGGTTTGCTTTTTTCTGCTTCCTGTATACAGCTCAGAATTACGCTCTTAAAGCACCAAACAAAAGGTATTTTGTGTTTGATAGTTTGCGCAGGAGAAAACAGGTAGGGCAGTGGAAGTGTAGCGGTTTATCAAGAAGACTGTGCTGGGTAAACCACACACTGCGCTCACCATGTCTCTCATCTTCCCTTGGATGGGTAATTGGTACCACACTTGTCTAAGAACTGTTCATTCTTCACCTTCTAAGTAGGATCGCTCTAGTTCGGATATCCCAGACTTTCATTTCGACCAAAATTCAACGACAACGACGACCCTCAAACAGTAGTCGAACCCACAAGCAGAAGGTTCCACTGACTTTTGTGGAAGGTGGAGGCGAGGAGAAGAATCAAATGCAGGAAGTGTAGCTGTGAATACAGGTCATGTAAAATAAGCAAGTAAAAAAAATAGTGGTTACTCAGTCAGAATGGTTTTATTTTGGAACACAATTCGTCCTACGTCTCCTTCGTTAGTTTTGAGAACCGATCTATCCAAATTTAGCTTGTAATCCTTGGATTCTGCCGCAATCTCCTGTTAAATGAATGAAGTTATTTTCTGAAAATGCAAAAGAGAAAGACCTAACAACATATTCATCCTCTGGATGACTTTCTTTCGTAGCCCTTTGAACACTTTCAATTTTCTCCACCAATGTTTCCCTCAAGTCGGCTAAACTTTATTCATAAATACTTGATACGTGATACTTGAATCGCCTATTCTCACTGGTTGTGCGGGCCTCAGCACAATCTCCAATTTTCGGAGATTTACTGGTTAAGCCACTGTAGTTCGGCAGTCGCAACCCCTTGTGGATCAGAGGGAGATTTGCCACCATGCGATGTTGATACCAAGACGGCGGTGGATGTTGGTGTTCGTTTACTTTTAGCTAGGCTTCCTGATGGAAATGTCAAACTCCCTTCTCAGCATGGGAGACCTTGCCAAGGGATGATTCCCCCTTGTACATCGCAGTCCGAAACCCAGGAAACCTCAAAGCTACAATGAGGCTGTAAACCTTTAGGAGATATTCATGAATACCCAATGCAACGCGGTCACCAGTGTAAATGTGTTCGTGCTTCGGTAGCACAAGTAGTCGATTGCCTTTTTACCTCAGACTTTGTGAGTATACTGATTTCGACCTTCCGAGCATCTCGATGACCAGCGAAGTAGCGTTTTACTTCAGTGCAGATATTGGTTATGTCACAATGCGCTACTATTGTGACGACGTAGAGGAATGGAATAGTTCTCATCCCTAAATATTCTGATTTCAATGAATCTGAAACAGAATCTTGATGACAGCTGTTTTGTTGCTAGTCCGTTCCTCAACTGCTAATCCATTGACTATTTTTTTTACTTAATGAATGAATAACTTATTATTCAAAACTGGTATTGCAGTTCTTGGGATAAGGCACAAAAAGTGTGTAAGTGATGTGATAGATTGCTAGAGTAGATCTCTCAGACTTATCACACTCAATTGCAAACAAATGCGTTCTCAAATGCTTGATGTACTTTTTAAAATGCCTAATTCCGAAAAAAAATGATAAAGAATAGATGGAGAATTGGGGCCACAGTTGATGATGGTGATGTTGCTGACATGCACACCATTTCCGCCTTCGAGTGTACTTTATATTCCACTGAATTTCTTGGTGAATTTACGCACCTGCCATTCTCCGTCTGACAATTTTATGAATATTTATTCATGGCCCGACAACATATTGCCTTTTTTCTACAGAAACATCCCGCGGCGTAACCGTAGTTTGCTTAACCGACGGTAGACATACAGATGTGCAATGAATGTTTGTACTACAGGCCCTACTATTCAACATTTGCTAACATGGTCGTAGATTTCAGTACCAGAAAATTACCTGATCGTTTTCACTTTCCCACCTCGTTAACATCGATGGCTACAGTCGCACATATGGCGACAATGTCGTTGAGAAGCCTCACACTATTGGCTTAACTCCCAAACACAACATGTTTCCCGGTAATGAACAGCAGCTGAGCTGATATCCCAAGACTTCCGTACGATCGTATCAGTGTTATTCATTACAAGGAGCTAAGGCTTGCACTTCTGATCGCGAACCAAAGCCGACATTTGTTTTTCTGAGAGACAGGTGGATGCAGAGGATGGACTTCCGGTTTCTGCTGCGCCGATTTGGCACATACCTTCTGTGTTTACGAGGAAGTATTCATGCATGCGTGCGTGGGTGTGTTTTTCGTTCATGCGTGATTGTATTCTACGAGCCAGTATGAAATAAATGGGCCTCATTCTGCTGACCCCGAGAGAGCCAATGATACGGAAGCACTAGGTAAGATGAGCACGGAAAGCCTGCAAAAATCTCAAGGCTATTCTAGGCTGCCTAAATCGCAAAGGAGTAAGGTGACGATCTGTACCTGCAATGCACGCACACTTGCATCTGAGCCCTTGATAGAAGACTTGATCATGCATGCAAGAAGGATAAGGGTACGACCTCGTTGACCTGGACGAAACGTGAAGATGCCACCCATTCAACGCGGCCTTCGACGCCGGAAAGGAACTGTTTCTCGGAACATGCAACAACAGAGGAGTCAGCGGCTTCGGCGCTCTCGTCAACACGAGTTTGTCCGTGAACATCGATTCATTCGAATAACTAGCAACGCGAAATGGACGTTTACGATTAAGGAGACGTGGATCAACACCAGCTTTGACACTCTTAGTCGTTTAAGTGCCGACATGAAACTATGATGAAAAAGAACTCGAAGACTATATGGACAGACTATAGGGACAGTTCCTACAGAAACGACCACACATTCTTTGAGTTCATCATTGGAGATTTTAACGATAAGACTACAACCAAAGAACATCCGAACAACATTTGCAACCCAGGAATTACAATAGAACTAGGAGGATGAACGCTTTTCTGTGTTTATCACACAACGACCAAGACAATTCATAAAAACTCGCGATTTTAGAAGCCTCACTCTCAACGCTGGACGTGCAAGTCTCCCAGTGGAGACTGTCATAACGAAATAGACCACATCATAGTAAACAGGTTTTACCTAACCGATGTTGCTGTTGTCCCAAAGTCTTACACAGGATAGGACCATCGCCTCCTTCTTGCAAGATTTCGTCTCTCGCGCACAGGATAAAAAAGCGGCTACATCGAAAAAAAACGAAGCGCAAAAAATCACTATACATTGGGATTTATTCACGTCCGCTATTGGAAAGACGCCGTTGTTGGTAACATCGACGAAGAATGCGATCGGCTAGCCAAGTGTGCGAAGTGGTTGACACTATTGCCAACTAAATACATAATTGCAAAGTCCTATATGTAGGTAACCATAATATAGCGAATTATTAGGTTGAAAAACGAGTTCATTCTACCAGGCATCAAAAAGAATACCGTCAGTTCCAATGGGGCTTATGAGAGAGCTTGCAGAGCGTGATAGCGCAGGCAACACTCAATATCCATCTCAAACAAATTAGAACATCTATCGAAATGGAACAACATCAAATCCATATTTTTCAGTGTTTAATCTACATTTAGGCAGTGAAAAGATGCATAGACTTTAAAGCAGAGAAGACATACTGGCACAGTGTCGATCAAATGCCCTATTAAGGTAAAGTGGAAGTCAAAATCACAATGTTTAATTCTATTTACTAGCCAGTCTTTTTTTTATTTCTTATTTTTTTTTCATTTTCTTTATGGTAGGGTATTATGTGAAATGCAACCAGAACGGTGCTGAGATATGTGGTATGAAATACCATCGGTCAACAGGAATTGTTGGTAGCACCACTAGAGTAAAAAACACTAGTTGAAAAAAAAGCAAGGCAAGGTCCGCGGTTGGTGGAGTGATAGCACGCGAACCTCTGAAAGGGGTAATCGTGGGCTCAAAGCGCACTTGAGGTCCGAGTTTTGCTCACATCTTAGCATCCTTGTGGCTCTATTTCGCATAATATTTTCCCAAAAAGGAATAGTCAGTAAACAAGAGATAACATTGTAATTTTTTACAGGTATTTGTTTGAGTAGATCTGGTTACATTTTATGTTATCGAAGAATTACAAAAAAGGCTACCTGTAAAAATAATCCGGTTGTGAAAAACGGATTCACTCCGGCAACCAGGTTTTGAGGATCTCGTGACGATAAGCATTGAACGGACTTGTACATTAACAGCGGATCCAGCCCCAAGCGTCAGTTCGCTTTTATCAATTGCATGGCTTAGGTACAGTTATTTGAACCATTATCACAGTTAGAACTAAGGTCTAGTTATGTTAAAGTACCCAAGGAAAGAAAATCAAAGTAGGCTTTTGGCAATGTCCTATCATTATGTGAAGCTAGCTGTCCAATAAGACATAGTGAAGAAAATGGGGCGATCAGAATGGAACATCAGAATGCGGCAATAAGTTGCGAAAAGCAATGAATGATGGGGTGGTGCTCAAAAAAGTCTCCCTGTCAATAAGAGAATATACTGACCACTTCAGGCCACAGAATCATGTTCTCCCACAAAAGTTTTCTTGTCGTTATTTGTTCTCGGAGAATAACAAACGACTAAACACTAAATGAGGTTATTAAGTCGCACTTCATTCCCAGGAATGAGGTTTGTAAGCGCTGGGACTTTCACAAAATGAGGGAAATCCAGCTCGAACTTCATGTCTATCTCTCTCTTGCCGTTGAGTCTGCTCAGGGATTTATGGTAAACTAAAATTGTTAACGGTGACTGGTAACAGTGTAACATCAAAAAAAAATTTCCTGTGTAAACTAGGAAAATAAAACACGAATAGGATTGCTTTATTCGGAATCCAGAAATGACCGGATTAAATGAGAACAAATACAACATTTCGAGTCCACTTTGCCCGTTGTCCTCGTCGAGGTTTAAAGCAACAAAAGAAACGAACAGTTGGATACAAATTAAAAGAGCTGGAAAAGAAAGATTTGTTAGGAATGGGTGTTCAACATTGCTAAAGCTGTAGTTCTCATTTTCATCATTGACAACTTTCCATTCAAACTTCTACCCATCGTTCAAAGGGTCATGTAGAAATTTCACACATCTCCAAAGACATCGATTACCGAAAACAGAGTCTTAGGAAGACACGAAGAGTTACCGGAAACTTAACACAAAGGACACCGTTAGCGAAACTGATAAGGAAAATACTATCCGATAGTCCATACACATTGTATATAGAGAGCAAATGAAGATTAGAGGGGATTCAATTTGACCGTAATGGTCTTATCTACCCACTCTGCCTCTCCATTATTCTGAGGCATGCTAGTTATCCTCTTCTCGTAGAATGTAGCATTGTCGTTTCGATCCACGATCAAAATACTGTGTGATCTTGTTCCGTAGCGAAGGACATTTGGTGGGAATTTCACCATAATCGAACATAAGTTTCGATAATGTTCTTCCGCTAACCCCGTCTGTTGTTCGATCTGTGGATCTGGACAATGTCTAAAACAGTAGATTTAACGATTTCCCTGAATAATTACAACGAAGACCTTTCTAAATCTTTAATTCTGTTCAGTTTTCAATGCAGTTTAACTTTAGCGAGCAACTTCTAATCACTCTGAATGGACGGCAGTTGCAGCCAAAAATTCGAGATGGTAGTTTACTAAACGGGTCTCCCTTAGTGCATATTTATTAACTGTCATAATACGCTAAACTCAGAACGAATTGTTAAAAAGGATAAAGGATAAAGCTCTCGGCGTTGATCAATCCCTGAGGGATGTGCCATGCATTCGACTTTCACTAAATATCTTTAGAGGTGATTGAATGCATATCTGGTCTTTACAATGATTCGCGGTGGCCTACCGATGTATCGAGCCAGTGCTGCTATCCTCCCAGACAACTCTGGTACCAATTTGCCGACCCCAGAGAGATTGAGGGCTTGGTGGGCCATGGGAGTGAGGATCGATTCCACGTGTGTGTCGCAGTGGCGCCTCCATCCACTGCGCCACACGCGGATTGTTACCAGGGGCATTTGGCAAACAGGAAACAACAGTCTATTTTCCAAAGTTCCCACCAGTATCCGAGTTATTTACAACCCAGGTCACACGTATTACAAAACACTATCGAGAAGGTCAAACAGGAGTAGATAATTGCATTAAATCAACCCTGTAAATAACCTGATCTTTGTTAGTGACTTATTTAATCCCTCTTTCCAGGCCTTAATCAATCATTACTGATCATTCTTTTTGTGTTTCCAGTTAGGCCAGTATACTGCCAATTTTTCATCCATTTAACTCCATTGAATTTTGGATATTTTTACTTACTTTGTCTTGTCGGTAGCAATGTTCAATAGTTTTTCAATTATTTCTTGCACTTCAAGCCCATTGCCCAACAAAGCGACGAACTTCTCAAACAGTTTTTTACCCTCAGTCACTTTACGGAACGGCTTTTCAGGAGGACTATTGCTCCATACATAGGTGCCTGAAAAAAGAGGTGAACGTAAATTTTAAAACCCGTCAAAGTCCGCTTTTCATTCGTCTTTAAGACTTTCAACGAAAACAACCGAACCTGGAGGCCACATTCGTGGTTCGATAGGATCGACGAGCATACTGCATAACGAATACATTCTGTAGGATTCACAACCATCTCTAAAATATCGGCATAGTTGCTCCAATTAAGATTAGGAAAAGCAGTTTTGTCGCTTACTAAGAAGATCGCAACGACGTCTAATTTCCCGCGGCGTGGCCGTAAGACAACATCGAATTTTTTGTCCGACTCTTTATGAACCCTACAGAGGTCACACTAGACACTATGTCCAGCAATTTGGAAGATGCTCCCGATTTTCGTTTGTGTTTTAAAAGAATTCCTGCGCTTGTTTCATCTTTAATATACTGCATGTTCTTGTACGTACTCTACCACTTTTTTGGTGCATATAAAACTTGTGTGTAATGAAATAAAAACACTCGTCCACCGTCCAACCATACTGCTGTTAGCACCTAATGAAGTTGTATAAGTTCTGCGAAGAACTTTACGATTTTTACCTTTTAGTCTTTATATCCTCTCATTCCAAACGGGACAGACTCTGGCCAGGCTGACCTCGGCCAGGGAACCACAATGGCTAAACCGGCAAAACTGAAAAAACAGAAATTGTGCTGGGACCAGCACAACCAGTGAGGACGGACCATCAAAGTATCAAAGTAAACTATCCTCTCATTCCAAATAATACCCAAAGCTCATCACAGCGTATCGAAATTAGAAAACAACGAAATCCTTGTCAGAAATGACTCTGCGCAATGCATGTGATGCCAGTTCTTGGAAACACAGGTATTTCTGCGACTAGTCACCGACTACACTCTCCACACCGCACTCTCTTCTCCAACAACAACAGTCTACAGCAAAATAGGATATTATTTCAAAAAACATTAAGAAGACACTGTTTCATTGATGAGCTACGGTTCTACATCAGCGTTCGATGACCATCGATTGATTGCAATAAGTTTAGGAAGAAACTGCTGGACACCAAAATAAACCCCGGGAAAGATAATGACCTCTATAGAACTCATAGTGGCCACTGCATCCTATTATAAATGACCTTCATTGAGATCGAATCGTCGTGGATGTGCTAATAACACATCGACTTACCTTTCTAGGCCTAGAAATTGAAACCCGTTGTATTCACTCGCTTTGTCGGCCAGTTCATTGAAAAATTCATCGCATGAACTCGAACGTTTCAAGAAATCATTTGTAATTGCGCCTAAATTTGTACAGTATCTTATTTTCCATCCTTTTTTCCCTATTCAATACTGTAGTTGAACATACAAAACAGTACCTCTGCTAGGGCAATTCTTCTTCTTCATCTCAGCGGATTGTGTGATAGATAGAAGAATGCCAACTCTGCCAGATTTATTCATACCGAACCAGGTTCCCCTGGCTGCATCCTGGAGATCGATTCCTAAGAGATTCTAGTTTCAATGCATAACGCTGAAAAAAGAAAACCTTAAAAAAAGTTAGATATATGTGGAAGAAAATATTCCCTATTTTATCCATTATCTAACTTCAAGGTTTAGCTTCAACATTCTCCTTGAGCGGCCGATCACATTTTCATTTCTACATTCATTTCTGATTTCGCTTTTAACACCGTGTCCGAATCAACTAAGAAAAAGATTGGACAAATGAGACACTGAAAAAAATACTTCCCTCAGGTCCAAATCGCGGTGAAGAAAACGCCCTTGCACGGTTAAGTCAGGACTCCAGGAAAAATCAAATTGCCCAACTAGCAATAGGCCAGCCTCAGTACCCCACACACTGGGTGCTCCCGTCTATGACGTCAGGCTGTGAGACGACCGGTGAGAGGCCAGAAAATCTCGGGTTAGGCAGGACGTCGTTGGAACCAGAACTGAGGAACACACGACATCCAATGGAGACTGTTTCTTGCCCTGCATATATAACGCCAGAGCACTCTCCTCAGACGCTGATCTTCGTGCTCTTCTTCAAGCCATAGATAGCATCAAATTCCATTTGACTGCCTGGTAAGAAACAATAACCAAGAAGAGTAATATACGCCAACTAAACAATAGAACCCTTGTTATCTGCGGAGAAAAGGTACCCTCACGAAATTTCGGTGGCGTAGGCTTCGTCATCCACTCGCTCGTTTTCCATCGACGCATACGAAATCTTTTCCCTTGGTATAGCCATCCTCCGTCTTCAACCAACGCGTCATAAAAAGACTGCTATCATCAACTGCTACTCACCGACCGATGCAGCTGATGACTACGAACTGGATGTGTTCTACTATCAATTGAAAGAAGTTATCCGCAATGATAAAGCGCATGATAAATTTGTTGTCGGAGACTTCATAGTCAGAATAGGAAGGGCCAACGAGAGTGAATAGAGGGTCAGAAATTTTGGATTAAGAGAAAGAAATGAGAGTGAAAACCCTCTCGTAGGACTCTTGTCTGCAGCACTTCTCTTCCATGAAAACTCGTTTTTCCAGAAGAAAGAAAGCCGCTGCTGGACATGGGAGTCTCCTAACGGCACGATTCATGCAAGGATCGAACATATTTGGCACATTGACAAAGACCCAGCCGAAAACTACGAGCCATTTGTCGAAAAACCGAAAAGCTGTCCTGAATTCACCTGTTCCCCAAGCAAGAAAATCCAACCGCATCTCCATTACCAACCACAACGGAGTTGCTAAAGACAAGGGAACTCAAGCTTGATCCTACTGAAACACGTTTGGTACAGCTAGTAGTAAGTGCCAGCTATGGAAGATCTTCGTAGGATCAAATAGTTCTCTACAATCCTGTTGACCAAACACGAGGTGTTACTTTATTCTTTATTACGGTAAAGCTGACGTTTCGACGAATTTCGCCTTCTTGGGAGCACGAAAGGGTCAACTTGACAGCAATCTAACCTACCAAACACTTCTATAACCAAACAGAGGCCATACTAAACCAACATTCCAATTGCCTTGAAAACAAAACAGTTTCTTCGAACATCACCATTTTCTAGGAGTCTTCCACTGAGTATTTCACGTGAACACCAATACCACAGAGTTCACACGGAAGCGTAATGAGCCTCTCAAATTAAGACACCAAGCTTAAATACTGTGTAAGATTACGCCTGATTACGAGGCATTCCTCCTAGCGCATCGTTTTCGGATTCCTAGATATTATCCAAAATGGTTCGAGAGTTTTGCGCCTTGGTGTTTCCGATTCCTCTGCGGGGATGGTAAGTTCCATAATAGTTCAAAATCTTCCTCGTTTCGCCTGTGTCCTCTGGTCGCCTATTGGAGCATTGGTTTTAACTTTAATTTTGCCGACTAGGTGTTCTTTTTTACGGAGGCAAAGTGGTCTACGCGCTTGACCAACGTATTCGTCTCCACACGTTTTGCGAGAGATTAGGTCCACCGTATCCGAACAAATGCAATCACCGTCTCTACCGTCAGGGTCTACTATGCAATTTTGCTTTGTACATAGACGGTCACATAGGCCGTTGAGAACTAGTTGACGTCCAACAGTGCTCGGTGGTATTTCAATCACTGTTATCGAGTTCTCCAGACCGGCCTTTCTTAAGCAACGTTTTACGGCTGCAGTTCTTTTGTTGGAAATAAAGGCCAGATTAAACGGGACCGTATTACCGCTAAAATTGTCTTCTAGGGACCTGGGTTTTCCTTTACACCTATCCTGAGGAGCAACACTTTCGTAGCCATTGGAAAATCGTCCGATATGCTTGGTGAGTGTACACTACATGCTCTTGATCTATATTATCCTGTCGCAAATATCAAGTAATGTGGATGAGGCACCAACCATTTGATCAAGCAGCATTTCAAAAGCAGTTTTCCTGCATGGACCACCTTTAAACTGTGTTTAAAGAACCAGATCATAGAAATTTGTCGAGTGTACCTTCTGCCTCTTATCTTGACATTATCGACAACGATTAAGCGTCTGTGTGCGTCGAAACGAATGTAATCCTATCAGCCCTCGTCGACCAAGGAGTGGATTCGTACTACATGGGAACTCTATATGACTATTATCAGAACTGCAACACAAATATACAGCTTTTTCATCGACTGCTCGCCATATACGGAAAGAAGTTCGACATGGCGGCACAATATCGCCAAAGAATTGGTGCTGCATGCAGTGGCTAATGAAGTCATTCGATTGGAGAGAGAGCGATATCATGATCGATGGAAAATTCGTATCAAATCCTCATTTTACTGACAATGTCGTCATCTTCTCAAAAAGTACCAATGAAATACGACGATCAGTGGACTCAACGAAGTGGCAAAAATGATCCGACTATGCATAAATCGAAAGAAGACAAGACCCAGTTCATGAAGAAACCCATGCTGCGAAGGCGAGCAGTCAAACTGGATGGCTCTCTCATTACAGAAATCAGTCGTGCACCTTGGGCCTTCAGTGAGTATGGGGAACAACATGAAGGAAGAAGTAGAGAGAAGAAGGAAAGCAACTTGGGATGCCGCATTCGGGTCTCTCAAAGGAGCCACCGACCGAGTGAAGGACCCGAAAGTGTACGCTGACCTTTTCGATTCAGTGGTCTTCCTACGGTACTGTTGTGTTGCATAGACGTGGGTTGCTAGTTCAGCAATGTCAAGAATATTGCTTATTGTTGGCAAATTGCATGAACAATCTATATATGCTATTATGAACTGCCCTTGTTGAGCTGATGAGAGGTTGGTATAAGTTGTTGTCGATGTTGTTGCTGTTGTTTGATATAAGGCTATTTTTATATAAAATATGTCCAGGCTCTGAGGAATGCGAAATCATCGAAAGGTCAGCCATCCAAGAACAGCAACAACAATGCATCAGCTGAATAAGGGCAGTTCGTAATAACATATATGGATATATCGATGTTTTATAGAGATTCGTTCCATGCTCTCAGTGAGCTCTTCAAAAAATGTTTTCTGAAATATAACCGCCGCACACAATATGTAGCTGGAATGGTCTGATCTTCGAGATCCATCTCATTTTCGACACCCAGGAGAATACACATCGATGACGAAATACGGATGGGCCGGTCATATAATGAGAAGAACAGAAGATAGATGGACGAAAAAAAAGTGCAGAGTGGACTCTACGAGGATGCAGGAGTCCTAGGAGTCCTCTAGGACGACTACGTACACGTTTGCTGACGTGTTCTTAACTAAAATCCATCAGCTCTACTCGCAGCTGCCGATGTTTTACAAATCACGGTATGAAACTCGCACTTGGAACCACGCCCGAATGAAACCACCATCACGAAGAGTGATAGGAGACAAACAAACTTATGGAAAATGTGAAAATGTGCTGGGATCCATCCAACTCGCGAGGACGGATCGTCGATGTATCCAACTAGGTAAGTGTTATCTAACTTCATAAGATAACTCCACCATGGACAGCAAAGATATAATTGTTATTGTTTAGTAACGGCAATTTATGATGGCATACTAAGTATGCCGTCGTTCTTTTTTACATCACCCTTTATCACATCTATTGTGTGGATCGTAGTACTTCTCGTTTTCGATTCGTCTCCTCGCATCCACCATCCACTGAGGTCTAAGAACTTTTCACGCCTTGGTTCGGAACTTGCCGATTAAGGATTTCGTTTTCTTTATGAACACTGTTGAATTCTAGTCGAGACGATTCTCTCCGGAGTCCCGGAATAGCACGGATAGAGCATTCCAACTGGATTGGGGCCAGCGAACTCTACCCTGGCAAGTCTGGTACCAATTTCCCGATCCCGGAGGGATGAAAGGTTTGGTGAGACAGCAGCGAGGTCGAACCACCACTTTACCCTCTGATAGAATACACCACTAATCTCTCCGCTATCCCCCTCTTGCTATGTCGTTTTAGAAAACCAAATATATTAAGTTAATCGGACGCAGAAATTTCTGAGAATCATATATGTTATACTACTTAGGCATGGGGAAAATTTCAAAATATTGGAACGAAACGTTGGATGCAAAGTGTTAAGACCAATAGGTAGAATAAAAGAGCCTAGAAGCTGACCGCTGAGCACGCCATCACGCCAGTCCAACTCCAGCGTCGGTCTGTCGAGATTCTCGTCGCGATTGTTCAGAATAATCAGCTTGTACTTCGAACATGGATCATCACTTATGAATATAAATGTAATACACATCGTCTCCTGAATATGTAGATTTAATACGTTCAGCGTCCCTTAAACAAGTACAATATATGACGGACTTCCAAAAAGGTCAGCGAAAACGAAACTACGGTGAACAACTGTACATTATTTAATCATCATAATACGACCAACTCTTTAGCCTTGAAAACGTTTAGAGAAATTGAAAATTTGGCCCAAAAAACCTGCGACAATGAGTAGGGATCTTGTAGGAGGAATCAAAAAGAAGTTCAAAACGGACAACATCGAATAAAAACTACATATTATAGTAATTCTGCTGTACTAAACTAAGACACACAGCGAAGGTCTAATTGCCGAAAACGGTCACAAGTTCAAAAACAGCTCAGATCTCCATCGGAAAGGTCAAGCAAATCTACGCTATGATAGAATTCGGCAAGTTACCTGCTGATACTGCCATGCTAAAACAATAAAAATAAAGGATATTGCATGGAAAAGGCAATGTCTTTCGGAGCCGTCGATCGTTGAGAGCATAATGCTCAATGAAATTTCAAAAAAAAAAAATGTAATTACCAAGGAAAATAAATGTCAAACGTACCATATTTCTCTTAACTCGAGAACGGCGCGTGTAACGCAGTGGTCGAAGAAGCCCTGCAAAACATATGTAGTGGACTCTTGTGTCCCAGGCTCATCAAGCCTTCCATCCCTCCGGAGTCGGAAAATTGGTACCAGAGTTGTCTCGAAGGATAGCAGCACTTGCTCGACACATCGGTAGGCCACCGCGAGCCATTGTAAAGGCCAGATGCGCATTCAGTCACCTCCAACTATACTTAATGAAGTGGAATACATGGCGTATCCCTCAGGGATCAACGGCGACAGCTTTATGCTTTTATCCTTTTAATTGGATGAACGATAGGAATGTATCCATCCAGCTCGGTTGCTTGGAAGAGTTGTCCAATAGAATAGACTCCCACCATGAAACGAGTATGAAGAACTTTAGCTTTAGAATTCTGATCCATGTCTCGGCGTACGTCCCGCCTACGTGGCACCACTCAGCATCTATGATAACTCGGATCTAAGCCAAGAACCTGTTCAACCTACCGCAACTCCGACGTCACAGACTTTACAGCACCATTTCTTGTTTTTGACAGATTGCGTTAACATGGATTCCGCATCGCTTAATTTTTATGCTTAACCTGGTCAATTCCGAATGTTCCCCTATCCAAAGCGCGTTGAACAACATCAGCCACATATCTTTGTTCTTTTTTCTTGTGCTTGCTGTGATTAGCACTTTGCAGTCAGCAATGGCCTGTTCAAAAATAAATGACTGCACAATAAATGACTTCATTCTGCCCACTGTCACTTGTGTGTTCACTCCCATTTCTGAAAATAAGAATCCAAAACGTGCACCAACGCAGTCATGACGAATCCTTTGTCTTATATGATATGTTCTTGTAGAGTGAATCAGTTTTTTAAAGCTTTCAGTGGTTTCGTATGGTCATATTTCACATCGTTCCGCCATTAAAAAAAGGAGTAGGCAGTAAACAAGGGTTCCAAATGGTGATAAACGCCTGTGTTTAAGGCCAAAACACTACCGATATGGCGAGATCGGTACGTACAACTACTAGATGCCCCAAAAACGCTGTCGTTTTTTGGCCCCTTACTTCTAATGCACTTACTTTGGTAAGTTGGCAGATGTTTGGCAATTCCTCACAGGTAGTGCAGCCCTAAGCACTTCCTGTATTTGTTTTCTATTCCTGCAATTGTGATCCTTTGAGGTTATTTGGTTACTGTGCGGATCCCGGTAGCGGTTTGAGCTGCTGCCTCCCTCACGTGTAGAATTCCCGTCGACTCCCGTTATCCCTGGAAAAGCAAAATAACCTGCTGGGGATTCTAAGGCTTTCACTAGGGGTCTTTCACCGGCTTTCTTAGGCTGCAAGGCTTATGACCTAGTGAAATGGACTATTCTAAGGCAACAACAATTCATGTCATTGGTCAGCTAACCGGACGAAGACGACAGATCTATTAATACCATATTAATATATTAGATTATATATCTATATATTATTATACATTAATATACATTACAATGTACTAATATAATGATCCATATAATATATTAATGATCAGAACTCATATTAAACCTTCAGGTATTTCAAGGAGTATTTCGTTTTAGCTGGTTAACTACAATGTTATACTACGTAGTGCGATCGATGTTGGTAAACAAACTGGTATAGGTGAAGAAAAATCGACGTACATATATTGAAACGCAGATGGACTCAGGAAAAGGCTCTTTGCGTCTGCTTTGCTTGTTCATGTGGCCCACAATTAGTTGGCTGGAACACGCATGAGAGTTGATTCAGAATTGCCTCCAATGGATAGGCACAACGCTCACTCTCGATCTCGTTTCAGTGATCACGGAAGATCTTTCGGTTCACCACAATTGGGTGGGAAGAGTACATAGTGACTGCGTAAAAGTAGAAGGAATCTGGTGACGACATTAAACGCACCCATGCTAGCATCGGAATTTCTCATTAAGGATGAGACGAAGCAAGCTACGAGAATAATGTTCGGCGTCACCAGATAATGGTGGATATGAAGACAGATTCAGGAGTTTCTTAGAATATCGGAGGAGAATTCTTAATCGGAACTACGGTAGCATAAAACTTTGTGGCGTTAACATCTACGTCACCACGAGCTTCGAAATGAAGATCTATATTTACAGCTAACGACTCCTATTGGTCGGAATGATTCAGATTGATATGTTTACGAAACAACCAATGAAAATTTTAACAATATTCGTTGCTCACATGAAGAAAACAAAGTTGAGACAATCAATACGGTTTGGGGCCCTACAGTGATCATATCTTCTACAAGGACTCATCATTGGCTACTTAGATCCCAAGTTCTCCCAGGAAAACCCCCGGAAAAGCTCTATTGGACTCATGGTTTGAAATGAAAAGCAAAGAGTGAGATTCTGTTTAAACTGATTATTGAGATTGATACCCCATGATAAACTCGTAATTCCAAAATCACTTCTTAACACTAGATATGGGAGTTTCCCAAGAGACAGTAACATAAAGAAGTACAATGATTGTAAATCGAAGGTTTCGCGTAACCGTTATCGCTGACGCACCAAGGTTTAAGGTGTCATAGGAGCTTCTTCGGAGCAACATTTTTTTTTGCACTAAGAAGGAAAGCTGCAAAGGTCAAAAGTGATACTCCACAAGCACCGGAAATACGAATACTCTATTTTTAAACAGTAAAATACTGCTGTCTACTCTATCAATAAGGAATACGACCTGTTCATTCAACATCTTCCTTTAACAGTGCTAGAATAGTAAAGTTGAAAATCTTCCAAAGACACTTGTCTCCACAAATTGCCAAGCTTGCACAACAATTTGAAATCCCACAATGACAAGCACCACCTTTCGTCGAAACGTTTACTGTTCCTGAGTATGCGAATTCTCCTAGATTTCACCACATCATAAGTATAGCTACAAAATGCAATCGACGCACGAGAGGCGCGCTGATTAGAGATACTGTGTACTATAGTCCTTGATTCAATCCTGTGAATGAGATCATCTTACCCACCAACTATCCGGAGTCGCCAAATGGGGATACCTTGCATGGTAGAATAAAAACACTGACCTCATACATCGGTACACCGCAAGTCATTGTCTAAACCAAATATAAATCCAGTCACCTCCACAATATTAGATGGAGTAAGATGCTGATGCATCCCCAAAAGCCAAACATTTTATCAACACTAATACCATCGAACGTTTTATTATCCCATGACTGGACACATGGTCTCTCACAATGAGGTAGACTACTGGTTCCGAGACTGTCCGACATACCCTGATGTGTCACGTGAAACAATGTCTCGTTTTTTCGAGAAATATGTAAACACATAGATGGAGTCGTTGGTACTTCTGTGTTAGAGTCACACCACATAATAGACCACACAGCATAAAAGTTCAGATTCACCTGCAACGAAAATGAAGCATGTCAGCCTCTAAAAAGACTGACATTCCACATAAAAATCCATCCCAGCAACATGTTCTTAAAAACAGTTCACAATGTCCTCTCTCTTAGAAAGCACATATCTTTGGGTTAATTTTATGGAAGTGGTTCGTAACATCGTAGCACTTGTACGGGGAATTCTTAACGAACGCATTATGCATCATTAGTTCCAAAAACTACATGATAAGAATGAAGACAATGACAGCGGAAGATGAACTATGGTTATCATCTATAATGACCACCTAAGTGCTAATTGTAACACACCGAGTACAATGCGATAATCTGTGGAGAAATCAGTTCAAGTGGGAAATGTTTAGAAACAGAACAGCATTCAAAAAGAAAAGCAAAAACAGATGAAATCGGTCCCACCTTAACTGAACAGAAGGCAAAGCGATTACTTCTATAGAGTCTGCTCTGTACTTGTTTTATACAACAAAAACAGTGCATTAACTTCGTATTTTGACGTGCCGGATGTTGGTTCGACGAAACAACACAGTGCAAACAATAGAGGACGGCTCTAGTAAACATCTCGAAGACGGGAAACAATAAGAATACAGGGCAACGGCTTCCCATGTCGAGCAGCTCTCCCGTTAGAGTGAAACACTTCGATTACGTTCGTCTTGTTTTATACAAAGACGATACATTCCGACTGATAACGCGTGAAAAAAACAGCCAGCGAATGAATGAGCATTGACGAAGTGTAGGCTAGAATGACTCACAATACACCTTTTATCTATAAAACATTCAATTAAACCTATTAGTTACTTAAATAAATCGATGTCCAGATCGAAGCTAATGTTGGCAAGGCCACCAACTACAACTCTTCTATATTCAAACGGCACTGCAGCGATTTTATAAGCCTGTCTGCAGTTGTTCAACACTCTCTGATTGGGTATTGGGTGCCTCTCGGGATCAGAGTAGTGAGGTCTTTTGTTTTCATATGTTTTGATGATAAGTACCCATTGTTGGCTTTCTAAACTTTGGCATGATGATTGGATGGATATACCCACAGATGTTTTTTCGGCTCTTCTACAGTCGAAATGGACCTCAACTCTTAGAAGTGACTCAGAACTCCTACTCCGCTGGGCGTTCTAAAAACTGAATTGCAGAATATATACATCTGTTCAAACGTCCACTCACGGTATGTTCGTACACATAGAAGGTATAAAGGAAAGTGTAGGTGTCCATGCAATAAACTTATGTGCCTCATAAGGCTGGTGCAAAATATTAGTTTCTGCTGCGCCTTTAACCCTCATCGGTGGGTTGTCTTAGCCACCCTTGCAATTAAAGAAGCTGCAGGTCTCTTAGCGACGGAGCCCCTTATAAAACAACTTTGATACATCCATGATCTTGCCGGTTTCTCGACAACTACCGACAGATTCCCGATAACTCAAGAACGTTAGGTGCATGAGACAGTACGTACCTATAAAACAGACTTCACCCCATCACTCTAAGGAAATTTGTGCCTTTCATAAAACATTTTTTTCCATCCCATATTTGCTTACGATTACGTTTTCCAAGGAAACTTAAAACGAAACTTGAATTTTTGAAAACACCAGTACAAGTGCAACAATTGCAAGGGCAAACGATACTTTGCTCAACACATGCCCTGCTGGCCGACCCCCCGACCCATCCCATATGCGCCAAGAGCTCAGGAAGTTCAAAAATTCCATTTTGTTCAAACAACAAAACTTATCTGACTGTCAAGCACTTTCAAATCCTATCCCTTTTTATCTCAACTAGTAAAATTCACAAAATGCGATCTATTCAAAGCAGAAAGGTGTCATCATGAACCACTTATGATTCATATGGTCTCGCTGTTTTTACTGTGATCACAAAGTTGTGTCCCGTCACAAAAAAGAGCATTTGGCACTTCCGTATGTTTGAGGACATTTAATGGTTTAAACAGGGATTTCGATAATAGCATAAATGTGAACTAAACTAATAAGCTTCATCCTCGAGACCACATTTTCGAAATCTGGTAACAGCATTACTCTTAAGCAAGAAAGGATCCCATCTGGTACCCATTCATTTATGTTCTCAAAGTTCTCCACACGTAAGAATTTTAACGTTTCTTTTGTCTTTACATAACTCCATCCTTATTCTTGTCACCTATACTTGATACTTGAATGGCCCGTCCTCACTGGTTGTGCGGTCCCTAGAATAATCTCCACTTTTCGGAGATTTGCTGCCTAAGCCATTGTGGTCCTCTGGAATCCCGAGGCTAGTCTGGCCAAAGTCTGCCCAAGGTCTTCACAATCACAGGCAGTCGCAACCCTTGTGGATCAGAGGGGGGATTTGCCACCATGCGACTTTGATATCAGGACGATGGTGGATCCTGGTATTAGTTTACTCTTAGCTAGGCCTCCTAATAGAAACGTAGGACTCCTTCTCAGCTTGGGAGAACCTGCCACGGGATGAATCCCCTATGTACATCCCAGGCCTACACCCAGGATCACCTCCCAGCCATCATGAGGCGGTAAAGCGTTGGGAAGGTCACCTATACTATGTCTATCATGTACAAAAGTTACTAAAAGTGCGCCATAAATCCAACTACCAAATGTAAATAGTCGCAACAACATTTCTTCTAAAAAACAATAAAGAAGTGTTAAGAATAAAAAACTTCAAAGAATGGAACCAGAAAAATAAAAACCTAGGTATCACAAGGATAAAGGATAAGCTCTCGGCGTTGATCAATCCTTAGGGATGCGCCATGCATTCGACATCATTAAGCCTCGCTGGAGGTGATTGAATGCAGGTCTGGCCTTTACAATGACTCGCAGTGGCCTATCGATGCATCGAGCCAGTGCTGCCATCCTCCCAGACAAGTCTGGTACCAATTTGCCGACCCTAGAGGGATGGAGAACTTGGTGAGGCTGGGACACTGGGATCAATCCCATGGGTATTGCAGGGCCCCTCTGATCACTGCGCTGTATGCGCCCTGCAATGTAGGAATGTCAAACATAGCATCAAGAGAGCTTTCGAATAAGACAAAAAAAAAAAGAATCTAAAGATGACGATAACCGATAGACTTGGAAAACTCATAAAATCCAGATTCATGGGAAACTACGTGGCCAACACCAATAACTTCACACATGACAAATCAAATGAACAGAATAAATCACTCACGTTCTTATGATCAATATTTGTTTAGCTACAATATTTGTTTAACACACCTCAGACCATGTGAGCCACTTATGGTTCAGGGGTGCCCAGATTCTGGATCAGCATAGGCTGTATGCAAGAAGCTCGACATTTCGTAAATTGTTTTTTGTGCTTCAGATCATTTTTTATGGTGCATTTTACATTTAATCGGCATATTTCCTTTCACTGAAGTTGTAAACTCAACCAACGGTTTACCGCCTCATCGTGGACGGGAGGTGTTCCTGGGTGTCGAGCTGCGATGTACAACGCGTAGATTTATCCCCATCTCCTAAGCTGAGGACTCCGACCTTTTTCATCAGGAAGCCCAGTTAAAAAACAAACCAATACCAGGATCCGCCACAGCCCTGGTATCAAACTAATCGCATGGTGGCAGATCTCCCTGATCCACAAGGTCTGCGACTGCCTGTGATGGTGACGACCTGGGGTAAACTTTGGCCTGGCTGACCTCGGTACTCCAGAGAACCACAATGGCCAAACGAGCAAAACTCTGAAGGAATAGAAATTAGGATGGAGCCCACACAACCGATGAGGACGGGCCGTCAAAGTATCCAAGGAAGTGAAGTTGTAAACATTAGGTGAAAAAACTGTTTTATACACTTCATAATTCACACTTTATATGGCTATTATTAAAACAATGTAAGCAGAAATGCTTCTTGCACTGGCTGCATCTAGTGTTGATTCTCTTGGCACGTTTTGCTGCCGTTCTGGAGTCGAAGTCTTTTGCAAAACTCTTATAACAGCCAATACAACGCTTTCGTGTTTTTGCTACTGGACCACTCTCTTCCAGCACATGGCGAGTTGAGGGCGAAGGTACTCTATCTAACAATTTCCATCTGAAAGGAGAGTCCAATGATTCCACTGAAACACTTGGAACTTACAAAATTCATTTGGTAAGTATCAATGTTCATAACTTTCTTGGCCTCAAGCGACAAGAGTTTCAAAAGCATAGGTTACACAATAATTTGACACCATCTCCCATCGGGGAGGGTCAGCCACTGGCAGGGTCTCTCACGCTCATGAGTCCGATGTTCCCACCAGGAAGCCCAGCTAAGAGTAAACCAATACTGGGATCCACCATCGTCCTGGTATGAAAGTCTTATGGTGGCAAATCTCCCTCTGATCCACAAGGGTTGCGACTGCCCGTGGTGGTGAAGACCTGGAGCAGACTTTGGCCAGGCTGACCTCGGGATTCCAGGGAACCACAATGGCTTAACCAGCAAATCTCCGATAAATGGTGATTATGCTGGGGCCCGCACACCAAGTGAAGATGGGCCATCCAAGTATCCGAGTAAATAAATAATTTGACAACTCGGTGTGTAGAAGTTTATCAACACACTGTCGCACAATGTAGAAAAAAAGCATCCACTAAACTAAACGATTTCAATCTCTGTGAAGATCCCTTTCCTACAATATAGTGGTGTCACTCACAGATTGCCAGAGCTCTTTAATAGAATGACAATAGAATGAGCCATATATGACTCACATGCGTCGATATATCCATGTATACGTACATGCAATTGAAATGCAAAAAACGGAATTTCAGATAATACTAAGCAGAATTTGGTAAATACATCATGTCGTTAACACTTCGAGCCCGACAGATTGATTTCCACACAGAAGGTCCAAAAATAATTGCCGATTCCAAGTTCAAACCAAAATATCACATAGTGAATCTTACTAGTTGAGCTCATGAATCATTAAAATTTACAGATCGCTGTTAAAAGAATTCAAGTTCCCTTACACTACCATGGTGTAATTTTGATCCTGTGGAACCCAGAAAACGGGTTCTCATCGCATTTTAACTGTGTTTCGAAAAGCGAAGCGATTGTAGAAGCGGAATTTCGTTCAGCGAATTGCGATGTTCCAAAATGCCGTTTAGGCTTGCGGGTACCGATCCTACATTAGAAATTTCGAAAATTTAAACTTATCCTTCAGTTCTCTACAAATTTTAACTTAAAACAACTTTTTAAAAAAGGAAACTATATCTTTGAAAAAAAATGTTCACTGATAAGCAAACCTAGCTAAGCTTCTTCTGTGAGTTTGTTCTATAAGTATATGATGCTGTAAACCCCACCTGTTTCCCACTTATCAAAGAATTATCAGTTGTCGAAAATAGCCTTGGACCTTAACTGTTAAAGAACGTTGTAACTTTCCGACCAAGTCCAGATAGAAACAACGCGCGGGTTTCCTTACTCACAAATAAATACGTTCTAATTGTTCTTTCCTTTTTTCCCCTCTCTATACCGCTCTTTCGAATGGATTCCAAAAACTACCAAATACTCGTAACTGCTCCGTATCCAAATATAATCATCTCAGCCAAATGTAACTAGCACACTCAATATCTAGCCGGAATGCGAAGCTCTGATCTTCGAAGTCTGTCACATCTTCGGGATCCGGGAGAATATACATCCATCGAGAAACACAGATGAAGCGGCCACACAATGAGAAGAACGGACGACAGATGGACGAAAAGAACTGTAGAGTGGACTCTACGAGAATGCAGACGTCACCAAGGATGGCCATCTACACGTTGGGCGGACGTGTAACCAAAGTTAATCAGCTCTAGTCGCAGCTGTAGTTATTTTTATACATCACGGTATGAGACTCTCACAAGCCACCACGCTCGAATAAAGCCACTACCATGGATGACGAAAGCGAGGGAAAGAAACGAATGGCAAATGGGCTGGGGTCCGCGTAACTCATGGAGACGGATCGTCCAAGTATCCAAGTAACTAAGTATCATAATTGCTCCATTCCACGGAAATTTTTAGTAAAAAGCGAAAAAATTTCTCGATTCGTTACGTTAAAATACGTTCTCAAATACTTTTCTGCTATATTAAATGAAAAGTATTATGATGGTGAAAAGGCTTCTATTTTTTAAAAAATCTCATTTACCTCTCATGCGAATGGAAACGCTTCATGTGACGATTATAGTTGAACATCCTATTTGTACGGAAGGAACAGAGCTCACATGCAAGGGAACCGAAAGAATTCGCCATTTTCAATATGTGATGCGTTTTCAAGCCATGTCTGAAATTTCCATGTTTTGGTTGTAATAAGAGCGGTTTTGTGTTACTATTAAAACTGGGATACATCGAAATATCCTGAAGTTTCTACTATATTAAATGTATATTAAATGTAAAGTTTTATAATGGTGAAAGGACTTGTATTTTGAAAAAACCTTATGGAATTCGATAAAATACTTCTAGAATCTACAAATGACTAGATCAGCACCTGTACAACGCCTTCCGATTATTAGCCAAGAAACCGCAAGTAGCACATGTAAGCCGATTCTCCTTACCAATTCCAATTCCGCCAATAGAGGCAGCGCAGACAACCTTACTGCAGGTGTCTCTCGCATCGTTGAGTGAATGAGCGGTCGACTCCTGTAATCGATGTAATTTTGCTGTGATAACTCTACTAATATCCACCACCCCAATAGCTAACGGCCTCATTGATTGTGGGCATTCGTAGGTTTGTTGAACTTCGAAGTAAAATTGGATGAATTATACACTTTCATTTGGAAGCCAGGCTTACAGTAACCATATGTAACTGTGGAACTCGGGGTGCTCCTTGTGGTTATCTATCGAAGAAAACTGCAAAAACGAAGGGCATTCTAATAAATGTAACATGCTATTCATATCGAGCTGAGAGATAGCATTGAGCACGCCTGACAAACAATAAAGGCGAATCGTTATTGGCGATTACTGTGCATTTCATTTACTTCGATAATTGGATGGGCTATCTTCAATGATTAAGCGGGCCCCAGCATAATCTCCACCATTCTGGAGCTTTGTTGGTCTAGCCACTGTAGTTCGTTAGAGCCCCAAGGTCAGTCTGGGAGTCTGCCCCCGGTCGTCACCACCACAGGCAGCCATCGCCCTCAGTTTGATACGACTCCTAGCAGGGCTATCTGATGGAACCGCTCGACACCTTCTCAGCTTAGTAGACCTTGCTGAGGGCACGAAACCCCGCCTACGTTGCAGTCCGAAACCCAGAAACACCTCCCAGCCACGATGAGGCGGTAAACCGTTGGGAGGCACTTTGCATTTCACAAGAAATAAAGATCAATTTACATTTCACATGCAAAAGAGAAGAACCATGATGGTAAAAAGTGCAAGGTTATAGTTTTCTATATATTTACCAAGTTCCTTTACAAACACACCTCATCAGTTAAGCTCAGCGATGAGAGGATTGTGTTATCCTCAACTGAAATGGACCGTTCAAACAACACATAAAACAACATAACCAATATGACCGACACCTCTACTTAGTCCTTTGTCGTAGACATGGGACCAAGCAAATTCGCGGCCCTTTTCATCATTGTCTTGGAAAGGAGTGAGGGCTGATTCAAAACCAAGCGATGAAGTGTTACTATAGACACCGAAAGAACAATCGCCCGCTATACGTTCCTGAAACAAAGAAAAGTGACAAAAAAGGAAGTCTGTCTTTCAAAGAAATTTACCAATATCCGTGAAGCGAACAACCATATCAATTAAACAATGGCAAGGATAAAGGGTAAAGCTCTCGGTGTTGATTTATCCCTGAGGGATGCGCCATGCATCCGACTTCATTAAGCATCGTTTGAAGGTGACTGGATGGATATCGGGCTTTTACAATGACTTAAGGTAGCCTAACGATGCATCGAGCCAGTGCTGCTATTCTCCCAGACATGTTTGATACCAATCTGCTGACCGTGGAGGAATGGCAGGCTTGCTGGGCCTGTGGCGCGGGGATCGATCCTATGTATTGGACGGCTCCTCCCACCACTGCGCCACACGCGCTCTATAGTGGACAGAAGAGACAATAATTAGAATTCGCAAAAAAAACTCGCAGCGCCTTGCATTCACCGACTGCAGTAATACTTCGTTCCTATTTCTACTAGCTCACTTCAAATACATTTATAGATAGACACAATATACCGATCCAATATTGGTTAGCTGAGATTCCTACACCTCTTAGTATTAAGGATTCCATGAGCTAGAAAACATCTGCATTGCATAAACATCCCATAGGGCTCTGCTATGTCGGCTAATGCTTCAACCACGTCATGAAACCTGCACAAAGCCACAGAGCGCTTGAGCGATGTCTTCTGAAATTTTACCGGCCCTCAATCATCTAGCCGGAGTGCGCAGCTTAGATCTTCCCTTATCTACCCTATGTTTGAATCCAGCAGAATACACGTCAATGACTAAACACAGATGGACCGGTCACATAATAATAAGAACAGATGACAGATAGACGAAAACAGCAGTGGAGTGGCGTCCACAAGAATGCAAGCGTCCTCTTGAACGACTAGTCAAACAAGGGTGGATGTGTCCATGGCGTACGTAACCCACTTGCCTTCGAGGTTGAAAGGGTTTTAGGAATTCGGAATGGCCTTGCGAACGGACAACTAACATGGACGACGATTGCGCGAAAAAGAAAGGAATGGTAATTATGCTGCAGTCCGCACCACCAGTGAAGGTGGTTAACATAGTTAAGTACTCAAATAAGTAAATAAACATACCACAATCATCTTCTCCGCTTTCCAAGCCAAAGTCAGCTCGACTTCTTTCTCAAATCGATGTCGGACATTGACGTACCTCATGGCAGCAACTGCTTCCGCTACGGCTGCTTAATTATGGATTTGGAGAGTCGTGAACTACTCCTTAAAATATTCTAAAAGGTCCCTAGATGACAATTTTTCCATACTTTTTTTGAAGGAAAAACCCATCACTTTTCTGCTCTCAACAGCTTTATTACTTAACAGCCGTCATTTTAAAACACCATTCCACACAAAAGAGAAGACAATGAACCCGTAAAACATTTGTGGCAATTTTTTCAAACATTCCAATTCGAATAACTGGACCAGCAACATCAAAAAGTGCTTTAACTGCAAATGGAAATCCAGAAAACTTGACCGATCCAGTTAACTACTACTCATAGTTCTTAAGTAAGAAAGGTTTTTCAGTAAGAAATGTTCGACTTTGCACTATAGCACCTTTCTTCCTTTTTCTCTTACAGAAATGTCTACGTTCCATTTTAAAGCTTGGGGACAGTGTAACGTGGTGGTTAGTGATACAGTTCATTAGGAAGCAAAGTGCTGGTTCGATGCCCTCCTAACGATGTCCTACAGTCCACATGGGAGCGCCCTAGCCCGCCCAACGATTGCAAGGAGAGTCAATACGATCAGAACTCTACGACATCCATGAAGAAGTAATCCTCGACCAGCCCTCGAAACAACACGTGGAGTGTTCGGACACACTTGTGAACGATGAATGCGAGTAAAACCAATCGAGTACAAGAAGTGCTTGTACCAGCAGAACAAATGTGATGACGGGCATGCAAAGAAAATGAATAAAACATTTTGTAATTTATAATCTACCACTACTTATTTAGCATAAACGCCCAGGGAGTGTAGAGGTTAAATATACAGTAAAACAACGCAATTATGGCGTTGGTTCGATCCCACTAAGGACTAAGCAAATATCCTTGTCCTCCATGTCTGGGTGGAGCTTCTTAACGGCTACTGCCTCTGTGATGACCTGGGAACACCCAATCGTAGCTACCCAGAGATCTCAGTAAGGGTCAACTAAATCACCATTCAGCAACAATCATGGAGAAGAAAAACTCCCCAAATGGCGGCGATACCCACATGGAAATCCAGTGATCGTCATGGTCGTCCGTTAATAGATCTAATGGCACAATTCCTGGAACCCTCACTATATGTGTACTGAGGCCATATAAATAAACAGAAAGAAATAAACTACCTGTCATATACTGGTACATCGTTAGCATCTACTTAAATCTAACAACTGTTTACAGCATAAATTAACACGACATCTTTATGCCTTCCCATATCAGTGGAACGATGGACGTAATAGTGCACCGGCCATCCAAAATATTTTAAATGGAAAAAAGCAGGACAATACAGGACGTCAAATTCAGTAAACATTGACCCAGAGATGAAAAGTTCGCGAAAAGAAATGTGGGAAACCGAGGACTATCGGTGACTTCGAGGACATGAAGATATTAGTTGGATATCCATTGAAAACTATTCCACGACTAATAGGATAGTTGGATTATGCACTGCAACAAAGTATTACCATTTAAAACTACTACGAGAAATAAAGAAGTGGAGTCCATATTTTCAAGGAAAAATTCAATTTCAAGTAAAACAGGACCAAGAGATCTGCAACTTGCTGTTAAATCGAAACATTGAGCCATTTCCAAACGTAGCGATCTGTTGTGATGAAAATAGACCTTTAAAAATGATATCCACTAATACCCCTTATCAAAATTTAATCGAAGAAATATCTTCCGCTCGCCAAGCAGATCCGTCCCACCCTTGCCATGCTGTCTCAAAAATATTGATCAAGAAAATGAATGACAACAAACTGCGTTATCTTCTTGACTGAATCCTGAAATCCAAGCCTCGTGCAATAGTGTGACACTTTGGGGAAAAACATTTTATATCATTCGGTTCTGCTTCGATCCTGCCGCGGGCTCACCAAGCCTCTTGTCCTCGCGGGGTAGGGAAGTCGGTATCGGACTTGTCGGGAAAAAAATTATTCTCTACATTTCAACTGGGAACACTTCCACCCAGCTATCTCAGGAGTTCAAGGAGAATCGAGTCTACCAGCATTCTACAACATCCAAGACGAAATGAAAATCCTCGAGCCGCAGTTGAAGCTACATAATAAAAGTTAGGAGACTTTCGTGGATAACTGATGGCGAGGAAACAAATCGAATGTCAGAAATACTGGGATCTACACAGTAGATCTGAACAAGGGTCGCATAAAATAATTACTTGGACACCTGGATCTAGTCTGATCCAGGTCTTCATCACCGCAGGTAGTCGCCATCCTTGTGGATAAGAGAGAGATTAGCCACCATGCGACAGTTTGATACCAGGACGGTGGTGGCTCCTGGTAATGGTTTACTCTCAGATGGGTTTTTTGATGGGAACTCCGGTCTCCCCAGCTTTGCAGACCCTGCTGCGGGATGAATCCCCCCGAAGTACATCGCAGCCCGACACCCCGGAACACCTCCCAGCCACGATAAGGCGATAAACCGTTGGCGAGTCGTATAAAATGAAATACAAAGAATAATAAGCAACAATACTTCAAAGAGCAAGCAACTACAACACTGTATGAGACTATATGGCAATAAAATGTACCCATGTTCAAGATATCTACTTTTACCTAAGGCATTTTCTTGTTCCTCGCTGCTGAGCGCCATAAATTGCTCCTGCAATATCCGCAACTGTGCCATAAACGCCTCCATAGCAAACGCTCCTGTCCAAGTATCCTATCGGACCAAAATCATAATAGAGTTGATCACGAAAATCCGTTTCAGATACACCAAAAGAGTAGAACTAAAACTAGAACGTGAACAAAAGCGACTGACTGGGTTTATTAAGACTTAATGATTTAAAACAACAATAAATTATGACATTGAAAAATGATAATTCTAAGTTTTAAAACAAAAAACACAGGGCTACTCGGTGATTATACTTATCGCGAATGACGTCATGCAACGCAAATGACTTTGGAATAGTGAGAAAACAACATTCAGTCGAAACATACAATCTAGTGGTGGCAACTCCAAACTTGGTTAAATTTAGCTCTACAGACAGACTTAAAACGAAAATGAACTATAACAAAATCTAAGCAGAAACGAATCCGGAAAAACGGTCTTCGCCCTATTCTCTACTTTAAATCGTCGTCGTTCCCTTCACTTCCATCCGCGTCAACCTCACCGCTTCCTTCAGGTGCATGAAGTTTCTTCATCAGACGCAAATAATCGTTATCCATGCTTCGCAAAACACCATCTTTCAATACATTCTGGAACTTTTCGTCCTCATGACTCTCCCAACAACCAATTAACTGCCGGCATACCCTCGCATCGTCAGTGGCCTCGAATTCAGAGGATTGCCTTAAAAAGTCGAACAATCCCTTAGCACAAATTTGTTAGCCAGAAGAAACCTTACAAGAAATCTACTCTAACTCACTCGACTACCCATTGATAGTGCTTAGCCGCTGCAACGGAATCTCCTAACGCCAATTGTACCAAAACGAGAGCTACGGCAAGCTGACCGACACGACCAGACTCCTAAAATATGTCGTTTGTATTTTGCAGGTCTTGAAAATGTTCTCCAAGATCGAGGTTAATCCTTTCTTGTGATGGTTTTGCGAATCTTAATAACGGAAGCAAACTGTCTCCACAAACAGTAATAAGTAATAAAACACATTTATGATTCAAAGTAAAATTCTCGAAATATCCCCACTTTCACATAGGTCAATTATGCAGCCCTTTTTCTTTCAATTCTGCAATACTCTAAAGCACCGCGAAACTCACCTTAACTTCGACGTACTTCTCTATTTCTTCACGTATCGCCTTCGATGCTTCACTGTAACGTTCCAATCGCAGATTTAGATGTGCAATTTGGCTCAAGAATTCACCAGCCAATTTTGACCGGTCAGACTGCTGCACGAGTGTAAGTCCTTTCTCGTATAACTAGAATGCGGCTGCACTGAGCAGATGGAATACCAAGAAACTATCCCGTCCACAATAACGAGGCTACCTTCTAAACAAGTTAGCTGATGTATATAAGTGAACCTTAATAGCCTTCTCCGGCTCGTTCTGCGCTACAGCTTTGGCAGCTTTCTCCACAGTCATTGCAGCTGTGTCCAAACTGCCTGACTCGGCATACTGAACAATTGCTTTCTCAAAAAGTGCAGAAGCTGCGGAAACGTCACCAGCGTCCCTCAACAACATTGCCGCACCTTCAAGATCTCTGCAAAAATGAACAACCTAACAGCTAGTCTTTTAGCACTGGAAATGATACTGCTAAATTATATCTCCTACCACAGGCATTCTAAAAAACACTGACTTAGCTGCATGGAACAGATTTCCGTGTCGTTCATAGTGTTCCGCTGCTTCTATCAAAACCTTAGACGCCTTCTTCACATCGCCAGCATTACGGTAGCACACTGAAGCGCGTTCCAATGCTGTTGCAGCTCCATCATAATCCGGCTTCAATTTGAGCTTCAATAACGAGGTTTGCAAGCTGAAGGGTAAAAGTAAGTTACTATAGTCACCGTCACTGCCATTTAGTCTAACACACTGACATTTGTTCTAAACAGCATGCACTGACGTTAATGATAGGTACATTCAGATCTCTTCGGATCTAAATGCTGATGCAGCTATCGTAAACTATTCCTCAATGGAATTGTACTATATTACGGTCTCTGTCCTATAACTTAAAGACCGTCATAATGAACAAGAAAATAAGAATCTACTTGTTTTTAGAATCATAAATGCTTCAACATTGCTTCCTCAATGGGTTTTACGCGTTTAAGCACTGCTAAAAAGACGAGGATGGAAGATGTATCTTATCCTATACAGGGTTTCTCCCTCCCTTAAGCTGCATGAAGGTCTACCGTATGTGGTCAAGAGCCTACACTCTTATTTCAACCATGTTCATCAACATGAAGTTACCAACTATCTGCTATAAACAATTAAGAGAATCGCATATCTTCTTTACAGATCACGTTACCTGTGAATTCAACAGACAACTATCAATTTCTCCCAAAAAACTAATCAACCTCTCAACACGACGGTGCTTTCCACACCATTTCTACAGTATAGAACAATTTCTACTCCAGGAGCGACCTCTACATAAACCTGGTTCTCGTTCTGGAAATTGGTCAAGGTCTTTATTTCACATAAGACTACGAAAAACCTACTTCAAACTTCTCAGAAATGTAATGATAAGTTCCTGGATTTCAATCAACGAAATCCAGATGATCAAGTTCAACCAAAGCAAACGTTGTGAGCGTTAACGGCTGTAAGATAGTAAAACTTCTGAGAAATAATTATGTTGAACTAAATGTGCAAGGACGTTGACTAAATCTTTGTAACTATTAGCAACGAGACGCCACCAATGCCCGAACAGGTAAGAATCCTCCAACATCTAGCCCGTTTTCCCTACACAGAACATTGGGATACCTATCACTTATGGGGATTTTGAACTCCATTAAGTCCTAGTACAGTTGACAAAAAAAAAATCCGTACTCCTTGCGTAAGCTATGACACTAAACACATACCACTCGGCGGCTTTTCGCTCACATTCCGCTGCTTCACATAACCGTGATGAATTGGACATTGAATGATGACAACAACACCTGCAATCATTACTAACTTCAAAGTGCCACCTGTCGCAAAACCAGTACAAAAGTTCGTGACATTTTCACCACGTCGGTACTTCGTAAGGACACCGAACACAACTGACACGTCAAAAGAACCGAACACGATCTACACGGATTGGGAAAATGCGCACCATATATCGTTTTCTTTCAAAGAAATACTAGAGGGAGTTCACGTCTCCAAGTTATCATTAGAGTTCGGGCAATTATGGCTGAGACAATGAGCAGGAGGAGACCAGATCAAAGCCCAAGGAGCAATCCACCGAAGAGGTACCCCAACCAGAATGATCAGATTGAATGAAACGACCACATCTGAATCCGATACTCACCATGTACCCAAAGTCTTTTGTAGATGATAGAGCTTTTAGACTGAGAAATACTTCTTCATGAATGTAGAAGCTTTCAGACTGAGAAATACCTCTTCATGAATGCAGAGGAGAGATCGAGAATTTCAGACGCCGCAGATAAGATGCTTGACAGATTTGTTGATTAACTGATATGCCACGATAATTGAATTGATTGTCAGAAGATAGAAAAGATTTTATCGACTACTAACAATAGAGCATAAATACAGTAAGTATCATGAAGATCAGACAGTTTAATGAAAATCATCGTTAACAGAACGAAGTAAGAAAGGACAAATATGGCCCTAAGCGTCATAGAAAGTGTTAAGAACAAGAAATGAGATTGGTAGATCCCGTATGTTGCCTTGATACTAGCTGTAAAAAGATGTTAGTAGAATGTGAGAACGGTGAGAATTGGATTCAAGAACGTAGCAGGAACAGAAAACATATGAAAACTAGAAGACGGAGAGGGAAAGAGAGGCATGGAGAGAGAAGAAGGGAGAGAGAGAGATGAGGATAGTCACTTCTCTCTAGGGACGAATTCCCACCCTGCGGTCTTGTGCTTCGTTGACCACGCGCTCAATCATCAACCTGCACATTCGCATACACTTCTCTTCACCGGCCAAGCTGAAATACAGAAAATAAAACTACATACACTATCTCTACAAGCTGAAAATAATGTATAGATATGCAAAACATACGAAATAATAGCAAACCTGATAAGCCTAGTCCCGGTGGGTAAGTTTGGTTTGGCTTCCCGCTTATATACCTGAACTTTGCAGCCACTATAGAGCTGAATCTCCTGAAGTGTTCGTGCCTTAGGACCTAATACTGCACCGACAACTGTATCCGGTACCTACAACAACGGAATGTAGCAGCGAAATCAATGAAGGCGTGTACCTAACGTACAGCTCTTTTTCTCAGTACTCATGCGATGAACGAGGAAGAACTCCAAAACTGTTTTCAAAACAAAACCATGCGGCTCTACTCTTTCTTGTCCACATACCTCAAGCTCAATCGCTTCATTTGATATGCGTCGTTCCACCATTACTGATGACGCAAAATTCTCACCGTTAGCCGCAGCGCCGGAACCGCTCCTAAGAACCTCCACCAGAAGTAAGTTGACGCTGGGATGCTAGGCAAGTATCTATTATCACTTGAAATACCACCCAGAGACTAGGTATCAATAATAATACCAATAGCTTAAAACCTCTTAATTTGAGCTCCAGACACAAATATTTGTTAATAGGAGACAGTCACCAACTGGTTTGAATAAAGTGTAATTGGATGGAGGATCACTTTCAGCCACATCGATATTGAATGCTGTATGGAAGCCGAACAAGCGACTAAACAATGTATGCATCACAACGGAATGCACTTCAGCAAAGGAAATACTGGCACTTCGGCCTAAATGGACGCCGAGAGAGCGAATACTCGACTCGAAAATGCTATGCTGGATGAGTCTGAAGATTCATCAGGATCGTAAGTCGGAATTTCAAATTGACCAAAGCACTGTGATGAGCGTTGATGTCAGGAGGTAATGCTATTCACGATGAGCAAATAAATCAATACTCAAAGCTTTATTAGGAAAAAGAGGAAATGATGAGACCACAATGAACTTAACAATAATATGTATGAACGAACGGTATTACAGATATCGATAAGTTAGTTTCTTGATTCGATTAATACTATGGAAAGAAGATTAAAAAAAATCCCGATGATCAGGCTTCAACATTGTGCTAACAACATGAATATGCAACAACAGATGTAGTGAATAGTGATAGAAAAAATCGAAACCAGCTGGTGTTTAAACAGGGATTCTTATCAGCCCACACACAGTTGCCGCTACTGCCAGCGAATTTGTACTCCCTGGCCCTGGAAGCGACCTACCTGGTCACCACCAGCATATCCACCCTGATCACCAAACCCAGCAACACCATGGTTACTGGGCATTTGAGAAGTAGTTTCCTGAGCCGATCGCATTTGCGCCATAGCGGCCACGCCAAGACCGAGACCAAGACCCATTATGTTATATTTAGCAAGCACCTGCATAGCCTGCATGACCTCTGCAACACTAGCTTCATTGAAACCTGACGAGCGAAGAGTAGACTGGAGGTTGTCAAGGAACGAAAGAAGCTTAATTCAAATTCATCAATTCATTCATTCATTATTCATCAAACAAATATCTACAAAATATAACCCTATAAAAAATTATTGTACCTCTTGATTTCCCAAACCACTCATCGGATTGAATTTAATAGCTTGTTGTTGACTAGGCTGGTATCCATACGTTTGAGAAGCAAATCCAGAAGAGGCAGAGTTGTAAGTGCCAGATGTTCCACCATTAGTAAAACCAGCAGCAGAAGTAAATGACGTATTTGTAGTCTAAATGTAGCCGAAAAAGTCGCTAATCGAAGGAAGATTTAAGAGTTCAAAAGTAATACGTGAAACTTATTAACTCTTACACCGCCGCCCTTCCCGCCAAAATCCTCCTTGTTTATTTCACTTGTGTGATGAGGATCAGCGACAACTTTTTCCAGAACACGAGCTGTGGCTTGAATAAGTTGCGAATGATCCTCATGAGCAAGTGTTACGATTCTCTCGAGCGAGTTCTGTGCTTCCGCTGATCCGGCTTTGGGAAATACCTGAATTTGACACCCATAAGTTTCACGAATATCCTTGATATTTGCTCCAGATTTCCCAATCACCATACCGGCGGAAGTATTGGGCATAACGATTTTCACCTAAAGAATCTCCAGATGACCCATAGATGACTGTTTAACAACACACATTTTCTGTTACTTGTTAGTAATGAACGAAAAGGACCTCGTAATTTGTGGATAAGTAGCACCTTTTAAACGACATTGACCGCATGTAAGCTACTACTATCGATTTAAAGGTAACTAGGTGACAGGAGTTTAGATAAATAATGCCAGAATGACAATATGAAAGTCAGAAAATTCTTGACAAAGCGAACTCGTTTACGAAGATAGTCCTTCCGGCTCACCCCAATAGCAAAACACACTTTCCAGGGCTAAGGAATTCCAACCACTGAACGGGATGATATGGTACCATCCATAACAATCATACCTCGTTTCCTCTGCTCACTCCTTTGTGATCGAAAGCGTCTGAACTCGTCGATCCTTCACACTTCTCACGAATTTTCTGTAGTATAACATCGATCACCCCAATCACATTCTGGACGCGCCCTCTGACAAGACAAATACGTTCACTTGTCCCTGTAAGCGTCAGAATAATGCGTGTACCCTTAATTCTTAGCAACCAACCAACAGTAAGATAGTCTTTAAGCCCACTAAGAACAATGTGAAAATTTGAATGGAACTTCAGCCCACCAGGATAAGTCTCTGAGCTCTTGCTCATCTGAACACGGCACTGATGGTCGTTTTTCAAGTTTCTCATTGCCTCTCCACCCTTTCCAATAATCGCTCCTACCGCAGCCGAAGGAATCAGGATCTTCACAGCCAGGTTATTGTCTTCCCCATCGACGTGAGCTCTTTTGCTAGCTGGACCATCGAAGGATTCTTGTCCTCGTTTAGTTCCAGCGGAATGAATTACAGACAGAGGATTACCCTCTTCATTGTGACTGTCACGGTCTGCCATCTCTTCCGTGTGCGAGTGAAGTGAAACAAACTAAAACACGTGTATGTAACCCAATTTCGCTGAACATTTGGAAGATGACAGTCATGAGACCAGGTCCAACCAGTCAGATTCCGCCTAGACGCCAAAAAACTACTAAATGCACAAAATCTTCACACCATACAAAACCACACGAACACTTCGCTACCTACGAATTGAAATCGATCAAAGATCACATGAACTACGATGCAGGGCACGAAAGGGCGACGACGGCCTAGCGGCCACTCCGTCCGACCGCTCCGATCGATACACGCGTCGACCGCTTCGCGACCAACAACTGCCCATTGCGAGCGCGCGAAATTCAAGATCATCGGTGAACAAAATATAGGAATGCAATTTTCCATCATGAAGAACGCAAGAGACATATAGAAGCGGCATCCAGATCTTCTTGTTCTAAAGAAGTATAGTCGGTAGGTCAGTAAAATTAAAACGTCATTAGTGAGCTAAGTGGGTACACAAGTTTAACCCTTTCGCGATCATGCGCGTTGATTTCAATGCGTACGATAACGGACTCCACGGATTGTACATGTTGATTTCAACACGTACGTTTTTCGCCGCGTTATTCCACTATGCAGCTTCTTTTTGTTACACTTTTTGTCATGGATCGATAGTTTGTCGAACACATGTTTCGTAATGAGGCGAAGCCAAGGAAAGGTATTGTCAATGCTCAAGATGTCGTTGCTCTGCGATGCTTCAACATTCTGACGAGGGAATCCAAAATTTGAAGTAAATTGTTATTGTAATAACTTTAAACAGAACATCACTCTGTTCACGATGGTCACAATGGCTCTGAGTTATCCTGGCGTTTTCTTGGGTCCATCTTGACGTTTATGTTGCGAGTGATGGCGTTGTAGAGGAGTTCTCTGATAGAGTTCACTAGGAACGTAGTGGTATGCTTACCCTACATCTCTGTGACAGGTACATTAGGGCAGGAGGAAGCATGAAATCGGAAAGGTGACCCTCATTGTCTTCTTCACGATCTTTAATACTCTTGTAAGATCCTGCTCGTTTCCTAACGGTACTTTTGCGCCAAGTTTTCCATAATGCTGACTTCATACGAAAAATAAAAATAGCTGGTGCATATTTTTGTCCCAGTGAATATGGACGAGGCACCAAAAACATATCTGTTTTCCATAAACGTCGTTTTTCCTTAGACTCAACCGATCACCACTTATTTCGACAGTCCAAATCGATTAACATTCGCTCTGCCTTGCTAATTCGTGGTTCTAAGAACCATGTAACCAGCAAAGTAATAATAGTATAGCTGCTGGCTATTGTTCTCCATTCACACTTTCGTGAAGTTCTCGAGAATGCATTAAGGGATTTCTATGAGATAGTATTGCTTCACGGAGCTCATAGAACCCGTTGTAGGTGGCCCTGTAGAGTGCTGTTTTTGAGGCTGTTGTTTACCTCACGGAGACCCTTTATGTAATGGGTAGTCACAGAACGGTTGTTCAAGCCTCCTATGATGTTTGTTTCATCTGAAACGAAAGCCTACGTCGTCACTGACGACTAAATGTGCTATCAAAATGAGATGTAAGCCTTTGAAAGAAATAAACGGAAAGCCGGAGCAGGTAGGGCCATATGGAACCATGCCCATACTTCCCAATCTTATTGTCCAATTGGCGAGCATGTTAACAGCGCAAGAGGTCGGTTCTTGACTTTCAGTGTTTCCCCATGACTAATTCCTATTTATTCTATGGTATTCCTGAAGTAATCAAATATGTGTCTAGCATCATTAAAGAATGAAGTGACTCATTTCTGTAGCATATTTTGGAATGATTTTCTTCCTGGTTTCGTTATTTCTATCCACTTGTTCTTTTAGATTTAAATTTTCCTTCAGTGGCTTACTACCGCATCATAGCAGAGCGGTGTGATATGGTGTTGATCTACGGGAAACAGCAGGATCTCCTAAGTTGAGTGGAGTTCGATACTTCCATTCAGAAATAAGGTGTAAAAATACGAAGAATCACTGGTGTCACGCTATTGAACTAACCGCAAAGTTGCAAATTCCCCTGCGATCTTCAAGGATGTTGGATTGCCAATGATGAGCAATTGAGGAAGTCCTGCTTTGGAATTCCAGCTAACAAATAATTCACTTAGAATAAACCAGCCTTAGTACTGCGAATTATGGCTGTACCACATACGGTTTCGAACCTGATGAGTGCATATGGAAGTGGAAGAAATAACGTGTCCATGACAAGCCATGGAGATAGCTTCTTGCTCACCAGCCGCAGCACCAGAACAGTTCACTCTGACCACGATCTTCACGCTCTTGTTGAAATAGCAAATTCTATCAAGCTCCACATGTTCGTCCTATCAGGAACAGAAAGCGAAAAAACCTACATCAGTTAGATGAAGGAACCGTGTCCATTCGGGAGGGAAAATCTTGAGTTTCCGCCTCAAAGGAACATCACTGTCATCATAATCAGTTTGAGCAAGTAATTCCCAACGAAAAAAAAATCCGTTTTGTTATCCTTGTGGAACAGTTTAAGACACCTTATGAAATGCAAACAGTGGCTGAAGTGACGAGGAATTGGGATATTTGAAATAACGCCGAATTGAAAATAATGGCCATCTCATGGGGTTCTAAATGGGCTGCTGTCTAAAAAATTATCTGTTCCATAGAAATTCATTTTTCGGGAAACAGCGGCTGAACTTGACAGTTGCCTATCTAGGCGATCCATACGGTGATCGGTCATCTTCTTTGCAACAGAATGTGTGCCTTTGATACTCCTGTAGTGCCTTCATTCTGTGCTACGTCTGACCACTGCTTTCTCCGAGCGATGGTTCGATTCGGACATAAGCTGGATAGGAACTCTTGTGATTGTTCAAGAAGAAAAAAGTCGTCGTATATGATGAGAACATTTTGAATGCTGCTTTCGGAATGGTTTGAAACTTGCGCACAACACTCCGCACGTCGTCGAAGAAAAACCTCGGATCTTATCTCCGTCACCACTAGGGAGTTCTTCGAAAAGAAAAGAAGGGTGAAGCTTGTTCTTCCGTAAGACGCCTATAAAGGGTGATAAAGATATCTTTTTCAGGAGGCTTTACTTCGGCACAAGGAGAAAACACCGTTGAAAGTAACTAAAAAAATGAACCAGTTTCAAGAAGTGACTTGTGCAAATGCAATGTTCCGGTACCGGCGCTGGTGAGCGATGGCGTTATTGGAAAGACGAACTCTCAACTAGCCTCTGCATTAATCAAAATGTACTGTTTTACGAACACTCCATTTTCGAGCGAACACGAAATTGTTTGCACATATTTTCTTACTCGATGGCTTACATTTGCGGCGACTTCGCCTTCCTCAGAAGGTGAGCGTGTTTATTATGGCTCCACCTTTAAACTTGGATACTTGGCTGGCCCGTCCTTACTGGTTGTGCGGACCCCAGCATAGTGTCCATTTTTTCCGGAGTTTTGCTAGTTTCATCATCGTATTTCAATGGAGTTTCTAGGACAACCTGACCAAAGTTTGCTCCAAGTCATCATCACCACAGGCAGTCGCCATCCTTGTGGATCAGAGGGAGATTTTTTCACCACTAAACCACTTTTTGTACCAGAACGGTGACGGATCCTGGTATTGGTCTACTCTTAGCTGAGCTTCCTGTTGTAAACGTGGGACTCCGTCTCAGCTTGGGAGACTCTGCCAGAGAGATGAATCCCACCGCTGTACATCGCAGCCCGACATCCGGGAACACTTCGCAGCCACGATGAGGCGGCAAACCGTTGGAAGACTCCATTCACGTTGGTTGGCCACGTTCGATAAAAGATAAGAGAAGTGAGACCTAAACAGACCAAAAAAACCAATCTGAGAGAAGCCGCCAAGTCATGTATGATGTTTTTCGATTCATTTGAAACTTATCCAAGATACCTCAAGAAACTTTCTGTCTATCCTGCGCGAGGGTCGTAATAGCCATTTCAAAATCATCACTGTATTTCTGTGCCATGAGTGTAAATGGAAGAGTACGTTGTCGGATTATACTTTCTTCGTCTAGATATCCTTTCATGTGGACGTAAGATGGTCTCCCCGTTTCGCTACAACCTTCAGCCGCGATCTGGAATTGATAACAGAAAAGTTCTACAACAATTCCTTCCGCTCCACAATCCCTTTCCGAACCCAAAAATTTTTCCTGAAAAGAATTTCATCCAGGATTGTTAGTTTTGGAGCTCAAGTTGCAAACGAAAATATGGAATATCGCCGAAACGTCAAGACGAGAGAAGAGCTGACATTTCTAGAGCTGGAAGCTACAAAGTACATTTGCTTCCCACAATCTATGTGATGTATGCCTATTTTTCAAAAGAAAGCCGTCCGAGACTAGCGGAGGACCTTGTGGACGGCCGACCAACCCACGAAAAAGTGGTCGAAGGGATCTTTATAACTACTGTTCGATTTGCTTGTTCAAGTTTACAAGCTGTTCACAATGATTACCCTATGCAGTTTCCAGGGACTTTGGCCCAGGGCCATCAGTTATGCAAGCAGGGTTTCTACATGGATAGAACTGCATGAACAACGTCCAAACTGTGTCTGAGTCATAAAAGTTTGTTAGGAATACCACGCCTTGTTTTATTCTTTGTTGTTGTATCAACGTATCAACCATCCTCTGTATGTATTTCAAACCGACCGTTATTTATTCTTGGCATTAGTGTTCAATAGCTTGTTGGATTAGTAAACACGTGGTTGATAAAGATGCTTATTAAACTATCGTTTTGACGTCTTGGTCTTCCTCAGAACCGATGATTCGAGTCGATGATCCACAATCAACGGAGTCGAATCTTTTTCAGCGGAGCACCGCACGAATGAGGTAACATCACCCGCCGATGCTCTATTTGTACAGGACGGTTGTTGTTGATAATATGGTTGTGTTGATAATAATTTGTTTTTGAACGGATAATCCATTTAAGATAGTCATTATTCGCTTTTTTGAGCTTGTCTATCTTTGACTGGCAACTTCCAAACCAGTCATGGCAGGAATCACGGTAAGCCTATACAGATGTTCACATAGCGTAGCGGTCGGCTGGAGATTCCTGTAGTGACTCAGTATGCAAAAACATCCGCTAAGAGCCCAGTCCATACAGCTGCGCAGATTCTTTAGTTGCCACTCAAGAGTCGTCAGCAGCTGTGAAAACCAAAATCTCCTCTCGCCTTATCATCTTTCCTTCGTAGTATCATCATGATTTGTGTTGTCAAGTGTCATTGTAAGCCTTTTTTTTTTGTGCCTCACTGACCTCAGCTTATTACAGCCATGTATCTCTTAGCTAAATACCACATAATCAACATATAACTAAATCCCAAGTCAGCTCATCGTTCATTTAGCTCAAATGTCATCTATCTTACATCTCGCATCTAACGCTTGTGTATCCATTGCGCTATTACTCACTTGTAGCTATGGCAACTCTTCGGGCCAATGCAACTTCGGTGTTATCCTTTTATTTTCATACTGTTCAATTTAACAGTTGTATTCGCTTATGAGTTTGTTGCAACGCATCTTTACAACATTAACTAAATTAGGTTACTCTCTCTTAATCTCCGTGAGGTCTTGACAACTTCTCCTGGCCGTTCAGCATGTAGTCTTCGAACATCATTCGTTTTCAGTATCACAGTTCATCTTACATATTGATAAATGTTTAATAACCCAGATTTGAGGTTTTCGTGGTGCAAACGGATACGAATCTTTCGTGACAGTTGCGAAAAAGATGAGCATTCAAATCTGCTGACTAACCGATACAGAAATGAAGAAAATATAGCTTTTCTAACGACCCTGTACCACCTCAATTTAAGGGAAAAGTTTGGCTGCATGGGAAATGGTTCAAATTGTGCAGATGAGTTTACCACGCGGGTGTTCTAGACGCAGCATTTATTGACCAACCGAAAACTTGGGTAACAAAACCCTTTGTGTACACAAATATAACATTAATAACATGATAACAACGACAGAAAAGTACTGGCACAAGAATCACGCAGGTTGAAGTTATGAGGTGCTATGGCTACTAGTGAAATGAGACTAATAACAAGATCATGGCATTTGAACATTACTACATCATTAATACAACAATAATAGCAATAATAATATAAAAATAACGGCTAGTTAGCCATAGGCGATGGCGCGCTCGTATCATCCGCAGCCGGTGCTGCGGCTGAGAGGGATAGTATGCCAGGGAAGGAGGAATTCAGAGGAGCCGTGCTTTCGGCGAGCTATGGATCATCGTTATAGCGGTGCGGTCTGCTTTAGCATGATCGATGAGGACAGTAAGTTACGTAAGCATTGAAGGTGCCATGGTCCACGACTGATGACTCATCAACGGAAAACAGTCAGGCGGCTGGTCTCGGATGATGTTATGTCTGCAGCGTGAAATTTGAGCATCGATGGGTGCAACTATTACCTAAGAGGTGTGTTGCGCCAAAAATTGCGACTGGGACCTGATAAGCCGACTATAGGGGCATAACAGATACACAGCATAAGTTGGCTGGCCAGCGGTCTTGTACGGATGGCGTACCTTGTGGGAGGAATAGTATATGCCACCGATGGCATTGCAAGCATAACGCATTTAGGAACATCCGCTGCTACCGACAACACACCGTAGACTAACTAAGAAACGAAGTATATTGATCTGACGATGACTGAGGATCACTGGGGATGACTGAGAATAACTGAAGAAAGAGTGGCAATCAAGAATGACAACTAAGGATTTTGTGTTGCAACTGGTGTTGCAAGAAGCGGATTATCTGCGCTACCGATCGTGAGAGGACGTGTGGCGCAGCGGTTGGAAGGCGCCCTGCAACGCACACATGGAATCGATCTCCGCGCCCATGGCCTGTCAAGCCTTCCATCCTTCCGGGGTCGGTAAATTAGTATCATACTTTTCTGGGAGGATAGCAGCACTGGCTCGATACATCGGTAGGCCACCGCGAGTCATTGTAAAGTCCAGATTTGCATTCAATCACCTCCAAAAAGATGTTTAGGAAGTCGAATGCATGGCCCATCCCTCAGGGATTGATCGACGCCAAGAACTTTATTATCCTTTAACCGATCGGGAGCGAGGTGAGTGATTGTATGCCTGCGCCTTCGATGACATATGGCCACACAGGGTGCGGGAAGCCGCGTGCGCATGCAACACAGCCAACTGCCTGAAACATCAAACGTTATTAGCTCCAGTGTTTCACAAGGCAACAGTGAACTGTTCTCCTGCTACGCCTCCACCATCGGATAAGCCATCGCTGTTGTGCGAGCCAAGTCAGCTGTCTGAAACACTAGACGTAATTGACCGGGTAGATCACAAAGATTACACGTCGGCATGCGGCTGCGGGAGGACCATGGTGTCGACATAAAACACGGTCGTTTAGATAGATACTCTATGGGTAAAGCACTTCGGTAATGCAGCACTGTGTTGTCAAATCTTTTTACAGTCTTATAGCAGTGGATAATGAAATCGGTGGATAGTGACAATAAAAATTCATGCATTGGTGGGAAATCCCTGACATCGAGGAGAACTTGTGGCGGAGATGGCGCTAAATGAGCGCATAGATCGGGAAAACATCCAGTCATGAAGAACCCATGACGCGAAGGCGAAGAAATCGAATTCCGGCACTTTTGTGCACCAGACGTAGACACTTTACAAGGTGCCTTGTGAAATGTAACCGGTAATTCCCGGGTCCGACTTTCTACTAATCTCCCGTATCTGTCAAATCATTCAGTTTTCATGATGAGCAAACATACCAGACGTTTCGGCGGATTTCGTTTTCTTCAGACATTCGAAAGGTTAGGTTGACTGCAATCTACTCAGTCGAACACCTCCATTACCGGGACAGAAAAATAACGAAAACAAGATTTCTGTTGCGTTGAGAACAAAACAGCTTCTTCGCACATTCACTGCTTTCTATGAGTATTCTACTGAGTATATTTTATACATTTTCTATTTCTTACACTGAGTACATCTATATCCACTATATTTTGAAGTTGAAGTTGCAGTGCTCTCACAGGAATCGAAAACTTTAGCGTGCAAAACTCTTGAAGCACTCTTGATAAATTCCATGAATCGGAAAACCGCAGGGAGATATGTCTCGTTACCACGCGTGACCTAACACATCACCCCAGACTGCTATTTTAACGTGAGAGGGGTTCATTACCCCTCCACGTGAAATCTGTGCGGTTGATTTCCACATGGAATACTCAGTCAATTAAAATCTGGGTTTCATGATTGTTCTATTAAGGTTATGGAGGCATTTGGCTCACTAGATTGCGGCCAACTTGACCTTTCCAGGTTTTGAATAAGGCTAAATTCACCGAAACGTCAGCTTTTTGTGAATAAAGAACAATCTATCCGGTAGCTTTCAGCAACCTCAGTTCACTTTGATTTTGAGAAAAAGGTCGCCACGTCATCAACTTTGAAAATCATTGTATTGTCCCTCCTATATTTCTATTTCAACACCCCCAATTCCGTTATACCGTACATTATTTGCGGTCCAGTTTCTTCTCAGATAAGGGAAGACTTGTGTACCGATCAAAACTAGTGTACACACAAGCGTTACATAAAACTTGACGAGAACAGTCAACATTTGACTGTATCTTCTGAACCATCACCTGTATTACCTGTTGTCCCGTTGATCGTCGACTGACTCAGGCGGGCGCCAGTAGATCTTCCATTTTTCCGTGCCGCGTGCAAGAGTAGCCCAGTGAGCTCTGTCGGTGCTACGGACTCGTTGAGCAATATATCCTTCTTCTAGGGCTTTTCTGAAGAACTCTGACCATCGAGTCGGTGGTCTTCCCGCAGTGCGTTTAACATCCCGAGGAATCCAGTCACTAATAGCTCTTGTCCATCGGTTGTCATTCATACGCATTACGTGTCCGGCCCACCTTATGTTCGACTTTCTGGCGTACAGAACGGCATCTTTGATTTTTGATCGTTGACGCAGGTCGGAGCGTCGGATCCCTTCCCTTCCTTGTGTGAAACGGTATACTACTAGCAGATCTCGCATTTTTCTTAAGCAACGACCAGGTTTCTGACGTATACGTTAAGGTAGGCAGTACCGACGGGTCGAAAAAGGTGGGCACGGCGTCGGGTGTTCTTTGTTCTCTTCACTACATCCTCAATGCTCTTGAAAACTTTCCAAATCGCTCGTTTCTTTCTGTTCAACTCTATTGCTAAGTCGTTCATAATGTTGATTTCCCGACCCTAGACAGACATAACTTCAGCATTCGGAGATATTTACTCCTTTGGGCGTGAAATGAGGCATACGTAACCAGTCCGTTACTTATGAACATCGTTTTTTGCGAGATTTAATCAAAGACCAATCCTCCTACAGGCTTTATCAACGTTGATAAGCTAACATCATATCACCTCCCAACCAGAAGGGAAACATAACTGAGAAGATTTTGAAGTAAAAGTCACTATCGTTGCAACTGAATCCAAAGCATAAGTGCCTAGAACTCTAAGATGCCACCTAGCTAGCAACCGCTTGTACGACAGTCTATGTACAACGCTAAATTTCATAAGATGAACTAACGGCAGAGACGGTGATTGCATGAGTTCGGGTACGATATACCTGACCTCTTGTAATAATTGCAGAGATGAACATATTGGCGAAACGGGCAGACCTCTACATATCCGTATAAAAGAAAACGTAGATGGCAAATGAAAAGTAAGACAAAGGGCCCCACCAGGGGACGCAGAGGATACAAAAGCACAGTGGAGGCGATTTTTTCATGAAAGTCACCACCTTCGCTCAGCATGCCTAAACACCAACACGCAAAAGTCTTGAGGCTTTTTGGATAGAAGCCAAGAATCCTAGAATGAATAACATGAAGAAATCCCTAGAGATCACACGTGATCTCGCACCGTGCCGTCGCATCGATTTTTTGTGTGGGGTGGTGCAGTCGTCAACCAAATGTAACTCTAATCAGCTGTTCTTTCTCAATGGAAGCCACGTAGGAACGGTAAGTCTTCCGAAAAGCTGTTCATAATGTGATTACCATTCAAATTTTCATCTGTCCGTGTTATCGAAGCGTTTGGAATAGCAAATCAACATACTCTTCCAGGCTCTGAAGAAGACACTGTCGAGACGCCATCTTTGCCGGAATGCTTAACAAGAATACAGAGATTTCACACACATTTCAGCTTTTTCACCCTCGGTTGTTCATCTCTTGGAAGAAAGTCCACAACCAGAAAACATAGGTGTTCCTGTGGTTGTGATAAGCAGTCAACGAAATTCCACGAGCTAAATCTGCTGCGAAAGGTTCCAAGCGGATCAATAATAGATCACTACAACAAAAACTATCATTTAGTTTGATACAATAAAATCCTCAACGGCAAAAACCGCAAGAATTACGAATAGTCGAAATCTGACTTGTCGTGGCTAGGAGGTGTTCTTGGGTGTAGTGCTGCGACGTACAGTGGGGAGATTTAACACACCAGTAGGGTCTCCCAAATTGACAAGGAGTTCGGCGTTCCCATCAGAAAGTCCAACTAAGAGTAAACTAACAGCAGGGTCCACCACCGTCCTGGTATCAAAGTTTCATGGTGGCAAATTTCCATCTGATCCACAAGGGCTGCGACTGCCCGTGGTGGTGAAGATCTGGGCCAGACTTTGGCCATGCTGAACTCGGGATTCGATGGAGCCACAATGGCTTAACCAGCAAATCTCCGAAAATATGGAGATTATTCTGGGGTCCGTACAACTATTGCGGACGGCCCATTCAAGTATGAAGTAAGAATTTTACGTAAAACGTTCGTAACATCAATGAGGTTTGAGAACATGCGTGGGAGTTCCCAGTGATGTCACTGTACATATCGATGAATACGTGTACTCCTGTGTACTTAAACATTCCCACATAAACCTCATTTCGGCGAAGAACGATTTTTCAAAATTTACCAAACGAAGGGGACAATTTCCCACGTACCATGTCCGACACAACAGCTGTGTTGGATGGTAAAAAAAAGACAAAGCTCTCGGCGTTGATCAATCTCTGAGAGATGCGCCATGCATTCGACTTCATTAAGCCCCGTTGGGGGGTGGTTGAATGCATATCTGGCCTTTACAATGATTTGAATGATTTGCGATGGCCTTCCGATGTATGTAGCCAGTGCTGCTATCCTCCCAGACAAGTCTAGTACCAATTTGCCCATCCTGGGGGTGGAAGGCTTGGAGAGCGCGAGGACCGATCCCGTGTGTGTCGCAGTGCGCCTACAACAATTGCGCCACACGCACCACCGTATTGGATGAGTTACCAACCATATACAGAATATTACCAACTACCATTATCAGTGAAGTGCCATCGATTTCATTTTTGTTTCCGGTAACTTTATTCACGAAAACGTAATGATGGGTGGTTATATGCAGGTAAGTGAAGTAGAATGCCATTTACTAAACAATTAAGTTCTTTACAAGCGATAAAACAAAAAAGATTTGTCAAACATTTTCCTTTTTTTTTATTTTTTACTGCATTTTTTTTATTTACTATTTTTTTTTACTATATATTCTTGTCGGTTTACCAAAGCTAAATTTATGAATTTATTCCGCGTTAAAAAGTTACAGAATTTAGAATATTATGTATAAACAGTGTCCTCCAAAAAAGAGCCACAGAGTCGGAATTCGTCCTGCTCAACTGATGCGAATAACCGCTGAGGTAGTTCTCGACTATTCGCAGACGGCCTTGGCACACTCCATCTCATTACATACTGCTTTCTAAAAAGTAAAACTTTATCCGTTACTATACACTGGTACATAAATTCGAGTTGAAAACAAAGGAAATCGGCATTTCAACCGTCCGTTTTAAAGGCGCCTCCCAACGGTTTACCGCCTCATCGTTGTTTGTAGGTGTTCCTGCATGTTGGCTGCGATGTACAGTGGGGAGATTCATCCCCCGGAAGGGTCTTCCAAGCTGAGAAGGAGTCTGACGTTTCGACCAGGAAGCCCAGCTAAGAGTAAACCAATACCAGATCCGCCACCGTCCTGGTATCAAACTAGTCGCATGGTGGCAAATCTCCCTCCTATCCACAAGAGCTGCGACTTCCTGTGTTGGTGACGACCTGGAGCAGACTTTGGCCAGGCTGATTTCAGGACTCCATGGAACCACAATGGCTAAACCAGCAAAACTCCGAAAAATCTAGATTGTGCTGGGGCCAGCACCCAGTGAGGACGAGCCGTCCAAGTATCCAAGTAAGTTTAAAAGACGAAAACCTCTCTGCACTTAATTTCCTTTTTAATCAAAGCTCTCTGATTTCTCATTATACTTCTTCTATTATAGTTTCTTTCTTCAACGCTTTAATGCCGTCAGATAGCCAAAAAAGTGCTTCCTGGTACAAAATCTCGATACAGTAGTTGTTCTATTTAACAGTTGCCATTCTCGTTAAGTAGTCGGACATCGGGCTGGAAATACCACCAAGCCTAGTCCCGTATAATTCTAATTCTATCAACAAAATAAAGTTGTAGGGAAGAAAACCTGTGATCCACAAAAACATAAGAGTACTTGTATTTAAGAACATTAAACAAATATTTCGGCGACAAATGAATCCTTTGCAGTACCCCGCACGGTGGTTCTCTAGCACCAGTGTACAAGTGACAATTAGAGACAATTGAAGCTAATATGATGTGAAACGCTGTCGATACTACAGCATAATACCACCATGACATAAGCCTGAAAGGCTCACATTGAACTTCATATTACCACCTTACACAAAAACAAGACCAAGCGCCAATTTAACACATTCTTTACGATGGTTAATTTCTCGCTGCTATTAGTATGAACTAAACGCATATTGTCCGTTGTACGCCTCGTACACGATTACGCTTCTATTTTGTATCCCTCACTCTATAACCTGGTTTTTCATGCATCTTTCTTTTTTACATGTTTTAACTTTTTACACTTTACGCCCCATCTTTTTTTATCAATGTAATTTTCATGTTTTTTGAAAACTGTGATGAAGAAGATTCATTCACCAAAAACCATAGTATTGCTCGTCATTGACGGTCGATCTTGCAGCAAATCTTGAGTAAAACTCGGCAAATTAACTTAATTTTAGCTCGTTAATTTGTTATTGTTATTAGCCATCCGCTTCTAAAGGCACCAATAGAGACGGATAATAGACTGAGGAGTCATAAGAACCAACACCTTTTCAGTGGATTCCGAAACTTATCGGTCTTTGCTTTCAGAATAGAGTTATAACATCGCCAAGGTTGAGAGATTATTAGATTTTTTAGTCGTTGAGAGATTATTAGATTTTTTAGTCAAGTTTCCTACCGAATGAAAGGTAATTAATTACATGAGAGAAATTTAAACACCTAATGACCACCCTCCATTTGGGTTGACAACGAAACGAGGCTCATGGAAGATTTGCTGAATAAAGAATGGCATTTACACAGTGATAATTGATACACAAGCATATTGTTGCCTGAAGGTCTACTCTAGACGATGACTCATCTGACTGGCATATACAAAAAGCGTAGGAAAAGACTCCATAAAAAAGCTATCCACCAGGAACTGAGGCGAGCACAACTGAACGTTCTGCAGAGTAGAAACGGTACAAATGGTGTGGAAGTAGAAACATAAGTGGCACGTTATCCTGATTTCCATGACACATGACACGACTCTCTCCACGAGGGCATCAACGACGCAGGCCGATAGAAAATTGTGCAAGCAACCCTCTCCCCTTTGGTCCCTAGACATGTTTTGTGAGCGCGTGGACGATCTGTTGGGGAATGAGACGAAGACTTTGATGAACGGGGGTCAAGATCCAACTATGCTCGAGGCTCAACCATAAACACTTGTCCGACAGATAATTTCTGTAAATTACTATGCGTAGAGGCTTTCACGACCAATGACTGGTACAAAAAAATGTGGTGGGTAAGCTATGAATTGGACACAAAGACGGTGCCCAAATAAATCACAAATGTTGTCGAGAAAAAAAACGGCTGGAGAAATGTCGTCCAATCTCGATCCCTATGTACGCGCTGAAATTAATGCATATCGCTATGAACGCATTGATGTCTTTATTACTAACGGAGAGCAAACCCTTCAAACATGAAATGATGACGCAGGCTTGTATTTGTTACCTGACGCATCAGCTATTGCGCGCCCTATCACCTAGCACGGTCCGTATTCGTTAACTCTGTACCAGGGAGATCAGTACCACCAACTAAATACTACTGGCCAGACGGTCCAAGTTAATCAAAAAGTATAGACGTGTTTGTGAAATGCAGACAATGTCCTGCAAAAAAGTTCTCTCCACATTAGTTGTATGACACTCTAAGGATAAGCGGCTAGACAGTGGAAGAAGAAAGAACGCCCTAGACTATTGTTATTATTTATTATTGCGCAACCCATAACCGTACCTTCTATGTGGACACTCAACGCTCACAAACGTCTTCGAACATTTCGCGCTTTGTTTCGGCTGCTATTTGGGGATTTCGTCTTCTTCGTGAATGTCGTGGGATGCTGGTCGCGTCGATTCTTCTTGCAACCATGGAGATAACCGAGCTAAGGCATTCCCACGTGAACTGGGAGAATGCGTTGTGGAGGGGGGTCGAGTCAGCATCTTACTTTCTTGAGGACGACGCCACTAACCACTCCGTCACACCCATTCCCCACGTGCAAACAATATTTTTTATTAATATTACTACCTCGTTTTTTTCCTTTCCCAGAAATGTATAGAATCACTAGAAACGCATGCACCTACCTATATGGAGGAGGTAGAAGTCCTCCAGGTATACTGTATCTTTCCAGCATGGTCCGAACTGCGTTGCCAAGGGGACTAGTAGAAGCACCTGAAATGTTGTAGCAGAAAATAAATAAAACGTCTCATGGGAATACAAATTACATACTAACACACCAAATATAGGAACCCCTCGAGAAATTACGTTACGATCGACGGTTTCTCTGTAAAAAAAAAGTACCAAATCAACAAGCTCTATTCTGCACTGAGACCAGAGTCAAACCCTTCCGGAAAGTGTACAAGATCAACGCACCTTTTTGAAGTAGCGTCTTCTATAAGTAATGTAATAAACTCCACGAGATCAGACTCTGTAGGTTGCTCGGCGACAGCATCATCGCTCTGTACTCAAAAATTCGAAGAACAATGGCGAAGTTGCGTGGTATTGAATTCGCTGAACGTTAAAAAAAAATCTAAACACCTTATAAGTTCGCAACTTGTTCCAGAGGCTTGAGAATCGGGAAAAGAGAATCTCCGCTGCTTTCAAGTGTTTCAATGCCTCCATATAATCATCGCTAGAAAATATAAGGTGTAAAAAGTACATAAAAAAATTTCTTCAACAGATATGTGAACAAGAAGCATATGTACGACAAACCGTAATCCACTTTTGTTAGCGCGGCATACTGAATGTACCAGAAGATCTTTATCAAACAGATTAGAAATAGACTTTCCTACAATGTAATTATGAGATTAATAAAATGTCTTTTAAACAACCGTTTTAAGGCCTTCACCATAGAAAACCAGTCCGACCTTTGTGAATCACTTGTAAAACCGCAGATGTGAAAAGTACCGGCCGCAGAAGTTCCACCATTTGTTGCACATTTGCGTTTTCCAGCATTGATAAAATCTCCTCGGCCACTTTGGATTCATTGAATAAGCGGACTTGATTTACAACAGGTATAGGCATTGCCTCATTCCAGCATTTGACCCATGCGTTGTCCTGAAGTTGCATCCTTCCCGAAAGGCATTCTGAAACACAGTTATTGCAGTCTATGTAGAGATTCCAATATATAAAACGTCAAATTAAAACCTTTTTCTTCATCCCAATCTTTAGGAGAGTGCCACCTAATGAAATCCTCAAGGCAACATTTTGGATTAGCAGCCTTGAACGCTTGCATATCACTGGATAAAACATCCAACTGGGCTTGAACTCTGGATTCGCCATCACCTAACGATGATAGATAACGCGAGAATTCTTCAACCATGTCCTCTGTCATAGGACTACGATCCTTAAGTTGTCAAAACGACGATACAGAATAAACAGGAAAATGAAGTAAAACGGGAACCTAACAACTTCGTTTACCTGTGTTATTGGTACATAAAGCACTGTGTCTTTATGCTTGAGTAAACGCATTTCTCCAAAAGGATAAAGACGCCCGGATGGTTCTTGGTTCTAGAAGCACAAAAAAATAAGCTAACAAAATAAGAAGCGCGTATTGACGTTCTCTAAAAAAGGATGAACCATTTCAATTCACCGGTGGAAGTTTCGCAATTTCAGAACTGCCCATTGTGAATTTCAACGTTGCATCCTCATCCAAGCTTAAATTCGCCGAAGAATCGTCATCGGAATGACCAGATTGGGCATCGAAGAACTCATCTATATCTGCTCCAAAATCTTTGGCACTGTCATACAGTTCGTGGCGTTTCCTTTTTGCAGAAATACAGCATTGTAACATTTCGATTTTTTGCTGGAGAAGACAATGTGATAGGTTTGGCTGAATGACGTCACCTAGTCTGCAAAAACATACGGCAACTACTTCCAGTTATGGAGAGGAAGAAAAAGCGGGGACTATAGAAGACACGATTGACACATAGTATAAATTTGTATCCATTCCCCTATGTTGTCCCACCCTTTAACTCCTCAAGTGGACTCAAACGCAAGTGCTCATTATCGCATACAGTTAGACCAACCCTGGCAAGTTCTCTATAGTCTCGTAGTACATGCGCAGCCTTTTAACGAATTCCAACCATACTTGTGCAAAGGCGCGTGTTCCAAAGACGAAGTCTAACGAAGCATTTGCAAAAGCAATAGCGAAACGGCAAGTCAGGGATTCTGGAGGTGTCCATTTGTTTTGCCGTAACACAGTCTATAAATGAGAATCAAACATAAGTTCCTTTTTTTCACTGATAAGAAAAAAAGAACCGAAAACAATATTAGTATTGATGTGTTAGCCAACGAATTTAAAAGGTACGAAGACATTTGTCTTCGGCGAAATAACCCTGCTCTCTTCAGTCAACGTAGCGTATCATTCGAAAACAACACAATAGTCCTGATGTAAAGGTAACCCACATTTTCACTGAAATCCTTCCAGTCATCAACTTGAGTGCTGACCCTCTGTATGTCAACATCTTCTCCAGAAATGGGTACCTTAAGAACACATAGAAAACAATTTCATACCACTAGCTATCTAGAAGCAGATATCCACGTACACTGCTTGTCCTGACCGCGCTACCTGGTCCACTTTTAAAAGTTCTATTTTCGCTTGTATCCATCTCAACTTCCTCTTTGTTGTCCACCACATCAAAGACTTTGTTCATGCACCGATTAATCACTGGCTTCGGAATTGGTAATACCACTTCATCCAGTGGTATACCGCCAGGGTTAGTTATTGAGAAATTAGAAGCACCAGCGAAACGAATATTCTGAATACCACCATCTGTCAAATTCCCAAAGACTCCTAAATTAGATGGTACTCATACGATAACAATACATTGAAAATACCGTTAACATATCAAAGGGAGGTAGAACTCGAAAACGCTGTTTGTTAGACGTCTATTGTGATGCTGAAATGCTGGAATAAAAGTAAAGCAAACACCTTTTGCCCATATGAATTGGTATCGATGCATAAACGCCCAGTTTCTTTCGTGAAGTTTATCAGTTAAACTTTCTGTATTCAAACAATAGCATACTGCACAAAGATTTCCCTGACATAATCCACGAAAGCATTGTTTCTACACTTAACAATTTGCAAGAAAAACCTTTTCCCGATGAATCGTTCATGTGCAGGTACCTCGCGAAAAATCAATAGTAGTCCCAAGCCCTGCTATACAAAACTAGGCTTAGTCGTGTATTTGCATAGAAAAAACAGATTTTTTATATTCACAGAAATGAAAACGGCAGTGTTTGCAAGGGGGTAAAATCATCAATAAAACCAAAAAATTGTACTTTGTCCAAGTTGTCACGATAGAGAACATGACTCACAAAGACTGGTGAACCTCGAAACCAGGGAAGAATGTGAGTAGACTTAAAACACAGTTCATGGGAAACCTATGGTGTATTGATGTATGCAACGGCACAAACAGCTCAGAAACTATGGCACCGACTTTAAATTGAAATGGCATCACAAAAATACGTCTCCTCCATCACTCGAACAGGCTGCCAACTAGTTCACGGATGGAGATCGACCTAAATGGCTTAACAACCCTTCCAGTGCTATATCATGCAACTCTACATAGGCTAGTAAACGTCCCGAGTAAACAGTATATATAGCTGCAACATAGGGACGGTCCGATTTATCCAGCAAAATTCTTCACTAGGCCACTAAGACTTCACTACGTTCACTAGCACCGCTATGATAAAAACCGATGTAAAGTATAACGGGATATAGTCTCCAAGATGGGCAGACCTTACATTAGCCCCAGGGTCGGAACGATTCATAATTATTGGTATAGCCCATACAAGGCTAAATCACATGCCACATAACCTAGAGCTTAACATATTCTAAATTCAAAGACATTCGAGATTTGTCAACAATAACAGTAGAACCCTTTAAGTCTAAAAGAAAACCAACTAGGTGAATGCCTCAGACTTAACAAAGAAAACGATGTCTCTGACGCTTCGTTTGACTGTGACAAATCGTTGAGGCGTGAAAGCACATGGCTCAGTAATCCTTCGGCGTATTGAAAACCAACACACCCTGCCCAACTGAAAGCCCTTAGCAGATCGAGATCACTGTGGTACTCATTTTCATTGACCATCTCTTCTTTCATATTTGGCCATGAAGCTATCAGATTGAATTCACTTATTGGTTCATCGCGGCTTCCGAATGGAAGATTGTAACAGTCTATAATTTCACACAACTCATCCACATCTTTTGCATCTTGTGACGGGAACTTCACATTATAATCGAACTGAATCGATACGCGAATGTCGTCAGCGTCAAATAGTGAGATTGGACATTTAATGTGTTCCTTGAAAATATCCAGCAAACCAGTAAGGTGCATATGTCGTATCTGCCCCTTTCGCAAATGCGAACCCGCATAGTGTGCAACCACTGATTTGTTGGAAGAAGTGCCGAAAAAAAGTTGCCTATCGATATGACCAAATTGAATGAACATTGGTACCTCACAGTCAATACTGTGCTGTACAACTCGAAAGGCGCTGATAACGAGATTCTTCTGATCCTCCGTTATTATGGCATCGTCAAATTGATCGGCTGGGGAGAAGACTAGGAATTCCGAGACACCATACATCGTCGTTATATTGCAGTGATAGACGAAATCCGTTTCTGAAGTTGACATATCCACACCCCATGATGGCAAATATGGAACAGGTTCAGGATTTGATAACTCTTCGACCGTATCAAGCGCCAAATCCGGATGGTAGTAGGTAACCCTCAACTTGTTCAAATCACCAAAGTTTACCACAGATGACTTCGTTTTCCATGAGCACGTCCTCAGGATCCCCTTAGGATACCTGCGGCGTTGCCGTTCACCGATGAGTCCCCATTCTTGAACCAAAGCCTCAACAGCAACCACGAAACGTTCAAATTCCGTAATGACAGTGAAGTCATCGATTTCAAAGACTTCTTCTACACCTTCGTTCTCCATGAAATCCCTTCGTATAAGCTGGGGTGAAAAGTATTTTGCAAATCCCAGCTATCACAAGACAATGCCTTAGCCTTAGGCAGAGAATGTCAGCTTCGTGGGAATAATGGAATAAGCACCAGAACTGCAGATGATGGTTTGGGCTAGATCTTAACCATTCTTTCATCGATGAGCTAACACGAGGTTGATGAAATAAACTTCGTTCGGCTAACGTTATTTATTTGTACTTCACAATAGACTTTTCTATAATCTCGATATGACTAATCAATACGTATTCTTTCTCGGATAAGCTTACACAGGATTGATATATAATCCTTATTCGGGTAACGTTTCTACGTTTTCGTCTTCATCAGAGCCGATAATTCGAGTCGATGGTCCTGAAGACGTCTGATTCTGACAATCTCCGGTGTCTGATGAAGATGAAGGCGTCGAATCGTTAGCAGAATAAAGATTGTGTATCAATCTGTAAGCCTATCGAAGAAAGAATACGTACTGACTATTCACACCGATGCTATAGAAAAGTTTTTCTATAAAGTTTGAAATATAAATAGATAACGTTAGCCGAACAAAGTTTACTTTACCAACCTAGTGTAAGCTTATCATTGAAAGAACACGTATTGAATATTCTTGCCGACGCTAAAGGAAAGTTGGTTTTTGTAGTATTAGACCTTAGGTCTTTTTTCAAACAACAACTAGCTGAGATTGGGAAGGAACACACAGTGGGATACATAGAGTCGGGCAAACGCAGTGGCAACGATACTGCGAGCAACCAAACTTGATTCGATGCGTAGGTGTTTTTACTTTGCCTACGGTGTGAAACAGCCTAGGTTTCAAGCAGACTTGTGCATCTCAGTATGGTCTTCGATGCTTTATGAATACAACTTGTTATCCTTAGCAATGGGGCGCGTGAGGCGCAATGCTTAGACGTGGCCTATAATACAAACGTCGTGTTTGGTTCGATTCCAGGCCCGACCTCACCACATCTTCCAATTCTCCGAGCTCGCCAAATTGCTAATAGACTTGTCTGGCAGAATAACACCACTGATTTGTCATTGTAAAATCCAGATATGCAATCAGTTACCTCTGACGATGCTTGACGTCAAGTGCATGGCGCATCCCCCAGGTTTTAATCAACGCCGAGTTTTATCTTTTTACTTAGCCCTAAGACCTTATTCCATATCCTTCATCATTAACAATACCTGGCATCCGACCACAGTAATGTCGCTAATTCTTTCAGAAATGTAGCTTGACTGCCAAAGGCGTTGAAAATCTGATTCGCGTCCAGAAAGCTCTCATAACTCCACTTCCATTTGTTCCGAGGATGAGTATACCCCATTTAAATTCTTCAACTGATTCCTTTGAATGACAACGATGCCCAATGCTCTGAGCACACAGAACACCAGCAGACAAGTCTTGATGAATCAATCCACAACCAAGGGAATAAGTTTTAACACTGATCATCAAAAAGTTCACCAATTCGAGGGCCTCTACGATCTTATCTTCAAGGTAGGACCTCCTTAACGCATGAAAAGTGCTAAGTCAGTGGTCCACGGAAAAAGTGGAAAGTTATCAAAAATGCTTTATTTACGAAGGAATTATCCTATCGAAAGTGAAATCAAACTCCCATCACACTTTGAAACACATTACGACATTGTATTGAACGGAATATCAACTCAAGGAGGCGCGTTTAGCGCAGTGGTTAGAGGTGCTCTGCACACAGATGGTCATTGCTTCGATAACATCCCCGGTCTGACCGAACTCTCCATCTCTGCGAGGTTGGTAAATTGGTATTAGTAGTTGTCCGGGAAGATAGCAGCACTGATTTGACACATCGGTAAGCCACGGCAAGTCTTGCGAATAGAACCAATTAACGAAGAGGCGAAGACCAACTGAAAATCTTTGTTGGTCAGATTTGTTATAATACAAAACACTTCTGATCTTTGCAATTATATTCGCCACTGGTTTTATTTGTCCTGAACACAAACCTTCCATCAATCATATGTTCGCCATCACTGTCAAGAATAGGATGCTATATTTCCATCTTGAATTCCATTCTAAGAGAACGACAAGGGCATCCCAAAGATGTCGGTAAGATAATTTTTGAATTTACCTTGTAATCATATTTTTTGGAGCACGGATGTTGCTTCAAGGTCCGATATGTTTATCTGAAGGTACTATGGTTGGGATTACAGTAGTATGTTCCATTCTTCCGAATGTTTACCAATCCCACAAATCTCTCTTACTGAGGAATTCCAGTCGGTTAGTCGCGAAGCCACATGGCGCTTCGGTAGGTGGCGACATGAGGTTGAAGACGGACCAAAAGCTTCAATGAGACTCAAGTGGATCCAGAGGATGGACTCCCAGTTTCTGCAGTAACGATTCAGAACCAACTTCGTATATTCACACAGGGATGTTTATGTATTTGTGGGTGGGTATGTTCTCGTTTATTCAGATCGTGTTCTCCAAATCAATTCGGCTAAAACCATCTAATCAATTGAATGGGAGTATATGAGAGGTTGTTAAGAGTCGTCTCCAACAAATATACTCCATGGCTATACTGGGAGAGACTTGCAAGCGACCCATAAGCATCGAAAGTCAAACGCAGTAAAATAAATGTGACTCACCACCCTCACCCAGACGGAACCTCTGAAAAAGCAACGTTGGACGAGTACGAAGACGCTGCTAAAATCTCAGCACCATTCCAGGCCGCCTAAATTTGGAAGGTCTAGGGTGATTTGTATCTTAAATGCATGTTCATTTGCATCTAAATACTCCACCGAGGACCTAATGATGTAGGATAAAAGAATAAGGTACGATGTTAACAGAGCGGCTAAGACGAGAAAAAGCCCGCCTATTTAAAGTCATCGATGACACCCGGATGACTCGTGTAGCCAAGTGGCTAGAGGTGGACCCAGAACAACGTTTGAAGAACGTCACATTGGAACCTACAGATAAAAAATGGAACGAGCACGTTGAGTGGTTGTCCGGGTTTATCATGACGACTATGAGCATCCATGGTAGCTCGCATTTCCATAAGCCACACCTTCAACGCTGGACGTGGGAGTCTCCCAATGGAGAGTAGCATAAGGAAATAGACCACATCATAGTAAATAGAAGGTTTTACCATACCGATGTCGCTGTTGTCCCAAAATTCTATACGGAATCAGACCACCGTCTCTTTTGTGCAAGATTCTATTTCTCACACAAAGGAGAAAAAAGCTGCTCAATTCAAAAACCGAAGTCCCAGAACCACCACAAACTGGGACTTATTCAATTCATTAGTCGGCTGTTGGGAATATGCCGTTGTCGATAACATTGAGGAGCAATACGATCGGCTCACTCAACATTCGAAAGTCACCAAGAGACGTCCGTCTCCAGAAACACTCGAGCTGATACGCCAGCGTGGAATCGCACGAGCTGCAGGCAACCGCGCACTAACGTCCGAACTTGCAAAACAATGCAGACAGGCGATAAAGGAAGATCTTAAGGAGAGAAGAGCAGCAGTAATGGTCGAAGCTGCAGAGGATGGGAAAAGCATTCGCAAAGCCCAGCGAAGTTTTGCCAATTATAAAACCAGGATGATTGCATTCCGGTGCCCAGACGGAACAGTTACAGCGTCCAGGAAGGCAGTGGAGAAGTATGTACGATTCCCACTTGGATCTCCTTACAGCTACATGCTCCCGTCCCTCGAATGAAGTAAAAAAGAATGGAAATGTCGTCCAATCGGCTCTCCGTCCAGAAATCAGACTTGCTGTTCGTCGGCGAAGAATTAAACAACACCTGCACTGGATAAGATAAGATCTGAACAGCTGAAGAATCTTCAATCAGTCCTTACCAACATACTCGCTCCGCTCTTCGCACGTTGCCTGTCTGAATGCAAGGTCCCTACTCTGTGGAAGACCAGCAAGACCATGTTATTGTTCAAGAAGGGTGACCTACACGATATCGGCAACTATCGCTCAACCTGCTTGCTGTCTGTCGTATACAAACTTTTCATTCGAGTCATCCTAAACAGGATTAACAGAACATTGGGCGAAGGACAGCCATGTGAGCAAGCAGGGTTTCGAAAAGGATTTAGTACGATGGACCATATCCACACGATAACAAGGCCCACTGAAGTATCGCGAGAGTACAAAAGACCGCTCTGTCTCACTTTCATCGATTTACAGAAGACCTTTGATTCAATTGAGATAGAAGCAGTCATGGAAGCCCTGGACGGTCACGGAGTCACTAGTCAGTACGTAAAGATTCTTCGTGAGCTGTGTAGAAATTTCGTGAAGAGAAAATAGAATATGAATGAATAAATGAATGAATGTGAATATGAATATTTTTATAGAGTATCACTATTCTATGACAATATAAACATCAGTTGAAGAGGAGAATTTAAAAGGACGACACCATCTCACCAAAAATTATTTATAGCTACCCTCAAGGTGGGCAAAAATTAGGATGAGATAGCATGGGAGTGAAAGTCGACGATCGGCAATTAGATCATCTTTGCTTCTGACACGATATCGTTCCTCGAAGACCAAACATAAGTCAGACAGTAGAAAAAATTAGCCGACTTCTCATACGCTTATGGAGAAATTGGTTTTCAACCAAACCAAACGAAAACGGTGTTGATGGAAAATGGATTTGCTTCTGAGGCGTCATTACGCTCAATGGAACGAATATCTCCAAATGCTCCAACCACGCCGGGAGTCAACATGATGGATGACTTAGCTTCAGAGTTGAACATGAAACGAATAGCTTGGGGACCCTTCAAGAGCATCGAGGATGTAGTGGAGAGAACAAAGAACACCCGGCTCCGTGCCCACTTTTCGACTCAACGGTACTTCCTGCCCTAACGTATACGTCAGAAATCTGGTCGTTGCTTAAGCAAAATGCAAGATCATTCAGCGTTATTGAACACGCAGTCGAAAGGACGATGATAGGAGTATCCCGTTTCACACAAGTAAGGGATGGGATCCGAAGCCCCATCCTGCGTCAACGATCAAAAATCAAAGATGCCGTTCTGTACGCCAAACAGTCGAAGATAAGGTGCGATGAACACGTAATTCGTATGAATAACAATCGATGGACAAGAGCCGTTAGTGACTGGATTCCTCGGGATGTTAAACGAACTGCAGGGAGACCACCGACTCGATGGTCAGAGTTTTTCACGAAAAGCCTAGAAGAAAGATATAATGCTCGACGAGTCGCTAGAGCGAGCAGAACCCACTGCCCTACTCTTGCACGCGACAGGGGAGAAATGGAAGGTTTACTGGAGCCCGCTCAAGTAACTCGACGATCAACTGCAGAATATGTGGTGCAGGTGAGATGATTGAAAACAGCCACTTTTTGTTATTACTGTTACACAGGAACTGATCTAAACTGTCACAACCTCATTATAAGTTATAAGCACACACGTAATGCGTATGAATAACAACACATTATCCTCTCTCCTCGACGTAAACTTTAGTTGCTATGGTATATTACTACACTTACTATGCATTATATCATTATGATTCTTTCACAACTTGCCGAAGATAAGTGGGGTCGGACATGCGATGTTTATGAACTACAACGGATAGACAAGTTCAGTTCGCGGCTGGATTGCTTGTCGCTCGATTTGGTTAGTTTTCCTTCACGGTAGCGATGACGTAGCAGAAACGTCCTGCACAGTAATTGGTGACAAGAGTCAGGAGAGTTCAACAAGTTTCCACTTTGCAGTGGTCGATGAAGTTGACGCGACGATCGATGGCGAGATGAACTCGACCTAGTCCAAGTTTCGCATGTTCAAACTACCAGGGTCTTTAGAATACCTGGCACAACCAGAGTGACACTTAGTATCTTTCTGTCTAGACGAATAGCTCGGAGCGGAACATCAACGTTTTCCCCACTATCTCCATGCCCTTTTTACCCTTTCTCTAAAATATGGCAGACGCTTATCGAAGCATACCCCTTCAGGATACGAAGTATTATCAAAAAAGAATTCTGACCAAAAAATGGCAAGCACTTTTATCCTTGTTTTAATCAGAACCAGGCCGTATAGAGACTAGAGCAAACCATAACAACTGCATTTTCTGTTGAAACAGTAAGAAATTCTTGCAAAAGAAGACTATCAAAAGATAAGAATCAAGGGGCTCATCAAAAAATGGCTAGCCACATAGCACTTTTCTATATTAGCGAGATTTTTTACACCACTACCAAAGTAAGCACACAAAGCTAAACACTGTGAAGATCAGAAGATCGGTAATCAGAAGGAACCTTCTGTAGCTTCCCGAAGTTTGGTGCGTCAACAGGTTCTTTTTCTTCACAATTTATTTAGAAAAGTTTATGAATTTGCAAGATTTATTTCATTATAATCAAGGATCAGGGACGACAAACAACGACAGCAAGGTGAATAACAGCGACATGCAACACTTCATAAGCTCTGTTTGTTACCTATTCACAGTGAGCATCCCACAAACATCCAAAAAAATTTCTCTTGGAACGCCATCAACAAAGTCTTTAAATCCTCGTCATTCATGTGCAGGCCTGATTTTAATCTACAGTCATGAGCGGGACGACGAAAGTCATCGCAGAGTGCGACGTTCTCGTCAACTGAAATCAAGTCGACACCCATCTTCAAGCGTGCCTCTCGGATCTGTAATGTTGTTCACTGCAGAAAAAGAAAAGAATCCCTACACTGTAGCAACATGAAATAGGAGAAACCCCTTAAGATCGATAACTAATATCACCTTGGCTGAAAAGGATAAAAAAGACGGAGGATAAAGCTCTCAGCGTCAATTCCTGGGAGATATGTCATGCATTCGACTTCACTAAGCATCGTTAGAGGTGATTTAATGCAAATCTGGCCTAAACAATAACTCGCGGTAACCTTCAGACAAGTCTGGTACCAATTTGCCAACCCTGGAGGGATAGAGGACTTAGCGAACCTGTAGCGTTGGCGTCGATCCCATGTGTATCGCAGGGTGCCTCTGACCACTGCGCTACATGCTCTATCGAAAATGAACAAAACGAAAATTGGATCAACGAAGTGAAGAGCAGCTTCATTCGTATACAAAAAGCAAACATGTGCCATTATTATTATTATTGTTACTCACCAACTCGTCTGAACATTCCATTTCTGCTAATCGGTTGATACAACTCTTCAGCTTCTTTTCCATGGCACGAACTACGAAACCATGAGCGCCTTTAATCTGTCGTTCTAACAACATGATGGCACGCGTAACGTAACCGATATGAAAGTTCTTTCCCATATTTGGCAAGTTCTTTTCGCCAAATGCAAGCCAGTGTTCGGGTAAGCCTGTAGTTGCGCAAAGAAGACACACGACTTCAACGAATTTTTGAGGAGCACCTTCACAGCTGATATAAGCGTAAACTTCTTTAGCTACAGTAAGATACTGTAGTTGATCACCGCAGTCTAAGATACACTGCTTGTATTCATGAAGATATCGCAACAAGTCATCTGCAGGACACGACAATGTCTAAAATGATGATTCCATCATGATGATCAAGTGATGATGATGATAATTGTGATAAATCTAGGAAAAGATAGGAAACGAGCAGCGAACGTACCTTTAAGGCGCAACGAATGAGGGAATCGAGTACTGCGACAGAATGTGTACGGCTGTGCTTGTATTCACCTAGCAAAACCTTGTACTCCTAAAAATCACCAATTTTCCTGCTTTCACTTCTCTTTGTCGAAAGTTTACGAGAAAAAGAGAAAAACGACTTTCACTCTACCTCTGATGCTTCTTTGAACCGTTCATGATAATGGAAATACGCAGCTCTGTGATTAACAAGTTCTCTGAAAGAATGAAAATGATGGATCTGTTGAATTGCAAAGCAAATCATAGTACTGAAACAAATAATAACGGATAAAGGATAAAGCTGTCTGCGTTGGTCAATTCCTGGGGGATGCGCCATGCATTCGACTTTATTAAGCATCGTTTGGAGGTGATTGAATGCATATCTGGCCTTTTACAATGATTCGCGGTGGCCTACCGATGTATCGAGCCAATGCTGCTATCCTCCCAGACGAGTATGATATCAATTTGGCGACCCCGGAGATATGCAACGCTTGGTGGGCCATGGGCGCGGGGATCAATTCCACGTGTGTGTTGCAAGGCACCTCCAACCAATGCGGTACATGGCGCCCTCCGAAAAGCAAAGAGTAGTACTAAAAGCAATAGTACTGAACAATAAGAAGTAGAAGCCTTCCGCATACCTATCCTGCTCTGGTTCTTCGCCAAAGGCACGTTGACAAAGAAACCAACCGATATTTTGAATATTTGCTGAATACTGAGATGGGGTACAAAATTGTGGGGGTACGTTGACGCGATCTGTATCGTCTATTTCTAGGAGTCCAAAAACATCAGGGAACATAGTGAGAAAAGTGGAAGAATCCATCTTCATAGACTTGGATTCCTTTCCTTGGATCCTGGAGACGTCTTCTTCATACACTCCTTAAATTGTTGCACCTGGACTTGACACTGTCTCCAGTCACCCTTTTCTCCCATACAATCCACTACGGCGATATGTTGCTCCCAGCAGCCAGTTCGTCTAGAGATAAGAAGATACAATCTCTGATTTAAGTCAAACGTCTAGCTTCTGTCACAATTCTGACGAAACCAACTTAAGCACAATAGTCCTCGGGAGATCCAGAAACAAACAATCCGGGAAATCAATAACAACGTAAGAGTTCAAACACAACGTCCACACCTGATAAGCACTTCAACAGGGTCCTCTTCGTGAAGATATCCCGATCCGTTCGGATTTCCAGACATCCGCTATTGCAATATCAAAACGTCCACAGGAAAGCCAACCAGCGTGAAGCAACTGTTTCTAAGTAACAATCTCCCAAAGGCACGAAAAGAAACATAAACTTGAGTAACGTCGTTTTGTATGCGGTAGCGCTCGATACAACTAACTCGATACCGTAGGCATCATTTCCTCAAAAAAAAACTTTTGGGGTATACCGTAATCAGGAGAGGCAAAAGTGAATGCTAACATTTATTAGATATCAAAAACTGTGATTCTACAATTCTAAATCGTGATTTCCAAGGTCAATGACCGTGTTGCTTCATTTCGAAAGGAGGTATAAGTCCTGTAGTTTCACTGCGAGCTTTCTTCTCAGCTTCAATCTCATCCAGGTAGGGCTTCAGATACCATGTTTCCTTAAATAGAAGTTGTTAGAACTAACTATCGCAAACGCAGTGGACGTTAACAACAGAACTTCTCTGCGCAAGCTAGAAATAACGCTGCATAATGAAAAACTCTTAACTTCAACGCTAATATATTGCAGTTTCTAGCGGTTTGGAGTAGGCGAGGAAGCAGACATTGGCTAGGTTGACGACAGGACTCCAGGAATACACAATGGCTAAACCAGCAAAACTCGGAAAAGTGGAGATTATGCTGAGGCCCGCGCGACCAGTGAGAAAGAGCGGAATATTTACATTCGTCCAACTTATTCTTCAACTGTTACCCTTTATCCAAATAAGTTCATCTCATAAGTTACAGCAGAAAAAATCAAATTCATTTACATCTTCCCACTTCGTCCACTGTTCTTTCGGCAATCGTTCACCGTGCAGTGCCAGAGTGTGCGCGTGTGACAGACGGATCTCAAAAGTAACAGAAATAACGTGGACTCGACAATAACACAAGGTTTTTCGAAAGCCGTTATTGTTCTACATACCTTTCGCTGATCGAAGAGATGAGGTTCCTTAAGATTGAGGCGGCGAAGTGCCTCAGTCACTTCAGGAGCGGGCTCGAAATACGTATCATGGAAAAGCAGGCCATACTCACGACCTTCAAAAAAACTTGTTGAGACTATGGTACAACAATATTAACATCTGTCCGACTTAAGCTGGTCTCATATGTGAAGAAAACCAGTCAGCTGAAATGAATTCCTGACTAACTTTCTTCCCGACTGCTGTTTCATTTCATGCACGGTGGTAATTCTCCGTGCTTTTTATTCTTAAACCAATGGCTTGCCCAATATAGAGCAGTCTAGCAGACATAGCAACAGAAAAGCTACTCTCTACACACAACTTCAAAAAGCGGTTTCAAGGACGATCTCCATCATCTCATTTGAGTATCTTGAGTGAATATTGATGTTGATGAGGATACTACTATATGTACTATAATACAATGAAGTTTGACATTTATGCATAACTTCTGGTCACGACAAGATGCTAAAATTGACGGTGCTTATCATATCTACTGAACGGATCCCAGCACTTCTTGCAAATCAGCTCGTTTTCCTTTCACTCACCACGCACGAGTCTTCGAACACTTCGCGTGTTTTTTCGGCTGCTACTTGAGGATTTCTAATTTTTTCTTTTTATAATACCGTAGCATACTAACCCGATTGGTGTCAGGGCATCAACACATGGATTGGGGGAGAGCGCTGGTGGGTAGGCGAACCAGAAGCTCAATACCTGAAGGACTGCACCGCTAACCACTCCACTAGCCCTCACTAACAGACTCATCACTGGTCGTTTGTTATTCTCTTGCACTCCTACTTTAAATTAAAAATAACAGCGACAAAACTGGTACCAGTCACCTCCCCAAAGATGATTCCACGCGAACTTTCGCATCCATTGCATGATTGGGCCATTATACATGAACTTAATGGGTTTGTTAGCGGCCATCTGAAATTAAGTGCGACATGGATCATTCTCTGGATACTTCAGAAAGGAAAGTCACTTCATGTATGCGAACCGTAAAATTCAAGTATAACAGAAACAACAACCATAAATTTTACACACTGATTTATTTCTACAACTCCAATATATGAAAATGTGGAAACATAGGAGTGAAAATGTGAAAGAACCACACTAAAGAACTCGAATATATTCACTTACAGGGTGACGAGAAAAAGCGAACCACCTATTCTCAGAACAAAATCCATTGCCCACATTCGCGACCGCGCAGTTTCTTCCTTATAATTTTACACTTAACCGACAACTTATTGAATACTTATTAGTTATTGATGGGGTGGTCCACGAAGTAATCCACCAAACATTTTGTATTCACAAAAACCACTTCCTGTACGAAATTGTCGGTTCACGATGGACGAGGTTCCCATCACATACAAATGTCAGAGATGTTCAATCCACGAGCTAGTAAAAGCTGTTCAAGAAATTTGTTGTGGTTTAAAAGAGAGAAAGAATACACCCTACATCTTATACCCACAAAAACCAATTTCTTTACGAATTTGTTGGGTCATAATGGACGAGGTGCTTTTCATGACATACAATGATTTCAGTTGTTGAGTCTGGAATTTAGTAAAAGAACCTAATCAAGAAATTCGGGTGGAGTACAGTGAGATCGGAGGTTGTTGTCGCAGAGCTGCGCGTGGTCGCGAATATGTGAAATCGCACAGAGTGTAATTACACACAAGGCATACGAAGAACCGAACATTTCCAAGTTTAAACTTTGAATAACACTGAAACTTATAAAAGTATGTTGAATAAGTAAGAAGTATGATTCACATAATGAAAACGATTAGTGGGAAAAGGTAGACATGAACAACGCGTTATTTCTTTTTCAGCTGGTCAAATCGTCTAGCGAGCTCATCGAAATCTAAATCACTGCCACTTCCCAAGCCACCACCACCACCGCCGCTACCACCGTTGTTACCCGAACCACCAGCGAACGTGCTTGGAGGTTCTGGGAATACCAATTCTGGAAAAGAATGCAGCTAGATGATTACAAATCTGGAAATAAGGTCATAAATACAAAAAATTACTCCTCAATCATGGTGGTAGCATAACATATTGTACGCAATATTGGATAACAGACACTGAGAACTATTTGAAATCCCAAAATAGATTCAATCCCATCTTCTGATGAACAAAGACGCAACGCCTCCACAAACATTCTCGAACTAAACTAAGAGCTTAGTCAAACTAAACTGACTGAGAGAAAGGCAAACCAGGGGTCTCAGTGGTGCAGTGAATAACACTTGAGCCCTCGAAAGGGTAATCGCATGTTCGATCTGACTTGGGGTCCAAGTTTTGCAAATATCTCGCCATCATAGTGGTTGTATTTCATATCATACCCTGCCCTGGATAATAATAGGCAGTAAATGAAAAGCCAGCGTTGTAATTCAAACTTTTAAACTTTAGTTTATACTGAGTTTTTATCAGAACATGGCATTTCTAAAACATATGAACGTGCAAAAGAAACGGTGTGAAAGGGCTCAAGCACTATGGTCATTGGTCCCACCTTTCTTTCTTTTACAAACACTCCACCCAGATCTGAACAACACGTTATGTCGACTAGCCAGCTAAGTAACAAGGAGAAGTAAATAGGACTCCAACAGATCGGAATCCTAAATTAGTTGGGCAGGCATATAAACAATAAGAAAATCGTGGGGTCAAAGTGTCACCACACAGAAGGACACAGGAATAGGAGGAGTATTCTTTATGGTGCCAGGTCAGCTTAAGCCATAAAAACTAGCAGTAGGAGACAGTCGAATTTAAACAGACCACTGTCGTAGTCGTTTTGATTTTTTTGTGGTTGAAGCGGGGCTGACGGCACGTTGCTTGTACCATGTGGTGGGACTATCGGCTTCTTTTCATTGATTGGAGAAACCTGAAAACAGGAAAGAACATTTTATAACGCAAATTCAACATGACTTTGACTCAATTTAATAGCGACGTGGTTATCGATAAAATTATGCGTGTTTTCATGATATTTCACTTCTTCACCCTGATGAAAAACTCATGAAATATGGCTAAGATATATATGTTTGTACAAAATGATCTAGAAATTGGAAAATCACCTACTGTCATGGAATGAAAAGACAAAGGACAGAATCAATGGAAAGCAATTCCTTATTTTAAAACAATTATAATTAAACTATGTTGCAATACTCAATATACAGCATAGTAATACAATTTTAAAGAAAAGCAATGGGTAGCAACACAGTTACATGCGTTTAGTACGCAATAAGGGCGTATGTGGCGCAGTGGTCGGAAGCACCCTGCAATATACATGGGATCGATCTCTGCGCCCGTGGCTCACAAGCCCTCCATCCCTCCTGGGTCGGAAAATTTGGTACCAGACTTGTCTGGGAGAATAGCAGCACTGACTTGATACATCAGCAAGCCACCGTGAATCATTGTAAAGGCCAGATATGCATGTAATCACCTCCAACGGTGCTTAATGAAGTCGAATGCATGGCGCATCCACCAGGAATTGATCAACGCCGAAAGCTTTATCCTAGAGATTTAATACAGAATCGACTGGATACAAAAAAGGATGGCAAGGAACCTGTATACTTGGGTATCTACTATTGCATACTCTCAACCACGATGTGGCGGTAAACCGTTGGGAGAAGAAACGTCTATAAGGAAAAGCAAACCATCGTAAAGGACTCTTGAGGGCTCTTTTAATCTTTCTTAAGGCTTATATCTACTTACACTGACGTAGTAGCAAAAAAAATTAACTACAATGGTTTTCATTTCAACCGAAAAATACGGACTTTGAGAAAACCAGAATACCTTCTTCGATTATTATGCCATAGCCAAAAATCAGAACAATTCCTCCTGCGGCGACTTCATACTGAACAACCTGTTATATTCGCTGCACGTGTCACTACCACTGATTATCTCATCCCATAGCGCCCGTTACAGACATTACGATGTCCATACACGTGCGGACCAGACGACGGTATGAACACTGTACTGTTCACTTTCAGTTTAGTGCGCTTCAGAATTTTCTCTGCCGCACTATGTGTACTGTACATTTGATAGCTACGGAATGCAAAATGTTGCAAAAAAAAAGCAAAAATGCGTACGACACTACGTAACTAGGTTAAGTGATGGTCCATATATTACCTGACTAAGTCTTGGGTAGTTGGGAAGATTTTGACCTTGATAAATCGGTAAACCATCAGGCCCGATCTTCGGCAACTGTATTAAACCTGCTGGCACATTTCCCGTGTAGCCTGTTTTACTAAAAAAAAGAAAGCTATGTTACAACGCTTCAAGCACATTGAAATATTAAACGTTAAGAGCAAAAATTGGGCAAGACAGCGTTCAATATGATTGTGGAAATCGTAGATTAATACATGGACCAGCATGACTGTTTATACCCACAACTTTATAAGTGTGTAATAAATGTAAGGAAAAACCGAATTTGTAGGAGACATTGTAAGATGAGCCCTCCCAGTGGTTTACCACCTCATCACGGCTGGGAGGTTTCCTGGGTGTCGGACTGCGATATACAGTGGAGAATTCATCCCTTCGACAGGGTTTCCCAAGCTGAGAAGCAGCCCGGCGTTTCCATCAGGAAGCCCAGCCAAGAGTAAATCAGTTCCAGTATCCACCACCGTCATAGTATCAAACTAGTCGTACGGTGGAAAATCTCCCTCTGATCCACGATGGCAGCGACTGCCTGTGGTCGTGACGACTTGGGACGGACTTTGGCCATGCTGTCCTTAGGACTGCAGGTAAACAAGGGGCTAAACGAGCAAATTCTTGGAGAATGAAAATTGTGCCCGCACAACCATTGAAGGCGAGCCATCCAAGTATCCAAATAAGCAAGTATTGCGAAGTGGGTAGATTTACCCTGCAGAGTCTTTACTTGTAAGCAGCAAAAATAATGCGCCTCAGTCCCGTGACTCCAAAGGAAACCAACACCGAAGCGTTATAGGACGAGAATGTAGGCGTAGCTAAAACCTCAAGGCCATTATAGGCTTGTTAAATCTAAAAGTACTATGGTTATAGTGTGTATTTGTAATGAATACATCTCAACTTTCTACTGAGAACCTGAAGATGAAGGATAAAAAGATTAACCTGAACGTCAAAGTACTAGCTACAACGGGAATACACCGCGTACTTAACACTATTAATGATACCGAAAAGAAATGTTCCTTGGAATATGCAAAAGGAGAGAAGCTGGCGGAGTTAATACCCTCGTCAACACGGACTTAGCAATAAACATCGATTCTTATGTACAACTAATCACCCGAACCCGTCGCTTACGCACGAAAAGTTTTGGACTGATGCTTCCCTTGCTAACCGTCGTCGTCTACGTAGCTGTGATATTAACCTACGATGACGATGATGTTGAAGCGTTCTATGTGGACCTGAAGTTTAAGGCGAACAGGGCCATCGATCGTATGGTGTAGCTCACATTCAGAAACCCCTCTCTGTGCACCTTAACTAGACCGCCACCATTACGAGTGATTCTACATCTCTCTTGTCCAGAATTTTCATAAAATTGTACATGAGCTGTCACCAATGGACTCTCAAACGGTTTACAGCCCCATCTTGAAAAGCGCGGAATCCTTATGTGCACCATATGATTCATTCTTTTACCAAGGTAATACGAAGGCAGCAATAGACATAATTTCCCTGACCACGGAACTTTGATGCTTTAGTACAGGATAGGATCAATATGAACAGGCTACTAAAATTCCATAGATATGAAAAGATGTCTTCCCTTAAACACCATCTATGACATTATATAAGACACACAAAGTAGAATATCTGAGAAGGTTCACAGTGAAACTCAAGATATCCCTGGAATTGAGAGAAAACAAGGAGGAGACGTGACTCTACAGTGTCACTCACAGGCCTGGAGGCCCCTCTCGCTATCAATGTTGAATGTGCTAGCCTCCCAATGAAGAGTACCACGACGAAACAGAGTATGCGTGATGAATTAAAGGTTTTGGCTATCGCGCATGATATTATCGTCATAAAAAAAAGCCTGCAAAATTTGGGTCATGTAAAGGTAGGTAATGAATTCGCAAAACCATTGTAACTTCCAATTTGTTCGCATTCAGACTGACAAGGAGAAGAGTTTGATAACAGGACTGAAAGTTTGAAAGTCATCAAGAGAAGTCTGTCTCCAGAAACGTTACACCTGAGACGTCAACGTGTAGCCGCTCGAGTAATGGAAAACAAACTCTTGCCTGAACTTACATAGTAGCCACTCTTTTATATTCACCTCCATTTGCTTCCAATTACGTCACAGAAGATGGAATATATCGTCTCAATGATTATCTATTTTGTCTGTTTATGAGTGAATGGATCATTTTCGCCTAAGTTTCAGCCATATTTACCCGTGTCGCCAATATATTTAGATATTCTCATATCGTAAAGTGACGCAAGGTTCTTCGTGATGCGCTATAATTGTTTTATGTAGACTCACCCATGATTTCCTTCGGAATCACTAAAGTCGTCGTATTGAGGTTGTGGTGGTCCAACACTGGGAACTTCGTAAATATGACCGTCATTGTCACCTCCAAAATTATTCCCATGCCCAGGAGGTGGTGGTGGCGGTGGATTCGATGGAGGAAAAGATTGTGAACCATTAGGTACGTTCCATCCGTAGCTTAGCGGCTGAAACTAAAAACTAAGTGTACAAACAAAATTCCTACTTCTTGCGCACTTCCTACTTCCTGCCTTAACGTATGCGTCAGAAACCTGGTCGCTGCGCAAACGGATGAAAAATCACTCAGCGTTATTAAACGCGCAATCGAAAGGACGATGCTGGGAGTATCCCGTTTCACGCAAGTAAGGGAAGGGATCCGAAACTCCGACCTGCGCCAACAATCAAAGGTTAAAGATGCCGTTCTGTACGCCAAACAGTCGAAGATAAGGTGGGCCGGACACATAATGCGTATGAATGACAACCAATGGACAAGAGGCGTTAGTGACTGAATTGCACGAGATGTTGAACGCACTGCAGGAAGACCACCGACCCGATGGTCAGAGTTCTTCACGAAAAGCCTAGAAGAAAGATATGATGCTCGACGAGTCCCTAGAGCGAGCAGAACCCATTGGGCTACTCTTGCACGCAATAGGGAAAAATGGAAGATTTACTGGCGTCCGCTCGAGTCACTCGATAATCAACGGGACTACAGTTGATACAGATGATATAAACAAAATTCTGAAAGCAATAGTTTAAGTACCGTAACATCGGCTGGAGCTATGACACTTCCAGGAGGTCCAGTATTCTGGCCAACCGAACCAGCTTGCTTGAAATCAATAAGCATTTTCTCTGCTTGGGCGACCTCGTCATCTCGCATGACATCAGGGTCTGGAACGAACGGCACTCCAGCACTGGCAGCAATCTCGATCATATACCTAAACGAATTATACACAGTGATACACAAATGCGCGTCGCTTTCACAAGCACAATCTCTTTGAAAATATTTTTTGAAACCTAGAGTGGGTTTATTTCATTCTATGGTTTAATAAACCACAGTATACAGGATAAAGGATAAAGCTCTTGGCGCTGATTAATCCCTTAAAGACCCATCATATATTCGACTTAACTAAGCATTGTTTGGAGGTGACTGAATGCATATCTGGCCTTTACAATGACTTATGGTGGCCTACCGATGCATACAGCCAGTGCTGTTATCCTCCCAGACAAATATGGAAGCAATTCACCGACCCGGGAACGATGGAAGGCTTAGTGGGTCAGAGGCGTTGGGATCGAGTCCATGTGCGTTGCAGGGCGTCTCCGACCACTGCGCCCATACGAACCATGGTACAACATTTTTTATCTGTACTTAAATTTCATTCAAAAGAAGATCTCACCGTTCAACTAATAGCTTTGGTGGAGCAGCAACTGACAGTTTACTGATAAGCTTCGGCGAAACTTTAGCTGGAAATTCCAACTGATTCGCACGTGCAGCTTCAGCGAACGGTTTTCCATATTTTATCGTAAGTTGATCACTTATCGTCTAAAAAATAAGCCGCTTGGAAATAGGAAAAGTGTGTAAGAGATAAAGAATACTAATAACGGTGCTAGAATAAGATTCATAAGTTGTATTTCAGTACAAAATGCAGCTAAGCAGCGAAAACTTCGGCTCAACATCGAATCGCAAATATAAGTGGCTGATCAGGTTAGAATCACTAAATTAAGGATGATCTCATTTCAGAAGATATTTGCAAAACTCCGGACCGCAGGTGTCTACGGTGGTGATCGAACACGATATTACCCTTTCCGTACTCAGCTAAACTGGGGTTAACTCCGATTTGTGCTCCCCAGATCAATCCCGTTGACGGGTGATTGTTGATAGCACCTATAGGTTAGACACCGCTGAGAGACGGGCGAAACGAATGACCCGCATGGTGTAGTGGTAAACGCGTTAGTCCCTCGAAGAAGATGATAGCGTGTTCGATCCACACTGCAGACATCCGCGGTCAGGAGTTTCGCAAATATTTCAGCCTCATTGTGATTATATTTCACATCATACCCTGTCCTAGCAGTAAATAAGAAGTAACTCAACTGAGAAAGAGTTCAAACGACTATGTAGGAGAAATAAGATTGCTAAGAAGGTTACAACATGAACAATGTTATCTACGATGGGGTTAAGGTCAGGTAGAGCTTCTTCTAACTGCGACGATGTACATCATCTGCACATCTGCATTCAAACGCTTCAGCACCATATAAAAGGGACACCTTGAATTCCGCGATATCGGTAGCTATTCGTGGAGCAGCCCACATGATACTAATAACCGCCTCCGCGATACCATCATCCAATGTCCTGTAATTTCAAATGTTTATCAGACTGTTGTTCCATTCACACCCCAAACAAATAGCAAGTAATCACCAACTTCATCTGCTCTATCAAACCAAATCTAGCAAGTAGTAAATCACAATACATCTCCAAAATCTCGAATGCTTCAACCAAATAGTCCTCCCGTATGATATGTTCCACCCTTATCCGTGCACGATCAGCTTTGTTTTCTAGAAGAAAATAAGATAGAATTCATCAATAGTTGCTCCTCAAAATGTGCTTGACTCATGGGCTAATGTTGCAAGTTAAAAAAATTTCACGGCTTGAAAACGAGTACTTGCAAACTCTCAGAGCTATTCGTTTAAGAAACTTATTTAAGAGGAATTCACTTAACTTAACCCTAACTCATTTAAGAAAGTGCATCGATCAAATAACTAGATAGAACTAGCTGAGAGGCAGGCGAAACGAAGGACCCGCATGGTGCGGTGGTGAGCTCGTTAGCCCCAAGAAAGGATAATAGCGCGTTCGTTCCCCACCGCAGACACCGGCGGTCCGGAGTTTTGCAAATATCTCAGCAGCATTGTGGTTCTGACACACATAACACCCTGCCGCGAAAAAATTGTAATAGGCAGTAAATAAAAAGTTAACATTATGATCAAATAATTCTCCATATTTTTGTTGAGCAAACACGAAGTATGATTTAACCCTTCAATGCCATGAAGCTGACGTTTCGGCGGATTTCGCCTTCCTCAGAGCCTGGAAAAGTCAAGTTGACCGCAATCTACCTAGCCAAAAACCTCAGCTTCATCGTAATAAACAATAAAGTAGCAACCTCGTTTTTGCTCAACAAAAATATAAAGAATCGTTTAGGAAAGCTGCACTCTAAATAGTAGAATTAATAAATAGTCCAATGAAAAAACCCATGACTATTTTGGTCACATACACTTCCTTTCTAGCATGTCCAGACCAAATTTTTGAATATACTCTACCAAATGTATCCGCTTAAAAACACACGCGCCATTAGGTTGAAAACACATCTACATTTTCAATTACATATATGGTCAGTCATTCAGTAGCACGGCAGGACCATGTAAGTACAGGACAGATTTGAAAAATGAGGCAACAATGTAGCACAGACATCTTAAGGAAAACAAACTACTACGCTACCCCAGCGAAATAGTTAGTTCATAAAAAGGTTCCCTTTGACTGAGCTGATTTTATTCAATGCCTTTACGTGGTATGGATTAGTAGTACCGCATATTTAAGGAAAGACGTGAACTGCCTTTACTACACACCTAACTAATTACTACAAACTTAAAGGATAAAGGATAAAGTTCCAGGCGTTGATCAATCCCTGAGGGATGCGGCATGCGCTCGACCTCACTAAGCATCGTTGGAGGTGATTCAATGCATATCTGACCTTTACAATGACTCGCGGTGGCCTACCCATATATCCAGCTAATGCTGCTATCCTCCAGACAAGTCTGGTGGCACCAATTTGCCGACTCCGGAGGGATGGAAGGCTTGGTGGGCCGGGGGGCGCAGGAATCGATCCCAAATGTATTGGAGGACGCGTACGATCATTGCACTATACGAGCCCTACTACATAACTAATCTACAACCCAAATACGAAAATGAACTATACACTTCCCAAAGCACACTATAAGAAAACTTCCCGGTTGGAGCTCTTTACAATATGACTACCATCATAAGGATTACTGGATAGAGCTTATACTTACCTGCTATATAATCCGCGATCTCTGTGCGAGCTTTCATTGCCATTTCAGTTTTCTTCTTTCCCATTAACTTCAGCCGATTTATCGCTAATCGTAGATTCGTCTTCAGTTTTGGATATTGAGCACCCCAACTGATCGACATCACCTCCCCTGAAAACATAAAGTACAGAAAATTTGCATCAGAGGTCTATCTCATGAGAAGAATGAGCGGAGTACAAGGATATAGGGTGACAGCAATGTTGGGAAGCGAAGGTTTTCAACTGCTTTAGATGATTCGAAGCACTAAACAGAGGAATTTTCCACAGACTTTGATCATACGGATGAGTCAGAGATAAAAAATGGCGGTCTCTTCGATGAGACTATGCATCCATCAGAGCTCAGCAACATTTCAATCGATAACTTTGTTTGGAACACCATGACGGGAGACTGAATGTGATGGGAAATGATCTAAAGAGGAGAATATACTAAGAGAGACAAGAACAAGTAGCGTCTTAACATTAAACAAAGGTGATCAGGGACACTTTCGTGGGATAAATCAGCAGCGTAAGTGTTCGCGGCTTGCTGATCCTCCTTGTCGTCGAACATGAATTCCTCAGATACCCTGCTTATGGTCGGCATGATGCATTGAGAAGTCAATCAATTTGCTCCATCATCCTCGACAGACCTTCTATTGACCAAGTACTCAGGAAATGTCTATAAGGAAGCTCTCTGTCCAACGAAAAAATCCAGGCTGCAAACATTTAGAGGGTGTAGGAAAAGACTGGAGCGAATCCTGTTATTCGAAAAAACTGTGAAGACAACGAAAAAAAGAACTTAGAAATTCAACCACAAAGCTGCTAGGATATGAGCAAAGCTCGGCACTTTGGTTGGGCTTCGAACCAGCGAACACCTACCGGCGGCTCACCTGCTATCCACCACACCAACCAAAGCCCTTGGTTTATATTTCTCTCGGCGAGTTTTTTTACTGTAACGATGCTATAACAGCAAGAATTTGTCGATGGCCATGAAAAAAAGACTGGTGATTTCAACTGCATCTTCAGCTTAACTAGGTTCAGTGCTGATTTGTACTCCCCAGATCAATCCCGTTGACGGATGATTCTTGATAGTGCCATTAGACTAAGGAAATGGTTGATAGAAAGCCAAAGCAACGGCCTCAGTGATGCAGTGGGTAACAAGTGAGCCGCCGGCATGAGTAATCGCGGGTTCAAAGTTCACCCGGCGTTCCGTTTTGCTCATATCCCAGTTTCATCGTGGTTGTGCTTTACGAAATATCCCGTTATGACAAAGGAAAAGGCAATAAATAAAGCTTAGAGGGTTTAAAAACACATGTGGAAAATTTCCAACTAAAAATCCTTCATTCTTATCCACAAAAGGCTTGTAATTCATACTTTCCTTCCAACCAGGTTAGCACGAACGTAGTGAAGAGCTTTGGGTAAGATCTATTTCCTTCTCTCAAACCACTTTTTGACCCACGTATGTTCCACTGGATACGTTCTAAAATAATGGTCCCCAAAAAGGACATAGAAAAAGTAGAGATGAAGCAGTGTAATACAATGTGGAGTACGATTGATCACCTGCTATGACTCAGGAAACACACGCGCGTCGCCGCAGTCCATGGAGTCATGCGCCCGGCCTCGCTGTGTCCCGCCAGTGCCAATGCTTCGTTGGCTGTAAGACGTGTGTTGAAATCTAACTGCAGCACTACCTGGAACGCCACTCGAACTCGAGTACGTGTCAATCGGTACTTGCACGTATCCGTGCACGACATTGGTACCTCAGTGGTCCCCCACATCAACGTACTGACCCGATTAAAGCTCTCGGTTGTCATTCTGCCAGTGGCTGTTGCTTGTCAGAAGAGGAAGATATTCAAAAAGAACACAGTACTAAAGAGCAATAGCTGGATGCCTTACTACACTCACGCACGATGCCTCTAGCTCACAACGTGAAAAGCTGTGGGCTCATCAGAGGGAGGTCTTATATCCCCACCGTTCCTTGGTTGCTTTTGAACGATTAGGACTCGACTTGATCCAAACATATATGCAAATCAACTTCGTTGGATGTTGGGCGCTGTTAACGAGAGGAAATCAACAGTAGCTCGGATCGTCTCCTCCATGGTAACATTTGGACGTATGTCTCCCGTGGTCCACAAATAAACATCAGACCTTATGGCATCTGACTTAGATGTTTCCTAAGTTATGGAAGGTTCCTCGGGAACAAGTGCTTCGCCAACTTCAAGGACCTCATGCCACAACTAGAAGCCAAAGTATATCGCTGTGGGTGGAACAAGGCCTCGTCGAAGTACTTGAATGGCCCATCTTCACTCATTGGGCCCAGCATAATTTCCACTTTGTCGGAGTTCTGCTGGTCTAGCCATTGTGGTTCCATGGAGTTCCGAGGTTAGTCTAGCCAAAGTATCCCCTACGTCGTCATCACCACAGGCAGTCACCGCCTTTGTGGATTAGATTTGCCAGAATGCAACTAGTTTGATAACAGGATGGTGGCGGGCGGATCCTGTTATTGGCTTGCTCTTAGCTGGACTTCCTGATAGAAACGACGAACTTCTTTTCAGTTAGCTTGGGAGACCCTACGGGGAAGGATAAATCCGCTGATACATCGCATCCCGATACACAAGAACACTTTCCAGCCACAACGAGGCGGTAATCCATTGGGAGATTGAAATAAGTTTGAATAATAAAAAAGTGCGGGAATTTGTTAACAACGAAGACGGCCAAGTATATTTATTCATCCACATTGGTCACAGAACGCAAACTATTTCATAACATTTGCAAAAAAAAAGAATAACGAAACTGTTATAATAAGAAGAACGTGAACACAGTTTACTTAACCCTTTATCGGCGGATCGTGTCGTGTACGACAATACTTGAATCACAGTTTTAGGTAACAAAATGAACAGGATTTGCGCAGTACGAAAATCTAGGTTAAGAGACAGAGAGAAGTGTTAGCGGTTGGAAAGCGCTGCTGTGATTCCTCCTACTATGTTCACTTTTCGACCATCATACTTCATGGAAATATCCTTTTCTAGCTGAAAAACAGAAATAACCACCTGGAACGGACTTCAGAGTTGTCACTTTTTTTATTTATTGCTTATTCTCTGTTATGGCAGGGTGTTACATTGCAAAACTCGGACCGCTGGTGTCAGCGTTAGGGATCGAACACGTTATTACCCTTTCCGGTGGCTAATGCTTTCACCACCACACTGAACGAGTCCTTCATTTCGCCTTTCTCTCAGCCGTGTTATCGACTTATAGGTGCCATCAGCAATCACCACCAACAGAATTGATCTGGGGAGCACAAATTAGGGTAGTATCGTGTTTGGTCTCCACCATAGACACCAGCGGTGCGGAGTTTGGCAGACATCTCAGCATCATTGTAATTAGGCTTCATAATCATAATGATAGAACAGAAACTGTCAGCTATCGTGTCCGAAGTGTTGAAATCGTACTCTGAAACAACTACGCACCTGCTTTTGAAGTATCCTCGTCGAATTCAGGACCACTTGTAAATTTTGACTAGCGTTCGCAATCTGCTTTCGAGCTTCATTTTGTTTCTCAACCATCAGCGATTGCATCCTCAATATCAACCCTTGAACCAGCATAGAAAATACCATCCTTATCACAATTTAACTTTTAGATATCGAAGATTCTAGTTCATATAAAATGATAGAAACGTTTGAGAATACATACTTTTTATAGCGGCCCTCCAGTTCTCTCTTCAATTCTATTTCTTTCAACGAGTTTCTCAACATACCTGGAATGAAAATGATAGGCATTCTTACTTGAAAACTGTGTACATCACAGAACTACGCTTTATAGAAACCCTATGAATTCGTTCCTTGTACAAAGAAGAAAGCGCTCTGGGTTAAGCTCTCCCTTATGTAATTACTATGCATCCAACTCCATTTAACCTCACAAAGATGGCGGAATGCATGTTTATCTTATATTACAATTTATGTGGGCCTACTGACGCAACAAGTTAGCATGTTTACCTCCTCAAACGAGTCCGATACCAATTCTCCGTACTTGGACGGAATCAGCGAGGAATGCATGGAAGGGGAGAGCTAGCTTAATTTGCCCCGAACGCGTCATCTTACCAATGATCACGTGCAAGTGGGTACTTCTAACTACTGCGCTATCCTCATCGATGTTACTTGTAGTCTTGATAAAACCTGTGTAGCAAACTAGTACATTCTTAGTGAAACCCTTGTAAAAAGCAACTTACTGCGGCGAAGATCTGATGTGGAATAAATAGTTCTTTTGCGGATCCATAAGTTGACTATGTATTGCCTTTACTTGTGATATCCATTCATCCAACTTAGATGGGCTTATCTAAATGCACTAAAACAAGGTGACTAAACATTCCGACACAGCTACTCCTTTGTCCGCGATAGGCGTCGAATACTTCTACTTGGTTAGGATAAATCTCAACAGTGACAGTAAATTCAGCACTAAAGTTTTTTTTAACGCTGGAACTATATATATTCCAAATCCTTGAAAAGTGGAAGTACTGAGTACGAAAGCAACCGGACCTTACTTATCTCAGGAGGTCTTTTTTCGAAGCCCTGAATGAACATGTCCGATGAAGTCTCGCGTTCCTCATCTTCTTTACGCATCACAAGAAAAGCCATCAACTGAAAATTAGAGCGTGGATAGCGCGGTTTAGCTCTTAACCACCAAAAGTGAAACATAAATGAACACTATAACCCACTTCCTCAAGTTCATTCCTAATCACCTTTTGAGTATTTAGATTTTCTAACACACCGAGTGCATCTTCACCACGCGCCACAGCTCCAACAACAAGACCTACAGAGAGATGTACGAACTACATGTGCAAAAGAACCGCGGGCCTACAACAACGAAGTAAATAACAATAACAGAAGTACAAACCACTCGAGTCTGCCAAAACGTCAATTTGGACGTCTTCGCCCAAAAACTCTGTAGTCTCATCATCGCCGAAATCAATGCCGTCATCACAAAAATCGATGTCATCGTTAGATGCCTTCTAGATTGGAAATAACTGCTATGATATTTACTTAGATAAATGGATAGTCCGTCTTCGGTCATTGTGCGGGCCACAGCAAAATTTCCACTTCCGTGGTGTATAGTTGGTTTAGCCATTGTGGTTCCCCGGCGTCTCGAGGTCAGCCTAACCAAAGTCTGCCCCAAGTCGTCACCGGCATAGGCACTCGCCGCCTTTGTGAATCAGAGGGAGATTTGCCACCATGCGAGTAGTATGATACCAGGACGGTGTTGGATCCTGGTATTTGTCCACTCTTTTCTGGGCTTTCTGATGGAAACGCCGGACTCCTTCTCAGCTGGGGAGATCCTGCGGGAGTGACGAATCCCCACGCTGTAGATCGCAGCCCGACATCTAGGAACACCTCCAGCCATGATGAAGCGGTATATCATTGGAAGGACTGCTGTGATACACATTAGTTTATAAACCCTTGAAATTCTTCGAAAAAAAATTTACTCACAGTTGAAATGGGCTGAACCTTCGGCCGATTTTCGAATCTATGCTTTCGAATTTATGGTTTCTTAAGTGACCCGTTGCTACAATGAATCGTATTAAATCACCGAAATTTCCATTGGCCTGGTAATTTTGGTAATATTTCCTTATCCTACTAAGGATAGAGCCATTCATTTGCCTCCAAATCTATTCAACTGCCACCTACCGACGGTTCTTTTACCAGTGCAGTACTTATTCCTGGCATTGGTCCACTGTTGGCTGAATTTTCGATGAAAATGACCAATTCATTTTCAGCTTAGAAGACCTATTACACAGATGTACTGTGGCTGTACGTCGTAGTTCTACATGGAAGAAAGCGCGTACGATGAAGAGGAATAATAGGACCGAGGGCTTTCATAGTTATCATCCATCGCCGTCCTAACGGTTTACCGACTCATCGTGGCTGGGGAGTGTTCTCTGGTGTCGGGCCGCGTTGAACAGCGGGGGAACTCATCCTCCTAGTAGGGTCTCCCAAGCAGAGAGGAAGTCGGGCGTTTTCATCAGGAACCCCAGCTAAGGGTAAGCCAATGCCAGAATCCACCACCGTCCTGGTATCAAACTAGTCGCATAGTAGCAGATCTCCCTCTGATCCACAAAGGCGGCGACTGCCTACAGTGGTGACGACCTGGGGCAGACCTTGGCTAAATTAACCTCGGGACTCCAGGGAAACACAATGGATGAACCAACAATACTCCGAAAAAATGGAAATTATGCCGTGGGCCGGCACAACCAGTGAAGGGGAGCCATTCAAGTATCCAAGTAAGTAGTAAATAGAGTGGCCTCAGGTGACTTTAATAACCGCGACAAAACAGAACTTATTGGAGAATATAGACGTTCTGACCAGCTTGTCTTGTTTTAATAGGAGATCGTACGACTGTGTCTCGATACTATCTGGAGCCACGCCATATTTGTACTCAAAAGTCGTCGCTTGGACACCTTTACGCATGATTAGATTGACCAGTGGTAACAGCTTCACTTGCGAATCATTCCGTTGGTGGACGTAGTGTCTGAAAGCAACGTAGTACTCATGTGGTTCTCTCAGATGAACGATTTCATCAGCCAGCTTCGCGAAGAACGTAGGGAGATCAGCTGCCAGTGCAACGAGTTCTGCGCGAAGAGAATGACCCTGGATCCCCAATCGAGTCAATTCCTTTTCATACATCTTTTTACCATCCTCTGCCTGCCTAGAGTAATCCTTTTCCTTTCTCACGCCTTCCTGAACAAATGAACTTGGAAAATGGCTTGCATTACAGTTTGTCAAACCAGTGTTAGCCAGAAATTGGCCTACGAACCTCCAAAGCTTGTTCCGCCTTCGTAATTTGCCTCTTCAAAGCTGGTATTTCATATTGCACTACTCGTTGCAGAATCTATAAATAGCAAAGCCTTCTATTATAGTTTTAATAAAAAAAAGAAAAAAGTAGCACGATATACTAGATGGAAAGAAGTCTACCTGAGCCGATTCGGCAAGATATAAGTTGTTCTTCTTGTATAGAGACTGGATTTCCTGGAATAGAACTGAATTTCCAGCACTCTTTGTAAAATCGATCCCCTAAGCCGCCAAACATAAAGGGAAGGCCACCATAAAGGGAAGAATTTTACCCGAACTATAGGATAATCCTTATACTAATAGGGAAGTCACGAGACTCTCACCCACTGAGAGCCCTGCAGAAGCCTCATTTTCGACTAATATTTAATAACATCTCAAAACTTAATGCTAGATGGTTCACCTGACATGGCTAAGTATGGCGGTAAGAAGTACGTGCTGATCTTCCTCAAACCATTATGAGAGGTTGCCACTACCAAAACTATCAGTACCTTCCAATCCTTCATTCGCTGAGACGAGTAGTACCCCAGGAAATTCTTCGTGCCCTTTTCTGTGTCCTGCAGAATCTCAACAATACGCAGACAGTGGAAATAATTTATATAAGCTCCTTGAAGAAGTTCGACGATCTCACCAGATTCCGGCATATCGAGAATGGCATTCTTAATCTTCTCACGCACCACTAGGACGTTCTTCTGCCAATCTTTCTGACAATGACGGCGACTAATTAGCCAGTCTGAAACCTTCTGTCTCATTGTGTAAACCCTCAAGGGTTTTCCTGCTCAGTTTGGTTTGATGAAATACTTTTACCTAATAACTTGCTGCTGTGAATGTCTATTGGCAAATCCTGAACGTTGATCATCTAAAACTAGCCATGTAAAATGAAATCATTGTTAATTCACACCGAACTCCAAACGTCTACCAAAAAAAAGACACCAACAACGAACGATGTCAAACCAACTGGTCAAGACAAAATGGCTTTAAAGGATAAAGCTCATGACTCGCGGAGCCCTACCAATGTTTCGAACCAGTGCTGCTATCCTCCCAAACAGGTCTGGTGCCAATTTTCCGACCCCGGACGGATGGAAGGCTTGGCCAGCCTGGCGCGCGGAGACCGGTCCCACTATTATTGAACAGCTCTTCTCACAACTGCGCTATCTGCGCCTCTAAAAAATTGACTCTGGAGCATGGATTTTCGTTCCGAGCGCGTTCATCACGTAGGTGTTACGGGCGTTGCATTTCCGTTGTTTCAAAAATGTTACATGTGTAATGTAAAGACAAAATAAATCACTTCCCATTTTATTACGTTCATTTCAGTTCGTGTGAAAATCCTGCTAGGTATCTGAGATGATGAATCGTTTGACTTTCTACGTTTTATCAGTAAGTATTGTCAGTTTACAAGTCAGTTTTGTAGATGTCACGCGAAAATGCGAATGCGTCAGTTCCGCCATCTGCTGGGAATCATTCGTCAGAGTATGCAGGTGTTTTTTCTATTAATCTTATACGAATTCTATCCATCTTCCTTTTATGACATTTTTTCTTCACGGCAGCAGCTACGGCGAAATACTGTTGCAGGACTAATCGAATGGTATGATTCTCCGAAGATCTTCTTGGCCTCTCAGGCGAAAATGCCCGGTAGCGGTCGTCTAGTGAAGGCTCGAAGCGCAGAAGATTTCTCGCCTTCGCGGTCTTTAGTTACTGGTTCGTTTCTTTAAGACTCCATTCTTTATGGTTACGTTATCTACTAAATCCATCCGTAATCAATGCTGCACATGGCAGTCTTTATGAGAAATTTGTCGAGTGCACTCAACGAGTATAAATGCTCTCATGAGCTTTATTTTACACTGATTACTTTCCTTTTAAATAAGGTCGCTAAATAAAGTCTAAAGGTCCTAAATAAGGTCACCATGGATGTGTGTGGCGCAGTGGTCGCAGACGCCCTGCAATACATATGGAATCGATCCCCGCGCTTCAGGCACACCAAGCCTTCCATGCCTTCGCGGTCGGCAAGTTCGCACCAGACTTTTCCCGGAGGATAGAAGCACTGGCTCGATAATCGATAGGCCACCGAGAGTCATTGTAAAGGGCGAATATGCATTCATCCACCTCCACCGATGTTTAATGAAGTTGAATTCATGGTGCATCCCTCAGGAAGTGATCAACGCCGAGAGCTTTATCTTCCATCCTTTAATTTGATCTTTTCATCGAATGTTGGAATTTCCTCATTTAGGCCGATATGACTGAGTCTATTTTACACACAGAACAACCAGGTCCAGTTCATCTGATCAGTAGAGGCGTAATGCTTCTGTAGATCTTCAGTGCTGTCTGTGCTCGTAATGGTGGTTATACGGTGGAATTCTATGACAGTCGTTCAGCTGAGCACAGAGTGAGGTTCATATTCTTCGAGAATGCATGAAGTGTTCCACGTACTTATTGAAACATTGCCTATGAGGCTGTCTTTTTAACCCACCGGAGTTCTCCATCACTAGATTATTCGAGATGGGCAACCCCATCATGTCTTCCTGAGTGGAATTCCGCTTTTCCCTTGGGTGTCACTTTCGACAGTCCAGTCTTGACGCGGAAAAGACGAAGGAGCTATGTGGACTTCGCAGTGGTTTCTCCCTTTGAGCACGTCTTTCTGCTTCTGTTTCTTTACAACGTAATCTTAGGACGGTGATGCCATCCTCCTTATTGGCTATAAGGTATAGGTCGAATTTTGTTGAGATATCTCTAACCTAGTACATGGGAAGAAGAATAAGTCTCACTCCCATGTGGTCATAACCGGTATTGTGATGTTTTGCACAGCACCTTTCTCTTATTTGTTTTCTGTTGCAGTGTTTTTGCCCCTATCACAGTGTCCATTCTCGAATGATCCGTTGGTTTTACAAACTTTTGCCGGTAAGATTGTTTTATCTCTGGAAGAATCTTGCAAAGATGAATGCAGATCACATCTATGCTAATAGGCATGTTTAGTCTCTGTATTAATCCTGCTAAGATGAGCTCGCGTATAGAGTAGACACCCTGCAATACACATAGGATCGATCCCCGCGCCGCAGGCTCACCAAGCCTTCCATACTTCGGGGGTCGGCGTGTTGATACCACACTTATCTGGAAAGCTAGCAGCACTAAATGGATACATCGGTAGGCCACCGCGAGTCATTTTAAAGGCCAGATATGCGTTCAACTGCCTCCAACGATGCTTAATGAAGTCAAATGCATGGCGCACCCTCAGGAATTGATCAACACCGAGAACTCTATGATTTTTTTTAAAGATGAGCTTGAATCGCATTTATTTGTGCTAATAGTCAAGTGTAAAGGCCAAGTCTCTTCGTAGTTTGAGTGTTGAGCGTTCATACAACTAGGTGAACATCGAAAGTAGCCAGCACATTTTTTTCTAAACGTCCTCCGTTACCGTGGAAGAGAAATGATAATTATTGTTGGAAAATTTATATGTGAAAAAAGATCTAAGCAATTGAAGAGCCTTGTCTACTTGTTATTGAGATAGGATGCATTCACTTATCTTACGCCATACCACTGGTTCAGCTTAGATCTTCTAAAAGTGTACGAAGAAAGGGAATGTTTCGTTTCAATCACGTCGTCGTAGTACCGAGCCTCGGTAGCAGTTGGTCATCTGAAGATTTGCAATGCGTATGAAGACGTATCTACCTGGAAGTTTTTTTCCTTGTTATCACTCACACATTGGGTCGTATGTGAATGCGTGTACAACTTAGCCTTTATTTCTTTCGGTCATTTAGCTAAGGTTGAAGCGTCATTGATGCGGACCGAGAACAAGGCCATGTCCGTGGAAAGTCGAATGTATGGAGAACAGTAGTGCTGACATGTTTACCGGCTTTAATGCACGAGAAATATTGCACTCTTTGTGGTAGGTCTGTGAAGGGTTACTGCGAAATTTTACAGCTATGGTGGTACTCTTCAAATGAATTGTGAAATATGTGGGATCGTTTGAAAAGTTCTTTAGGATTTCTGCAGGTATAGTTACAAGTACTCTTACACCCTGCATGTCACTTCTAACCCCATTAATCATCGAGAAACCTAAGCTTCATTTGAATCTTCATTTGTTCCGTCGTGCGCCATGTATATAGGGTTATGTCATAGGACACGACATCAACTTCTGGGCATAGGTGACATTAACTTCTGGGGCACTTTTGGTAGAAGCTCCTTATTTTTACTTTCCTCAGCGAGAAAGGAGCCGTAATTAGAAGGGCGATCTCTGTCGTAGTAGGTTTAGTTTTAGTTGAGATCTTGGGCAGCAGTGTAAAACTCTTGAGGGATCTGATTACACAGGTAATGAACTACAATTCTAGTCTTTCATAGACTGATGCAAGGTCTCTGTACTTTTTGGTCAGAATTATCTCTAACAACAAATGGACAGTAAGGCTTTTTTATAGACACACCGTCAACATCAGATTTCGACAGTCTCTGGTGTGATAGTTCACCACAGGAAGACATCAAGCAGTTTGGTGGAGGAGATGGTAATACAACTACAAATCTAGTCAACGGTGTATCACATGATAAACCCACTTCGGTACGTTTTATCAGTATACTGTTACGACTTGTCTATAGATTGTCAATCATGTGTTTTTCCTTCCTGCTAAATGGTTGAAATTTCCGGCTACACCACGTCGATGTCATCAAATGAGTAAACTGTTAGTGAGACGAAGAAGATTGAGGACTGAACAACTTAGCTCGGACGAAAATAACACAGTCTCGTCCGAGAAATGTTTGTCGATGGAAGAAGGTCTTGCTATTGGAAAAGCATCACTTGGTAATTATTTACCTACTTGGATACTGGAATGGCCCGTCTTCAGTGCTCGTTCAGGCCTCAGCGTAATTTCCACTTTTTCGGAGTTTTGCTGACCTAGCCAGTGGGGTTCTCTGAAGTCCCGAGGTCAGCCAGACCAAAGTCTGCCCCATGTCCTGACCACCACAGGCAGCCACCGCCCTCGTGGATCAGAGGGAGATTTGCCACCATGCGACTAGTTTGGTACCAGGATGGTGGTGGCTCCCTAGCAATGGTTTACTCCTAGCAAGGCTATCTAGTGGAACCGCTTGATACCTTCTCAGTATGGGAGACCCTGATGGGGGATGAATCCTTTTGCTGTACATTGCAGCCCGACACCCAGGAACACCTCCCAGCCAATACGAGGCATTACACCGTTGGGAGGGGTAATTAGTTTACAAAAAAAAAGGGGAATCTTTATGTCCTTATAATATTTTTTGGAATTTCAGTGAAATTACGACAGCGTCTGAACAGTGAGAAGGACACCAGTGTAGTCGGGAAACCGGAACTTAACAATCCACACTCTGATCCTCTTAAAGCAATACAGCAATGCTCACCGAATATTTCACCTATTTCGTCCTTACCATTATTAAAAGGAAAAATGTATGTATGGAGTAACCCTTCTCAATTACAACTTTGTTTTCTGAACTAGTAAAGGCGAGGGTTTTTTCAGAGACACTGTGCTCACTCTATCAGTGGCTCGGTCACAACCCCCGCAGTTTTTCACGAGCACTCCAAAAACGTTAGTGGCCGAACTTGCATAGCTTTTATTCGTAGTCAGCTAAAATTTCTGTGTAATGTTAACCTTTGATTTCCTGCCTACCATAATTTTTCACGACAGATATGATGTGAAATACAACAACAACGATGCTAAGATATTCGCAAAACTTGGACCCCGGACCAGATCGAACTACGATTACCCTTTCCGGGGGTCCGCTCGATTACTGATGGCAGCGTTATGTAGAAAATTAGCTGACAGAAACGCAAAGCAAGGGCCTCAGTGGTGCACTGGTAGTACGCGAGTCCTTGGAAAGAACAATCATGGTTCGATCTGTACCGGGTCCAAGTTTGCGAATATCTCAGCATCGTTGTGGTTGTATTTCACATTAGACCTTGCCATGAAAATTTCCGTGTCATCTTTACAACGAACCATGAACTTTATCACGTTATTCACTCTTTATCCACATGTGATTAATGTCATTTAGCACATCACTCAAGCGATACCAAACAATGGACAATGGCGCTGTTAAAGACGAAGGTATGAGTCAAACAATTCTTGCTTTCCTCCAGTTGTACTTGGTGTTTTTCGTATTTCAGGAGTAAAAAGAAAGATAGCGCACACAAAAAGCATGGATATTGTCGACGAGATAAGCGATGATGACTCTTTCCTTAACGATATATTTGTCCCATTTACTCACCCAAGTCAGTATGTAGAAATGTTAAAACAAGGCTTTGTAAAAAGATAGACATCTTGTTAAAGTTCATGTCATTCCGAATTTTCTTCTGTTTCAAAACCAACTTGCATAGAGCCAAAAGAGGCGTGAGTTTGAACTGCCGTATATAGTTATCTTCTATTCAGACTGGTTATAGTGAAGTTCTTCTTATTTATGTATCATGGTAGAAAGAAGTTCCAGTTATTCGACTTGATATAGTGTTGTAATGATACATTTTTGCTACATTGGCTTTCATCTTATATCAAATAAACATTGTTCTCCACCATGTAAAGGAGTACTACACTTACAAATTTCATTCGTTTGTATGACCCGACGTCATTTTCCTCCTATCCTTCACCGACGAAGGTCATCGCATTTGCAGTTTTATTGTTTCCTTGTACATCATAATAGGCTATTAGGCATAGAATTGAGATTTACAGCAAGGTCTGCACTTTTCTACGGTCTCCTAAGTTGAAGAGTTTAACATTTCCACCTGAAAACACAGCTAAAAATGAATCAGTGCAAGGAGTTACTGGCATCCCTGAAGCAACAGAGTTACGAGCTGGTAAGTGGCGACGGTGCGGAAAGACCGTAGCATTGTTCTCAATGCTCCAAGGAACGAGGATCTTCGAAATAAACAGTCGAACGGTGACTGTGTTGGTACTAACATGATTCTTTATGAATCGTGAAGGTTGATCATTTAATCTCCAGGAGTGAATTAATTTAGAATCCATGTGGTTACCCCGGTTAACTGATCAGAACTAGAATTGGTCATCTAAAGTTTTCTGGACTACTATGTTCTCGTTGTTGACTAATCTCTCAAAAGTTCACTTACACAAGTGTGACAGACTTAGAAATTCGTGGAAATACTAACTGTGGGCCTAAAGGGCGCGTGTGGCCGGAGCCCCCGTGCCCATGGCCCACCAAGCCTTCCATCCGTCTGGTGTCGGCAAATTGGTACCAGACCTGTCTGGGAGGATAGCAGCACTGGGTCGATACATCGGTAGGCCATCTCGACTCATCGTAAAGGCCAGATATGCATTCAATCACCTCCAAATGATGATTAATGAAGCCAATGCATCGCGCATCCCTCAGGGACGGATCAACGTCGAGAGCTTTATCCTTTTTATCCTTTATCTTAAAAGTCAAGAGCTATCGCAAAAACTGGTACTTAATCTTTTGGAGTTAGTGTCTTATCACTCTCTGAATCTTAACGAAGTTTTTCACGGAATTAAATGAAGCGGGTGATCGTTTGTGGGTGATTGCCTCTCTTCTCCTGATTCCGTATTGTCCCATTTGCTAGAGGATGTGGCTGAAACCTCGATTTATTCTACTACGATATTCGATCCACCAGTTGTACCGTCACACGGATTATGTATAGGTGACCAATCAACGGTTCTTATATTAACTCTTCTTCGCTGCTCCAAATTTCTGCATCAGTAAATCATTCATTCATTTTGGTTCAAGTGGAGTGAACATGCCAACATACAACGTTCTAAAGAATAATGGATAAACCCAGAATTGAGTGGACACTCATAATACAGATAAACTCAGCACCTAAGTGAAAACCTTAAAGCACCGAATACCTATAATCCTACCATCTGTCGTATAGCGACAACTACATGATCAATTTGATCCGCTAAGTTGCATGAGTTGTCATTTTTCAAAACGATATCATGTACATAACTGTCAAGGCCACACTCAGATGGCATGTCGTCGATGCCCTGAACGAACCTGAAACCTCGTACCTCTCTCTCTTCAGCATTTGCTTCCACACGCACTGTAAGGATCGGATAGTTGCTCTTAAAGTACTCAATATCTGTTGGTCTCCTGCAGTCCGAAATTATCACAACGTCATCATTACAGGTAGAAGGGATCGTAGCTCTGAAAACACTTAATAATTGATCAAGAACAAATATGATCACATTTTGAACCACATTTCATTACACAAACCTGCAGAAGAAATCTGGTTCCACAGCACGTACTCTCTCACCCCATTTAATCATGTTCAAACGATGTAACTCCTTATAGGGACCATTTGAGATCAGTTCAGAGTAATCGAGACCTTAGAAGAATCGAATCTCGTCCAAAAAGGAGTGCTAAGAACGTCATCAAATAAATAAGCTGGAAAAATCTAAATGAACATTAATGCAGTTTGTTGGTTAAAATGTAGAGTCTGACGCTTAAATCCGCATAGCTACTACACCTACTTGTTGCCTCGCTTTTCACTGGACTCGTAATGAATTGGCACCAAATCGTGCCGGGAAAATTGTTTCTCTAGCAAATGATCATGACCTGTGACTTACATGTCGCTGTATAATTTGGTTCTTCTGAATACGTTTTTAGTAATTTTGCTCTTTTACTACGATAAGTGACCTTGGAATACTTCCACATATCCCCCTACATTTTTGGAACTCCTCGAACTCTTGTCTGCGGTAAATCGGCATTCGTTAGACGGTTTCACAGTATATATGGACGACATTTAGATACTTTTTATTCTAGCTCATTCCAAATCATCCATTGTATGAGTGGAAACGAAGTAGACAATACCTGTCGCTTGCAATCTCCCAATCATTTTTCGACAACTGAAGCGCTTGACGAGTTCAGAACTTGATAGAGTGAGTTATCGCAGAAACTCTATTCTATAGTCCGATGACTTTTCCAAAATTTTACCCTGTTTATTTTTTGAACTCAAATCTTCGAGACAAAATAGACAACGCTGTGGATTTTGAAGTCTTAAAAGCAACCGCTTTAAATGTAAACTTCAATGACACACCTTGGAGACTATCATATCTTATGCAGGAAATTTTGCTTGTTTAAACATTCTGCACGCTAATTACGAGCTTCGACAAAAGAACTGCGTCTTGTGGACTCTACAAGACCACGATTTCGTCACGGTATACTAAGAAGACTTGTATATCCCTCTAATGATCCGTAGGTTCTAGCAACGTCTATTCCAATAAATAAGACCTAATGTGAGCTGAGATATGCTCGTCCAAATTAGGAAAGCCGAATTTCTTTCCAGGGTACGTGGAAACAGTCCCAGGCACGATGAAAACCAAATAAACCGTGGTTGCATTCGCATGACTTTAGGAATATCCTACATCTGTCCTAACTCAACGTAAAGCGGCCGATTCCTCCAGAGGTTGCAAAGACTATACGAAGCATGGAGAAAGTGTACATTATTTAAATTTGCAAGTTGTATAATAAACTGTAATTCCCAACGGTCTACCGCCTCATCGTGGGTGGGAGGTGTTCCTCGGTGTCGGGCTGCGATGTACAGCGGGGGATTGATGCCACTGACAAGGTTTACCAAGCTGAGAAGGAGTCCGGCGTTTCCATCAGGAAGCCTAGCTAAGAGTAAACCAATATCAGGATCCACCACCGTCCAGGTATCAAAGTCGTACAGTGGAAAATCTCCCTCTGATCCACAAAGGTTGCGTCTGTCTGTGGTGGTGAAGACCTGGGGCAGACTTTGGTCAGGCTGACCTCGGGGTTCCAAGGAACCACAATGGCCTAACCAGCAAATCTCCGAAAAATGAAAATTATGCTGGTTCCCGCACAACCAGTGCGGACGAGTCATTCAAGTATTCAAGTAAGAATTGGAAAGTAATGGACAACTATTGAACATGGCTTCAGCACTAAATACTACCTAGAACTCTGACATAATAAAGCAGATTTGTATAAGTTGTTTCATCTCTAAATTCCCAACTACGTGCACTCACCATGGTTCTTGGCATAAATAGCCTTCAAACTATGAGAAACACCATATATTGAGACTTGTAAAGGTGATAGAGCAGTTTTCAACTTCTCGCTACAGAAATCCTTGCCAGATTTACGCTTTCCCGACACCAATACGACCAACTTTACCATCGAAAAATAGTTCGCGAATAGAGCAACTCCAAAGGTGCCGCAGAACAAAGTCACTTTGAACACTGTCAACACCACATCCTGAGTGTTGTTGAAGAATTCATACTTATAATTCTCAAAGAAAACGTGATCCGCTTTATAGAATTTCGGAGAAACCTTAAGACAATACATGTGCATTCGGTGGTACCATATATTTTATTATAGTGCAATTGTAAAGAGTAATTAGACCTTTCCAGTCACAATCACAGATAACGGCAAAAGATCAATCGCAAAGAAAAAAGCTGAAATGATTTCACAGCAAACAGCTTGCACAAGCGGCATGACACGATCCCAGAGTTCAAGCTCCGACGATGATGTTATTGATAGGTATATGGATGAGCTTCACGAAGAATCCGATGAAACCCATAATTGCAAAACCGATGGCAGTTGCAACAGCGATCTTTTGGTACTCTGAAGTATGGAACAAAGTATTTAGAAAATAACATGAACTAAATCTACTAAGCACACAGTGAAGCAATATTTGAAGCACCGATATTGACAGCACCACTGGTCATTCTTAGCAGGGGATTCTTGGTAGAAGATATGCCTCAGCTTCACATGGTAGGCATTTCTGGTTTATTAAAACCTCTTATTAAGATTTAATATAAAGACTTCTATGGTTTCCTTAATGTATAACAATCCCCACTAAAAAAACCATTTCGAGCGTCAAATACGAGCGATGCTAAACCACTACGCCGAAGCACTAATGCGTGTCAAAAAGTTGGAATCACCATTTTGCCTTTACTAACACGGCAACCAGCATGTGATCACTTCATGGTACGTACGCTACTATAGCAGTATACCAAATCGCAAATGACACATACTTAGTGAAATGATGGTTTTCTAACAGTATTCCTCCAAAAATATTAACGTAGAGGTGGTAATGGCATGGCCAACCACAGTCAGCGATTTTATTCTTTAGCAAACACGAGGCTATCAAAAATAAGTTTTATTCTCTATTGAATAATCAACACCAACGTTTCGGCGGTTTCGTTCTCTTCGGAGTCTGGCAAGATCAAATTAACATACAATCTGCTCAACCAAACACGGGAAAAAACTGCACATATAAAAAAGCTGATTTTAAACACCTATTGTTTTGTTTTTTATAAGTGTTCCAGTTAGTGTTGGAGACCAGCAGCACAGAATGTTACATGGTTGTGGAATCTCCCTGGCTCATGTCAAAAAATCAGAGGTACGGCGCGATATCATGCGTGATCACAAGGCACTCTTCTTGACGGTTTATTTTTCAACGGTCTGATTTAAAAGCTAAAGTCAATATCGTAACACAGGAAAGTAGAGCAACAAAGCTAAAAACTCTTAAAGTGTTTGGGTCAATTCCAAAGATGAAATGAAAAGGAGAGTGCCTTATTTTTACGTGAGACCTCGCTCCATACCCATACCAAAGATAATTTTTTGACCTGAGCCAGGCACATTCCTCGCCCATGTAATAATACTGTGTGTGGCTGGTCTCCACCAAAACTAGAAGACTTACAATGAACAAAGCAGTGAGTGTTCAAAAGAGGCTATTTATGCATGCAGTTAGTTCTTCCTGCTCGATTTATGACAATGTTTACTTGAAAAGATTGCATGTCAATTTGACCATTCCAGACTCTAAAGGATGCGAAATGGCCGAAGCGCCAGCCAGTATTGCATGGACCTTGTTATCCACAAAATCGTGTCTGCTTAGAAATAAAACCCTGACTTATTGAACAATGCCGAGATTAGTGAAAAGTCGGTCCTGAGAAAAAGTGTAGTTATAATAATTGCGTTTAAAGTACATTAAAAGTGACACTGTCAACAGTTTCCGGACTATGTAAAGTACTTCACTAATTAGCTTTTAAATGACACGTGCAGAAAAAACTAATGCATTACGGTTGCGAAAGTATTGCCATCAAGTATGGCATCCGTATTTGAAAAAGCTCACATCTTCAAGTGGAACCCCAGCTATAAGTCAAGAAATGGCAGCAATCGTACCGCCCTGGTAGCAACTCCCTCAGATCCACACGAGTACGCAATTGCCTGTCGCAACAGTTAGGAAAGCTCTCAACTAGCTATCTCTGGACTCCTTACTCACTTGATACTTGATACTTGAACGGCCCGTCCTCACTGGTTGTGCGGGCCCCCAGCATAATCTCCATTTTTTGGAGTTTTTCTGGTTTAGCCATTGTGGTTCCCTGGAGCCCGAGGTCAGTCAGGCGAAAGTCTGCCCCAGGTCTTCACCACCACAGGTAGTCGCAACCCTTGTGGATCAGAGAGAGACTTGCCACCATGCGACTTTGATACCAGGACAGTAGTGGACTCTGGCATTGGCTTACCCTTAGTTGGACCCGATGAGAACGCGCGACTTCCTCTCTGCTTGGGAGACCCTACTAGGAGGATGAGTTCCCCCCGCTGTTCAACGCAGCCCGACACCAGGGAACACTCCCCAGCCACGATAAGCCGGTAAACCGTTGGGAGGAAATCGATTACAAATAAACTATAAAATATGCAGACGAGATTAGCTATAGATAAACCGTTGCAGGAAATATTTACATTATTATGTGAAATACACCCACAATGATGCTCAGATATGAGCAGAAATCGGAACTCCACTGACGTTATCGTCCAAAACTTTCTAATGCTGGTCACAAAAAAACGTACAACTTTGGCAAAAAACGGTGTACTTTGGGCAAGCAAATACGTCTATGTAAGAATTGCAAGGTTTATGGAATATTATCGCTGCTGGCATGTAAGAACTGCAACTGGTATGTGAAGACTAATTCTGTGTGGAAAGTGTAAAATCCATGCATTTATAAATGGTAACGTGCAAAGTAATTGTTCTTAAGAAGAATGTTTAGGGCATCAGTAAAAGATTATAGTAATCGTAAACAATAAAACTTGATAAATCGTTCTAAAGGCAAACTGCGTTGAAGGCAGAACACCGAGCTACACTCAAGAAACCTCATTTAACCATCATCTTATGACAGCGAAAAAGGTGCCCCTAAGTGTCGAGTTTCACTGTTCAAGTAGAGGTATCTTCACAGACTTTTAACCGTCAATAGCTTTTGTGGTACGCATATCTTCTACACAAATAGTAGCTATTCTTGCAAGCCATTTAGTGCAGCGAACAGCTTTTTCTGTTCCAATTCCTGGTTCACTGGTTTGCTGAACAAGAATACAAAAAGTGTGAAGAAAAAGAGAGCTACCAGGTGTTATGCACTTTATTCACCTTGCTCTTTCACCTCACGAATGCATTACACACGGAATGCACTCCCGGTGTTATGTATTATCTCTCATTTGGGACTTCTTATAGGGAAATGTCCAGATAATCTCCAGCTTGAGCGAAACTCTAGGTTCAACAAGAGAATGTGGTGGACCTTTGTTGTATTTTACAGCATGTCATCCAATACAACTCACCGCCACAAAGATGAGGTTCTAAGCTGAGCCACAAAATAGAAATCAGAAAACGTCTTATGACAAAAACATAAACACTGCAGAATGAAATCTTTCAACACGTTTCATCCAACTCATGGTTCACATTTCGATGGTATGATTTAAGGTAATGAGTACTAAATAAACTAATACGACTACAGTGATGCTAAGATATTCACAAAACTGCGGACAATAGGTGTCTGCGTGGGTATCGAGCTTGCTATTACGCTTTCTGGGGCTAACACGTTCACCACCACACAATACTGGTCCTTCGTTTCCATCTTCTCTTGGACGTGTTTTAACTTATAGTTGCTACCAGCAATCAACCTTCAAGGGGATTGACTTGAGGAGCACAAATCGGTAATGAACCCAATTAAGCTGAAGGTGCTGTATCTATCACAATGTAGTAACTTTTATTCACGGCCTATCTTTTTTAACGGCAGGGTATGATGTGAAATATAACTATTTAGCACCTGCTTAACTATAGATTAAAACACGGCCAACACAAAGATGAAACGAGGGACCTGCGTGGTGTGGTGAACGCGTTAGAGCCCGGAGAGGGTAATAGCGAGTTCTATCCCCATCAAAGACACATGCGGTCCAGAGTTTCTCAAGTATCTTAGCATCATTGTATTTATATTCCACATCATACTCTCCCATGAAAAAAGAACAGGCAGTAAATAAAAGTGACTACATCGTGACTGAAATTAATACGCTTTAAAATCCCTTCAAATTAGAAGAAAGTTGGGCGTCACATTCCACTGAACTCAAACTAATGTTGGGAAATCTTTGAAACAGCACACATTTCTGTCTGAATGTATTTATTGAAAACACAACACTGAATTTCTGATGAAAGCGAGACGAACGTGTAATGGGAATAACATAGCTTAATTCTGAAAAACAGGCAAACTGGGAGGTCTATGGCAGAGAAAAACCGTACAGCAATGAATCTTTGGAAACGGATTCGAATCCGCCTTCTATTTTGGACAGTCCAACTCAAAAACGATAAATATTAAACCAAACGAAACAACTATCCACCGAGGAAATCAAGGACCGACAACATTTTGGTACTGAGAGGTGTAATCTGCTGGAACTTTCACAGTAAAAAGATCGAGTCATCATTGATGGTTCATCGGATAGAATCGCCTTTAACAACAGTATCTAACAACATTTTGGTAGTGAGAGGTGTAAGGTATTGAAAGTTTTGTAGTGAAAAAGGTCTCCTAGCACAAGGTTTACTACCGTGCCAGACTTCATTTTAACCTGGATTGAAATTTGGTAATCAAGTACCCTATTCTGAAAGCGGTCACCATTAATGGTTCATCCGAGAGAATCCCCTTTAACAATAGGACCTCAGTACAAGGTCTCAAGGCCCAAAATAAAGACATAAAAAACAATTGTGGCAGAACGGGCTGCAAAACTATCTAGAAGACAGAAGAGTCGAAACTTATGATTACCTTTCCTGTCCGGCTTAGTGCACCTTTTCACCAATCGAATTGAGTCTTTAGCAAACTGACGTCCAGGTTCGATGAGAGCTTGGAACTGATCCATTGCGACTTTCTGATAACCAGTTTCAACGAATTCACCTTCGCGCACGGAGATGTACAGCAGGAACTTACACAGAGACTACAAGGTAAGAAAGTGATCAAAATTTTATCCACAAACAGGAAAACCAGTACAAATGCATCGGTGGGGAGCATCGAACACAAGTTGCAACAGAACACAAAGAGGTACTACTACGATAGGTCTTACATCATCTAACTAAAGAAATGTACTCATTAGAGACGAAAAACGACGAAACCGCCTTAGCCGAGCGTCGAACCCGCATGTGGCAAACGACGGAGACGCGGTTGTCCTCTCTGGTCGCAAACTGCAAGCGGCGTGGCGCGCGATTCAAACGACGATTTCGCGACGGAACCTGTCGTCCGTCGCGGAAACCCGCTTCTGGGCGTGAAGCGCAGCATGTGGGCGGCGGTTTGCAACGATTACTGGCGTCTACTCCTTCCCTAGCAGCAATTCATGTGTTAAACGTCCTTCGAAGTAAATTCCGAACTGTGGAAATTCATTTCCGAAGCGCCCGATGTCTTCTGGACATTTACGTCATCGTCCTGTAGGCAGACTCTCCATGATTGTAGCGAGCACGATCTTGTTCGTCGTAGTGATAACTGTCGAAGCTGAGCTACCGACAGAACTCGATCCATTTCTGGAAGTTCTATTCGATGTTAAAGAATGTAGGTTTCTCAGTGTACTTTACAATCAGCTGTTTTTTTTTCTTGGATTCGCTGACTGCCTTTTTGCATCCTGAAAAGCTCCTTGTACATATATCCGTCCTACTGTCAGTCTTAGCTCCCAAAAAAGAACTACCTGCTTCATCAGTACCACGTAATATATCTACTAGGAAGAGATAATGATATACCAATTCTCGCTCCGCACAGTCGTTTCCTAGCCCATCGTAGCTTTTTGGTGTCCTTGGGCTTCCAGCTGCATAGTTGGGTAAGTGGCCCATCTCAGGGCAAGGCTATCCAAATTGCAAACGGCTAGAGCATTTTTTATCTAGGAGGCTAGTAAGAGTAAATGAATGGGTCTAGAGACACCATGGCACAGGTTTCTCAAGACTCTAGGAAAAATCTTACCAAACCACCAACGTACCAGTTACATGGAAAATGTACCGGAGTACACACGACTGTGCAGATGTGCAACTCGCTTGTTCAAGTATTTCTCCCAGTGATATCTTTGTACTGCCTGGAAGTACTGCCCAGACGACAAACTAGGAATAAATAGTGCCCAAGCTTTCTACGACCTTAGTGCCTATTTGGGAGATGACCCGCAGCACTTTGTTGTAGTGCATATACTTATTTTCGAAAAAAAAGAGCTGGAGGAGCATTTAACGGGATGGATAAAAGTGGCTAAAATTGCGGTTAAAAAACCTTTCAAGTTCACGGCGCATTTCTCTTCTCGCGCTTGATGTGGAAAGTGAAATCATCGCATCCACAGATTATTTCAAGAAGTTTCATACGCGGTTTTCCCCCACGTATCCCCCCTGTTTCAACCATTATTTCTTCTAGAAGAGAAATTTTTCTTCGGGAAAGAAAGTTCTATTGAAGAAAAAATAGATCTCTAACAGATTTAGCACTTACCTGTGACGCTATGCTTCAAAAATGGCGAAAACCTGCTTCTGATTCATGATGGTCACAATTGCATTTGGCGAACATTTCGCTTGATGACTCAGTAGGCAATTTTCTTAACATTCTAAGAAACCCAACAACTTAACCATAAGCGGTGTGCTCTTGCCATTGAGATGCATGATGATGTGTTACTCCTGTAAATCCTCAAAAGTTATCCTTAGCCGTGTATATCATCCACTGACTTCCTTTGAGAATCCTATCTTTCTCTTCGTTAGCACGCACACTGATTGACGACATCTGTCGGAATGTGTTGGATATTATCCAGATTTCCTTTCGCAACTGGACTTTCAGTGAAACAAGCTTCCCATCTGTTGTATCACTTGTTTTGCTGCTGTTTTGACGTTGTAGTTTTCTATTACTAAACTAAACATCATATTTGGAAACCTCTCAGATCAATAAATATAGGGTTCGAACGCCTTTTTGTCACGCGACATAACAGGAGTATGGAGGATACTACAGTATCTCCTCCGACAGATACTGCTTCTGGTGAAGAAAGTAGAAGTTATTCCGACGCCCACGGTGAGAGTATGAGTTCATCAAGTGCGACTCCACATGGGGTTTCTTCGTCAACATTGCAAATTTTCAACGTCGTCATGCCCAAATAAACTTATTTTTCAACGGAATTTGGACAATTTACACTCTTCACGTACTAGTTCAATTATTACATTTACCAACATCTCAACTAACCCTTTTTCCGTAAAAGATAAAGCAAAAGCGTTCGGCGTTGGTGAATGAATTCAAATCTGGTCTCTGCATTGACTCACGGTGGCTCACCGATGTACCGAGTCAATGCTGTATCCTCCCAAACAGGTCCGGTACCAATTTATGGACCCCAGGGCATGGAAGGTTTGGTGAGTCAGTGGCGTGGGATTGAACCCGTGCATATTCCTGGACATCTCTATCCACTACGCTTAAAGTACTCACATTTTTTTACATACTATTTTTTAACCATCAGAGTTAAGTCGTGAGCTTTGTATTCTGCACTCATTTTGGGTAACATTGAAAGAGTTTGGGTAAAAATATTTGTTCCATTCTCTACAGCGACTCTTACCTGCTTGTTACGTATGCTGGCGTAGTTGCAGTGCTGAATTCCTGTTGTATTTGAAATTCCTGAATTCCGAAGTTGTAGGCTTAGACGACGTGATTTTTCACTTATCTGTAACTATTTGTGGTAAAAAAGTCTTAAAAATGTGCCGATTCTGCGCTTAGAACCACAAGCTGTAAGTCCACTCCAAATGGGCTGCCATCAAAAACTCAGTGTTCTTCATCCACCACTTCGTCTTACCACTCAGGACTGAAACTGGCGTTGTCTTCATCCTCATGCTCCGATTCACTTTCATCAGACTATTCGACGGGACCCGAGAGCTTTTTCATTGTCCTTAGCGTCTTCGATATTTCTTGTTCACTGTCGATGAATAGTCGATTGAAAATAAGGCTCAGTTTGTCACGCTCTTACATGATTAAAGTATCTTAAAGTCAATTTTGGTGAGTACTGGGGTTGTTCATTTCTCTCCATCCGCTATGGTGGAGTCGATGGGTTCAAGGAAATTCTAAAAGTACCGAGGTTTGCTTCAGATAAGGATAAAAGCTTTCGACGTTGACCGACTCCTAGGGAATGCGCCAATTATTCGGCTTTACTAGGCATCGTTAGAGCTGATGGAATATATATCTGACCTATACAGTGAATTGTGGTGCTGTATCGATGTATCAAGGCAATGGTGCTGTCCTCCCAGACTATTCTGGTACGAATTTGTCAGAGCCGAGGACGAAATTCTTGATGAGCTCAGGGCGCGACATCGAACTAGAGACAGCGTGTGTATTGCAGGGCACCTCTAACCACTGCCCTACCTGCGCCCTCAGAAATTGTTTGGAGAAAATGAGGGCGTAAAGCGAAAAGAATGCCGAGTAATGGTAATTTCGGAGTTGAAAAAAAGTACTCGTATATAGAACTAGTTCTTTATAGACATGGTGCTTAGTTCGTTTGCTTTTTATAAGTGACATGTCGCCAGTGTGTGGATGCCGTTGCTTGAGAAACCCGTGGCATAAAAAAGAATATTGGTTGCAACCACTCCTATTTACTACTTATTCTTTTTTTATGGCAGGATATGATGTGGAATATAACCACAACGATGATGAGGTATTTGCAAAACTCCGGATCACAGATGTCCGCGGTGGGGATTGAACATGTTATCACCCTTTTCGGGGGCTAACTCCTTCACCACCACACCTGCGGGTCCCTTCGTTTTGCCTTTCTCTCAGCCGTGCTTTGAAGATGCTATCAGCAGTCACCCATTCTGCAGTTTTGCAAATATTTCAGCATCATTGTGGTTATACTGGTTGTGTTTCAAGGAATTATTGGTTATGTTTTAACGAACATTATGTTCCTTTTGAGCCATCTCAGGAGGTCAGAAGACGCCATGATATGAAGAACGCTGGAATTCCGGCAACATGATAAGTGTTCTCTTTACAATACATTCGCTACACGCCTACTTTTTTGACGGACACGTGCGGCGACGACTAATTTCTCGCCACGCCTGGTGTGATTGGTCGCAAAATCGTCCAAGAAAGTTTTTTTAAAAATAATTTACAATCTGTAGAAAGTAGATTAACACATTTGTGGCACGGAGGGTATCGATACGATACGAAAAGTACCGCTGAACATTTTTGCGCTGTCTGAGGGCCAATGAGTCCCATGTGACTCATGTTGGCATGAACGTGTTGAACCACTATTTTTTTGGCTCAAATGCGTCATTTCATGAAGATTTCTAGTTTTTAACTCGTGAAACTAAATTCGACTACGGTGACTAAAGCGATCGATTAATCTTGTCATTGATGGACCGGTTTGGTCTCCTTCTCGAACCACACTCAGCGCTTCGTTATTATAAGGGAAGCAGCTCGTGATATGAGTCACAAAGGTTTTTCGTGGATTCATTTACACAAAGCTGAGTCATCCATTTGCTATAAAAAGTGTTGGATGATCAGCAAGCGGATAACAAAGGAGCTCTGATGAGCTGGTAAGGGAGCAGAGTGATGTCCAAAAGTAACGTGCAAAGCAGTTTTGCTAACAGACACAAAGAGAATCGAAACTTCGAGTCGAGCGTTTCTATTGCCGGAGGACTTGTTATTGCTCTGCTTCGTTTCTAACTGACAACGTACAGCAAAAAATTGCTTACCTTCTCTACTACAACAATGGAACATATTCATGACCAGTAATGTTGGTCATAATCGTCCCCATATTTTCACAAGGTACTTGAACTTACTGAATAATAAAACTTGGAGGACTTGAAAGATAGAAGTGGTAAGTGATCTAAGTTTTGCGCATGATATCATAAGAAGCATAAATGCACATCGGGAAAAGTAGGTGCAACCATTAACCTTAAGGGTGACGGACAAAGCAATGGAATAAAGATGGAAATAAAAATTGCAAGAGGAAATAATTTAACAGGGCTAAGAAGTGATGCTTCACTTTCGCTACGTATTTTCTCTGATTAGGATAATAGTGGAAACGTTCTTAGGGTACCGAAGACTGGCTTTTTGATACAGCGAGACGTTAGGGTGGTGTAATGCCATCTGTTTCGTCGTTAAAGTAATTAGCTAAAATTTGAATTTCTCTTACGTAGAGACATACCACTCCATCACTGTACCTAAACCTCATTATCTTCTGAAGAGCACAACCTTCCCGACGTCCACTCATTTACCCTTGAGGCGTTCACCACCACGCTGTTTTTTCGATAACTCGATAACGAATGTTCGATTACTGATTTTTTTAAAGATTTCTTTCGAACTAGTATTTTCACAATGTTGAGAAGTAACTCCCACGTCCGACTTTCTATTAACATCGGCATTGATTGAACAATTCTTTCTACTTCTGTTTAGCAAACACGAGGTGTTATTTTATTTCTCTATTTACGTACAAGCTGACGTTTCGGCGGATTTCGCCTTCCTCAGAGCCTGGAAAGGTCAAGTTGACTGCAATCTATTCAGCCAAACACCTCCATAACAAACAGAGGAAATGCTAAACCAAGATTTCAATCACATTGAACACAGAGACTTTCCACACTCACCGCTCTCTATGAGTCTTCCACTAAATATTTCATTTGGAGACCAACCGCACAGAGTCCACATGGAACCGTAATGTGCCCATCTCATCCCAGAATAACAAGCTTATATACTGCCCAATATCACGCGTGATAATGAGGCATTCCTCCCTGCGGTTCATTTTCGGATTTTTGGAATTGATCCAGAATGCCTCGAGAATTTTGCGCGCTTGCGTTCTCGATACCTGCGCTAGGATCGTGACCTCTACTTCAGAATCTTCTCCGTTATGTCTCTGCGTCCTATGTGTGCCTAGTGGAGTATTTGCTTTACGTTTTCCGACTAGGTGTTCTTTTATACGAACGCAGAGTGGTCTACCCGTTTCGCCAACGTATTCGTCCCGCACGATTGAGATGCATTGAATTCCTGCACCGTACACTTGAAATGTGGGCATATAATATCGTTCAGAGTGAATAGCAGAAGAATTTTTGAAGCGACCATCATTTAACCTTGGCAGAAAAATAATCAACATATGCTTAAATTAAGCTTAACAGTTCAAACCCATCGTTCAGGTTGTGTGATAAATAGCATTCTAAACTACTGCGAATTTATACCTCCTTTAGAAATGTCATTAATTGTCCTTCACAGGCTCGTTGCAGTGCTTGTCTTCTAAACACTATGGTCAGAACCTTTAGTTAAATAAGCCACTCATATTTTATGCTCAGTTGACATGTTCTCCTTTTTTTATTATTCACTTATTGCTTGGTTTTTTCTGATTTATTATTGCAACGTTCAGCTGCGTCCCTACTATATCCACCGAGTGACAGCTAGACCTACGATCAGTAACGATCTAGTGAGAAACCGGGTATCCACAAAAAGTTCGAAAAAAAATTATTGTGTCACTGAATAGACAATGTCTTAGATGGTTTATCCACCCTCAAACACAGGCCCCAGTAATTTCTTCTGATTTGCTAATCATCTGTGGAAGTGGACGGTCTTGCATGTGTGCTCGGCTGAGGTTTGAGAGTCTGCGTTCGCTGATTCGATGTGGTGGTCTTGCAATCCTGAGATAGCTATATTAGGGCTTTCTCAGTCATGTCCTTACCCAAAGCCATTCGTTGACCATTGTGGATCGGAGGGATGATTGCTGCATTGCGATTTGGTTCCATCCGGGACGAGAACGATTCCTGCTGTTTGCTGACCAACCGGTTGAGGACGAGGTATTATTAGGCCGAATCTCTGAATAGCTATTATGTATTTATAAAGGAAGAAGGCTTTATGCGGTTGTTATCTAGAGAAATGGATGGAATGGAAATCGGAGGCCAAAATCAAACGATACTGTAAAAGATTGTTAATCAGATTCAATTGTTTTGGTGATTGGTAAGAACCGAGCAAAACATGCTGGTTGAACTGTGTTGAGAACAAATCGAATGTTGTAGGTGAATCATTCCTCACTGGAGACTTCACATCTGTCGCCACCATTGAATGTCCACCATATCGATGCGACTTTCCCCGACAGGTCTGCATGAGGTTGAATTCCAGGTACCAGGAAGTCAGTGCAAATGAATGCCGGCCGGTTCCTATTGAGGTGAGCATGTTTTCAACAAAAATTGAACTCCACAATATCTGTCTTTCTAAAGAATTTGGAGACAACAGTTCAAAAAATAGGGAACTTTATATAAAACAGCTCAGTTGGTCCTCTTATCTGATTGATGTTCACTCGTTTGTTTCCCATTCTTTCATTGCTTCTTCTCATTTTTGTCGTATGTTTAGCCCTATATTGTGTTTTTCAAGTTTGTAACCACTATATTTAATTTCGGCCATTTATCTTAAATTTCAAATACCGATGAACATGACCACTAACCATGGATGACGCTGACTAATTCAGTTATCACAGCAAGCTTTGTTAGGCTTTGTAGTGAAGGTGGTGGCTATATTTAGGGGTAGCTTGTTGAGCTTAACCGAAGTGAACTCTGGACTTGTTTGTTGGCAACGATCCCATATTGCCTCCTATTCACTGCTCAGTCACTTGGTTGCTGGCTGATGTCCGAATCGAGTTACAAGGTATAGTCAACTCGACATACAACGGCAAACGGCCTTCCACATTCGCAGGCATCCTTTTTAAACGTATACATGAAAACAGCAGCATGTATAAGATATTTATAAGTTGCTGCAGCACAACAGGCCAACCTTTAGTGATAGGAGAAGTGAAGTTCAAGATTGGAATATGAAGCCATTTGTGTTGCAGTGATTTTTTAGGAAGTGCATACTGAAGTAAAAAAGCAAAAGTCTGAAGAATGTCGCTGTTCTCCCCAAGAGATCAGATCAATTCTGTTCCACCTGGAGCCTCTGTTCATCAGTCTGCCCACTACAGCAGAGGCCACCGTACCCAAGCGATTTTTAAAGGATTATTGTGAACCAAAGTCTGGGAAACCACCACAAATTGCTCTCCAGCATGTTTCTACCCATAGACTAAGTTTACATCGAAGGCTGCCTTTTCCCGTCTCACAATTTTTTTACGATGACAAGACGGGAGCGCTTTTCGAACCGCTACCAGCTTATTTGATTTCTCTGTCCTTGAAAACTACAACGCGAACAAACGAAATGCCTTACATCTGTGCATTTCTCTAAAACTGGGTCTAAATAATTCTATTCACGACTTGATTTGATTGAATCAACGAATTCGAACAACATTGCAAGCATTCAGTGTTTGACGGCAGCAAATGGGGGAATACCAGTTGGTCCTCCTCAGCTGATCATTCAACCACCGTCACCAGCGACGGTGGATAAGCCGTGGAAAGAGCGCGGAGCATTTAACGGATTCTCGGAGAAAAACGTTGGTGAGCGTCACTATTTTCCTTGGTTTTAAAGGAAGCATTGAAAAAAATCGAAGAACTGGTTAACGCCCGTTAGTCAAAGTTTATCTATTGTTTAAGTCTCCGCAAATCGAACAAGGAATTCAGTCGTTTAATTCGCTATAGCTTCATAGTTTTGTTGGTTATTCTACAGAACATTTTTTTAGCATTTAAGTCTGTTTGAATCTTTACGTCAATGTTTTAACGAGCCAAACGTCTTCGCGTCGTTCTTAAGTACCACAACGATGATTTCGAGCCCCGTGTTGGAAGGTGATGTCGCATTAACTGCGAATTCTAGTTTCAATAATCTGTTTTTCGATTGAGCTAGTGGCATTTTTAACGATAAGGCTTGAAATGTATTTCTATGATGAAACGCCCGTAGTTGATTGTTCTTTTCCTGTGAGGAGAATTTAGAGGCAATGAGAAGGCCATGGTTCGGGAAGGGTTTGTGTTATTACTGACATGCCTGCAAACGGATTTCCTGTTTTCTTCTCAGTAATTGGTTAATACTACCATCTATCATGATAACCGGGCTAAGCATATTTATTCCATAGTATAATGAGGCTAGCTCGGAATCCCTGAGAGGAAAATCGTTGGAAAGCTTCTTACATACGGTAAAGAAATCCATTCATATATCCACGACTATTTCGACGAACTTTACGGAACAGTATTATTGAAGAAAAGCTTGAACTAGCTGCTAACCGCACACAGAAGGTCGTGCTCAAGTTTTTACAAACCCATAGGGGTTTTTCAGCGTCAAGAAAAATGAAAACCTTATAGCAGAGATACGAGGGTCTCGTTTTTGTTGTAATACTTTCAATACTTCACGGTTTATTACGCTATAAATTTTTCTGGTGTTGTGTCGCTTGGGAGCGCACCACCGTTCATTAATCTGGAGACGTGACATTAAAACAAAGATCTGAGAGTACTTTCCTTAGGGATAGTAAGAACTTCTATCGCCTTATTGACTAATCTTAACACATACCCATATTGGCTGCATTAGTGAATTTTTGGAGAAAACGTTAATATGGAGATGATATGATTCATTTCAAATGTGGATTACCAAGAATTAGAAAGTTAGTTTCTCAAAGGAGTTTTTGAATACTGACGTTAAGAAAAAACCCTTAAACTGTGTTGTTTGTTACCCGATGTGTTGCCAGCAATGTTCAGCTGGAAGAGCTGAATAAGGTCCTACATAAGTTTTTCTGAGCGTTCTTAGTTTATTGTGCCTAAGTGCATTCAAGTGATTCATTTTTACAAGCCATCGTGACTTTATGCGTTTTCTTTGTTTACTCATCACAGTTACGACACGTCAAAGAACGATTCACGACCGCGTTCTTAACGTGCGAACGTGATTGGCTACGGTGTAATGCACCAATAAAGGAGAACTTTTTTCCATCAAGAAGCTGGTTCTCAAGGACCACTCAAGTGTAGGAAATGGAAGAAAATTCGCGATAACACCGTTAATCATCAAAAGCTGTATTTCTATGGTGAATAGAAAGAGCTGAGAAATTGATCAGTAACGATTTTCAAAAAATCTGATTGATTTTTTTGGGTTTCAAGAGAATAACAGTAGACTGAACTGATTAAATAATAACACTATGATAAAGAAAAAATTCAAATATAATAAATGGCGGTGGAACGCAAAGCGCGTAATTTATGAGAATGAAAAGTTGTAAGCATGGTGAACGTCAAAGTTTGTCCTTATTTGCTGCTTGTTTCTATAACCCGCCTTTTCATAGTGAAAGTACACTTTAGACGTGAGTGTCGGAATTTTCGGAAGCGAAGTAGATGTTATTAAATTCATTGAACAAATCGTATTACATTAATGTTTTATATTTTAGTGCATCCAATGCCGATCAATCCCACCGACATCTGTCAAATGGGCCCACCAAATGGGAGGTTTTGTGGGTTCAAGGTCATGTACACGTATAACAAGGTCTGATATATCTATCATAATCTATCACAAACCATAGCAATGTACACCTGTAGCAGTTTATCGGCGCAAACATTACGACAAACAGACATGTAAGCTGAAGAGAACAAAAGTTAAAGAAAATCGATATTTTAGACTACTTTTTATGCAGAACTTTTTACTCGCTGCTTATTTTTTTCATGGCAGGGTGTGATGTGAAATATAAGCACAATGATGGCTGAGATGATTGCTATTTCGCTTTTCGGGAGCGAACGTGTACTCCATCACACCATGTGGTTCCTTCGTTTCTCCTCTTTGTCAGCCGTGTTTTAACCTTTAGTTGCAATTGATCAGGACGGCACAAATCGGCATTGAAACCAGTGAAGCTGAAGCTGTAATGTAAATAAGAATTTAGTCACTTTTTATTTACTGTCTATTCTTTTTTCCGCAAACGAAGGAGCTGGATGTTGTGGTGGGGGAACAAGTTACCCCCTGGCAATGGCGGATCCGATTCCCATCGCAGACACCTGCGATCCGCAGTTTTGCCAATGGCTCAGCATCACAATAGTTGCTATTAATGTAGTCTAACCATTAGAAGTTTAACTTGTGTCCTATAGCTATTTTGCTTTCCCACATCGGTTCAGCTCTTCCACTCATTACTCATGAACTGAGCCCTTTCATGACCTTATATCTTGCTCTCAATCCGCGCCTCATGTGCGCTCCAAAAAGAAGCCATGCGGTGGGCCAGCCACGGGAAAATGACCGAGTTAGTGAAAAGTCTGAACCTTTTTTTATAGTAACAACTATTTGGTCCCTATGGTTGACCATAAAAGCTTTTCTTTCAACATTTTCACGTAGGTACATTGGTTTTTTTATCACATAACACTTTCACTATCCTTTGCACTCAAGCTAAAATCCAGTGTTTAACGCTTGGAAGACTCTAGAATTTCTTCGTATTCTTGTTGAGCAAACACGAGGTGCTATTTTTATTCTTTATTCAAGAACAAGCTGACGTTTCGGCGGATTTCGCCTTCCTCAGAGCCTGGAAAGGTCAAGTTGACAGCAATCTATTCAGCCAAACACCTCCATAACCAAACAGAGAAAACGCTAAACCAAGATTTCAACCACATTGAACACAAAATATCTTCTTTGCACAATCGCCGCTTTCTATGAGTCCTCCACTGAGTATGTCGCGTGGAGACCAACCGCACAGAATTCACATGGAAGCGTAATGTGCCCTTCTCATCAGAATAATAGGTTTATATATTGCCCAATAACACGCGTGATAATGAGGCATTCTTCCCTGCGGTTCATCTAGAATTTCTAGTTACATGGATAGCTTTTTCTTTTCGCAGTGACTCAAGTCAGCCTTCCATTCTGCTTAACTTGTTTTTCTCCCTTTCCGGCGATGTTCTTCAGAGGTTTTCCTGCAAACAACTTTGGCGACTTGCAATGATGAACTTGCGAAGATTACAGTTTTTTTCTTATTTATTTGAAAAAGTTTTTTCCACATCATTCATCCTCACATCTACTGAGCGGATCCCAGCACTCTCTGCATTTCATTTGTTTTTCCTAGTTCCTAATTCCGTTTCATTTCCATTCACCGTTCATAGTGGTCTTCGAACACCTGGCGTGTTGGTTCGTCTGCAGCTTTGGGATTTCTTATTGTTCACGATTGTCATAGAATGCCGCGACTCTCCTTGAAATCTTGGAGTTGGACGCCGAGTTAAGGTGTTAGAAGACAGTGCTCAAGTGAAGGCATCTCCTTGTCTCCATGTATACATTGAGGTCGTGTTTTAGTCGTCTTGCTTCATCAATGAAATCTTCCGGTGGTAACGTTTGTACATTCTAGCCGTTGATCACCACCGTAGCACTTTCAGGTTTTCGTATCCATAGAAGGCTATAATAGAATTTTATCCTGAGTTCTGTACAAGTTTCATTCAACGCTGTTGAGTAAAAAATCTTCCGTGCTCAAGAAAAAGAAGCTGCTTACTTCTACTCTTTTCAAACGAAAAAAGGAAGAGAAGAGCTATGGATGGCATGCCGTATCCTGTCTTCTTATAGTTTTGTTATAAATGGGAACTGGATAGAAATGTCAGACTGCCAGATGGCAATGTCGAACTGCAACTGCTTTCAGTTTCCATCATAGTGGCAGAATGAAATAACCGCTGCAGATCTGCGTTCCAAACTTTTTACGATGGTGTTATAAAACCATTAAAGTCTATCTGTCCAAATCTGTCCAGGATGATCCTCCAGTTCTGAGAAAGTTGGATAAAAAAAATTGCAAGAGTAATCCCTGCAAGTGCGCTGAAAATTGAAGTACAACATGAAAAAAAATAGCTCAGGAATAAAATCGATTTTTTTATTCAAAAATTCATGTCATTTTACTCAATTCAATGTTACGCTAATGGAAAAGCTTGGTTAAATATGCACGATAAATGGGTGTGTCTTGGTTTTCTAATGTCCCTGTGTCATCTACAATAATTGATTCTTGCTACATCGTACTCTTTTTAAGCAACAGTTCCTTTGTTAATCTGTTCATGTTCCTTATTATTCGAATCCTCTAGGATACGTTTCAATGCGACGAGTTCTGGTTTCCCGGTTGTACGACGGTCGAAACGAATGCGAATCTTTTCAGCGATATGCGTTCTTGCGAGAAACTCGCCGAAATGTGTAAATGTGCGTTTATTTTTTGTGGAATTAACTCATCAGCTTAGCAGCTTTCCACGTTAGTTATCCAAACCACTTTTTTTCGGTCCTAAAAAGTAGTGCCATAATTCCTGTATAGGTGAAATACATGGACATGGAGAACTTGGTTGGTCCGGGTGCAGAGTTAAACCCAGGATTACCTGTGTAATGCACGTCACCTCTTCCCATTGCGCTACACGCATGGCGTTGTTACGCACCATTCCTAAACTCATCAGCGATGTTTCTCGACTAAAATGTTTGGAACGCTATTGCTTTTTCCAAATTCAACGTGACCAAGTGGAGAGAAAAACCCATTATAAAGGATTCAGTTTTACCAATATGTCGTATTCCGTCAGCATAAAGTTTGAAATCTCTGGATCCGATGAAGCTGTCAAGGATTTTTTACTGCCTGTTTCCTGTCCTAGGGTTTTCTCATGAAAGATATTCTGCAGAAATTGTAGGAAGATTTTATGGCGCTGTTTTACAGCGGAATGTTTTAGTTTAATGTGAAAGGATTGAAAAAAAAGGATAAAGCTGTTGGCGTTATCAATCACTAAAGGATGTGCAATGCATTCAGCATCATTAAGCATCGTTAGAGGTGATTCAACACATATCTGGACTGTACATTGATTCCCGGTAGCCCACCGATGTATTGAGTCGGTGCTAATGTCCACCCAGACAGTTCTGATACAAATTTGCCGACTGCGGCGGGATGGAAGGATTGGTGAGTATGGGATGAGGGATAGAAAAAAGGTGTATTGCGGAGCACCCTTAACCACTGCGCTAGACGCGCCCTTTATTTGCCGCGGAAGGCTGTTTTCAAAGCAGCGTATGCTGCAGAGTTTTGTTTTTTTATGTAAAAGTTCTGTCCTTTCAACTTCTAGCTTAAGTTGATAAAGTTCTAATGGAAGATACTAGTCATCTATCACCAAACACAAACCACCTTATTCTGCGCAAACTCTGCTTGGTCTTCTATTAGCATTCAAACCATTGAGCTGAGTGGCGCCTATTGTCATGCAGTGCCTATTTTTCACTGAGCCTTTCACTGGGGGCAAAGACCGCAAAAAGAAACCATTTTACTGCGTTGCTATCTCTAAACTTTTGTTATCATAGTTAGCGAATTTTTAATGCTGGTCGATTTCAGCTAAGCCATCCTCTTTTCTTCTACCGCCATCATCATCAGCGTTCTCTTCTACTAGTACTCACTCACCCTTTACTCCATTTCCACCGACTGCACACACCCTGCCTCCTCCAATTCCATCTACAATTGGCATGGGAGTATTCGGAAGAGGAACAAATCCAAACCGAGTTATTGAACAGATAGCAGGACGTGGAGGAATGAGAGGACGGGTGGGCGGAGGAGGCGAAGAAAGACCTTTTGGCACGACATCACCTTTTGGATTTGGAAGTGGTTCGTTTTATTTCCTAGGAGCATATTTGTGGAAAGGATTAGTTCACGGAAGTACGGAATAATAGTACGTTGCTTCTGCTACATAAGTGACATAATCTTATGTTGATCCCATAATGTGATAAGTATGTAGTGAATGAGGGCGAGACTTCTTGCATCAGTTATTGTTGGGTAAAATTCAGATTTTTTTAAAAATCAAAATCGGCTTCATATGGCCTTAATACTAAGGCTTTCAAATACTTGGTATTTGAATAACCAAAATATTCTTATATCAATCTATTTCATTCGTGTGAACTGTTCCTGATTTCGACTGCATCCTCAGCTCAACTGGGCTTAATGTCGATCTGTATCCCCAGGTCATTCCCGTTAACGGGTGATTGCTAATGGCACCGTTAGGACAAGAAAGTACTGGCTGAGAGGAAGGGAAAGCAAGGGATTCAGTGGTGCAGTGGATAACATGTGAGCCCCGAAAACGATAGTCGCAGTTTCAAATCTGGACTAGTGTCTGGATTTTTCCAATATCTAAGCATCATTATGGTTGTATTTCATAAAAAAAGTCTTGCGTATGTTGATCAAGAGCAGTTCACAAGAACACTTTAGCTTCCTTCTAATGCTGAAACTACAACAAGTTATAAATATTATTAAATTATTATTATTTATATTATTAAATATTAATAAATATAAATATTAAAAATTGTCTCATTACAACGTTGTGTTAACAATATTGTTGTGTGATACATAATAATATGTAGTCAATATAACGTTTTATTTTTCGTTTTACATGACCTGTCGTCATATCTACTAGGCGAAACCCTTCACTTCTTTGCGTTCGATTCTTTTCCCTTCAGTCAAATAAATCAATAAAATCAATCGACATCATGAAACAGTAAAATGAAATAGAGTGAATCAATAAAGCGGTGAAATGAAATGAGAAACAAATAAATGTAATGAAATTATAATAGTGAAAAATGTAAAAATAAAAGGAAAAGTCATAAAATGTAATAATGTAATCAATTAGATTAAGTTTAATTTGTGATAAGAAGGTGGAAACGAAGGACCCTCATGGTATGGTGGTGAACGTGTTAGCCACTGGAAATGGTAATGGTGTGTTCGATCACCACAGTAGACAACTGCGGTCCGGAGTTTTGCAAATGTCTCAGCACCGTTATGGTTATTATAATTTAGTTTATAAATTACAAAGGATGATCAAAAATACGAAAATAAAATAATAGTGTGGTAAATATCTTAATAAATATAACTCATAATATGCAATGTTATTATAGCGTATGTAACAAGTATTTAGTAAAGCATTAATTGGAAGGTAGTTTTCTGAATTCTTTTATCAATACGAAATTCAGCGCTTGGTGGTCCATCGCCATCTGTTCGTCCAAGCGAAGGAGATGGAGAAGACCTTGGAATATTTGGACTCATTCAACAGTCAATTCAAAACGCACAAGCTATAAGGCAAGGCGGCCCTCAGGGCAAGCAGGTGCTCACCTCTCCTTACATAACATAAATGGAAAAATTATCACACATATTTACTAACTTCTGAAGAAGCGATGTGAAAGCACACGTACTTACACAGACAGACACTTAGATGTTCCGTCTTCACTGGTTGTGCGGGCGCCAGCATAATTTAGGTTTTTCTGGTTTAGCCAGTGTGGTTCCACGGAGCTCAGCAGCGGTCAGCCTAGCCGATGCCTTGCTCAAAATGTCACCGCAATAGTATCTTGCCGTCCTTGTGGATCAGAGGGAGATTTGCCACCATACGACTAGTTTGATAGTAGGACGGTGGCAACACCTGGCATTTGTTTACTCTTAGCTGAGCATCCTGATGGAAACGTCGCACACCTTCGCAACTTGGAAGGCCCCTGCTAGGGAAATGAACCCTCGTTGTACATCGCAGCCCGACACCCAAGAGCACCTCCTAACCACGATGAGGCGGTAAACGGAGAACGCATTGGATTTGAATATTCGCAACATTTTTTTTCCCTATGTGTATTCAAACGTATTTGTTGCTGTGGTCAATTTTTTTTCTAATCTGTCTCAACTTTTTTTATCTGTTTATGAAATGATTGTTTCTTTAGCACTAATTTTTTTGAGAACCAATGATGGGAATTTTCAGGCTGCTGCTGCTGCCGCAGGACAGATCCTTCAGCAGTTTACTGGGTTTGATCTCAACAATTTAGGTGGAAACTTTGGTAATCTCTTTGGAAGATGATCGCGTACGGGTCCGGCTATCGTTTTAATACACTTGTTCATTTCGAGTAGAGCACCCTTAGTTAATCACTCATTCACTTTATCTTCACGGGATGCATATGCTCATTGTTGGCTATCCACGGTCAAGCACAAGAAGTGACGAGTTTTGCTGTTTCGCTTTCACGAATTCGTCGTTAAGTTCTTTTTTGATTTTTTCTGATATAATCCCGTCTTTCTATCTTATCTCTTGACCATCCTGCCTTTCACATGTACCCATTTACACCAAAGTTTCTTTCAAAAGTTATTTGCAATGCCGAGAATTGCTAATGATAAATAGGATTTTCCCTATTCCTTGGTTTACCTGATTCTCCGTAAATGAAAACTCATTCTCTACAGATTTATTGTGGAAATCCATGGTCATCGACTCTCTTCGCTAGCTCTCAGTTTCTAGCCATTTTCTTCCTGTATATAAATCTTCAACTTGGAGCAAACAAATGCCCTCACAGAGCACGCCAAGCTGACCTAAATCATACTCAGAAGTAAGAACCAGTCAAAACTATAGAGTGGAGGTTTCTGAAAAAAGAGTTCAATCAGCATAATGTTATTGTAATTAACGTGTTTGAAAAAGCATCATACCACGTAGTTTATCTGCATGTTTCTCAAAGAACAAAAATCATCTTGATTTATGTTAGCTATTAAACAGTATAAGAACGCTCATGGCTCAGTGGTCGGAGGCAGGCGCCCTGCAGCACACAGTTGGGACCGGTTCCCGCGCCTATGGCCCCCCAAGCCTTCCTTCCCTCCGGGTTTGGCAAATTGGTACCAGAGTTGTCTGGGAGGATAGCAGCACTATACATCGATAGGGCCACTGCGAGTCATTGTAAAGGCCTGATATGCATTCAATCACCCCCCAAACGATGCTTAATGAAGTCAAATCCATGGCGCATCCCTCAGGGAATGGTCAACGCCCGGAGCTTTATCTTTTTTTTTAAATTATTAAACAATGCCTAGTGGTGCACTGCAATGCACACAAGATCTTTGGCTCGATCCCTGCACCTTAGTAACGGCTTGATTCCTTCTACGGTCGGCAAATTACACAATGAGACTTCTCTGCGAAGATAGAAAACGCTGACTAAATACATCATCAGGTCCTCCAAGTCGCAGTATAGTTCGAATACGCATTCATTCACCGTTTGATGCAATGATGTAGTAGAATGCATGACACATCCCGAAAGAATTGATCAACAGTAAACCCTCTCACCCTTTAATAATCCTTATTGTGACGCATATTTGAAGTCACAGTTGATAATTTAACCATTAATCTTTTATTATTTCAACAGTTTTCCATAAAAATTGTTTTGCGCCTAATTTATGCAGAAACACAAATAATGGAAAATTTCTCAACTATGAGGTAAACATGGTTTGCCTGTACCCATCCCGCCTCCCAAACACCTCATTAAAAGTTATCCGGTACAATTTCAAGTATCAACAACAGTTAAGCAGTACATTATTTGAAAAAGTATTAAATAATGTCATCGTACTCGCAAAGAACAAGGATATAAAACAATTCTCAGCCATTCACTTGGAGCCAGTGACGGAAGCATAGGCTGGATAAGTGGTGAAGTTACTTGGAATTTCTGAGAATGGTACTTCAGATGAACACTTGGGAGGCATGATGTGCAGCTGCAAGTACGGCTATGTACGACAGACAGCACATAAAGTGTACTCGTATCACTGGCAGCTACTGATCTGATCACTTTTGCAAGAGTTTGGGGCCACACATCGAATTCTTCCTGTGGTCGGGTCGACGAAACACGGCGAATTCGTCGATTTGCGGGCATGAGGACGACCGTGCGTGACGGACCTGCAAGCAGTTGACAGTTCTATAATGCTAATGGTGGTGAAGCATGTAAACAAGAAGTATTGGCTATGCGTGGTGAACCACTATCATGACGTGCAATCGGTACTTATCGATTGAAATGGCAGTTATTTTGTTGTTCGAAGTGTTCTCTGTTCGCAATCGTTCCCATTGCAAGTCATTGTTTTGGTGATTTCGAAAAAGCTTTCCCTTTCAAAAGCTTTTAGCACTTCCCTGTGCTAAGATCATCTCTGGATTTTTTCAAGCATGCAAAAAGGAATTCTTCGAGAGACAAATTTTTTAGATTTCGCGAAAATTATTATAGAGTTTAACATTCATATCTCAGTGTACAACAACTATATCGTCTTTAAACCGACTGTCATTTAACCTCGATAGCAAAATGATAAACACGTGTTTAAATTGTATATTATCTGTTATCTAATTGTACTTGGATGCTTGGATGGTCCGTCCTCACTGGTTGTGCGGGCCCCAGCATAATCTCCACTTTTCGGAGTTCTGGTGGTTTATCCATAGTGTTTCCCTGGAATCCCGAGGTCAGCGTGGCCAAACTCTGCCCTAGGTCGTCACCACCACAGGCAGTCGCCGCCCTTGTGGATCAGAAGGAGATTTGCCACCATGCGACTAATTTGATACCAGGACGGTTGCAGATCCTGGTAATGGTTTACCTTTGGCTAGGCTTCCTGATTGAAACGACGGACTTCTTCTCAGCCTGGGAGACCTAACCAGGGGGATGAATTCCCACTCTGCAAATCGCAGCCCGACACTCAGAAACACCTCCCGGCCACGAGGAGGCATTAAACCGTTGGGAAGGTTATCTAAGTGTACATTATGCTTTTTTTCAATCTCATTCAAGCGCAGAAATTTAAACACATGTATGAACTGTATCGCAAGTCCTCCGATCGATCAGTCGTTTCTCGAACGGGCGCTACTGAAGTCTTCATTTGTCGTTGTCATAATGCAGAGTATTCCACTGGGTATTGCTTGTTCTAGAAGCTTGCTGAGGACCATATCTTTTTTCTACAATCCTCATTATGAACTTATCGGGTGAGTTATCGCTCCGATCTGCACTTGACATCCCTTGGAACTCAGTCGCTGAATGCTCTTCTCCAATAATACTCGTTAAACCGCATTGTCTGGTACACCTGATTTTCAGCAATTTGACGTGCAGAACGGAGTTTCCGACCTTCCATCATTGCCATAGTTCGGAACTTCAAATTCCTTCTTTTTTCCTCCGCGACATGGGATACTTTCACCTTCGTCCTCTAGCATGCATTTCCGATAACGCTTAGTGATCTTTCACCCTGCTTGAGTAGCAATCAGGTTTCGTACGAGTAAGGCAGGAATAAGCGTTGAACAGAAAAAAAAGCGCATGAAATCGAGTTCTTAGTCCTGTTTACTACACTACCGATGCTCTTGAAAAATACCAAGCCACTTGCTTCCTTCCGCTCATCTTTGGGGGCTATGTCGTTGATCATGTTGAAAACGTTAGATAATAATCCATTCTGCTAAGGCTCGGGTGCCTGATATTAGGTACAGAGAGTTGCAGATATCCATTCCATTGAGGGTGAATACGACACCATAATCAAATCTGTTTTTCATGAACATCGTCTTCGCGAGACTTAGTCGAAGGACAATCTTTTCAGAAGCATTGTGGAAATGTGCCTGTCATTGTTTACTTTTTTATTTTCTGCCTTCTATAATTTTTTATGGTAGGGTATTAAGCGAAATACAACCACAATATTGCTAAAATATTTGCAAAACTCCGAACCACAGGTGTCTGCGGTGGGGAACGAACGCTCTATTGTCCTTTCCAGGGGAACTAGCTGAAAGACAGGCGAAACGAAGGACCCGCATGGTGTGGTGGTGAACGCGTACTCCCGGGAAAGGACAATAGCGCGTTCGTTCCCCATCGCATACACCTGCGGTCCGGAGTTTTGCACATATCTCAGCAATATTGTGGTTGTGCCAGTCATTGTTCCCCTTAGCTAATATTTGATGTTATAACAATGGTACCATCATCAAAGAGAAGAAGGCGTATCCTTTTGTATTGCTAAGCTTACCCGAGCTTTCTACAGGTTTTTACTATCATTATTATTTATTACTCTCTGAATGATCTTTCATAACATATTGTGTGGATCTCAGCGCCTTTATTCTATACGTTTACTCGCATCCATCATTCACGGAAGTCTTCGGATTTGCGCGTGCCTCGGTTTGGCCACTGTTAAAGATTCTTGGTCTTTTATTAGGAATGTCGCTAAATACTGATCGACTCGATTCTCCTAAGACTGCCGACGTTAGACGTTCTCAGGTTCCTATCACAAGCAGTTGCCACCCTTTGGGTTCGAAGAAAAGTCTTCCTAAGCAAGCCTGGTACTGATTTCCCGGCCATGGAGGGATGGACAGTTATTTGCCTTAGAACGGTGTTGAACAGAGCCTTGCCCATAGTGAACAGTGCATTTGCAGCGCCTGTATATTTGTTTACATTTCACAAATTAAGCCCATTGAGATTGATGTTTCGGTTTCATCGCCATTGCAATAGCCATAGCATTTATATTGTACATATTTTTTTCGACTCATTGGCGACGCGGGATAGCACAGCAGTAGTGATGTCGATCATTACGGACACAGTGTTCGTTCCATCCAGCAGCCAGGCTTACGTAGCCTCCTATCGCTGTGGGGTTGGAAAAATTGGTACCAACCTTATCCTAGGAAAAAATCGCTCTCAGCAATCCTAGTGTGAACGCCCAAGCTCTCCTATCTCAGGGCTTCAGAGAGAATCGAATAGCGAAGGGAAATCCTCAAGCTGCTGCCGACGTCACACGATTTGGAAGACCTTCGTGGATGATGAATGCGAGAAAACGAGGCGAGCAATGCTGGGATCCGCACAGTAGATATGAAAGACGGGTTGTATAAGGTAAATGAAAATGGATTTTGGCGACGCTGTAAGAACCGTTTTTGTCACTTTATGTTCGAACCGGCATCCTTTCAAGGAAGAAGCTTAAGTGTCCTTAAGCTCCACTTCTTTTCAAGTTGTATAAATTTAAAATGATTGACATAAAAGTAAAGACAATGGAACAACAATGTGAAGCGAATCTGTGCTGTAAACTGATATACAAAACATTTAGAAAGGTAAATTTGTACAAATAACGGATGAGGAAATGCGTGGAACGTTGGTGTTATAAAATCGAACACCTTGTACTGAATTCGCTCTTGTTACAACCACAATGATGCAGAGCTATTTGGAAAATTCTGGACCGCAAGTGTATGCGGTGGAGAACTAACGCTCTATTACCGTTTCCTTGTGCTGCGCCTTCACCGCCACACTATGCGGGTCCTTCATTTCGCGTGTCTCTCAGCTAGTCCTATCGATCAGCGCCATCAGCAATCACTTATCAGCGCTCTTGTTAGTTAGTTGTTTGGCTTGAGAGTACAGTTCTCTGACTGTGGTATCAGTAAAAGCTAGAAGTGGAAGCTTTTTCAGGTGAATAGAAAAGAAAAAACCTGACAGCAGATCAGTTAATGAGATTTGACAATATTTACAATGTAATCCGCAATAGCGCCTTATGACAAAACCCACCTTGGTTATAGTCACTTAGATTTTCTTTCGTGATGAAAAAAGACGAGAGAATTAAAAACTACCATTATCTAACATCGGTCCAGTTTTCATTCCCAAAACCGACTAACGTCCACGTTGCAGACTGATCTCGAAGAAGTCTAGTACTCACGACCTACTTTCTTCATACTCTGCGTTAGTCATCAAATCCACGTGTTCGTTATGAACTAGATTCGGCCTTGTACGTCGTCCTCGAGCGGTTAGCAGACTAAGTGCGGCTATCGTGACTGTTACAGTAATTGCTGCTGTGTCCAAAGAACCAGAGATGCTGTAATGTCATCGAAGTCACCGAACTTTGGAAAGCTGGCTCGCTAGTATTCACGAAAAGTGGTCGAAATGAATTTTGACATCCTAAATGAATGCAGTTTTTTGTACAAACCATTTCATAGCATCTGAATAGGTCTCATCTCCAACATCTCCCTCATAGGATTGGATTTGATGCGACTACGAACATCCACATCGCGACGAGGATCAGCTGTGGACCATCGACACGGCTCAACTTGGCTGTGAAGAAGGCTAAGGCGCCAAAACGTTAGCCGAATAAAAGTTTTTGTACCAACTTCGTGTCAGCTCAGTCATATATAAGATGAATGGTTATAGCAATTGAAGCAGATGGTAGCCTGAAGGTATCAGTTCGAGTTGGCATGATAATGGACCGAATCCTCGTCCAGAGTGATCCAGCCATCACGACGGAAGACAAAGCCGCATTGGTTGCCTGATCCTGCTCATCTTGCTCTACGAACTCCCACCAGACTTTCAGAGCGAAATCGTTCTGAACTGACTCTGAGTCTCCTGATTGTGTGCTCATAATATAGTAACCTCTAGAAGAGGTCTTTGCAAAAGAAAGCTAGTATTTCGAAAGTTAGCCACCTTTATTTCTTGAAAAATTCTTGTAGAGGAACCACTTTTCATTCCTTGAAAAATTCCTATAGAAAAACACTTTTCATGTCCAGTAATCATCTTTTAAAAATGCATCTCTTCCTTGCGTCATAATAGAGGTTCGCAGACTGGTAAGTGAGCAAGAAGGTACCTCTCGGTCAGAGTACGCGCCACTCCAACATCATAACGATGAGTGAGCAAGTTTGTTCAGATTATAAGTTATACGGTAATTCTGGTTTTAGAGGCTCATAAGAATAATAAAACATCTGGCAGCATCAATCTTCACTAAGGTATAAAACTCCAATAGGATTTTTTCAGTTTTTTATTTATAGTTGGCAACTTTTCCTGGAGCCTTTACTTCAAATTTACGTCACAGCGTGCATGATTTCAAAATAGCACGATGTTCCTAGCGGTGTTAATAAATATTGATCGCGGATGCGATTTATTCAATACCCGTGGTCTGTACTTAGTCTTCAGCCGCTTATTTTAACGCTCATTTTCACAGTCAATTTATTTTTCCCACTATCGATTGCCGAACGAGTTATGAGAAAAGTTATTACCAAGAATTATTTTATGATTATGAGAAGATGAGAAATTTTTTATGAGAAAGAAATGTATGAAAATGAAATAAAAGCAGCGATTTTTCTTACCTGCTCCAGGTAACTGTCCTTTATCTCATAGATGATGAAACTGATAAATTTGCTCCATGTCGAGTAGACTTTCTCCTACAATTAATTTCCATTTAGTATAGTTTGCTTGAGGGATAATCAAAATGAGGATCCTAATCTTTTTAATCCTAGAGAAAATTAAGGGGCGGATAGCCCGGTGGTAGTGATGTTCGTCATAACGAGCATGGTGCTAGTTCGATTCCGCTCCAAATCAACGAAGCCTCTCAGCTCTCTGGGTAGGGGACTTGGTAACGGAGTTCTATGGGGAAAAAAATAAATATGTGCAATCCAATTTTGAACACTCGAACTCCCAGCCCGGCTATCTGAAGACTCCAGGGAGAATTGCTCGATGAGCATTCTGCGACATTCAAGATGAAACGGAAATCCTCAAGCAGCAACCGAAGCAACGCGTAAAAGTTGGAAGATCTTCGTAGACAATGGATGCGAGGAAACGAATCAAATGTGAGAAGTGCTCGGATCCGCACAGTAGACATGAAGACTGGTCATATAAAATAAAAAAAAAGCGGCATTGAAGTCGGTAAGCAAAACATTATGGAATTCTCAATTGCGTTGAGAGAGAATTTGTCTGTTAAGCATCGTATTTATGGATTCAGTTCGGTAACAGCGATATTTACTAAGCAAAGTGAATGAACTAGTTTCATATAACGCAGCTGCATACGATGAAAGCCTGTCTGATCCCTCTTACTTATACTCTTCCATCCATCACGTATACCATAATTGCATATTTGCCGAGCTCTTCAATCAGATATGTCTAGTGCTCAAAATAGAATAAATGATCCTACGCAATCCACGAGAAGAAAATAAAAATTAATTGTCTAGCCAGTTGCGCTAATCTGATATCCACCCTATGTTGTTTTCTACAGCTAGAAATAGAGTTATAGGTGCAGAAATAGGAGTGAGAAGGATGCCAGTCTGTAAACAGCCGATGGCGCCACTGAAGTCCATAAACTGTTTGTTGAAAAAAATAAAAAGTTATTAGTACTTTATTAGGATGACTTTTTTTTCAACCGTTTTCTGATATAACTTCAATGATGCTGAGATATTTGCTAAACTCCGGACCGCAGGTGTCGGCGGTAGAGAACGAACGCGCTATTGTTCCTAACGGTCCTTCGAAACGAAGGACCCGCATGTTGTGGTGAAAGCGAAGGACCGGCATGGTGTGGTGGTGAACGCGTTACTCCCCGGAAAGGACAATAGTGCGCTCGTTCCCCACCGCAGACACCTGCGGTCCGGAGTTTTGCAAATATCTCAGCATCATTGAAGTTATATTTCGCAATATAGCATGCCATTAGAAAGAGTAGGCAGTAAAATAAAAAATGGTTAAGATCGTCTTCTGATAGGTGCGGATGACGCGAAAAGATGTAGAGAAGTGGCGATGATAGTCCTATTGGCCTGCATTTTTTAGTTAGTTTCCCAACTTCAATACTTCGAAAGTCATGGTTTGACAAAGTGAACAATATCAGAGTGCACTTCAATGATGATTACCGATTCGTACGAGTTACACCGGCATTAAAAGACGTTAATTCGTTCATCAATTCTCTTCGTAAGGCTTTTTTATCCAGAAAGTATAGAGAACTATTGGATTTTTTTAACCTTGGAAGACAAAAGTGCTAAATAAACTTTGCAGCGTATTGTTTTATAAGTATGACTAGATATACGCCTTGAATTCTATTTCAATACGGTAAAACCTTATTGTTTGTTAACGAAATACAACATAATTCTTATATTCTTGTTGAGCAAACACGAGCAGCTACTTTATTCTCTATTACGGTAAAGCTGATGTTTCGGCGGATTTCGCGTTCCTCAGAATCTGGAAAGGTCAAGTTGACTTCAATCTATCCGGCTAAACACCTCCACAGCCAAAAAAGAAAAAAATGCTAAACAAAGAGTTCTATCGCATTGAAAACAAATTAACTTCTTCGCACATCTACCGCTTTCAATCAGTCTTCCACTAGTATTTCACCTGGTGGACCAACCGCACAGAGCTAACATGGAGTCGCGACGTGTCTCTCACTTTAAATTACTAGTTTTAAATTTGACTTGAGATCCCACGTGATAACAAGATATTCCTTCCTGCAGTTTGCGGTTCAACTTCAGATTTTGGAACTTAGCCAGAATACTCCGAGAGTTTTTCGGACTGAAGTTCTCGAATATTGTGCGGTGATGGCAACTTCTATTTCAAAATCCTCCTCGTTATATCTCAGTGTCCTATGCGCGCCTAGTGGAGTGTTTAATAAAACTATAAGTTTGCCGACTAGGTGTCCTTCTATACGGAGGCAGAGTGGTCTACCCGTTTGGCCAACGCATTCGTCTCTATACGTTTTACAAGAGACTAGGTACGCCGTACCCGAACTCATACAATCACCGTTTGGTTGGGTTTTCCTCTACAGCTATTCCGAGGAGCTATAGTTTCGTAGCCATTATAAATGCTATTTGCCAATCAGTTCCCTGGCTTCCTCGTTCTGCTCTCTTCCTGTGTACATGCCAGTGGCTTTTCGAAACATATTTGTTATAAGCGCCCTTTTATGTGTGTGAGACGTGAGAGAGAGGTAGTGAGTCAGCATGTTTTTATCACTTGGCTATAGGTACCACTTCGTAATGTTGCCCTTTCGAGGGTAGGTTAATTTGAACGTTAAGAAATGAAGGTCAGTTTTCTTTCAATTTTTTCTCAGGGTAAACTTATTGTACTCCGACTGTCCATCCAATAACTCAAAACATTTGTCCATTTCCTCTTGTGCTGAGCAGGTGATAAAACGATGATATTGTAGTAACAGTGACAGAGCAGATGACATTACCTCTCCTCTCACCCCTGACACACAAAAAAGGTGTTTGTAATAAACATGTTTCGAACAGCCATCGTTGACTCCACATAAAAAGAGCAGAAGGAAGAATCCTCCAAATTGGCGTTGCAAATAGCCATTTCGAACAGCTACGAAAGTGTAGCTCCTCGGGATAGGCGTAGAGGAAAACCACGCTCGCAAACGATTTTTCCAGTGAGAGTAGGGTCCCATTTATCCCGCCATTTGTTTCTAACGAAATAAGTGCAATAAAATATTGCTTAAGAAGGGCCGGTCTGGAGAATGCGGTAACAATGACTGAAATACAATCGAGCACTCTAAGAGGCCAGCTGGTTCGCAACCGCCCGTATGACCGTCTGTGTACAACGCAAAAATTGCATAATGTGCCCTAATGGTAAAGACGGTGATTTCATAAGTTCGGGTACGATTTATCTGATCTCTTGTAAAGCGTTTGGTGACGAATCCATTAGCAAAACGGTTATATCACTCTGCATTCGTATGAAGGAACACTTAGTCAGTAAAGTTAAAATTAGATTAAATGCCCGACAAGGCGCGTAGTTCACAGAAACACAGCGAAGATTTTGAAGTAGAAGCTACTATCCTCGCACAGGAATAGAAAGCAAAAGCGCACAAAACACTCAAAGTATTTTAAATAAATTACAAGAATTCAAAAAACAGACCACAGAGAGGAGTGTCGCGTCATCATGCGTGTTCTCACAAAGTATTTAAGACTCATAACTTAATGTGAGAGGCACATTACACTTCACTGTGAATTCTGTGCGGTTGGTCTCCACGCGACATACTCAGTGGACGACTCATAGAAACCGGTGATCATGAAAAGAAGTTAGTTTGTTTTCAATGCGAGGGAACACTTCATTCAGTATCTTCTCCGTTTGGTTACGGTGGCGTGGTTACGGTGGCGTTACTTTATTCTTTACTACGTAGATTTGGTAGATCGCAGTCAATTAACCTCTCCGCGATCTGAAGAAGGCGAAATCCGCCGAGACGTTGGCTTTATCGTAACAAAGAATAAAGTAGCACCTTGTGTTTCCTCAGCAAGAATGAAGGGTATTATTTGATCAATGCCGATGTTAATAGAAAGTCGATCGTGGGAAACACGACAGCGTTCTTTGAAATGTTTTCTTTCCATATTCATTTAAGCCATAGAAGTGTGCCATTTTCACCAGATAATGAACCACTTGTTAACGTCCATTTTTTTGAGAAATAGTGATGCACGCATAAAAAATACATAACGATCTAAAAAATCGGGGAGTGAAACAAGCTACAGGAATGACGAAAGACGAATGCCTCACTATCAAACGCGACCTGGCGCCTTATTTGAAACTGATATTTTGACCGCTGGGTGGGTCTCGCTCTCCGTCCCATGTGAACAACACGCGGGCAGTCCCACTCGTAACAGCACGATGAGTAGCATTTTTGATCAATATGGCGTCTATTTGAAAGTTTGATCTTCATTAGTAGCATAGATATTTTGCCGAATATAAGGCTACTGTTACATAAAATACGTCCAGGCTCTGTGGAAGGCGAAATCGCCGAAAGATCAGTCATCGACTAACAACACCAACAACAGCGACAACGCCAACGAAAACCTATACGAACCCCGCATCTGCTCAACAAGATCAGCTTATAAGATCATATGAATGAAAAAAAGTCGTAGGAATACATAAAATTACAAAAACATGAAAATGTGAGCCCACTGGCCTATTCATAGCAATTATTAACAATCACACCTTTGTAGTTGATCGCAAAGCTCTGCTACGAAAATTCGAAAACCTACTAGTTTTTCATTATTCACTATAGTGTAGCTAAGTGATATGATCGGTAAACTTTTGTCATCTAACTACCATTCGAAATGCTTTGAATTAAACTTGATCTAAACATCTTAGCCACTCGGTGCTCCTTTGTTTTTAAAGTCAGGGGCGATTTGTAGAATGTGAGCTCAGCTGTCTACATATATATATATATATATATATATATATATATATATATATATATATATATATATATATATATATATATACATATATATAATGAAACAAAGTGTTCGGCGGATACGTTATGCATTTGACTGCATGAAGAGTTGTAGAAATGAATGAATGCATGCCTAGCCTAAGCAATGACTTGTGGTGGCCTAATGATGGATGATTTCAGTGCTGCTATTTTCTCTGGAGGTATGGTAGAAATTTATCCACCAAGGAGAGATGGACAGCTTGCTTAGCGGCTCAAGCAATGTGCGCTAGCTCTTGTGTGCATTGCAGGGGCACGTATAAGCACTAAGCTACACGCACGTTCTTCACAGAATTTGTCGTTAAAGTAGTGGGAAGAAGGTTGTTTTCCGGTGTCGATGGCGAGGAAATCATTCTCGAATATCTCGGAGAGCCTCACTGCGTTATATTTCTAAACGCTCAATCAAAACGCGATCACCTGTCTCTGTATAGCCGTGCGTCAAATAAAGAACACTGGTCAAGGTCAGGAAACTCGATCATAATCCAAGTTTTATTGGAAACGGGCTTTTAGTGCGCTTGTCGATATCTGTGCACAATACCCGCCTCGTAATACCGGGAACAGGAAGTGCTCTAGACTATTAATCACCGATTACAAGGAGTCAATATTTTACTCCATCTTTATACACAACAGCTCCATGGGCTAGATCCTGCACAAACTTTCCTAGCCGAAATGAAGCAAAATTCTCATGGATAGGTCATGCTTTCCGCTTGTAGTCACCAGTACCATACACAGATCTTCTGTGATCAGATAGAAAAGATTAAAAAATCCTTCTTTATTGAGCCTTTGACTAGTAGAACAACTTTCCGCTCTCTAATACACTAGTAGGAGCGAGTCCTGTAGGATCGATGGACTAAGTGGCTCCAACACTTTGAAAGCATCCCATTGAACACCGTTACTACAATTTGATATTAAATAAATAACGACTTCAAAACAGTTCCAGTTGGTAGGATAGCTTTGTTGCCAACCTACAGTTTTTTCTAAGTTCGAAACGCACGGAATGACTGACCGAGTTGTCGCGGCAGAGCAACGAGAGCAACACATTCTTAAAAATCAGCCACTTCTCAGCCGTAAAACTCATAGACCGTACGTTCCCATGCTGTCGTCCTACGATTCTGAAAAAGTATTCTGAAAAATTCTAGCTCCAAATGAAAGTTTCTCAAAGGAACAACTCCATTAGGGATAGTGAGTGGCTCTTATGATTCCTCAACTAACAAATTAGTAGCATCTACAATGCATTTTTTTTCAACAACAAACACCCAACCACGGTGCTGCCAGCCTTTGGTAGTTCGTTTCACAAAATACGTCGTGTATATTTTGAAATTTTAATATACTTTGGGGTGTATCCGCTTTTTAATATAGCTGTGAAATTGTAATGCGATTCAAAAATTGAGTTTTAAATGCTTTTTGCATGAACCACGCCTGTCCACGACACGGGTGGATCGCTAAGTAGAAGAAGTATAGGGAAAAACTCTATGCCGCAAAGCAATCCCCCTCAGTCCTCGGCTCTCCTACGCATGACCTGGAATCGACACACCTCGTCCGGGGGTATTTTACCTACTTGAATACTTGATTAGCCCGTCCTCACTGGTTGTGCGGGCCCCAGAACTCTCTCCACTTTTCGGAGATATGCTGGTTAAGCCATTGTGGTTCCATGGAATTCCGACTTCAACCTGGTCAGATTCTGCCACAGGTCTTCATCACCACAGGCAGTCGCAGCCCATGTGGATCGGAGGGAGATTTGCCACCACGCGACTCTGATACCAGGACGGTGGTGGATCTTGGTATTGGTTAAGTCATAGCTAGGCTTCCTGATGGAAACTGATACGGATTAAAAAAATATCACTGAATTCCAATGCAAAACCATCTGTGGAACTTCTTATAATATGAATGTCGTGAAGAAAATACAATTTTCACACTCAAAATTAAGGATAATGGTAAAGCCGTTGGTATTTATTGAATCCTGGAGAGCCGCATGCATTCGACTTCATCAAGCATCGTTAGAGGTGACTGAATGCATATCTAGCCTATGCAATGACTTGCGGCGGCCTACCGATATATGGAGTCAGTACTGGTCTCCTTCCAAACAGGGCTGGTACCAGTTTTCGAACCCCGAGGGATGGAAGGCTTAGTAAGCCTGGGAGGGGGGGGATCGAACCCATGTGTATTGCAAGACGCCATGCTACGTCACTGATGCTTTGTTCCATTTCTAACCACCACAATCGTCGAACATGGAACGCCGCCAGCATCAGACTAGGTGACGTAACGAAAGTACCCCTCTATTTGTGGCTCTGTGTGATAAGACCGAGCAAGATTTATTATTAAGAAACAGAAAGTTCCCAAGGGAGCAACACCATTGCCATCGCCATCAGAACAACAGCTTTGACAATAACCTCATTCGTTTGAAGTCTTCTATCAGGGGGTAAAAAATAGGCTCATCGTATTAATTGACGACGTTTCTCCTGTTCGTGTGCTTGAAAATGGAAGCAAAAACGTCAACACACGAAAAATAGCTTTGAAGTTGCCTCATATTCTATTCTTGAGTGAAATAGAAATTCGCGCTGGATGACTTTTGTTGGAACATCAACTTGTGACAAAAGGTTTGCACTGATTAAAACTTATTCGACGGTTATTCTCAACAGGAGCCTTAGAAGACAGTCGGGTGCACTGCCTTACGATATATATATATATATATATATATATATATATATATATATATATATATATATATAGTGCATATAGCTCAGTGGTGGGAAGCGTCCTGCAATACACACGGGATCGATTCCAGCGCCATGGCCCACCAAGCTTTCTATCTCTCCGGGGTCGGCAAGTTGGTACCAAACTTGTCTGGGAGGATGGGAGTACTGGCTCGATACATCGGTAGGTGCTCACCTCCAGCGACCCTTAATGAAGTCGACTGCATGGTGCATCCTTCAGGGGATTGACCAATGCCGAGAGTTTTGTCTTTTTTTTATCGTTTAAATATATATATATATATATATATATATATATGCACACATATACATGCATAATTCACTCTGTTTTTTTCTTTTTCTTCGTGAGCAACAAACAGGAGGTTGATATCATAGCACCTATTAGTATACAGAAGCCGACGTTCCGGCGGTGATGTTTTGGATTCTTTTGCGAACATAATGACTTCTAAGTCAAAACCTTCGTTATGTTTCTGTGTCCTATGTGCTCCCGGAGGAGTGTTTGATTTCACTTTAAATTTACCGTCTAGGTATTTTTTTTATATGGAAGCAGAGAGGTCTATCCATTTGGCCAATGTATTCGTCCCCACACGCTTTACAAGAGTTTAGGTACACCGTGGCCGAACCCATGTAGTCACCGTATCCATCGCTTGGGCACATTGTGCAATTTTGCTTTGTACGCAAACGGTCATAGAGGCGGTTGCGAATTAGCCAGCGTCTTAGACTACTCAGTGGTATTTCAATAGTTGTTGTGAAATTCTATAGATCGGCTCTTTTCAAACGCGTTTTATAGCCGTACTTATTTCGTTTCAAATGATGCGCGAGATAAACGGCACCCTATTCTAGCTAGAATCATCGTTTGGGGATTAGTTTTTCCTCCACGCCTACACCGAGGAGTTACAGTTTCATAGCCGTTCGAAATGCCTATTTGCCGCAGCAATTTCAAGGATTCCTGCTTCCGCTTTTTTTCCTCTGCACATGTTGGTGGCTGTTCGAAGCATATTTCTTACAATCTAGCTATGTAGCTTCTCGTGATAGGTGCAAAAGAAAAAACCCAAGTCTCAAACGATAACGCTAGCGATAACAAGCTCCAGTTTATCCTGTCCCTTTATTTCAAACGAAATAAGTGCAGCTATAAAACGTTGCCTAAGAAGGCCCGGTCTAGAGAATTCGGTTACAGTGATTAAATACTCTAAGACGTCAGCTGGTTTGCAACCGCCCGTATGACCGTCCATGTACGACGCAAAAATTACATAATGTGCCTTAAGTGTAGAGACGATGAAGTTCGGGCACGGTTAATCTGATCCCCTGTAATGCTTGCGTGGACGAATACATTAGTGAAAGGGATAGACCACTCTGCGTCTGTTCAAAACACCTAGTCGGCAAACTTAAAGTTGAGCCAATTACTCCACTAGACGCACGTACGGCACAGAGACATACTGGGGGAAGATTTTGGAGTAAAAGTCGGCATCCTGGCGCATGGATACAAAGCATATGCGCGTAAAGCCACGAATGGTTCTGGATTAATTTCTAAATTCCAAAATAAACGGCAAGCAGGAATGTGCTGTGATCACGCGTGACCTTGCGTCATACCACTAGTTGATCCCTTGACCTGACCCAAGTACATTTTTTCGCCCATCTAAGATTCTGTGCGGCCGGACCGGTCTCCACTAATTAACTGGAAGGTTTACAACGAACGAAATAATGGATGTTTAAAAAAAAGCTGTTTATTATGCGGATGGAAATCTATGTGTTAAGTCTTGTCTGCTGAAACGGCCTCTTGTTTCTTGTTATGAAAGTGTTTGGTTGACTAGATTGCATATCAATTTGACCTTCATAGGCTCTAAAGAAGGCGAAACCGCCTAAACGTCGACTATTGTGTCCTGTTAAATGTGTAGTACCAACCTCGTGTTTGCTCATCACAAAAAACATTGAAGTGTCTCTTCAAAAAGTCTCTTTAACGAGTTGGGAATCAATCTAAACCTTATTCTGAGCTCAATGTGCTCTATCGTTAGTGATGTTTTCGTCGAATTCTGTTAAGAGATGAGACTCCACGTAAAACCGATAAACCTCAGAATCTTTAGAAATTTAGGACATCACACTCTTACCTGAGCACCTGTACGATATTCTCCGCTTCTTTTGGTCCTTTTGAAAGCATTTCTAGAATACCAGTGAGAAACCGCTGAAATTTGCCCACGTGTGTTCGAAATCGCTGGTCCTTTCGTAGATCATTCTCATTCAAGTTGTCGAGACCAAAATGAACGGACAGCTTAACTTCCTCTTCCTTAAAAGCACGTCATTAAAAAGTTCTTAAAAGCCAGCCGTGCCAAGGAGAACGGATTAGTAGTGACTTACAATAAATAACTGAACAAACATTCGTTCAAAAAGTCCGTACTTATCACCGATTTTTTGGTACTCTTCACAAATCTTGTTCACTTCTTCTTGGTCGGCTACAAATACACGGCCCGAGTAGCTGAAAACATCCAAAAAATCAGAAAACTTGTTTAAACAAAGGCGAATTGTGATTAAAGTCCTAATGTGGTCGAATGGTGAACAGCCTCCCAGACATTGAAGCTTTTTCCCAGGATCGGCTTTCTATTAACCTCGGCGTTGAATAATAAATGCGTCGTTCTCTTGTTCAGCAATCGCGAGGTTGTTATACGGTATACTTCTATGCAAAAACACACAATACAACAGTACTTGACGTTTCGGCGGTATCGGCTTCTTCAGAGCTGTTTTTTTGCGTGACTTCCACTGGGGAAGAACAGCTGATTATAGTCGCATATAGTTGATGACCTTTTTTTCTTCCTCAGTGGAAGTCACGTAAAAAAGTGGATCTGGGGGAAGGCGATACCGCCGAAACGTCAGCTACTGTTGTATTGTGTTTTTGTATGGAAGTAAATGTATGCTGTATAGCACCGGGTGGTTTGCTTTATTTTGGATTACTTTTTGATTATTGTACGCAGTGTATTTCACACAAGCACTTTATACTTTCTGAAGGCTTTCTATCTCCTTTGAGTTTAAACAAAGTATGATGACAATAGACAGAATTAAGCAAAATCCTTTGCAGTAAAGTGTAACGGAATGTTCTGAATGGTTCTATGCTGGCAAGCTACGACTTCGATCATAGGGGGTCCCAAGAACTTCTCGAATCAGAAAAATCTGAAGCACCGTTTGTTTAGTTACAGACAATTGAAAACAGTCAATTCCATCCTGCAAAGAACACAATCGACATCTACCTTGGCTTAGCGCAATTTTTAGGATTTCAACAGAGGTAGGGAATTTAACCACAGTGATGCTGAGATATTCGCAAAATTTGGACCCCAGATCAGATTCGAACCCCTATTACCCTTTCCGAGGGCTCATGTGTTACCTACTGCACTACCGCTTCTACTCTAAAGGTGCTTTGAGGAATCAAAGAGGACGGATGTTTAGTGAGTTGGTAAGAGATCTCAATGGTTCTTGTTTGCATTCGCTGTTTTACCTGTGGACAATAATCTAAATTGACGCAAAAGTTCGCCCTCTCGGAAGTCGTTCAATTCTCCTCCAAATTGCATTTTACGAGTCTTCGTTGATGTTTGTTGTTTATTTGGCGTCAGTCTACGTCATAAAATGTGGAAGGGAAGTGAACAAACCCAGAAAATCCAAAGCTAGGAACGGAGCAAAATCACTCTAAAGTGTCATCAAAAATTATTGTGTAAAAACAGCTATTGGCCAAGCTTTTTCGTCACAGATAGAGAAAAAAGTAATAAAACATCAAAAATCGTGAGGGAAATACACTTCCCTACCAAACTTTTCAAAACTATCAACTTTTTTAACTTACTTTGGCGTGCCGTGCTTTCTATGTGAACTGAGTTTTTTAAACGCTTAGTGCATAGAATAGTTCCAAAGCCGACAGGATTTTCGTAGAGTATTCGTTCCTATCAATGTTAAGCATTCTTTTTTGTTAGAAGCAAGATGGTAAGGTTGTCATTAATTTTTTTTACCCTGTTGACGACGTGAGAAAAATACTTAGGATATTAATCAAAGTCCATTGAAAAAAAACTGGGCTTTTTTTTACTATACTACCGGGCACATGTAGCGCACTGGTACTAGAGCTGATCTGCATTATACACATCACTGTTGATTCGTTTCCGTGCCCCAGGCAGAACAAGGTTTTCGTCGTTCTGGGTGGTCAAGTTGGTACCATACTTGTCCAAAACGGCAGAGAAAAATTCACTCGATTTATTGTCAGGTGCTCGCAAATCACTACTGTACAAGTTAGATATGCATTCAACCACCTCTATGATGCCTGTAGAATGCATGGCGCATATCTAAGGGATTAGTAAGCGCTGAGCGCTTTATCCTTTCGAAAACGAGAACTGTGGTGGATTCTCACTAATTTTCTATGAAACTTTTGTTGAATAGAACCGAAAGATAAGGTATTAATCATTTAAACTACGAATGGAAAGGAAGTCAGGTAAGGCTGAACGACTTGGAAATCATTTGCTGAAAGTACTACAGGAATGTTGGAAACTATTTCCAAGAAATGTACCAAGTCGTTAAATCTAGCCCAACAAAAATATCTCAATTACTAACAAAAAGTATTTAAACCCTGTGAGAAGAAGAGAGATCGAATTGTAACCTGCTACTAATGTAGACATTCTCGTTACTTGGCGGTCGCTGTAGTCTTCGTACTAAGTTCTGAATCCTCGTTGTGTTCATCACCCTGAAATTATTCGCTAAAGTATCTACGGTGTAACTATTGCTTCCTATATTGCATTAAAAGATAAAAATGAGTGAAAATAAGGATAGAGGAGGTTTGGTGGTAAGTGGGTGGGACGAGAAACGAAAAACGGAAAAATTTGATTATCTTTGAGGAATTGGAAAGGAACTAAACAGAGAGGAGTATTATTATTCCTGGTGAATGATTAGTGTGCGAAATTATGCAACTGATTCAGGAATTCTCTATGAATGTGAACAAAGGTGATAATGTAAGGATGGATAAGTGGAATAACAATCGAATCAGCTTACTCTTTGCTACAGAATCGGTTTATTTATCGGAAATTGGAGGCAGAAAGAATACGGCTATTAATTTCAGTAAAAAACCAGCTTTTGAAAAAGAAAGGCAAAACAAAGCCTTCATTGGTGCACTGGGTAGCACATGGACGCCGGAAGGCGTAACCGTCGGTTCAATCTGGCCGGTGGGTCCAAGTTTTGCAAATACCTCAGCATCATAGTGTATTCTACATCATACTCTGCCGTGAAAATAATAGTAGAGAGTGAAGAAAACGTTAATAATATTGATGTATTTGTTTAAAAACTAAATATTAATAAAATTTCTCTCTATGCTATGCATTAATACCAAAAAACGAATTTCGAACAGGATTGGAAGGGATCGAGCCAGCTGCCGATCTATTGCGGTGCACCTCCCTATTGCTACTCTACCTATACCCCAGTGGATTGAAGGATACCAGTAAATACATTATGAGACCAAATAACAATTTCACTATATGTGGCTCGTCGTTAACGGATGTTCCGTCTCAATAAAAAAAAAGGCAACGGATAGAATACATGTATATGAAGATAATAAATTGCCATGGTAAGTAACATTTATGGATTTTCGATTGCTATCAGAATTACAAAGGCTCAACATTCAAATAATTGAAAAGAAAACTATGTTAACGTATATCTAACAATTATAGAAACAATGACAACGGATGATAGACGACAAAAGACAACAAACAGATGATAGACGGACTTTTGCAACGTCGATTAATCTCGTGGCAGTGCGACGCTGGTCCCAAGAGGTGAGAGGCGCTAGCCAAAACAGCAAATTCTCATCAGACGTCATTATTCAGCGAATTCAAGCAAGCTGGACACGTTCAGTTTACAGCCTAACAAATCACTTCAAGTATCAGCAAAATCTGATCTCGTTCCTCAGATACATTATTGAGAAATCTTCAATTTTTTCTCATTTATTAAGTACTGGGAGCACATCGTGAAATTGTGACTAAAAGAAGTCTACTTATCAGCATCGCCAGCTTCCGGAAAGAAGAACGTTTAAAGCCTAGTTCTTGTACGTGTTTCGAACAGACCTTTGTAATCTACTCACCACAGACGTGCAGAAGAAGCAAGTCAACAACGAAGCAACCTTTTACGTAAAGCAGACTATCGTTGACCCACTGCTTGATAAAACACTATTTTGTTTTATAGCTACTTCCTGTTAATACTTTATTGCCCTGTGATGACAATAATGTGTTCCTGGCTGTTCAATTTCAACGTTTTGTAGAACTTGGTTTACCTTATAAATTCACCAGAAATGGGCAATAGTTTCAAATTTTGATCTCCGAGCACGGTTAAAAAATAAGCCCACGGCGCCAGCCTTCAGTGAGCTATCCGTGGGAGCCATATTGTCAACAAGAGCAAAATAAAAGGTGCTCGTGCAAATATAGTAACCATGTTTGTATCGCTTTAGCTCGAGAGCTCGCTGACGTGCCCCAGGAGCGAGGATTGACATCACTAATGTCCACTATGGCTAACGATGAAAGGTCATCAAGAAGCAAGACGCTGCTTGAACCCCTCTCCACCGCTCTCCTTCAATCCACAAAGGAACACCTTAGCCCGGCCATCTGCAAGATTGCAAGGAGAATCGACAAGAACATGCAATATTTTCGAAGACCTCTGTGGACAATGAGTGAGCGGAAAACGAATCAAATGCAGGAAGTGCTGGGATCCGCACAGCAAATGCGTTGGTGCGTCAAGTAAAATTCAAAAAAATATTAACACCATTAACTACTATTTATTTCACGTACTAACTGAAAGTAAGCACTAAACATCGAGTTCAAGTAGGTAGCAATTTTGTTTCAATCCTAAGCAACAAACCCACCTGGGAACAATCTACTCGTCATGCTCACACTATCGCTATCATATGCTTTGAGAAGAGTTTGTCGGGGTTTTCGTTAGCCACTTGAATACCTCGTCTTTCTTAGCATTGAAATCATTCTAAGAGCAAAATGTTGCTTTTGATTTCACAAGTAGTATTTTCCAAGGAATTAGAAAATGTGGAGCATGGAAGTAAACATACGTAACACAACTGCTGTTTAATCTGCAAATTAGAAAGGTTCGATCAAGTTTGACTGCTCGTTTGGGATCGTCACTTATCGAAAATCTGCCATTATTTTGTAGACTGGATCTCGTACTTAACATTACCCTGCTTGGATTTAGAAAGGTAGAGTGTTCCTTATTTAATGACTTCTTTTCGACTATTTCGCTATATTCCCTTTGGCAAAAAGCATTGATAGCATGCATAAAAAAATAAGTGCTTGAATAGTCAAATATTTGAATGCGAACAAACAGCAAAAAGGTTTCGCGTTAATCCATCCGCTAGGGATACATCATGGATTCGACTCCATTTGATATCGTAAAGGTGATCAAATGCGTATCTGGCCTATTCAATGAGTTACGGTAGCCTACTGATGTATCAAGAAAATGTTTTATCCTCCCGGACAAGTTCGATACTACCATACCGAAATTGGATGGATGGATGGAAGGCTCGGTGGGGGCAGAGGCACGGGATCAAACCAAAAACCATGTGCGTCCTGCGAAGCTTCTCTAATTAATTAACTGCATGAGGTTGTGTTAGAATGTGTGGTCCTCACTTTCCGAAAAGAGTAGAAAAATTAAATGCAGAGCGGTGGAACTGCTCGATGTATTTCACACCTTTATGAAACGTTAAGAGCATCGAGCGCCATTCATCTCAGGCCTATTTCTAGATTGTTCTTTTGGACACAGGATATCTATGGATATCTTACTGAGCTCTGCCGTAGACTTTGCTACGCATTTGGGAAACCTGTTCATCTTATCTGAAATAAGCGACGAATTTATGGTGACTTTGATGCTCCTCCCTTGCGTAATACTTAATCAGCCGGAGATCTGTCAAATGAGATTGATGGAATGACATTCCTTCTTATAAATAAGAATAAATTGGAGAAAAGGACGCCAGCAACAAAAACGCTCTAAAGAATGTTGTGATTATAAAGGATTCCCGGAGAGCGTGAACCTCGGCCACAGAAGAAGCAGTAAGTATTGGGAAAGAAAAAAGTAGAGAGATGAAGTGCAGGAAATTGATCAATCTCTTAGGGATGGGATTAGTCACAGAGACGAGACTCTATTAAGAGGTAGATGAATGCTTTTTGGCTCATGCAATGAATTGCGAGGCCTACTGATGCATCTACTAAGCGTTTTTTTCATCTCGAAGAAATCCGATAGCAACTCACCGAATCCTGAGGGCATTCATTTGCCGGGAGGGGGGAAGAATTTAAGAACAAATTTGCATTGTATATCAGAGGGCACCTAGAACCACTGCGGTACATTTCCGCTGCTCTTGCTTACATAGACCCATAGAAATACTTTTGGGAAAATAAGTGTATTCCTATTAAAATATTCGTTCGAAAGCAACTTCCTGCGGATTGTCACTGTTTGGCCTCGGCAATAACATCTGTACGGGAAACTTGTCACTGTTTCCACTTGTGCACCGCGCCCAGCAATCGTTCTATTTCTTCAATACCTGTGCCGGAAATTGGCACCAGAGTTATCTGGGATGATAGGAACACTGATTTGATACATCGGTACGCAACTGCACTACATCTTATGCACTTATTCACCTTTATGATTGCGGAATGCAGTCGAATGGTCCAATCCCAAAGAGAAGAAGTCAAAGCAGTTTTGCTAAAGAACAAGAATACACAATAACAGATAGTGTTGATCGACAATATGTGACAGGAGAAGTGGAAAATCAGAGAAAATCACCAAAAAAATTTAGAAAAAAAATCGATGCGAATGATTTGGTGAACTTTGAGAACCGTTATTGCGAAGAAAAGTCCTTACTATTTTTGGGCTAGTTCAGCAGGTGATATCTTTTAACTATTTCATACGGCCCGTATTTCAGGTCTCCAGTGCGGATCCCAGCAATTCTTATACTCGACTTGTTTGCTCGCATCCATCATCCATGAAAGTCTTCGAACTTCTAATGTGTGGCTTCGGCTGCTTCTTGAGGGTTTACCTTCTGTCACGAGTGTCTCATGAGTGTCATTGAATGCTGGTCGTCTATTATATCTTGAATCCTGAGATAGTCATATTAGAGCGTTCCCACTCAGGTTACAGGAGTGCACCTTTCCCAGAGAATTGTAGAACTAGCTATCCAACCCCTGGGGTAGGTGAGGTTTCGTGTAACCCGGGCGGGATTGATTGAACCAGCACCATGCTAGTGATGATCGGCATCATTACCGCTGTGCTACCCACCCCCTGGCGGAAGATAATTATTTGCAAATATGATTAAATGACAGCAAGTTCTAAAACGCTCACTTGATTGCGTTAAATATTGGGAAAAAACTGAAATTGAAACCGAAAAAACACCATCTCAGCGAATTTTTTCAGGGCATGGACTAACAACTTCGGCGCTATCAAAATTGAATTTTGTTCCTGAGGCAATAAGGTATTCGCTGGTTTCTTTACAGCGCAATGCACTTTTACGTATCTAAAGATCATCTCATTAGAACGAATAAGAGCTGCCCAGGAAAAACAGTATTTTCAGTTTCCCTTTACAGAAATTATACATAAAATTTGTGTTCCTCCTAGCTCTGATATATGTGAGCGCTCCACACTTGGCAGGTTTTCCCAAGCTGAAAAAAGAATGCAAAGTTTTCGTCCAGAAGCCTCATCTATAAGTAAACCCGCGCTAAGAATTATGGTCCTCCCTAATAGCAAGCTAGTCACAGAGAGACAAGTTTATTTCAATACACAAGGGACAGAGACCGTCTGTGAGGCAACCTGAAAAAAGTTCCTACACGACGATTTCGAGACTCGAGGGAAACCAATCTTGCTTGGGTAATAAATTACCACGAGAATGTGAATTATGCTGGACATCTCAAGATTCCTTGTAAAAATGCACCGCACAAGTAGGTAAAAATATATAGGTTTCCAGCTTAGGTCTTCTTTTATGTTTTTTCTTTCTTTTCACACTTCTTCTTGTTCTCTTACCATCTAATGGTTAACGTGGGCGTAAATACGGTAACATGACGACACAACTTGAACTTACTACACAAAATCAACGACTGACTGGTTTACGAAGCAGTAGAGGAAAAAAAATATGAAACCAATCAACTGCGAGATGTTTTCGCATTCATTACGGCCTTTGTCGCTTTGACAAATTGCGTTACGTAGAATGCTGATAAGTACAGCAGCGTGACGGAAGTTGATGTATTCCTAAATTTAGTACAACAACGTTTCTATTTCCGTCTCCGTCCAGCCTAAGTTTGCCAATTCCAAAGCGCGCTTATGAGAAATTGATAACAATTCCTAAAGCGGGCTCACGTTAGATGAAACGTTGAAGAAGGAGTCTCGGCTAAGCAACGCTGATAAATCTGCCTTCAGCTCGCCGAAAGTTGGAGTTAGAGGGAGTTAATAAGTTGAGCACAAGTATTTGACTCCGATAGTTATTTAATTCCAAAAGTACTGTACTTTGATAAGGTTTCCATAAACAATGGAACGAAATAAGTGATGCATTGCAAATCGTGTTGATTCATTTCTGTCCCGATCGGTTGACGATCTTTGATCACTGAGCAGATTGGAGAATCAGGCGAACGATGGTGACCAAGCAGAAGAAGAACATTGGAATTCATGGAATAAATTTAAGCGCACATTCAGTGAGTGCTGTTTTGAAAAGCAAACAAAGTGAGTTCACCATAAGTTTAGATACCTTACAAGTAGTGACAATTTTTCATAAGATAACATAAACAGTTCTTCTTTTTTGTTTCTGAAAAGTTTCGTTCGACAACAGTAAGTTGTTTCGCCCAAATCTAAACTAAATGAAACACTCAAATCCTTCTGAAATTTTTGTGGTAGACCTCTAAAGTACTACTGGTAGAGCTTGGGTGAAACGACAAAAGTATGACAGTGCTGCTGATAATTCTTGGCGACTTTTAAATATACATTGTTTCGGATTAATCCATTGTCGAGAAGATTCTATATGACTCATACGTGACTGGAACTAAGTTAGCCCATCATTTTTGTGAGGTCCTGATATGTTTAAGAACTTCAGTTAGCGAAAAGCCGTCATCGTCACCAGTGAGTTTGTGAAACTCGCTCTTAGAATCTGAGACAAACACGGGATAAAGAAGCATTACAAGTTGAGCACAAACTTTCTTGCAGCAATTAATCTACTTCTCGTTTGCGATGTGGTGGTTATGGTGAGTTTGCTTCATCTATGATTAGCTTCATTTGGTTGTATTTCAATTGGTCGTTCTGAGCAAATAAACAAGTGGGCCAAATGAGGCTTATCAAGTGGTGAGGAATAGAGTGGAAAATTCCAAAGCGGAGAAATCCCAGATGGAAAAAGATAAATGGGCGGATTTGGTCATGACAAGGAAAAAAAAGGACAAAGAACGGTGACTTCGACGGTGAGTGAGAAGGGTGGCGATGTGATTAGAGAAAGCAGAAGATAGACGGACTTAATGAACAAAGTACTAAAAGTACACATAAGAGTACCATAAACCAATATACACCTGATAGAGTTCTGATGTATGGAAAACTCAATGGCATAGAGCTCCTCCAGAGAAGATCAACAGAGGGAAGAATGAATGCGGAAAAAACACACCTTCCTAAGAGCAGGAAACAAGAACCGAAACAACCATTAAGGAAAAAAAAATTGCACAGGTACTGGGTTCACTATACTTTCTCAAGTTTTTTCTGTTTCAAATCTTTACTTTCCTTCTCTTTCCTATTTTTGGAACGCTTCACGAATTCGCATATCATCGAAATTCGCAATTCCTTAGTTATTACTTACCTGACACTTGAATAGCCCGTCCTCACCGGTAGTGCGGGCCCCAGCATAATCTACACTTTTCAGAGCTTTGCTGCTTAAGTCATTGTGATTTCCTGAAATCCCGAGGTCAGCCTGGACAAACTCTGCTCCAGGTCCCTTACCACTACAGGCAGTAGCAACCTTTGCGGATCAGAGGGAGATTTGCCATCATGCGATTTTGATACCAGGACGGTGGCGGACCCTGGTAATGGTTCACTCTTAGCATGGCTTCCTAATATAAACGCCGCACTCGTTCTAAGGTTGAGAGACCCTTCCACGGGGATGAATCCTTCACTGTACATCGCAGCCGACACCCAGGAACACCTCATAGCCACGATGAGGCGGTAAACCGTTGGGAGGCTTCCTTGTTATTAAGGAAAATAATATAGTAACAAAAAACATGTGCATAAGAAAAACAATTGAGACTATTTTGGAAGAAGATTACGCACGAGTCAGTGCTGACGATTTAGGTCACACAAAAAAAATCGTGCCGAAATGTCTACGCTGGAAGTGGACGAGTACAAAAAATCCCCCTAGGTACATATTCTGCATTTATTTGAGGTAGGTATTCTAAATGAATATCCATAGGTGGAATGCGTTAAATTGATTAAATTCTCTCATCTTTCATGCAAATTTATTCAAATAAGGCTGATAGTTTTTTCTCTTGCACATAATTTATACCTACGTCATAAACTGATGACGAAAAGCGAGTCTCGCGTGTGGCCTCGAGCTTTTTACTCATATTTTTACGATTTCGGCTTCAATCCAGGAAAGGGAACCCTATGTGATTTTCCAGGGTAAAAGCTGCATTCCGACTTAACCACTTACAATCTGATACGATGGTTGAAAAAATAGCTACTTTTTTAAAAAATTTAAAATTTTTATTTTTTTAAATTTTAAAAAAATTGACCACAAAAAGTCAAATACTTAACGGTGACAAAAAGCGAATGGGAAAAATGATGAATGTAAGAGGGAAAAAAGTAATTTCGAATGTATCAACTCAATGGAATAACTAAGAAGGAATGCTCTCGAGTGATTAGCGATCCGAGCGTTTTGCTTCTAAGGGCAGAAAAACCGGAAACGAACTGTTGCGAGAGATTATTCGCAGCTGGTCCGCCCATCGCTATGGAAACTCTTAATAAAACCAGTGGTTTTTCAGGATTTAATGTACTGTTCACGTGTACTTGCAGAGATTTTGCACGCTATCAGTTTATGTCTCCAAAATGTGCTATATTTCGCCGCCTTTTTTGTGTATCATTCAAAATTTATAATATCCTGATGCGCCCATAAGAGATGAGATATTTTGAAGCGTTTTGGAAGCTTACGCGTGGATAGAACGCAGTGCCTACAGATAGCCTGTGCTACGCAACTGGTCATTGTTTTGACCTTGCTCATCGGCTAAACCAAGCCTTGATATTTCAAAAAACGATAACTTAGAACCAGATTTGTCAGGTACAATAGAGCGACTGACCTGACATATTATTGGGTCGTTTCACGTTATTGCTTTGGCAAAATATGGATTCAATCACCTCTATGGTGGCCCCCATAGAGTCGAGTGCAAGACGCATCGACGCTGACTGTTTTATCTTTCAGCTGTTTTATTAGACCTTGTGTGACACTATATATCACCAGAAAAAATCCAAGCGTGCATATGTTCTTGGAAACCTCTTCTTCGCAGATAGCACGTCGTAGGCATACTAGCTCTCTTGCAGCATCCTAGTCAGATATATGCGTTTTCAGCTTCTAAAAGCAAGAATTGAATTCCCTAGACGGCCGCCACATGAGTTTGGAAGCATGACAATAAAACATGCCGAATTTGGGCTTATCGGTCGAGGGTGGTACAGTCTATGTTTTTCACATTTTACTAGTCCGAATCGAGCAAGATGTGCAGTTCTTAGTGACCGTTCTCTTTGCTAGTGTTGTCTTCAGTTCCGTGTGTTTTCAGTTACTTCTTGTGAAATTGTTGGTTGGTCCATCGCTCCAGGTGGGATTTCAGATGGTTAGTGGTTATGACTATCGAAGCTAAGTTTTTCTTCACCACCTTCTTCCGTCCTTCTCCCCACATGAAAAAATATTAAACAAAAAGAGCTTGAGATGACGTACGAGCGACGACACTTCTTGACAAAACAGTAGTGACAAATGGCAAACTGTCATGCACGGAGGTGGCGATCGGGTTTGTTTTTGCGTTCGGACAGCACTTGAGAGGACATGTCATCCTCTCCCCTCGTTGTCATGGTAAATGCAGATCGAGCGTAGTATTTCCGTAGCAGCCCAAGATAGATAGGCTGAAGCGCTCCAAGGTCTGCGTTTCTGGATTGGAGGGAAGTTTGCCGGTTTATGACACGATAGCGTCTCATGCCATAGCAGAGAATCCTGCCAACCAACCGATCCACTAGAATGTAACAAACCTAATTTTTAATTTATTTTCCTATTTGCTTGTTATCGTAGCTATCAATAAACATTATGCTTGGTAATGTTAAAAACCTTACCGGACCAGCCTTCTGGTAAACAATCAGGACTTGAATTTTTGAGAGTTAACCTGCCTTTAATGAACAAGAAAATTTTCAAACGTTTGAACTTGTGCACAGTTTTTAATGGACACCAAATTGAGTGGAGATTTCACCATCTTCATTTGGTGATCAATGGTACCCTCAAGAAGCTCTTGGAGGAGGGCGATAAAAAATCGCTATCTGCTTTGAAGGGTTGATACCAGCCTTGGAAGTTGTTCGTTAATGTTTCAATACCTCATTCTGGTCTCGATGAAAAGGCATGGCTCTGATGACTCAATGGACTAATTAAGCTGGCAAGCTGATAGCGAATTCAACAAGCGTACACTAGCTAGTGTCACAAATCCTTACATTGTCTCAATTTCATACACGCCGATTTCTATTCGAAAAAAATGATGAAAAAAAGTGAGTGGCTGCAGTACGTAATTCTGTTGTCATGACGAAAAACTGAGATTTGAAAGCCATCCGGAGACCTATCGACTTTTCCTTTTTCTTCGGCCATTAGACTCTAGTGTCTCACTAAAATAAAACTGAAAACATCTCATTCCGTCAAACTACTCCAGAGAGCGTCAGTGATGTCTCTGTCCGTTTTCGTGGCGCTCAAGTGTTGCCCGAAGAGGATTTCAGGCTTAAAAAGAGTTCTGGGGGGAAAAAAAGCGTTCTGTGTTCTGGGGATGAATATTAGGCAATTAATCAGCCATTAGTCTAATGCTCATGCACTTCACTCTCAACGGAACTTGTCGCCGATGGCTATTCTGAAGCGGTTGTCGTGCTGTATGTCCGAAGCGTCTGATTTTCCGCAATATAGCGGAAACGGAAACATCTCCAATCTTTGGTAGACAACGCATTTCCGACGGACGAAACCCCGCTTAGTTATTCGTTAGAAGTCAGCGGAAATTCGCGATATGAGGAACAGTTAGTGTTCCAGAAATATTTTTCATCCAACGTTAGTGTTGTCGTCCAAGCAATTTTCTGCTTTTTTCCTTGTTTTTTCCATATTAGCTGAAAATTGGAGAGGAATATTATACTGTCAGACGCCATCGATAATATACTTTGCACTCTCATGGTACGAAAATGTCTTGGAATTAGGTCTTCTTCTATGTTTCCAGATGTTTTTCGGCAATTTTATGACCAATGAAAAAGATATGCCAAAGAATTGAAGTTATGACGAAGGATAGTGAATTACGTGCGGATCTCTTTCTGAAACAGATGAAGATGAAAATGAAGGATGAGGCTAAAGACGGCGAAAAAATTGGGCGTGGGAAGATCTTTTGCGAACGTTACAATAAATTGCAATCCATCAAAACAGGAAGAGAATTAAATAGGAGAGCAATCTGAAACAAAAGCGAATAAAATAGGCTGCAACTGAAGCTGAAGGCATCAACGTGGAAAAGAAACCAAAGAAACAAATGTTGTCGCAAACAAAGAAAAGACCGGAAAAAAAAAGCACCGAGAAGAAGAAGGGGAAGAAGAAAACGCACAAATAAAAAAAAAGAAAAAAAGAGAAGAAAGGGGGGCACAAAATAGGTAAGAGTACGAAAGAAGTGAAAGGAATGAAAGACGAAACACAGTAGAAACTGATGAAAAGTTGAGGAATGAAAGCAAATCGCGCAGAACATTGTTGACGAAAAGTACCAACACAATTTCTCAAAGTTTAAGGAGTGAAAGCGAAAAAATAAGAGAGAATATTTTATTGTTTTTCTCTTTTAAGTGACTCATCTTCATATCTACTGTGCGGATCACGATAATTCTTGCACTCCATTCGTTTCTTCACATCCATCATCCACGAGGGTCTATGAACTTTTCATGCGTGGGTTCGGCTGCTGCTTGAGGACTGTCTTATTACAGCAATGTCGTTGCGTGCTGGTCGAATCTATTCTCCTCGAATCCTGGGATAGTGGTGCTAGAGCGTTCTTGCGCGGAGTTGAGGAAGGTGTCATGCCTAAGTCGTGGTCGAACCAGCACTGTAGTCGTGATAAACGGCATCGTTGCCTCTCTACTGTCGGCCCCACACTAGGAGATGAAAACACATTTCTCAATGAGAATCTATGCCTACTGTGGTAATATCTTCTCGTGATTTGGCTGAATTCTTGGCTTTAACTTCGGTAGAAGCGAAAGAGATGGTCGCCGCTCTGGAGATTCTGCTAAGGTGGGTGACATACTCTACAGTGTGGGTGTTCTCGAAACCTTTTCGCCAGATGCATCCTATGAAAAAAAGAACCAGTCAGATAAAAGAGAATTTCGTCTAAAAAAACCGCGCCGAGTTTCCCAAGAAGAATTCTCAGGAGAAATAGCTCAAATGGCAAAGAAAAAAATCATATGGCAGACGTCGAGAACCTTCAAAAGATTTCGAAAACATGCATTTTGACAGCTTTTCTTAAGTTTTTAAAAGGAAACAACTGTCAGCATGAAAGCTGAAGTAACCCCAATTTTAAGGAGAATACGATGAAGCTTTTTCAAAGTCGTCCTAGTGAGAACTTTCACGATACGGCTTGATAAGAACGCATAACAGCGATTATCAATTGAATCCATCGACTGAGAGTTGCATTCAGTGGCCGCAGGAAGTGAGCTGCTATAGTATTTTGAGGTGCGAGACAATAAGATTTTTTTTCAATTTCGAACTCAACTACTTGAAATTTGCACGACCACATGCGACTTTTCCTCAACAAGAGGTAAACTGGAAATGAGAACGAGAAAAATTCACGGATCTGATCAAGATCAGCAAAACGTTTAGCCATGGCCTTCTTTTTCATTTTTACGTCTTCTACAATTGTTTCGAGTTTAGGAATCCACATGGAATAGCCATAAAGATAAGGAAAAGGGCGCGTGTGGCGCAGTGGTTGGAGGCACCACTGCGACACACACGTGGATTCGATCCCTGCACCCATGGCTCACCAAGCTTTCCATTCTTCCGGGGTTGACAAATTGGTAGCGGACTTGTCTGGGAGGATAGCAGCACTGACTCGGTACATCGGTAGGCCACCGCGAGTAATTGTAAAAGCCAGATATGCATTCAATCACCTCCAACGATACTTAATGAAGTCAAATGCATAGCGCACCCGTCAGGGATTGACCATCGCCGGAAGCTTTTATCCTTTATCCTTTTTTATGGAATAACCATATTCTTTTAAGAAACCTTATTAATCGAAGCAAGACTTGCCAAATGAACAAAAAACATATCCAAAATTCATAAGCAAGACTTTATCCGTGCCTCCGCCTCCATAACATAGAAAATACCTCTTACTAAAAAAATAAAACAGATTAGAAATACTTCTAATGACTTACATAGCAGTAATTTCGGCCTGTAATTTTTCAAGTAATAGCAAGGAAATTTTTATGAAAGGTTGGTAAGTTAAAAATCAACCAAATTTTCGACACTTTTTTCTGCCTTGGCTAAAGCAAACAACTTTGTTGTTTGCTTCAGCCAAGGCAGAAATGGAGGAATTTCCGTGGAAATCTGCATAGGTAGGTTACTGTGCTGAGCAACAGAATATGCTTGCTTATTCGATATAGAAGAGATGTGGATCGCAGTCAGTCCAGTTTACGGCTTACCAATGACGTGACTCGTAAGCTGCGCCATTCATTGCTGCCCTCACAGACCGACTACCCATAATCTCTTCGTCATCGAAGCGGAGCGCCGGCGAGAAGATCGTCACGTGAAAACTCCGGCGTAAACGATCAGAGTTCTTGTCAAAAAACGTTGAAGAGTGAGAAATATTTTTTTGTTTCTAGAACAGAATTTCATAGTTTCGCGACTCTCCGATGTCCCCGGAATCACAACTAATCCCTTTGTCTTTCTGTTAGATGTACTCAACTTGCTTATTTACTTCTGTCTTCTGTCTTCTGTTGTTATCAAGTAATCAGTGCTAAGGAAACTGTTCTTTTACTGGTGGGAAATTGTAGCGATCTTTGGAGCATTAAGGCTAATTTGATGCATTCGGCAAATGTCTCGACGGCGAGGACGGTTTAGTGTGTGCCGGTAACACAGAATCTATGAAGAGATTGTTGAAGGAGTTGATGGATGGTGCTTAAAAACCTCCCCGTAGTTGATGAACGAATTAATGTCTCAACTGTATAGTAAGGGTTCCAAAGGGCTGTTAGTGTAAAAAGTGAGTGCAGTCTCTTGACATGGAACAGTCGTTAGGAAGCTACACTAAGAGCCTTGGATACGACTCATGTGGCGTTCTGTTTTGTATGCACTTCCTCTTCAATGTTCTCTTTCGTGCTGATTTAAGGCCTTAGCTAAAAGCGGCATATAGTCTCTGTAGTGAATGAATCGTTGACCTCGATTTTTTCTCAAATGTCATTCGTAGGCGCTTTTGCGTCTCAATCAAGTAACTTCATTACAAGCTGCAGTGTGGTGTTGACAGCTTTGGATGTATGTCACCACATCGGACCTCTTTTTTTCTCTAGGGATGGTAAAAGAGCGATGGAAAAGAAAGGGTGGTGCATTTGCCACAATATTTGGTTAGAAATCCTTGCGGAGTCCCACTCCTTGCTAGTCATGGGCTAATGAGATGCTGTTCGCATCGACGCCGTCCAACGCTTTTTTCGCACTTTATAACCAGATAAAGGGAAAAAAGTACTCCAACGAACTTCAGTGACAATAACGAAGGCTTCGATGCCATCTATAAGTGGTGTATGCTTGTTAGGACCTATTCAATAATCTGGTTTAAATTCATTTGACATCTCACAATGCGCAATACATTATTCTTCGTCAATTGTAAAAGGATAAAGTTCTCGACGTTTAGCAATCGTGGAGGGGTTTGCAGTGCATCTGACTTCTTCAAATATTGTTAGAGGTAAACCTGCGCTATAAAATGCCTGACGGTGGCTTACCTGCCGAATCAAATCAGTGCTGTTATGCTCCCAGAAATGTCTGGTAATATTTCGCCGATCCCTGAGAGACAGAAGGCTTGGTTAACCCAAGGCGCGTAATCGAACCAATACGAGTACGTACGTATAGCAGGGCTACTGCGATCCACATGCTACACGCTCCTCTGTAGTGATTCTTTAGGTCCAACAAACATAAGGGACGATGTCATCATTTATCAGTCCTAAGACTCGCATGGTGTGCTGATGAACGCGTTAGCCCCTGGAAAGTGTGACAACGTGTTCGGTCCACACCGAAGACACTAGCGGTCCGTGGTTTTGCAAATAACGGACGATATTTTAACCTTTTTGCCTACTGCCTACTCTTTTTTGATGGCAGGGTATGTTGCGAAATATAACTTAAACGAAGCTGAGATATTTGCAAAACTCTGGACCGCAGGTGCCTATGGTGGGGGAACGAACGCGCTATTGTCCTTTCCGGGGAGTAACGCGTTCACCACCACACCATGCGGGTCCTTCGTTTCGCCTGTCTCTCAGCTAGTTCTATCGATCTTTTTGCCATCAGCAATCACCCGTCAACGGGATTGATCTGGGGAGCCCAAATCGGCATTGAACCCAGTTAAGCTGAGGCTATAGTTATAATCACAATTTTAACCTTTTTGCCTACTGCCTACTCTTTTTGATGGCAGGGTATGTTGCGAAATATAACTTAAACGAAGCTGAGATATTTGCAAAACTCTGGACCGCAGGTGCCTATGGTGGGGAACGAACGCGCTATTGTCCTTTCCGGGGAGTAACGCGTTCACCACCACACCATGCGGGTCCTTCGTTTCGCCTGTCTCTCAGCTAGTTCTATCGATCGTTTAAATATATTTCGCAAACTACCGCCATCGGGAAAAATATTGCAGTGGGCAAAAAGGTTAACATTGTTTTGCTGTTAACGATGACTCAGCAACGGGTCTCAAAGTGCCGAAACTGAGCTCATCATGATCGATCACTTTTTATGTATTTGATTGCTGATAGCAATTTATAGGTCGATAACACGGCTGAGAGACGAGGCGAAACAAAGGACCCTGCATGGTGTGGTGGTGAACGCGTTACTCCCGGAAAGGACAATAGCGCGTTCGTTCCCCACCATAGGCACCCTGCGGTCCAGAGTTTTGCAAATATCTCAGCTTCGCTTTAAGTTAACGGACGATAGTTCGCTGTTCCCTTGATAAGCGCACACCACGTTGTTACCTTACTCTTTATTCAAAAAAGGAATGCCAACGTGCTCGATATTTGGAAGACCACTTTTGGAAGAGGATAATGGGTGAGCTAGTGTTGATTTGCAATTCTGTTGGGCCAAATGCTAGAACAACTATACGGGGAAAATTCAAAAACCTGTAAGTCAAATAACACGCCTTAAAAGAGGTCTAGAAACACACTTAGTGAAGATCAAACGACTAACGGTGGGATAGGTGCCAGAAAAATCATCGGTTGTGGTGTTAGGAGGTCTGGCTATCCTTAACGCGCTGCGCTCGCTATCAGAGTTGAGCCTAAGTTTCTCACCAGCTGAGCCCATTTGCAACGTATCTTTGACCAGGGTGACATATAGTTTGCATGCACTTCTAGATGGACCCTGTAAGAAAGTTAAACTTGAAAATTCAAGTAGGAATGAGTAGCAAGAAGCTGGGAAAATACCACTGCTACCGTCCCACTGTTTCCTCAAGCGTTCTTCAGACAACAAGACCTCAGAAATACAGCTGATAGTAAACTGCGGATATCTGCAGGCGGATCTCTCAAATTCTTTAATCATTATTGCGTGAATATGTTTCACTCCAACCCTACAGAAAGGCAAAAATGTGGCGTGCGACAAATTCGAAAGCTTTTTAAAAAATACTGGGTTATCTCCTAATGCTAATGCTAGACAGCTTGCCGTAATTCTTATCAGTTAGACGTTGAGACATAAAGCTCTTTGGATAAATTCCAAACACCCAGAAATGGACCGCAGTGAGGAATATTTCGTTAGAACGCGTGATCTCACACAATATCTTTAAATGATATTTTAAAACGTGAGAGAGGCACGTCAGCCGTCCTCTTTAACTCCGTGCGGTTGGTCTCCACGTGAAATCATCGGTGGAAGACTCATAAATAGCGATGAGTGTGCGAAGAAGGCATTTTATTTTCGATGCAGTTGAAATTTGGGTTTCGTAGTTTTTTCTGTTGGAGTTATGGAGGTATTTACCTGACAAGATTATTGATCTTTCCAGCCTCGTAGGAAGGCAGAATCCACCGAGACGTCAGCTTTTTTCCGAATAAAGAGTAAAGTAAAAATTTCGTGGGCGCCCATCAAGAAAACAGCGATTTATTGATTTCCACGCAATATTTATCTCAGATCGAGCAAAAAAAATGCTATTATTGCGGTAGATTGTTGTAATTTATTCTTCTTTTGCCGGGAGTGACAGTGAAGCATTATATTTGCAGAGGGGAGCGTGTAGCGCAGTGGTCGGAGGGGCCCTGCAATACACATGGGATAGATCTCCACGCCCCAGGTCCACCAAGCCCTCCATCGCCACTGATCAGCATGTGGAGAACAGACGTATCTGGGAGGATAGCAGCACTGCTTTGATACATCGGTACACCAATGCGAATAATTGAATAGGCCTGATATGCATTCAATCACCTCTATCGATGCATTCTGAAACCGAATTCATGGCTCATTCCTTATGGTTAGATCAACACCGAGAACTGTATCCTTTATATTGCTAAGCGCCTTGTCTGCTTTTCTTAGGATGGTTAGTTAAGCTGTCTACATATGTACTTTTGTATTATTGTGATGTTTCTGTAAGGAACCTTTGTAAAAAGCGTTCACTACTAGCCATGAAGATGTGTTGTAGTTGTATCCAGCTTCATTTTTCAGTCTGCTCTGAAGCTATGGTTATATTGGGTTTCTGATGGATTTCAGAGACTTCTACGATGGAACTTTCCTGTATTCGCTTATCACGCAGGAGAAAGACTCGTTCGAGTGTTATGAGGTATCGCATCCTTATTAGACGATTGTTCCTTTCCAATATGTAAATAAAATTAGAGCTTTTTATTAATAAGGTGGTAATTAAATCTAGTGCAAGAAATAGAACTGCGGTAGTGTCAAGCAGAAGGCATCACACGTAGTCGCTCTCTTCATGAGTCGTTCCATTAAGCGATTCCCATATCCAGTGGGCCTTCTCTTTCTCCTCGAGAACAGTTGTCATCAAAGAGTTGTGCTGAGGGACAAAGAGACGGTTTGTAATATCACCTCGACCTTATTTAGGCTTCAACTTTCTTAAAAAAATTAATAGGTGCAATTTTTGCCGGTTCACTTCCTGAGATTGATCGTTGGGCGTATTTACTTCGATCTGGTCAAGTGCTGAATGTGATCTTCAGCTTTTTGAAGAAATTGTTCTGGTGTTTTAGGTGCATATCAAGAAGTTGTTTAACGCTGACGTGGCTCCAGTGAGGTGCTGAACAATTTTGAATTTGGTTTTCTCTTATTGGTGGTCTCGTGTTCCCCCGTTGTACACTACTATTGCGCTTACTTAGGGGTTAATGAAGCAACCTTGCACCTTATTCGACATAGTTTTTCCTGGGAATCTCGCAACATATCCCACAGCCTGTACTGGTTGAACACTTTCAGCTAGGTGCTTATTTAGACGGCCAATTCGGCCGTGCGACTAGATTATTTTTCAGGATGGCAACTATACCTGGCACTAATCTTCATTTCATTAGACTCGTAGATAAGAGCGCTAACAAGGGCTGGTATACCCAGGAATAACTTCAGTTTTTTCCAAGTATATACGCGACGCTTATTTAGTGAAGTCGATCCCTGAGCGGTTCGCTTTTTCTACGTAATTACTTCCTTTGCCATCTGATGATAAGTTTCCTGCTGAATGGGCAAGCAATTCATCAACTCGACTGGTTTATGAAAGAACACCGACATGCGTATTCTTCTGTACGATTATATGAATGAGATAATTGAAATCTATGCAAAAGAAAGAGGGAGTAGCACCGCTGTCACTAAGCAATTACTCTATTTATAATGTATAGTTAAGATTTCCTCCCAATCCTCCCAACGGTTTACAGCCTCATCGTGGCTGGGAGGTGTTGCTGGGTGTCGGACTGCGATGTACAGTGGGGGATTCATCCCCCTAGCAGGTCTCCCAAGCTGAGAAGGAGTCCGGCGTTTTAATCAGGAAGCCTAGCTAAGACTTAACCGATACTGGGATCCACCACCGCTCTGGTATCAAAGTCGGATAGTGGTAAATCTCCCTCTGATCCACAAGGGATGCGACTGCCTGTGGTGGTGAAGACCTGGGGCAGACTTTGCCAAGCTGACCTTGGGATTCCAGGAAATCATAATGGGTTAACCAGCAAATCTCCGAGGGGTGGAGATTATGCTGAGGCCCGCACAACCAGCCAGTGAGGAAGGGCCATTCAAGTATCAAGTAAGTAAGGTTAAGATTTCGTCACAGTAATGAGAGCAGGTGTTAATACTGGAAAAAAACTGGAGCGACCAAACACTCTAACCATTTTTCTAGTCCTGTATATCCACTTCCGCATCGGAATTCTAAACAAGCCTTTTCTCGCATTAGACTTGTAATGAATGCTGGAATGAGGCCCATAAATGTATATGATATTTAAGACCGATCTAGCAGTTTATACGCAGTCAATATCCACCCAAACGAAAGTTCAAAAGAACAGATTTTTCCAATTCCAATAAATTGTATTCATCCTGTCCTATCGTCCTTGATAGGTCAGTTGACTCAAACACACCAATCTTCCAGAAATGCTGTCATCCTGGAAGAAACGCGGAAACCTCCATTTGCCCCACAAAGTATGGAATTTTTCTGTGCGGAAGACCGGCGAGCACTTAGTGCTGCTCGATACTGCAGTAAAAACCATGTTCAATCATCATTCTTCATGTCATAAGAGGGCACCACATGAATCGCTAAGGAGTATCAGAAGTCACATTAGATCACCACCAAACCTCTGTGGGGGAGTCTTACAGGGCAGAAAATGACAGGAAGAAGTGCTGATGCCAGAACGGCGTGAGAGAACGGTCCATCTAAGTGCTAAGCATAAATGAAGCAAATGAAATAACGAGAACTCTGGCTCATTACCTATATGGTACCACAAAAGAACACTGTGAGCTGTTGTGCAGTGCCCGCCATCAAAAGATGGACACTCGGCACGCATCATTTATTTTGACACCGTTATAGAGGTTAGGTAAACGGCATGTGCTGATATATTTGTATTTCTACATATAGGTGTACATACATGTATACCTAGATGTATGTTTGTGTAACTCATCTTATGATATGCATTCCATGATCAGTGAAAGAAGGTTCCTCGAGTCTGATTCCCTTTTTCTTTGTCTCAGTGCCAAGCAGAAATATGAACGTTATAACTAATCGAATGGTTTGGATACTTATAGTGTTTTTTACTATCCATCGAAATTATCAAATCAAAAAGGCTTTTTTGATTATGGTGGGTTGTGAAGCTTTGGGCTTTAAGACGATCCCTCACCAAGAACATAAAGCCATAAGGAGACGAGAACGTAAAAAAAAGAACAACACAGTGACACTGTTCCAAGGAGAAGTGTATTTTGCCTACGATTGATCGAATTCGAAGATTTCTGTCCAACACGCCTTTTCTTCAAACATTGTATTTGTACTTTGTTTTTCAACTCATTTTTTCCGTCACTACTTGTCCAGGTAGCTCAAAACATTTGTGAAAACATTAGACGCATAAACAGAAAACTATTACCATACACTTCTTATTTACTGCCTACTCTTTTTAGCGGCAGGGTATGCGTTGCGAAATATAACTTTAATGATGCTGAGATATTTGCAAAACTCTGGACCGCAGGTGCCTATGGTGGGGAACGAACGCGCTATTGTCCTTTCCGGGGAGTAGCGCGCTCACCACCACACCATGCGGGTCCTTCGTTTCGCCTGTCTCTCAGCTAGTTCTATTGATCTTTTTGCCATCAGCAATCACCCGTGAGCGGGATTGATCTGGGGGGGGCCCAAATCGGCAACGAACCCAGTTAAGCTGAGGCTGCAGTTATAATCACAATTTTGACTTCTTATTTACTGCCTACTCTTTTTAGCGGCAGGGTATGCGTTGCGAAATATAACTTTAATGATGCTGAGATATTTGCAAAACTCTGGACCGCAGGTGCCTATGGTGGGGGAACGAACGCGCTATTGTCCTTTCCGGGGAGTAGCGCGCTCACCACCACACCATGCGGGTCCTTCGTTTCGCCTGTCTCTCAGCTAGTTCTATTGATCTTTTGCCATCAGCAATCACCCGTGAGCGGGATTGATCTGGGGGGGGCCCAAATCGGCAACGAACCCAGTTAAGCTGAGGCTGCAGTTATAATCACAATTTTGACTTCTTATTTACTGCCTACTCTTTTTAGCGGCAGGGTATGCGTTGCGAAATATAACTTTAATGATGCTGAGATATTTGCAAAACTCTGGACCGCAGGTGCCTATGGTGGGGGAACGAACGCGCTATTGTCCTTTCCGGGGAGTAGCGCGCTCACCACCACACCATGCGGGTCCTTCGTTTCGCCTGTCTCTCAGCTAGTTCTATTGATCTTTTGCCATCAGCAATCACCCGTGAGCGGGATTGATCTGGGGGGCCCAAATCGGCAACGAACCCAGTTAAGCTGAGGCTGCAGTTATAATCACAATTTTGACTTCTTATTTACTGCCTACTCTTTTTAAACTATTACCATACCTTTAATCATTGCTTGTGACGGCTTGCTTGAGATTTCTTGGAGCATCAGGAAACCAAAGATAATGCTCCAAGAGCTGGAAAGAATGGAGGAAAAGATAGAGCGATAGAGCTGCGAGTAATCAGAAGAAATCAGAAGGAATTCAATTCATGAAAATTCCTTGTGTGATAGAAAAGAGACTGAGATGAGGTCTTTGGTCGTGGAGACCATATGATATATGCACCTGTGGTATTTAATGAACATGGATAACAACATAAAGAAGCAATAGCATGGAAAGTGGGGAGCAATGCAAGACTATGTAGGTTTTTCTCAAGAAAGCCATCGATCAAATGAAACACCATCGGGAGCTTAACTCTCATTTTCTAGACTTAGTGGTCTTCGCAGTGCTCTGTTAAGCACGCAACACGACGATGACACTGCTTCGTCGAGAATGCTTGCTATCTCCAACATTAGAACGAGCTTATTTTGAAAAAGGATGTGAATATAATGATGCTGAGATATTTGCAAAACTCCGGACCGCAGTTGCCTGCGGTGAGGAATGAGAGTGCCATTACCCTTTCTGGGAATCGCGTGCTACACACTGCACCACTGAGGCTCTTGGTTTGCCTTTCCCTCAGCTAGTTTCCTACCTAATGCCGCCATCGGCAATCACCCGTCAGCGGAATTGATCTGGAGAGCACAGACCAGTATTGAATCCACTTACGCTGAGGTTTTAAATGAAAGCACAATGTTAACCATTAGTTCTCGAAATCATCACTAACATCGTGATTTCAAGAACTGAACATTTCAGAGGGAGTGACCAGCTCTAAGAACATTCGTTTGCTTGTATATCCCTTAAAAACAGAATACATTTAATGAAGCGCTTGATTTAATTGATTGGCTGGTGTGTGGGAATGTGTTAGGAAATTCATGTAATACCTTCCGTTGTTTTCACTTTTTCTGAACTTGTTTCAAGAAGAATGTTACTTCATGGTTTAATTGCTGTCTTTGGCAACACTTTGAAAGCAATTTTCAGACCTAGACTAGAACCTGCTTCTTTATACCACATCACATTATACTCTGCTTTGAAAAATAACGAAAGGATAAAAAAGCATAAAGCTCTCGGCGTTGATCGATCTCTGAGAGATGCGCCATGCCTCCAACTTTATTAAGTATCGTTGGAGGTGATCGAATGCATAACTAGCCTTTACAATAACTCGCGGTGGCCTGCCGATGTATCGAGCCAGTGCTGCTACCCTCCCAGTCAAGTCTGGTACCAAGGCGCGAGGGGGCGCAAACGGTCGCATGTGGTGCAGTGGTTGGATTAGCCACTGCATCACACACGTGGAATCGATCCCCGCCCCCAAAGCACACCAAGCCTGCCATCCCTCCGGGCCCGGCAAATGGTATCAGACTTTTCTGAAAAATAATAATGGATAGTAAATAAAGAGGTAACACGGCCTCAAGAGCGCACAGAAATACCGCTAACGAACATCAAACAGGTCACAGTAGGGAAAGATAATGTGCAAGAAAATCCAAGGCTAACCGTGTTAGGAGGCATGACTCTCCCTGACGGTGCGCGCTCGTTATTAGAATTAGGGACCGAGTTTCTCACCATCTGAACCCATTTCTTAGATAACCTTGCGTAGGGTCGCATGTAGTTTACATGAACTTCAAGATAGACTCGGGCAAAAAAGCTAGAGATGAAACGCAAAATAGGCGCGAACAAAAAGTGGGGGCCCTACCAACAGCACCATTTCCTCAGCCGTTCTTTAGACAACAAGAGCCCAATAATGAAGCTGATGTTAAATTTCGGATGTTTACGAATGAAAGTTTCAAAGTCCTTAATCACTATCGCGCGAAAAGATACAGCTCAAACCTCACTGCAGTGCAAAAACGTGGTCTGCGAGAGGTGCGAGAGCTGATAAGGTTGAAAAACATAAGACTATCCGTTAGTGATAAGGGTGGAGAGTTTGTCGTAATTTCCCCCATCAGTTAGATGTTGAAATAACGAAAAAGCATCTTGAAGATGCTTCACTTTATCGTCCATCATCTGAGAAGGAGTTTAAAAGTAAATACCGAAAATTGAACCACGAATGGGCCAAAATGGCAAGGGCTGCTGGTTTAAAACCGTCAGTTATCTCTCAACTAAAAGTTGACCTACCAACATGTTCCGTCTTATACTTACTTATCAGAACCCATAAGTTGGTATCCAGAGACGATCTTGTGTCTACCGATCCATCGTTATTTAAGGTCAGACCTGTCATTAGCTCTGTAGACGGGCCAACTGATAGGATAACGTGGTTTTCAACCCTAATATTCACCCAGTTATTGAAGCACATTTCAGCCCATCTTACGAAGACCCAGATGTTTCTGGATCGTCTACCTACTGCGTAATCCAGCAGCGCGTAATTGATGGAGTCCTTCGACGTTACCGCCCTTTGTACAAACGTGTCAAATGACTCCCGCAATGCAAGCCATATTCGAACTCCTGATGTGACACGAAGGAACAGTAAACATGTATGGCTTCTCGATTCAGCAGTTGATGGCACTCTTAAAGGAGTGTCTAAACTGCTCAATTTTCAGATGGTCCAGAAAGTACTACTCTCAAATGGCAGGGTCAGCAATGGGACAGCGACTGGCACCAAGCTTGCCATTGTATTTATGTCTAAGGTGGGAGCACCAGTAACCGATCTCAGGACGTTACTCTACTATAGATATATGGATGACTGCTTTGTCATTTGCTCAACACAAGAGGAAATCAAATGTTTCGAGTTGTTGAACGAACAGTCAGAGTATATTAAGTTTACTCAAGAGAAACCGAAAGAAAACTGGCTTTCATTCCTGAACGTCCAAATTAGCCTGTTAGAAAATGGCTACATTACGAAGTGGTACCGAAAGCCAAGTAATAAAAACATCTTGGTTCATTACCTCTCCTCTCACCCCTCTCACACGAAAAGGCGCCTGTGAGAAACATGTTTCGAACAGCCACTAGCGTGTGCACATGAAGGGAGCAGAGAGAGGAGTCCCGGATCTTGGCGCGGCAAATAGCCATTTCTAATGGCTACGAAACTGTAGCTCGGGACAGGTGTAGAGGAAATCCTAGGCCTCCAAACGACAACTCTAGCGATAAAATGGTCCCGTTTCTCCTACCCTTCATCTCAAATGATGTAAGTGCAGCTATAAAACGCTGCTTAAGAAGGGTGGGTCTAGAGAATTCGGTAAACGTAGTTGAAATGCCACCGAGTAATCTTAGGCGCCAACTAGTTCGTAACCGCCTATATGACCGTCTATGTGCAACGCAAAAATTGCATAGTTTGCCCTAATGGTAGAGACGGTGATTGCATGAGCTCAGGTACAGTTTATCTGATCTCCTGTAAGACGTGCGGAGACGAATACATTGGCGAAACGGGTAGACCACTCTGTGTCCGCATAAAAAGAACACCTAGTCGGCAAACGTAAACCAAATACCCCACTAGGCACGCGTAGGACCCAGAGACATAGCGGGGAGGACTTTGAAGTACGTGTCACGATCCTCGCGCAGGAATCGAGAACACAAGCGCGCAAAACTCTCGACGGGTTCTGGATTAATTCCAGAAATCCGAAAATGAACCGCAGGGAGGAATGCCTCATTATCACTCGTGATATTGGGCAGTACATAAGGCTGTTGTTTTGATGGGAGAGGCATATTACGCTTCCATGTGAACTCTGTGCGGTTGGTCTCCACGCGACATACTCAGTGGAAGCCTCATAGAAAGCGATGAGTGTGCAAAGCTGTGTTCAATGTGATTGAAATCTTGGTTCAGCATTTTCTCTGTTTGGTTATGGAGGTGGTTTGGCCGAATAGATTGCTGTCAACATGACCTTTCCAGGCTCTGAGGAAGGCGAAATCCGCCGAAACGTCAGCTTCTTCGTGAATAAAGAATAAAAATAACACCTCGTGTCTGCTCAACAAGAATACGAAGAATTACTTGATCAATGCCAAGGTTAATAGAAAGTCGGACGTGGGAGTAAATAAAGAGTTAACATCGTTATTTCGACTACAGCCTGAGCTTATCTGAGCTTAATGCCGATTTGTGCTATCCAGATCAATCCCGTTAACGCGTGACTACTGATGGCAGCTTAGGTAGAGAACTGGCTGAGAGAAAGGCAGAAGCAAGAGCCTCAGTGGTGCCATCCGTAACACGTGAGCACCAGGAAAGGGCTGCTGTTCGACCTGGCCTGGGGTCCTAGTTTTGCAAATACCTCAGCATCATAGTGGTTATATTCCAAATCCTATCTTTCCGTGAAATATAACGGTATGTAGTAAACGAAATGTTCGCATTATCATATAGTCGACTAATCTACTTTTCGTTAGGGTATGTGACAATTGGTTTAAGAATCAGATTTTTATGATTTCAGTGATGTTTTATGTAATGCAAGCCATAGGTGATGATAAAACCTTCTGAAAACCGTCTCTTCGATTCCAAGACTCTATTTCTGAACACGATATTACTCTTTTTAGTTAACAGATTAACAGACCCTCATAAGTTGGCGAACCCGAAAGTATATTCCACTTTACTGTTACGATGCTGTTTGAAAAAAATTTTTTTTAGAGTAGTGAGATGGTTACTGTACTCCGTTTCCAGGTCACTAGGGCAGTCGCCAGATCTCGTGAATCACATGGTATTAAGGTCAGCGATTTTTAATGTTGTGCTTTTCCGCCCTCGTTTATCTCCTTTCGTTGATGTTCTTCATGTCCGCTGAAAGGATTAACGCATTGAGCAGCCGATATATGACAAATATTAATACCAACATCGATAGGAAAAGCAGCAACAACAAAACTGAAGGATAAAAGTAAAGGGTTGGGAATTGATCAATCCATGAGGGTAGCGCTATGTATTCGACTCATAAAGCATAGTAGAGGTGACTGAACATACGTTTGACCTACATGGCGAATTGCAGGAGCCTATCCATGTGCCAAGCCAATTTCTTTTTTTTCAGAGAAATCTGATAGTAATTTGCTTGCTCTGTCGGGATGGAGAGATTTGTTATCCTGAGGCTTAGAATTGAACCAGATACTACGTGTGCATTTGCACGGCGCTTCTGAATACTTCGCTACACGTACCTCGCACTACATAAATATAAGGCACTAATTCTTTCGGAACTGTCATCAATTTCACTACCACTGGCCTCATGAAGGAACAGACAAACCAATACTTAGCTTTTATTTAAGGAAAGGAAAGCCTACTAGAAAATGTTGATGGATAAGGTAAAATGAGCAAACTGCAGAACTTTCACCATGTTATAAATACCTAAAGAATTTGCATCCTTTCTTTGATAAGCTTACATCATGTCGATAAATAATCTTTATTAGGCCGACAAAAAAAAAGAATGAAGAAAAAGAAGGAGAAAAAAAGAATACATGATGATTTGACATACTGAGGTTAAAGGAAAGTCGGTTTTGAAATATTATTACGCTCCGTAGTAGTTGATAATGATACCGACTTCTCCAGGATGGATTGGCCGGAAAAAAACAGCTTGTTATCATCGGATTATCAACAGACAACATCCTGCATGAAACGGCGTTGCCGGATGAGAGCGCTCCTTCGAGAGATGCTCAACTGAGGGAGATCTGACTCGATAAGAAGATGAAAACGCCACATCAAGAAGACGAACAACTGTGGGCCACCGACTCGTATCGTCGGCTCCGATGAAGACAGAAATCTCGAGACATGCCGAATAAAGATTGCTTATAAGCTTATCAAGTAACTTGAAAAAAATTACATAAACAACTTGTTTTCCATCTAGTTCATGACCGCCCTTCTATATTTGCTTCAACCTTCCTCATTTATTTTGTTCAATTACCTATAGACAGTTCATTGAAAGCCACTGCCACCAACACTTCTATGGCGTACTTTTCGATTCAGTTATTACTGACTTTTTCTTCTGGTCTTGAATAGTGTAAAGTCAATTCATTTTCTTAACCTATTGTTTGATGCTGGTTAAATGCATTCTTGGCTAAGAACTCATACAATCGGTGCTTATACTGTTGATCCGACGAATTGTATGTGACAAAGTGGAGGTTTTTAACGGCGATTAACTCGTTAACATACCAGTAAAGTCCTCACTTTTCGTTCGCCCATACTAGAGTTGCCAAATTGATTCTGCCCATTAGTACGCAAACACGACCACAATTTGCCTCTAGGATCATTGCAGGAAAGGTGACCATAGAATCAGAGGTCACCCTCTTATGCGCCTCACATTTTTTTGGTAATCAGTGAACAAATTTCTTGTTCGGTGACATCCCTAAAATCCGCATCATAAGTCTGTCGTATCAGATTCTCGACATCTTGGTAGCCTATTCATGACTATGGACCTACGTCGGAATTTGGATCTGATTCCTCGCTAAAACTGGGTTACCCGCACCTTCACCTTATTACATAGCGTGCTCAATAACAACGAGTGATCTTGTCTTGTTTGTGTTTGTTTCTTTAACCCCACAATCTGGTCCTTCCCTGTGTGACTAAACATTCGCAGATGTTCAATCCACTACGCGTGAGACGGACATAAGCATCGTATTTAATCCAAATTATTTTCAGCAAAAAAGATGATCTCTGAGTGTGTTTCAGGTCATCGCGGAGAGCGGCGTTCTTGGAGCCAAATGGTTTGTATGATGGATGTTCCATTAACGACATCTTAACTGAGGGTGACTTTGGAATACTGACGCAAAATCAACCACCTTAAGCCACAACAGAGCCTGATATGTTAACAGTTGTGAAACGTCTTGTACTCCTTGCCTATACGAGCGAATGGAACCTACTAAGCTGTTCCGGAGGGCGTGGACGAATACGAACACTACTATTGCTCGCTCCAATTGCTCAGTAATTAGTGGAACCACACGTGGAAGACTTGAAAGGAATGCTTCGTATTCAGAGGATTAGCTTTCGATGTCGTGTGAGCTTTGTTACCACCCCTTATTTGGTACTGCAAAGTTCTTTTTGTTCCCACTGTTGCTTTAGAAGACATAAGTACTTGTCAATGAGATTTCTTCTTTTTATTCTGTTTTACACTACGGACCTCAGCACTGTCTCTGTTGGATTCGTTTCGTCGCGTCCATCATCCATTTCCGCGTGGGTTCGGTTTCTGCTTGAGCATTTCCCTTTCGTTATGAATATCGTTTAATGCTGGTCAAGTAGATTTTTGCTGAAGTCTTGAAATAGTCTTACTAGAGCGTTTCATTTGGACTGCGGAGAGTGAACATTTTCCATACAAGTCCGGTGCCAAATTCCCCCACCCCTGATGGATGCGAGGACTGCTGAGCCAAAGGTGAAGTTAAACCATCGCCGTGCTTTCCCACTGAAATTAGGAAAAAGGCGGATCATCTATTTACTGGTTTCACAAATCGGTACTGTACTTGTTAACGAAGAAATTCGGTCTAATTTTTGAAAATTTAGTAAGGGACGATATGAGGCATGACCGAGATTTGTCGTTTTTACTTTATCTTCACAATTTTTAGAAACAATAAGCACAATTCTGCAAAAGTTTCCAAAAATTCGAATACACATTCTTCTTAATATCGATTGCTCAGAAATAGATTCATTTTCACTGAAAAGCGCAATCCCTCCCACGCAACAGGACAACTCAACTGGCCTGCAAAACTCATTTCGCAGTAACTGCTTGAATAAAAGGTGACATGTTGGCACGATAGGGGCGTAGGTAATTCGGATATAGGAAATGTTGATGGTCATGTTGCGTCAGCGGCAGGTGCTGAAGGTCACCAAAGGTGAGAGAATCTGATGAGATCCAGAAGTGCACCACTTAACTGCCGTTTTACTAACGACTATTAGAGTTCAAGAGCTAACTTCTGTTCACTTTAGTTTTTGTAACTGTAGACGCTCATTATCTCCAAGGTGGTTAAATATCATGCTTAAGCAAAATATACAGAAAACTGAACTCGTCACCTTAGAGATTTCTGAGATGTTAAAAGTCGTTTTTTAAGTCGTTTTGAGACCGTGAAGGTTCTTTTGTCTCTTACAACCATAATGAAGAGAAACCGGAAGTTGTGGTCGTCTTAAGAGTATGTCGTTAACGATAAAATTCACTGTGTTTCATTGACTATAGAGCCAATTACTCTCTGGGTCCAAATTGCGAGTTTAAAACTATATCACCGTCAAAAGATCTTGCACGAATACATGCTGCAAATGAACTTTAGTTACTGCATGAGAGAAGCGAGACCGTGTGCAGAAGGAACACTAGAAAGCAGTAATTTTTAGGAATTCTTGGGTTGTCGATAAGGTTTCGACTGAAGAATCTCAAATATAGTGGACTCACGAAGTCAAAGAGTTCGATTTCTTCCCACATTCCCGATCGGCAACTTGCTCAAGAAGTCAAAAAAGTGTGACAACTGTATTAGACCGAAGCGCATTTCACACAGCTGGCTGCCACTGCCAACTGCGCAGAATTTCTAAAGATATTACAGCTGTTACCTAGAGAAAACGTGGACGAAACTCGCTAAAAAACACAGCTTGCTTCCATTGTTTTGAGCACATAAAGATATCCTAGCTTTATGATTCAGAAGAAAAAGACGTCTTGTTCAAAATTTGTAAGGAACTTTGATCTAATAAAGGCAGACTTTCAAAAGAAGGCTTGCAAAACTTCAATGGTAATTTGCTGATCTTCATGATGAAATCTTGCAAAGTGAAGTGTCACCTCGCGCGAATGAAATGTCCTCCGGCGATGCCCCACAACAAAATGCGGTTTTTCATCAACTTTCCATTGAAGACCGTCTACTTTATTGGAACAGTCCGTTCAGTCGGACAAATTGTGGACTGCTTAGTCTGTTACAACGGACGCTATAGTTTAGTGTTTCTCTATATCCGTATTGTTTGTCAAGCTGTAAAGTCATCCCTTCTTCACTTTTAATTGAGTAATATATTACAATGGAGAGCACGGACGCAAAGTGACATACAGTATGCAAAGATCCTCAGTTTTTTCCATAGTTAGAAGAAACACGAGGAGTAGAAAGAGGAGCAATGATTAGTTAGAAGAAAATTGAGACCATGTGGAAGAAAAATTAAAACTTGTGGTTAAACTGAGAAGAAGTTGAGGGAACTGTTTGGGGTAAAAGTATAAAACACGAAGTGACAGGCGCTGATCAATCCTTGAAGGACGCGCCATGCACTCGGCTTCATCACGAATCGCAGAGGTGATTGAAGGCATGTTTAGGCTACACAATGGTTTGTAATGGCCAAACTACGCATCAATATAGAGTTTTCATCCTTCCAAATAATTCTGGTTCCAACTTATCCACTCCGAACAGATAGAGAGCTTGCTGTTACCCAAGCCGAGGCGGGGGAACCAACGACTGCGTGTGTGCTGCTGATCATCTTTATTTGTAGGGAAATTAAATGACGAAAAAAAAGTGATGATCACCGTTTAAACATAAATTAGAAAAAGTTGAATTCTAGTCATGCAGGATATCCATAAATCCTATATGGACGAAATTATATGGGTTGTACACATTGTCGGTACTTCTTCAAGCCACAGGTGATCAACATGACCCAGTAGTCGAGAAAACAACAGTAAAAAAGGCCTACGTTATTAAAACATAACGAAAATTTCTTGCAGGACCTTTTTTTCTGTTTTATTATGTAAATTTATTAGCACTTTACAGATCAAGAGCACAAGAGCTTGTGGATGTTTTTATGTTCCGTTCTACATGGCTTCACCCACTCCTCACATTAGGTAGAACTTCTACAAAAAGAAGCTCAATCCTTGTCTCAGTGTGCGCAAGTCCCCTATTCTCACCGTATAAAGAGTTTCGCACCTTGCCTAGCAAATCATTCAGTTTAGTAGTCCCTTCGTCCTTTGCTTAGCCTGCGATGGTGCCGGGTGTTGTTCGTCATTGCACGCCTCTCATCCTCATTTATCCAGCTGCATTTCTATGTGGCGATTACATGCCAAAACATCTGCTGGTCAGACCAATTATTCGCGTGGCGAATTTCCATCCTGACCACGAGAAATAACAAAGCTTGTCACACGGAAAAAACCGCTGAGGATTGCGGACGCGAAAGGCGAACACTGCTCGTTCGCAAAAAGCAATTCAAATAGAAGAATCGGCCTGTAATGAACCGAAGCAGCTTTGACGGAGTAGCGTCAGTCGCCACTAGAAAATCACAGCAACAAAGAAATGAGAGAATATCTCTCAATGCGTATTTAATGATAGTGATTGCAGGTATTATACATCCAGCAGGGATCCAATGATAAAAGGATAAAAAACGATAGAGCTCTCGGCGTTGATCAATCCCTGAGGGATGCGCCAAGCATTCCACTTCATCAAGTATCGTTGGAGGTGATTAAAGGCATACCTGGCCTTTACTCGGTGGCCTGTCGATGTATCGAGCCAATGATGCTATCCTTCCAGACAAGTCTGGTACCAGTTTGCCGACCCCGGAGAGATGGAAGGCTTGGTGGGCCATGGGCGCGCGGATCGATTCCACGTGTATGTCGCAGTGGCGCCTTCAACCACTGCCCCATACGCACCCTTGATATATTATATTATGTTAATGGTTCAATAATATAGGTGTTTAGACGGGTTTACGTTTAATAAGGAAGATATTTTATTAGGACAAAAAAGTTACTTCAATTTAGCATTGGACCTGTACAATCTAGTTTTAAGGAAACTTCAGGAGCGGCTAGCATAGTAGCAGTGATGCCGATCAACACGGGCACGGCGTTGGTTCGATTCCGCCGTAGACTCATCGAGCCTCTCATCAATCCAAAGGTGGGAAATTGGTATTGGACTTGTCTAGCAAAAAAATCACTCTCTGCAATCCAACTGGGAACGCTCCAACGCGATTATCTCAAGACTCCAGGGAGAATTACCTTGACCTGCATTCACAATATTCATGATGAAAGGGAAATTCTCAATCAGTTGCTGAAGCCACACGTAAAAAGTTGGAGAACCTTTGTGGATGATAAATGTAGAAACGAATTGAATTCGAGAGCTGAGGAATCCATAATAGATGTGAAAGACGGGTCATACAGATAAAATTCTTCTTTTAGCAGTTTTGAAGCCATTTAGTTGGATACTTGGAACAGATACCGTTATTTGTTAATTTAACGTTTTTTTCCTCGACGAAGACGGACTTTCAGTTTGACTTTGTAGACTAAAAGACTAAAGAATTCTTCTCTCAAGGTTGTCACGAGCGCTTTTCGCTGCTCATTACACAGTTTCCAGCCCTTCATAATTGGAAGTGAAAATTCTGCTTTACGATCGAGTTTGTTACACTTTGTTGATAAGCTTTTGGCAAAAATTCTTAGCTGAGTTTTCAGATGGGAATGTCGAAATCATTTTCAGTACAGGCAACCTTACCACAGGATGAATCTAGCCAGGAACATTGCATATGGCTCATAGAATGGCTTAAATCGTGACGAATGAAGTAAAGATGGGCAAGTGGTTTAAGACCAGAAATTTTAGAATTCCTTCATAGCTCTTAACAAAAAAGAAAATTAGTTTTGCTCAATGCATGTCATTCATTGAGAAAACCTTAGCAGCCGGTGTTGATAGCACTCTTCTACTTTTCGAAACTATTCTGTCTGCTCAGATATCTCGTTGCTAGAAATAACCGTTGAAAATTAACTGATGTTCGTTGAGTTAGAACATAAGTGTACGCTTCAAGATTCGGATTAGAAAGGACGTGCCGCTTTTAACTCACCATAATTGTGTGACGATTCTTAAACACCAACAGCACTGAACTTCTTTAAGTATTTTGACGCTGGTAAACATTATCCAGACTATTCTAGAATTATCCAGATGGCTTGTTCCTTCTTGAGATGCAAAAACCGCATCTCTGCCAATTATGGACAGCTTTTTTTTATCCAAATTTCATAAGGGGAGAGTAAATAACCACTGTCGGCTCCTTAAATAGCTGACGATGTCGACAGTGGAACCGCTACATCGTACTGTAAGTGAGGCAGCTGCCTTATTAAGTCAGAAGAACGGCGCGACAAAGAGGATTGCGGATTAGTGTGGTGAATTATGAGCTGCAACAAGTGATCGAGGACGACATCAACTAAGCCGGTAAACAATCAACGAGGTCGGAAAGCCGGCGACATCGAATATCTCCTGGTAAGTGAAGAACAATGAAGAACTCGAAGGTTCTGATTCACCGCCATGCAATAAGGACATCTTTGCTCACTCTTTCCCTTTTCTCATCCTTTCCTTCTTCTCACTTCTTACGAGGTATCCATATCGTTCAACATGGCTACTTAGCTTGTAAAATTCAACCGAAAATTTCGGGCCAAAGCTTAATCAATAAGGATGTTGGGTAGAAATCAAATCATCATACCGTATTATTTTTGGTATTTTTTCAAAAAAACCTAGCACTTTGGCTAATTTCATACGTCTTTTTTTGATATCTCCGACCTTTCCAGCCATAAAAAACACAGTAAGAGCTGCTGTTGAGGTAAATTTCCGAACTGAGAAGACAAGGGGACGTAAATCGCTAGAGAATCCGAAAAAGAAAATGTACTGCAGGAAGAGATACCATTGCTTGATTGAGTTGCCTCTAAATTTTCACAAATAACTGCTAAAAATTGTTAGAGACAGTTTTGTACAACCACCTTTGAACAGAAACTTTTTGGCGTCGGTTTATGAGGTAACCGCTAGAGTTTTAAGTGAATCCTTTTAGAATACTTGTAGATAGTCATTTCTAGTCTCTATTTCCTCATAACTGTTGTTTGTAAGACAGGTTTGTGGGAACATGCGGTATACCAGGACCGAAGTTTTTTTGTGTCACTGTAAGAAAATGCTGCTTTTTTCCAAGAATGTCTCCAGAAAGAAGGAAGGTGTTTCCTTAATGAACATCATGGTCTGTTTGTTAGGCAGTTGTGTTCGAATTCGTCAAAATTCCTCATATTTTTTTCCAAATTCTAAGATTACGGTAACTCGCAATAATAAAATGGACAAGCATATAATTCAGTTCAACAATTTGTTGCAATCACTAGCGTTGAGCAGAAAACTACAAGAGATGTAGATGAGAGCATTAAAGAAAAAATAAACGAAAGCACCAAAGCGTGGTTTTTTTTTCCCTTTTACCGTACCTAGGATTAGATAGCGTTTCTGCCCGTGTCTAATTTACCAGCATCTCCACAGAACGCTCTATTTGTTTTTTTCTACGAAGAAGAAGAATGAATAAAGGAATGAACCGATTGAGAAAGTTTGTGAAGATACACGCACGTTATTCGTTGGTGTTCATGACGACGTCTGCGGTGACACCAGATGGTCTCGTAAATCGGAAACGTGCGACAATATGTCGCGATCGGTCTCGTATTTCATGCCGGCCTTGGATTGTCGACTGATTAAGAAGACGAACAGAACCACGAAAGACATTCGAAGCATTATTGATGCTCACGCAATCTAAGGCAGTACGTATACCGATCACCAGAGACGAGAGACATTCACTATGTTGGCAGCTTAAGTCGTTCTGAATGTATAGCCGAGAAATTAATCGCTCATGATACATGTACTAGAGAGCTAAGAACATTATCAACGTTTGGTGGGTCAAAAAATGAAAACGTTTTCTGCATGGTAAAATTCAGATCTTCGCTGGTCATGAATGTGTAAATGATTAAGCGTTTGACGTTGATTGATACGTGATGCGTGCGCTATGCATTCAGTTCCATTCGTGGCATAATAGAAGTGACTGAATGCATACTTGGCCATCACTTTGATTTTGCAAGACTTTCTGACGTATCAAATCAATGTTTTTATCGTCACAAAGAAGTTTGGCACTAATTTGAAAACTCTGGACCTACAGGAGGCATGGTCTGCCCATGGCATGAGGTCAATCCGACGGCTTCTATGCAACTCTGTACTTTTAGACATAACCGGATTAACTGTCATAAATGATAGCTCACATGCGAATAATCTCAAAACGTAACCATCTTTCCAGTAATGTTTGGTTTGAAGCCAACATATTTTTTCTACTTTTAGCTTCTTGCACCTCTTAAGTCTTTTCAACAATCCCTTTCCATCATGATTTTTTGTAATCTTTATTTTCACAAAAAAGCCCTAATCGATATGTAGGTTTTACCTTGGTTTGCAGGGATAAATATGCGCTCACTTCACACGAAGAAATGAACAAAATAAAAAACAAAAAATGGTGAACAAACGACTGAATAAATTTCTAATCAACGATTTCCTAGATAGACGTTTTTAAGAGGTCGTTCATGCAATCGATTAATTGAAAGATTTATAGCGACAATCTTTGACAGCTTCTGTGACAGCTACAGTACCATAATCTATTCGACCACTGACCCCAAATGACGGTCAGTTTCAAAATATGCAGCTTCTCATCTCCTAGTTTCCGTTGTCAGCTTCAGTTAACGGAATATGCAAATGTTCTTTCCGTTTATTTAAATTCTTCCCAGAAAGCTTTTTTGACAGTGAGAACCATCACGAAGCTACGATTGTGCCGTCAGACTTCCATAGTCAAACTGCTGTTAGCATAAGTTTTGACAGTCACGTTCTTTCACTTCTTCCTGGCCGCCAAGAAATCTGGTGAAAAAAGGAAGGAAGAAAGCCCAAAAATTTTGGACAGATACATTCAACTGCTGTACAAATAATCGTATTAGTGTTTCACAAATTTTCAAGCACAGATCTTTTTGCTGAAAATCCAACACTCCAACTGGTTTACCACTTCATTTCTACAGATATCTTCTTTGGAACCAAAATGAGATGAGCGGATTCCTCCAATGGAATCACTTAGGCCGAAAATGAGTTCGGTTTTCCCTTCTGAAAACACAGTTAAGAATAAGCCTCTGTTAATGGTCTGGAGAGCCATCCGGGATAACTTCTCGTCAAAAGCAGTTACAGGGGACACTGGTTCGAAAGCTTCATGCTTTTCCTGTTCTTTGATTGAGCAGGAGAAGCACAATGAGCAGCTCTAACGCGCAATGACTGGTGCTGCTCGAGTTACTCAATGAATGGGAAGATTACTAGTAATGTAAGTGAAATATGGTAATGCAGGTGATGACTCGCTGTTGCCTACCGATGTATCGAGCCAGTGATGCTATCCTCCCAGACAAGTCTGGTACCAATTTGTCGACGCCGGATGGATGGAAGGCTTGGTGGGCCATAGGCGCGGGGATTGATTCCACATGTGTGTTTCAGGGCGCCTGCAACCACTGCGCTACACACGCACTTTTTCAGCGCCAGAATAAAATATTTTGACATCAGTTGTTGTGTTAGACGACGTATTTCCTGAAACACACCGCTTGTCGATATCGATTATTCAACGAGCCCATCAACGAAGATCCATCGTGTTATATCTACTTTCACTTAGTGCAGAGCTGCAAATTCAATTACTATTCAGTTCACTGACTCTACTGGTATTCGAACAACTTTAACTGGTAATCACCTTCCGAAATGGTTTTTTTGGCATGCGCAATAGGCGTCTGGATTGTAAATTCAAATTGTCGTCATATCTCTAGGGAACTGCTGGCTACCTGCCGATGTTGCCAATCACATAGGCAGAATCGTGGCCAGCCGACCACCGAAAACAATGAATAAGTAACGAGAACGACATACGGTTGGTGCAATTGTTAAGAGAATTCGACGATTTGCTCAACTTAAAGACACAACGACCCTACTACCTATTAGCTCGTACTATTATAGACCGCATTAATACCAGAAGATAACAATATTTGTGCCAACCGAGGCTATTTGTCCAATCGACAGAGATAGCTCGGTCCTCTAGCTCGGACCTATCCGGAGTTATTCCGTGAGGGGGAACAGCGATCTTTTGTATTCCTACGATAGCAGTCAACATGTCAGGTATACCTAAGAATTACATGAATTTGAAACGCATATCTTCCAGCTCAATCTTACCGCATTTCGTTACTGGACACCCTGTGTCATCTTGCAGTAATAGCCGAACGGATGTTTGATTCGATCTCAACTGACTTTCATGGACAATTTTAACTCGCATTTTATTGCGTTGTGGATGAAAACATCCTATTATACCTCGCCCTTCATTGTGTCTTCAATGAAGTTGCTAGCAATTTATTATGAAGTTAAAGAATGAAGCTCTTGGTGTTAATCAATCCCTAAACGATGAACCATGCATTCGACTTTATGAAGCATCGTTGAAGATGATTGAGTGAATATCTGGCCTATACGTTAACATGCAGCGCCTTATTGATGCTTCGAATCAATGCTGTTATCATACCAGACAGTTTTGGCACCAATTTCCAGATCCCGAAGGGTTGGAAGGCTTGGTGAACATTGGGAGCGGGCTCGAACCTATGTCTTGCAGGGCACCTCTAGCAACTGCGCAACACGCTCTCCAAAAATTTTTTATACGTACACCATTGGATAACTTAAACATTGTACAGGCCTTTGTATCTGAGCTGTTTTCAAACGTTAATGAATAGCTTGTCTTAGTGTACACGCTTCTGTAGTGAAACTTAATAAGCGGTTTGATTTTTATTCTACTGATATTCCTCACGCAATAGATCTCAAGTTGGATAGATTCCGGATTATGTGGCCCCTCCCTGAGAGGGGGGGGATGAGAGTACAACGCAAGACACTGGTGAACATGTGCTGTAAAATATAATGCTTTCTTCTTGTGCTGACTCTGAATTTAAAAAAAAATCATTGCTAAATATCCTACGAAAAGTTAGGACAGAGGAGTAGTGGGAGCTGAGGACATTGGGAAGTGAACATTATGAGCGCCCCAACAATTAGCATGACTTTCCTGTCGTCTCGTTTTCTGGCCGTAGGCGAACATCTGGCCTGGCGATTAGTTGCTCGGCGGATTCACGCATTCTGTTGGTGCACAGGGCGTGGCGCTGGATGGGCCGAAGATGGCAGATGGCCAGACAGGTGGTCATACACGGGGTCAGCTGAGGTCATGCCAGCACATGTGCATAGTCGAGAACGCCGTTCACCAGTACTTCAGAAGAATACCCATGACTTGCTACAACTCATTTAATATCTGTTTTGTCAGTCTCGAGCTCAACTTTCTACAAACTATAACTTTTGACAGACATGTGATTCGTGATATACGCAATAAGGAACTGTATCAGCTACTCCAAGTAGAAATAAGCACAGCAGTGGATTCGCCGCCTCTTTTAACTGTTCACAACCGCCCATCATTTTTTCTCATTCCTGTCTAAAAAACAGAGGAAAACCTTTGACTTTGGAAACAGCTGATGTAAGGAAACTGTCATTAAGGAAGCAGGAAAACTATAGTGCCATCATAGGCAGCACAGCACTCTTTTAACTACTGTTACAAAGAAAACGAGCAAAGTGTTATATAAGCATTGCTGAATAAGTTTGAAACTTTTGGTGACAAAATACGTAAGGCGGAGGCTTTCGGTGTGTTCTAGAAATTCTTCGTACAATTGGCAGGTCAATGATATGCTAACTCGAGAATAACAGACTTGAGGAATTTGTATTTGAGAAGCCTGGTTTCTTGTAGAGAGTGGTGGAAATGCACTCATGACACTCTGAGACGTTGTGCATAGCGCTCGAGAAAACACCTGCACTTAAATTGGATTTGTGAGAAAATGAATAAGTCAAGTGCGAAAATGCTCAGGCAACCAATCGACATCTTCTTTTAAGATCTATTACGCAGTTGAGTTGAAAGTAAGACTTTTGGTGTCAAATTTTCTTTGTGCTTCCTTATACTTCTACCGATCGACAAACTACTTATTGTAGACATCAACCAATGAGAACGAACCAACCTGCTGACTACCACAACTGTGTTTTTTACCGAGCCAGAAGTTTTTTCTAATTTTTGAGTTTGAAATAAGCGAAAGCAATCCAAAGTGTCGTCCACGGTGCCTATCATATAGCACTTTGCCAGCTTTGGGTCGAAGCCGTGAAAATGACCTTCATCGAGAAAATACGTGCAGGTGAAAGGTCAGTACTTTTTTTTCAATGGACAATAAACTGTGGTAGTAAGACTTCGGATTAACAAATGTAGTGAGGAATCTGCCCATTTTATTCCTTATTTTCTTTAAATACAATATCTGAACTATGAGGCCATCAACCGTCTACCCGAAGTAGGGTGCAGTTGTAGTTAAACTTTATGTTCTCCTGTTCTCTCTCTCTCTCCCTGTCTCTATCTCTACCTCTGTTTGTTATTCTGATGGAGTTACATATTCATCGTGCTTTGAAAATCAGAACTTATGAATAGATTCTAGAACACGGTGAAAAGATTCTGGTCAATATAATTGGTTCTAGTCGCTCTCCAAAAAGTATTAAAATCACGTGCGGAGGGGATTTTTGTTAGATTGTCTCGTAGTATCAGATAAGGTCGAATATCCAGTATTCGATTATTTAATCGTCGAAATCTTGTCCTAAACGTTGATAAGTCTTGGAGCGGTTAAATGCTCGCATTGTAAATTCCGAAGTATTAGGTGAGATTTTGCCTGCAATGACTTTTTTCTAGCCCTAACTCGATGTTACTGGACGAAGTCACCCATCCGCTCTGTCACGGGAACATCTGCAATTGATCGCGAAGTAATTGTTGCCACTTCTACGGTATTGTATTTACTGACAATTAATGTTCCAAGCACCCTTGTCACTCACTCAATTCGACACTGTCCGATGCCCCGAATGTTCGGGTAGTCCCCGAGTGGGTGCACTTAATTAGCTAAGGATGGGAAATGCCACGTATGTTGTTTGGGTGATGAGCGTCAGCAATTCGACCGATTCGTCAAGAATTCACCGAAGCGCGGAAACTGTCGTCAAGCGAGCGTTCCGTGAAAAACTAAGCTGTCGAACGCTAATTTTAGCCATCGGACATACAGCAGTGCGACTGGCAGGTCAATCTGGACTTCGAAGATGAACTAGATCTGCTTAGGGGTTTCTGCTCATGCCCTTTTAATTGTTTAAGAACTAACTTGAAAATTTGACCTGCACTCAATTCAGTGAAATGATTTATTCCTTATTTCATTTCATGAATTCCTCCACTAAAAACGGCCAGGCGGAAACTGCCATCCTATGCGAGTGTAGTTATTAGCTACAAATAGCGAATGTAAATAAAAGTCTACTTTTTTTGCATCGTGTGGATTTCACTTTTATTGGTGAGTTCGTCAAGGGCTGCCTAAGATGTCCTAACAGAATTACACAAATATTCAATGTTCCTTAATATTTCTGGAACATAAAGGAACTGTTCATGAAGTCTGAGGCTGACAAGACGTTTGCGAAATTCGGCGAACTTCATAAGTAATTAAGGACATACAAAATTAAAAAAATCCTGTTTGTGCTGAAGAAGAAGCCCAATCCGATCATTTCAATGACTTTATCGTATGGATGAAGACAACGATGAAATCCTCCTGCATGGGAACGCGTTGTATTTTCAGTAGTGACAGGTTGTGGTGGGATCACCATGGATATACGAGTATTCCGTCGTATTTCGGCAACGCTTTTCGGTCTTCGGATTGATGGCTTGGCAGCGACGATTTAATCGTTGTCGAAATATGGCCGTCATATGGAAGATTCTTCACAAAAAATCACTGGAGATATGCATAGCGCCATTTTCCACTCTGGCTCGTTTTAACAATCACCTGTTTAGAAACACTTGTTAGCGCCTAAATTAATGACTCCGAAAGTGATCAGAGAGGTAGGAATTGTGGTTGTTATCACTGACAGCGTTGTGAAACAGATCTGTGCCTAAAGTGTTTTCTTACACCTCCTTAACCTCAGCACAATCTGTACTATGCATGATGTGCTATTAAGAAAAACTTCTGCAAAAGGACAGATTTTCTGCGATTCATGAATCGATCTGCTAATTATTGACCTATTGAGCCCAAGAAATAATTTCTAACAAGCACCCGCAAAATTAGCGCCTTCGTAACGTCGAAAATTCGTGATGAGAGCGCACAGAGAAACAAAGCGCTTGAACCGCTGATTGGTCGCTCTGTAGTGGGGCGGTGCCAACAGAACAGATGCTTCTGCCGTGAGCTCAGTCGGTCACGACCGGTCAAGCACGGTAACCAGCTACCGTACACCTAAGTGATACCAATTTGAATCCTTTTATCTAGTCTTCTTCGGACTTGTGTATATTCACATCCATAGGGCTCAAACGTCTTTCACTTCAGCTTTCTAACATTCATGGTGTAAAACTACTGTTCAAACATTAACGGTATAGAAGATTTCTCATAACATCTTGAAGCGCTCTTTCTTCGTTTATTCTTATGTTAAGCGAAATGGACAGTATTCGACGTTTCAGATGTCGATCTCTGACTTCTGGGTACATCGACTGATATCAACGACCACGCCATCTCCAGTACCATCATGTTCGAGTGCCACTTCTGAAGACTATTCGAAGACATCAGAAGCTACAGTGTTACTAAAACCGGAAGCACTGAAGCCAGTGATAGATTATGGCACACTGCAATTGCTGCAGTTGCAAATGATGTGGCAGCCACAATTCCTTCAAAATTTCTTGGCGATGATGCAAATTGAGCAAGAACAGCAAAAAGGAACACCAGAGATTTAAGGTTTGCTTCACCAAGTTATGCGAATGGACTTACTTAGGTGGATTTAAGCCACTGTTCTAAAAAAATCCAGAATTAAAGCCTATGGACTAAGCAGTATGCCATCAAAGAATCTGAAACTTATTTGTTACTTTAAAGGTTCGTTTAAATGTTTAAAAAATCTCCTAATGATTGAACTACAAAAGTCGCAGTCGCAGTAATTTTCTAACTACATATGTTTTAGTCCCGCTTAAAACGGCAACGAGATGTGTACTTCTTGAAATTTTTTGAGTTTGTTTGAGAGCTTTTTAAACAGTAAAATATAAATGAAATCCGTCTCCACTTCGGCTGCATTTTAAAGGAAACTAGATTAAGATGATTTGTCTCAATCAAGCTCATTAGAGAGCAAGGAATTTGTCCTGTTTGTTAAATACTAACTAATCTATGAGGAATTTAGGACATGGTCACTGATGCTGTTGTGAATTCTCGAAAAAGACCACCATCGGCGAACGAGGCGAAGAAATCAAAGCAACGCAAACTGAACAACGACGCCGTGAACGCGTCTCCAGTCAGTGGAATGTTCATAAAGGTTTGCGTATGAGTGCAGCTAGCGAATCTTTTAGTGATGGTGTACATTTTTTTATACATGCAACCTATTCCTTGTTGAAAGCGCATCTATAAAATCTGAATCTCTTTGACCATTGCTTTTGACAAAAAAGTCTGTAAAAACACTATGTCCTTAGACTTAAGGCGATATTACTAGAACTTGCACACTTGCAGTAGAAGAATATGCAGCAGGAGTTGCTGATCTGTGAAATCTGTGAAAGCTTTCTTGAACTCCTGTGGAATACACGGCACAAATAAGAACTGGTACCCGTTTAAAATGACAACCGTACGTCACTAAGAAATCTACTTTTTGGGTGATCTGAACAAGTGTCACTGAATGCCTTCTTATTCAGTTTCCTGATTTTTGCCTAAAAAGTGGAATTTTTCTACGTTCAACCACAGTGGACACAGAATTTAAATATCCCTTAGAGTTTAAATATCCCTTCTTTCATCGACTTCACAAGCAATCGTCGTCCCCTGAAAGGAGTGGTGTAGGTGTGCGGAGTAAAGATAAGTGTATGAATTAAGGGACAACAAGAGAATTCAAAAGTGAAAACCAATATTTTCAATGTCAACATTCATTCAACTTCGGTGTTGACAAACAACATTTTATTTTATTGGTGAGCTTGAAGCAGGTAGTTAGAATAGTGGCAAACAATGAAAGTGAAAAACGAAGAATGAAGGAAAAAAATACTTACTTAGATGAGCTCTGAGAGAATGTATAAGGCTCTCTTATATAACATTTTTTAAATATGATAATGGACTAATGAGTGTCATAAGCTCATGCGGAAGCTGACCGCCAGCGTTGCTGGCCGGCTTGCGGTGGCCGAAAGGCTCTCGATGCTCAGCGTTAATTGTCACCCGCTGAGCTTTTGACCTCAGCTGAGAAAAAGCCGCCTCGATTAGCATTCGATAGCTGCTGTCGCAGTGATTACGGATCGTTCGGACGATCAATTACCCGTGCTCCCACATCCTTAAATCGCCCACAAAAACCTGAAAGCTCTGCCGAAGACAGGAAATTGTGGGCTGAGCACAAGCAAAAATGCCCAAAATCAGGTGGGCCAGACACGTAATTTGTCTAAACACGGATAAGAGCCGTTAGCGAATCGGTTCCATTAGATGTCAAATGCACAGCAGGAAGTTCTCCGACCCAATAGTCAGAATTCTTCAAGAGGAATCTCGAAGAAAAAATATGATGTTTAGCTAGTCTCTAGAACAAGCAGAACTCATCTATAACAAATGTGCACAAATGTTTACTGTACCAACAACATCATCTCGTAACAATTTTTTTTATTTGCTATGCTGAGTTCCGAAGATACCAGAATGTTCTTTTTACCTTAACAATATAATGTATGTTGGCGTACCAGTGATTAATATTAAAGCCACACTAGAGAACTACGTTTGTTCTATTCTAACAGGAATGATTCCAAAGCATACTGGCCTTTTAAGATGGGTATTCGATTAAGTCCAAGAAGTCAGAACTTAACAAGCTATGCAAATCATTATTATCATTATCGTTGAGAGGGTATACATTTACTTGATTCTCTATTTGAACACATGAATTGCCCATTAGAACTGGTCAGACTCCAACACGACTACCTTTAACTGGTAATTTACATTCTTTTTGAGTCCTGTAGTCTCGAAGTAGCCCGTGCTAAGGTCTTACCAAGTCGTCAACAGAGGCAGTTTGTGGGTATAAGCACTATTTGTCACCTCGCGATTAGGTTGCAAACGCGAAAGGCGATAATGTTGAACATCTTGGCACTATTATACGAGATTTTTCCAGAATGATATTTTCACTTTAAATCCACTGGAATTTTAAAAAATTTTAGAACAAAATATTAGAATCTAAATGTTTTGGCAGAAACAGCCACAGTAAGGACCAGTGGCTCATTTGAGACACTATCGCTCCTTACTTTGCCATTACAGGTTCTAAGGAAGGTGAAATCCGCCGAAACGTCGGCTCGTTTAGAAATAAAGAATAAAGTAACAACTTCGCGTTTGATCATCAAGGAAACAGTGAAATTATCTTATGCTTCTCGGAATGCAATTCGGCACACTTTCGCACATTCGTGACCAAACGAATCGTTCTAAACATGTTTTCTACGACTTTTCTTTTGAAGTGGAAGATTTTGTTAGACTACCTAGCACTGGTTTAGTACTTTGTATTGTAGCCTCTATAATTGGCAAGAAACCACCTATATTTTTTAAATGTTCTTTATTTTTTGCTTCATCTTTCAATTTTTTTTTCCGTAGCTACTCTTCAAATTCTATGGGCAAGGTACCCCGTAGACACCGTTGCAAGCGAGAACTGTACTTAGATTTCTCCGCTGCATCACAGTGAAAATAAACGAGTCTTGCAACTTGCTTTGCTAATTGTTTAGATTGTGCAGCTGATGTCGGAGGTCCAAGGACGTCTTTATTTCAGAGCATTTCGGTCTGTCCGCACTGTGTTCAATGCGCGCTGCTTTTAGCGGCAAAACAGTGGCTACCGTAATCCTTTTTTACTAAATCTGCCAACGGTCGGGCATCATTGCTAGTTTGGATTCGGATTCATATCCTCAACAATTTTACAAATAAAACGCTCTCTATGGAAATTATTTGAATCAGTTGATGCCTTTTGTGTACCACGCGTTGCATTATTGCTATCACGAAGAAAAGTGTAGCCAAGAAGAAGTAAATGAATAGCCTTAGTCGATGCATTTAAATAAGCTTCTTGGTTCTAAAATAGTAATATCAGCTGAGTATTTGAGGACGAATCATCTGTTCCATCTGCGGAAGAACTTCAGAAGGATGCGAATTTGTTGGACGAGACCGCCGCATATGTTGAAGTATCGGAGGAGAGCAGGAAGAAGATAAAGGCTATCGAGAACGTTATTGGCGATTCTGTGTGTTGCTTGTGCAAGGTATATCGCAGGTTTAGACTATTATGACTACTTGCTTATTCTTCAGTAACCTAGGAACTACCACTAGACAAGTGGTAACCGCATAAAAACAATCATAATTTGTTAATGTAATCACTTCTTATTTACTGTCTATTCTCTTTCATGGCAGAGTCTCATGTGAATTATAACTACAGTGATGCCTACATATTTGCAAAACTCCGACCGCAGGTGTCTGCGATGGCGATCGAACACGCTATCACCCTCTTTCGGGGGGCTAACGGGTTCAGCACCACACCATGAGGATTCATCGTCTAGTCTTTCTCGTTAGTTAGTTTTAATTCACATCATACCGTGCCATGAAAAAGAACAGGCAGTAAATAACAAGTGACGACATTGTGATCCACAGCTTCAGCTTAATTGAGTTCAATGCCGATTTGTGCTCCCAGATCAATCAAATTGACGGGTGATTGCTGATATCACCTACGAGCTAAAAACGCGACTGACGGAAAGGAGAAAAGAAGGACTCGCATGGTGTGGTGATGAACGCATTATTCTCCCAGAAAGGGTAATAGCGTGTTCGACCTCCACCTCAGACACCAGCGGTCCGGAGTTTTGCAAATATCTCAGCATCTTTGTGGCGATAACATTTTATTTACAGGTTCCTACAAAAATATTGACATTTATTTGTCAATTCTAAAGGAATCAACCAACGGAACATTTTTTTGTCCGCATTTGTATCGTATATAGCTTTACGCAGATTGTAGTCACCAATGGGTTGATGATGAGTCAATGCAGCGGTCTCGCTTTTTTTTGGTGGAAAATTGAGGGAAGGGACGTTTGTTCGATCTTGGCTGAACTGACAACTATCCTCCTCGACCAACAAAACTGCAGACCATTCAGGAACTCTTCCCTATATGGGTGCATTAGCAGTGATTAGAAAATCACCACCCGTACAGTCTGGCATTCCTACACAGCACAGATTCCATCGAGAATCCACACTTCTGTAATCGTACTTATGCTCGTATTTCGGTGGATGAGTGACCAAAGCTGACTCTCTCTACTAATTTCCGCATTACCACATTGTGAAGTTTAAGTCGATGTCGCAGCCGATTCTTCTGGTTGATCGAAGGAGTGCTATGTTCAATCGTTGTAAGTTTTGATGCATCAGTCGCTGATGGCGAAGCACACGAACCAGTCGGAAACCGTGAATTGGTGCATTTATTAATTAAGCAGTATTTTACGATGATGATGACACGCACGTTATTGCTGAAAGAATACTGTGGATGACCACTTGAATGGTATGCAAAAGTTGTCTTCTTCTTCTTCTTCTTCTTCTTCTTTCTTCTTCTTCTTCTTCTTTCTTCTTTCTTCTTTCTTCTTTCTTCTTTCTTCTTTCTTCTTTCTTCTTTCTTCTTTCTTTCTTTCTTCTTTCTTCTTTCTTTCTTCTTTCTTTCTTTCTTCTTTCTTCTTTCTTTCTTTCTTCTTTCTTCTTTCTTTCTTTCTTTCTTTCTTCTTTCTTTCTTTCTTCTTTCTTCTTTCTTCTTTCTTCTTTCTTCTTTCTTCTTTCTTCTTTCTTCTTTCTTCTTTCTTTCTTTCTTCTTTCTTCTTTCTTCTTTCTTCTTTCTTCTTTCTTTCTCTTCTTTCTTCTTTCTTCTTTCTTTCTTTCTTCTTTCTTCTTTCTTCTTTCTTTCTTTCTTCTTCTTTCTTCTTTCTTCTTTCTTCTTTCTTCTTTCTTCTTTCTTCTTTCTTCTTTCTTCTTTCTTCTTTCTTCTTTCCAAGCCCATCACTTTCTTCTGTAAGAGTTAATGATGTGCTACCAAAAGATGTTGTGAATTCTTGAATATTTAAATGTCCCGTATTCACAAAAAAATCGTGTGAGGCTCAACACAGTTTATATTTGACTACTTGCAAATTTTCTTCTCTACAGGATTTACATAGCCGTCCAAGGAATTTTTTCGTACTCGTACAATTCGAAATAGCGATCGGCTGGATTCCCCTCATGAGTACGGAGATTATGAGCATTCTGGTATTCGTCTGCTCTTAGCTACTTTCTCAAATGGAAATTAGCGAACTCCTTGTCCGCTTGAAAGATCTAATTGTAGCGTACTCTATGAACAAACCACTAGAGATCAGTTCGACACTATGGAACACTCCACATATCGGCGACGAGGATGTAAAGGAACCTTTATGGTTGTTTTAAACTAGATTTTCCCAAAGTGGTGCACTCATCGTCAACCGCCTAAATAAATATTAAATTACGATTTGTTTTCGTGATGTACTAAAACCTTTATGAGAAACTTCTACTAAACCGTTCAGTTGAGCACATTAGATGTAGTCATCACTTCAAATTGATCTCAAAAGTGCTTAGAACATTTTTTGGCAGGCTATGATAATTCATCTAAGATTTCGCTTGTCTTACTGATGTAGTCCAGTTGGCTGATTCATATGTATAAAACTTATTGTTTGAGGTGCGTTACGATGATGTTTTCAAACTGGCACAACATCGCTGTCCTCGAATCGCTCATGAGGAGTACCGTTGTCCAGAATGCGACAAGGTTCGTTCTATGCAGTTCGTGACAGCAGGGATTCCGGCGGAAGGCCACCAGGGATCTCAGACTATTTGTAGAGTGTAGTGCCACCTGTTGGCAGTGTGGCGGTGTCTTTTCCTTACCAGCTGCTTGTTTACCTTCTTAGATTGTTGGCGGTCTCTTGACGATCATACTAATCTACTCAAGACCGCCACACCTGCGCTTTTGATCATGCCGAATTTTAGGAAGTTATTTTACGTCAACACCAAACTCATGCTGCTTCTTATAGAATTTTGTGTTAAAATGCAGCTGTGCACTTGAAACAGCCGTATTTTTGTTTTTTTATCGTCTTTCTATACATCGGCCTATCCGATACAAATGTTTGTGGACATAACTGCTGTTTGAACCAACGGACGCTAAAATTTTGCATACAATTTTGAAAATGTGCAAAAATGCCAGTCCTAGTCCTTTGTAAATGATTCATGTGATTTCAACGTACTTTCTTTTTGCAGATCTTTTCCTGTCCAGCAAATCTGGCTTCTCACCGTCGTTGGCATCGACCAAGAGAACAGATGGAGACGTTACGATGTAGCGTGTGTATGACGATGTTCAGCACTCGCAAAGAATTGAAGACGCACTTGTGTCAGGAAACACCGACTGCACCTGCTATGAGATTCGGTACACTCTTCACCAGTTTAATCCCTAGTCCTCTCAAACTAGAGAAGCATTGAAGATCTAGAAATTGGAAAAGATGCTATTAAATAAGGTAGCCGTCATGAGTTGTTAAATTTACAGGCGCTATTCTTATTTAAATTTCAACTTAGGTGGATCCCATTTTCAACTTCACCCACTGTATCTACCCGATAACACCTGTATCGAAACCAATAATGTATAATTTTGATAGTAAGATCTCAATCTTAAATCGCCCTTCTCAGTACATCTACGGTCAGCATGAAAAAACCGGTTTTTTGCTAACGATATTTCACGATAGAATACAAGCAGACTGAACTTTTCTCTTGTTCCGTGGATTTCTGTATTTTAAATAACTATAAACGCAAATGTTGTATTTATGCTAAGTGGGAATTTTCCTTAGAAGATGACTGAAAACAAAAAAAAAGCCTTTTTTCAATTATCCTCCTTAGTTAGCCCCCACTATGTAGTCTCAAATACCACAGAGTCTTTCCAATCCTATGAGTGACGTTAAGTCAAATCCTTCGCTTTGTTTAGTTTTAATTGCGTCTCGTCTCATTCCTACGAGACGGTGACTCATTTTCGTGTACAGTACCAAATGCCGCAGTTGTGCATTTCCACGCACCTTACGAACATTTCATGTATTTGTGTTTTTTCCGAGTTCACTTCTAGTCACGTGTATAGGTTGTTCGTGTTGATTTCTTCGTGTTTCTGAGACCACTGTTTCGCTTCAATCCATCGTCCTTCTTCGAACAAAGCTGAGCTGACCTTCTAGTCACGATGTACAGTCTTTCCATTACTTGGAATGTATCGTTTTGCTGGGAAATTTTCCGAATATTGATGTTATCCTTGACCATAAAACAGTTTTCTAGATCTTTGTATATCATATAAAACACTGCATCATTTCTTTCTTATAAGTTCCACTTTTCAGATGGGCGCGTGTGGCGCAGTGGTTGGAGGCGCCACTGCAGCACACACGTGGAATCGATCCCCTTGCCCATAGCCCACTAAGCCTTCCATCCCTCCGGGGCCCGCTAATTGGTACCAGGCTTGTCTGGAAGGATAGCAGCACTGACTCGATACATCGCTATGCCACCGCGAGTCATTGTAAAGGCCACATATGCATTCAATCACCTCCAACGATGCTTAATGAAGTCGAATGCATGGCGCATCCATCAGGGATTGATCAACGCCGACAGCTTTGTCCTTTATCCTTCTATTAAGTTCCACCTTTCAAGTTTCTCTTTCTAAACACCGAATAGAAACAACTGCAAATGGTTTATCATATCGACGCAGCAAACCACAGCAAAAAAAGCGGACCTAGGAAATATTCGTAGCAAAAAAATACCTAGAGAAGTGGAACACGACAGGTGTAGCTAGAAATTTTGAACGTTTACTGTGAGTTTAAAAACACCCTCGCCGAAGTCAAAGCTACTGGAGATGAGAGAATCCACAAGATATTGATCATACAAAATCTTCAGAGTTTTTGGCTGTTCTATGTGTTTATAAGCTTCCTTATCGTAGATACGAGCCTTAATAAAGAAGATCGCAAATATCCACGTCAGCAGTTGGTGACGATAGTCTGAATTCGGCAATCGGTGCTAACTCGATTAGTGTCACTTGAGGGTAATGGAACTCATCGTTAGCCACTCAACAATTATTGGTCATTCCAAATACATTAAAAGGGCTAAAAAACTGGATAAATGGGCGCCAAATGACTTGAATGGATTGTTGTCAGTTCTGCTCTTCTCTTTTTTCGCATCAAAAGTGACACATTGTGATGAATGGTGGATCCAGGACAGAACCTAAAAATGTTCAGCATGATAGTTGGAAAGACATGAAAGTCTTAACCATTTTTAAGTCAGATTTACTCGGAGAATCTTTGATAGTGACTCGTTCATGATCATTAGACGAATTAAACTACAACGTCTTCCTAAATCACATCACACGATTTCAGCAGAGAAGTGCCGCAATAAATACCGGTAGAACGAACAAACTTCATGCTTTCATATCGATCGTTGGTCAGTAGAAAACTTCCAGTTCTTCTGAATGACTGTGCTAGATAACATAAACACTGCTGATGTTGCAGAAGTAGTATGAAATGTGATACGGGGCTCCATCTTAAATGTTCTACTCATCGGGCTTCTCCTCATTCACTTCTGGCACATCGACAACTACTTCCAAAGGAAAACCATTAATAACCATGTCACCATTAAAATTGCCCTCGAAGAATCCGTTGCTTCTAGAACGCCACAACACTATGCTACTTGAGCACAAATCGAGCACTTGTATAGTTGGAAAAATGTCAGATTCCAGTAAACCTTAATATGATTAATAGAATCCTAGCATCATATAGTTGCTGTGATCTAAAAGTTGGCCATCGCTCTCAGTAATAGTGTAATCTCCATTCTTGACAGTCTGTCAGTTATGATGCATCTTTTTGTGCGACGAGACACCGTACCAGCTCATTTACGGTCGATTTGCATTTTCGTACCACCTGCTCGCACGGTCATTAGCTATCCATCTCGCTACATGCTGAATCAATTTCTGGCCGATGCAAGGGAACTATAGAACTAATGGAGAAATGGTCGTATATGATCAAATAGACCACTATGCCACTGGAGCTTATTCAGGGGAAAGGTATAGTCACTATGAATATGTTAACACAATGATGGATGCATCGTTTTCTCGTTCAGCAATCGCGAAGTTGCTAAACAGCATACATTTACTTCCATACAAAAAACACAATACAACACAACAGTAGCTGACATTTCGGCAGTATCGCCTTCTTCAGAGCCAACCTCACAAACACCTAAATGTTCCTAGAACGTCTAAGTAACGCGTCTTCCAATAACGCGTACGTGATGGTGTCCTTCGACGTTACCGCGCTGTACACCAACGTATCGAATGCTCCGCAATGCAAGCCATCTTCGAACTTCTTGTTGAACATGAAGGAAAAAATAAATATGCATGGCTTGTCCATCCAGCAGCTAATGGCTTTCTTAAAGGAGTGCCTAAACTGCTCGATTTTCAGATGGTCTGGGAAATATTTCGCGCAAATAAGGGGTTGGCAATGGGACAGCGACTGGCACAAGGCCTTGCCACTGTGTTTATGCCTAAGAGAGAAGCCCCTGTTCTCGATCTCCGGCCACTGCTCTACTGCAGATATGTAGATGATTGTTTTATCATCTTCTCCACGCAGGAGGAGATGGACAAATGCTTAGACTTATTGAACAAGCAGTCCGAGTACACTGAGTTCACTCGGGAGAAAGCGAGAAAAAACTGGCTTCCGTTTTTTAAACGTTCAAATAAACCTATCAAGTAGCGGTTACATGACAAAGTGGTACCGAAAGCCAAGTAATAAGAACATCCTCGTTCATTTCCTTTCTTCCCACCCTTCACACACAAAGAGGCCGCTTGTGAGAAGCATGTTTCGAACAGCCACCTCTGTGTGCACAAGTAGGGAACTAAAGGAAGAATCGCGCGACTTGGATCGGCAAATAGCCATCTCCAATGGTTACGAAATAGTAACCTCACGAGATAAGTTTAGAAGGAGAGCGACGCGTCCAAGCGAAACACTTCGCCAAAAGAAAGTCCCGTTTATGTTGCTCTTTATTAGCGATGAAATTAGCGTAGCTATTAAACGATGCTTAAGAAGGGCAGGTCTGGAGGAATCGGTGGCGATAGTTGAAATACCACCGGCTACTCTACGTCGTCAGTTAGTTCGTAACCGCCTGTATGACCGTCTATGTGAAACAACAAATTGCGTAATTTGCCCTAACGGCAGGAACGGTGATTGCATGAGTTCAGGTACGATATACCTGATCTCTTGTAATAATTGCGGAGATGAATATATTGGCGAAACGGGTAGACCTTTGTGTATCCGTATAAAAGAACACCTAGATGGCACACGAAAACTAAGACAAAGTACTCCACTAGGCACGCATAGGACACAAAAGCATAGCGGAGACGATTTTGAAGTAAAAGTCAATATCGAGGAGAACACCAGCGCGAAAACTTCTTGACGCCTTTTGGATAAATGCCAAGAACCCTGCAATGAATAGCAGGGATGAATGCCCAGAGCTCATACGCGACCTGATCCCGTATGTTCGCATCAATTTCTGATGTGGGATGGCGCAGTCATCAACCTTATGCGACTATAATCAGCTGTTCTAATCTGCCTCATTGGAAGGCACGTAAAAAAAGCGGTGAGTTTTTTTAAAGAAGCTGTTGACCATGTAATTACCATAGAGTTTTTTCGCCTTTTTTATAAGTGTTATTGAAGCGTTTGGCCTAGTAAATTGTATGTCAGTATATCCCTTCCAGGCTCTGAAGAGGCGATACTGCCGAAACGTCAGCTACTGTTGTATTGTATTGTGTTTTTCTATGGAAGTAAATGTATGGTATTTAACAACCTCGCGATTGCTGAACAAGAAAACGACGCATTCATACTCCAGTACCAAGGTTAATAGAAAGTCGATCCTGGGAACAATGATGGATATCTACTTAGTGGGAATACCGAATTGTTCGTACTTCTCAATGTTCCTCGTAAGCAAGAATGCGAAATGAAAATCCGGTCTTTGAGGCGTATGTATAGTTAGGAATACTATCGTATCGTGGTTCCTACAGTATTCTATGCCAAAATTCTAAAAATGATCAACATTAAAATCGGCTCGTACAAACTAAAAAAGATGAGCTTAGAGTTATAGACAAAGATCACGTTGACATAGATGTATTCCACTTACTCACTTGGATACATGGCCTGCCGACTTGTCTTCACCAGCTTAGCGGACTTTAGCAAATTTTTCATTCGTTTCTTTATTTTGTAATTGTTGTCCATGACAGTGTTTCGACGTGGATATGATGACGGGTGCGAATCTCACACCGTAAAATGCAGAACATCAGTAGCTGCAAGAACTGCTGATTAATTCTATTTACAACACGTTCGCCAAACGGTCGTACTAAAGGGCGCTTGTACTCTCGTGTACTCCACTCTACAGTTCTTTTTCTTCTATCTGTCGTCTGTTGTTCTCATTATATGACCGCTCCTCATCTATGTTTCGTCGTCGATGTGTATTCTCCTGGCTTTCGGAGACGAGGACAGATTTCGAAGATCGAAGCCTTGCATTCCGCCCCTGATGTTGTATCCGCTGCTGTTGTATCTTGGTCTCCGCTCTATTTCGGAAGACATCGTTCAGCCGATCTGTGGCTAGTACATACGTTTATGGTGTATAACAGAGCACTGAAAGGACTGTTTAATCGAAAAGGTAAGCTTGGATTTTCAGGTCTTTTAGTCGGTTGGTGCCTTCTTTGATGGACCTAAATGCAACCCATGGTAATATCCTTCTTCCGTCTAATTCGTCCTTCATGCTGTTCTCCACGCCTAAGAGACGTACGAGGTCATTTTTATAATCGGAGAATCATCCAGTTTAGTCTCTTCGTCATCACACCACAGATTTTCCATGAAGTGGGCCTTCCGCTTTATGCGTAGACCGATCTTTTTCTCAGTTTCATTGACCGCACTGATAATCGTCTAAGCTTCGTTGTTAATTCTAGAAAAGATGACGATGTTGTCGACAAAACGAAGATTTGATAGGAATTTTCAAACACTACGTATGACTTTTCTCGCTACAATCGAGTGATTTCATTATCCACTGCAGTACGGCAGTAATCAGGTTTGGCGACATGGTATCGCCTTGTCGGATCTCTTTTCCTTTGGCTATTGAAAGAGGTTGATCGAAAATGTCGGTCTTACTTACTCTTTTATGCCCCCTTTTATCACAAAAAAGCGTCTATCTCTCACTGTTTACCAGAAAAAAAAACTATTAGATTTGGACCGACTGTCCTTCATTCCGTGAATCTTAGCATAAATGTCAGCAGAGTGGCACAGCACAACGGCTGATGGTATGTCGAGACCGTGACTGACCTCGGCAGGTGTTAGTGGTGGTTCTCTAATGGCTGTATGGTCAGCTGGCGGCCCGTCATGGCACTTCCGTGCGCGAGCCATCTGTATAATTACATCACTCGTCAGCAAATGCTTACAGAGAAAAAAGTCTTATTGAACGAACCACAAGCCGTCAAATTTCAAAAAGTGGTCAAGTCTCACAGATTGAATCGTATGATGCGATCTCTGAGTTTATCTTACAACTCCAAGTTTACTACGATCCCTGGACAACTGTCACTATCACTGTGATAAGCGGATATGAGGTGGTTAACAACAAGATTTATTTAGCACAATTTTGCCCAACATTTGGGCGGTCTCGTATTCTTCAGAGCCAGAAAGTATCAAACTGATACGCAATCTACTCTGCAAAACACTCATAACCTTGGGGAAAAAACTTGGCACATAAATTTCTATTCGCGCAGCAAGCAACTTCTTTAAACACAATCGTTTTAAACAAAATGACCATGACATCATACGGAGAAGATGGACGACTCTGGACTACCGACTCAGATCATCGGCTCTGACGAAGACGAAGACGTCGAAACGTTAGACGGATAAATATTTGGTAAGAACCTCGTGTAGCTTATCAACGAAATTAGGCAGGTTTATCATTCACATAGAGGTTAAATCAAAGTCGGCTTACAGTGATACTCATCGCTTTTTTTCTCTTAATGTCTTCCAATTATTTAGTGGAGACCAACCACATAGTCTTACATGGGTCAGGAATGCACCTGGCTCAGGTCAGAAAAAAACCAACTTGAGGTATGGGGTGGGGTCAGGCGTGAACACAAGGCATCTTCCTTGAAAACTGTTTTTGGGATTTTGGTATTTATCCAAAGTAATTCGAGCGATTTTCACGCAAATGTTCCAGATTCTTGTGCCATTTGAAGGCTAACGGCAAAAAAGTGTCTCGTGAGCACGAGTGACCTCGCGCCATACATAAAGCTGATTTTTTCCCGACCTGAGCCATGCACATTCCTTACCTATTTGACTCTGTGGCTGGTCTTTAATAATAACTGATGGACTTTAAAAAAAACAAAACTATAAGTGTTTAAGAGAATCTATTTATATCTGCAGTTTCTTCTGCACTTTGTTGAATAGACTACATGGCGATTAGATTCTTTAGTGTTCTGAACAAGGCGAAACTGTCCAAACGTCATCCCCCTATTGTACAGAGTAAATTTTGTTGATCAAAAACCTCGCAAGGGTGCATTTGGCGCAGTGGTCGGAGGCGCCCTGCATCACACACGTAGATTTCTAGCGCCCATAACCCACCAAGCCTTCCATCCCTCCGGGGTCGGCAAATTGGTACAAGACTTGTCTGGGAGGACAGCAGCACTGGCTCCCTTCATCGGTAGGCCACCGCGGGATCATTGTAAAGGCCACATATGCATTCAGTCACCTCCAAACGATGCTTAATGAAGTCGAATGCAGGGCGCATCCCTGAAGGCATTGATCAACGCCGAGAGCTCTTTAGCTTTTTTAACAACAACGTACCTGCTAATAAAGAAAACCGTGAATTTTTTTACCAATGCCGTGGTTAACAGAAGATCGATTTTAAGAACTATTACTTTGTAAGAGAAGTAGAAGATTGGAAAAAAAAGTTTGGTTGCTTTTTACTTAGAGTCTTAGTATAACTGCTGTTCAAAAATATTTACTCTCAAAATCTGGGGATACAATTCACCGCCACACTGCAATAGATAGATAATCTGGTTAATCAATGTGAATGAGGTATACACACTTATTGTTGGAAAATTTCTATCAAGGCTTCGTTAGCCGAACGTGTTAAGGCCACCATGTCTCAAAAGTGTTTGTTCTTGAAAAACTCTGTCGTTCATTTCAAAACAAAATCTCACGTGTGTTTTGAGCATGAAGATGTTTGCGAGTATCACTGCGTGACCACAAACCGCTTTGTGGCAACGAAAGCAACTGGCTGATGTGAGCGGTAAACACCTTGCCCCTTCCTTTAGACGGCGATGGAAGGTACTCGCACTTTTTTAGGGTTCACTCTCCCGTTCTGCTCATCCAACTCATATCACTGTCTTCATCACATATTGCCTGCTCTGCTTATCTCAGAAACAATATCTTTCAAAAAATTCTGCTGTCTACTCGGGCAATATGTTGTAGGTAAACCACGTTACATTAAGTAGGTTACATCCCAGAAGACACCAGTCCATGGCTCCGCAAGAGGTCCGTGAGAGATCCCCATTAAAAAATCAATGCAGAAATCTGTAACCATAGAATCATTCATCTCGAATTCTTCCCAATTACACCACTCACGAGCTTTTATGAACCGAGTTTTCATCCGATTAATCGAGAGCAGGAAGAGCGGTGGTACGAGATATCGCGCAATAATGCACAAGATGTTGTTGGCTCAACCTTGAGCCGTGATAACCAAACCATCCACCCTCATGCTGTCAACAAATTGGCAGCAAACATTTGTGAAAAGAAGTTCCTCTGTTCCACAAAGATTGGCTACTTGCTCTGGTGGCAACGCCTTAGCACGGCAATCCTTGGATTCCAGTGGAATCATCATCAAGTAGCAGCAGAACCTACACACAAATTTTAAGTTTGTGAACGGCGAACGGGAGACAAGGAATCGGTTGAAAGAATTGCTTGAATCCGCACTTTATGTCGGGTTGTATAAATAAGAAAGATCTCAACCCTGTATTGCTTCCTGACGTGCTGAGCGCCATCGCCTATACTCCACTAAAAGTTCTCGAAGAGATGACGTTGCTATTAGCAAGGCATGTGCACCGTATGAGTTTTACATTAATATGTATACCCTTTCATCCATATCCAGTAATCTCATTACCCACTGCAATAGAGTGAATAACACTGGCGATAAGGCACTGCTAAATTTCCTTTCAGCGGCATATTGGTGCTTCTGTTATTTTAGTCGTTTAGGATTTCGATGTACACGTCCATTTTATAGTCCGACCACAAAGGATGAAGAATAAAGCATTTGGGGTTGACCAAACCCCTGTGGCGCCCGACATACATCCAATTTCCTAAACATTGTAGAAGCGCACAAATACCTATTCGGCCAATAAAGCAGCGTTCGGAAGCCTATCGGTGTTGCAAGGCAGTGTTTTTGTCCTCACGGAAAAGCCTGGTACTGATATGCCGATTCAACAGAGATAGAAGCCCCGGTTGGCCTGACACACAGAACAGAAACAAGAAGCCTGTGCGTATTGCGGGTCATTTCTATCCACTGCGCTACACGCACCGTTCATAAAGTATGCGCGATCATAGGTTAGATATAGCTTCTGGCCGATGTGAAATAATCGGTAAACCACAGCGTGATGTGGAACGTCCATGAACAGCACTAAAAATCGAAAATAATTAGATGGAGGCTCTAATGGCACCCAATCGAATTGCTCAGCCTAGTAGCAGTACAGCTGACACAGATGATCGTTTATCAACGTTATTCCGTCCTTTCCTGCGTTGCAGCTATAGTTTGCACTTGGTGTCTTATTAATATTACGATGTGTAGGAATGTCCCCGGCTGTAATAGTCCGTTCAAGAGAATTCCAAAACTTCGCGGTATTTCTTATCCGTAGGAGACAAATTAACTGGACAAATAGTGTGAGGTTTCTCAAGCAGTTTGATTGTGTACTATTAGCGGAAGACCCTACGGCGACAATCCTCACCACGACCTTCGTTGACCTTCATAGGTCGCCGTAATTGTCAGACTCATAACAATTTCGAGGTACTCGTCATAAACAACAAAAAAGTGGCAGAGACAGTAATCGTACTGTATAAGGATTAAAGTATCACGCTATGCATCCTACAAACCAAAAAGACACATATGAAAATCTGTCCCCAACCTTGTACAATTCTTTAGTCTCCTCTCAAGGGAGGATCCTCTACATCAGTACTGTGGAAAACCACGTTGGTCCATGTGAAATAAATACGCTGGTTCGATGTTGCACATCGCACTCACGAAGCGTTCCATCCCTCCGAGATCGACATATAGGTATTATACTTTTTTTGGCTCGATAAAAACACTTAGCTGATACTAGGCCCTCGCAAGTGTGTCTTCACGTGAAATACTTTTTCTGACTAGTTATAGAGGTATTATGCTGAGTTGCAGTCACCTTGACCCTTCCAGGCTCTAAAGAAAGCGAAATCCTCCGAAACTTCGGCTTTCCCGTCAGTAAAGAATCGAGTTACACCTCGTACTCATCAAGAACGTAGCGGATTCTTCGATCAACGTTGAGGTTAATAGAAAGCTGGTGGTTTGTTAAGATGACTATGAGCCATGATCGAAATAGGGCAACAATGATCGATCTCAGGTAAAATATGCCTGATATTGTAAATGGGACTAGAACACTTTCGTTTTTCACTAACTCGCATTCATAGCCAATGGCGACCGTCTAGTTAAGCTAGTGTGTAGTTTTCTTAAAATCAATGGAAAAGAGCTTTTTTAGACGAGGAAAGCAACTGGACAACTTCCATGCTTCACAGACGGATCAGCATCATAACCACGGCATAGGAAAAACTGTGACCTCGAAGTAATCCGTATTCCATCATCACTAAAAGGAAAAGTAGGCGTCACATTTTTACATGTGAAGATTTCTCTAAAAGGTTGTGAATTAAGCAATCTTCTCGATATTTACAACAGTACAGTTAGGTAAGCTGTAGGTAACGAAACGGAAGTTTATTACGACGAGAATAAGTCAGCTTAACAGAAAATAAGAATGAAATGAAAGAAGATAAACAGCAGAATTTCTGAAGAAAGATGACGGATCATAGTGAATACAATACAACAACACAGAAACTCTGAAGCGACCCGTAGTAACACTGTCACTTCAATTTCGTATGGACAAATCGCACCTCGATGTCACTAATCTCTGTCGGCTCATTCGCTTTTTCGTCATAATCAGCCCCAAGCCTGGTAAAATACGATAATTAGAGAACGGACCTGTACAATTGCGCAGGCAATAATTTTAATACATTCAGGATTTTACTAATTTCTTGGCTACTGTTGACTTCTCATACGTAAAGTGAAATCGAAGGTAAACATACATGAAACAGAAACAAGCAAGGAAATAACGGGAATAAATTAGAATTAGAGAATTAAACTAACATAAAAAACAATTCGTTCTGATGCTGTGCGCAGTTTCTTTTGACATATTCAATACGAAATGCTCAAGGCAATCCCTCAATCAGCGATTCTCAGCCGATTATTGCTAATGTCATGTGGGACGATCTCTGATGGCGCCGACAATGGCAGATCAAAGTCTTTATTAGGTGGATCCAGACAATGGATTCCCTATAAATATATATATATATATATATATATATATATATATATATATATATATATATATATATATATATATATATATATATATATATATATATATAGATATTGATATATAGATATATATATATAGTAGGGACACTTGCAGCGCAGTGATTAAAGGCGACCTGCAATGCACATAGGATTGACCTTCGCTCCCCAGGCCCAGCAAATTTCCCATCCCTCCGGGGCCCGCAAATCGGCATCAAACTGGTGTGTGAGGATAGCAGCACGGGCTCGATACGTCGGCAAGCCACCAAGAGTCATTGTATAGGCCATATATGTATTCAATAACCTCTAGCAATGTTTAATGAGGTCGAATTCATGGCATATCCCTCAGGGATTGATCAACGCCGATAGCTTCACACTTCTTTATATATATATATATATATATATATATATATATATATATATATATATATATATATTACTTCCGCTGGATACTTTAGTATGTATGGGTCTCGCACGTCGGTTTGGCAAAAGGAATGCAAACAAGTGAGAACTGTAATATGCATGGTTCGGTTTCTTTTCAAACAAACGATCTCATCCTCTATTCTGAGAGAGACCGCAACCTATGTATTAGTAATCGCAAAACTAATGGCTGAGCTGACCAGGTATCTGAGGATATTTATTGCCAGAAATGTCAGTGTTTACAACAGACGTACGTTGGCAACGGAAATCTCCACCAAGGATCTGTTCGTGCAAGGAAGAAAAATTAAACATGACGACATCAGACTGCCGCAAACAAATGATATAATACCGAGCTAGAAGTGTTTTTCGCAAGATGCGACAGTAAACAACCCACGGATTGAAATGGAAGGAACAAAATGAGAAGCCGTTTAAGTTTATCGTGATTAGAAAACCATTAACTGACTAACTAGCAATTCTAGCATTGTCCTTTTACCCGCATCCGATGTCGCTATTATCCTGGAATTATACATAGCACTAAAACATCACCTCTTTTGTGCAACATTGTTCTCATCGTAAAAGTGTCAAACAAGCTGCGAAAGTGGGTAAATAAAATTCGAAAACATTAGTTATGAATTTTTTTATTCTTTAACCCAGTTTGAGGACATGTTACCAACAACTGCATTGTCGAGGGATGCAACCCAATCACCTGAATTTGAATGCTCCCATAGAGATGCTCTTCTTGGGAAACTTTTGAGATAATGATCCCGTGTAGAATTGTGCAAACCATCATCAATGACCAACCTACGTCCTAATTTGCAAACCTCGGCAAAAAACGGCAAAAGCATCCGCAATGCCCACCGAGAATTGAGCAATTACAAGAGCGGCTCTTCAGAATCGAGATGAAACACCCTCTGCAACCAGAATGACAATTAAGAAAGTTACACCACTGGTCCTTACAGTTCATGAAGTATATAAATGAGTTTTATAACTGGAATGTCACAATTCCAAAACGACATTATTATTGACGTAAAAAAGAAGCCCGACAATGCCAGACCATCTATTCAAAAATATTTTGTACTAGTTTCGAAAACCTCACGCGAAAATTGGAATATGATAATGTGGGAGTGGAAGTGGAGCACCAACCATAGAAACCAGTCATTTTATTGATGTACTTGTACAAAGGATTAGGTTGGATTTCAGAAAAGCGATGAGAAACAACCCCATTTCTGTTGCCCTACTCATGCTAAAGGAAATGAATACTTCCTAGTAGCACAGTTACGTCGATGTGAATCGAGATGACAACATAATGAACGAGCTCATTTAGTTCATCTGGCGACCGGGAAAATGGCTTATGAAACTTTCTTAAATACCGAGGATGTAGTAAAGAGAACAAAAATCATCGAACTCCGTTGCTATCTTTTCGAATGCATGACTGTTTTTGGCCTAAGATACACGCCGAAAAATTGGAAGCTATGTAAACAACCACAATGGTGTTGAGATAATTGCAAAACTCCGGACCGCAGACACCAGTAGCTGTGTCACACATAGTACCCTCCCGTGAAAAATTGTAGAAGGCAGCAAATAGAAAGTTAACGCTATGTAGGCAGTTAAGAGGACCACTTAATGCTATAAATGTGCAGGATAAGGAAAGCAAAATTGTGCCTCACACTGACGATCAAAAATCAGAGCGGCTGTATATGCTGGAGTATCGAAAATCAGGTGAACTGGACGAATGGATATTACGTCTTAACAATACCTCATGGAAAACTGCCAAACAGATTCACAACTGGTTCCGTGATGATTTTAAATGTACAACAAAGGAACTACAACACAGATGGTCAACAATCATTACGAATATCGTACAAGAAAACTACAATGTTCTCCATGTTGCTCGAAGAGCAGAACAGCAGTAATAGAGAGCTTCCTAGCACCCACTTAAAGCCCTCAACAAACAAAGCAGAGTCAACTGATATAGGACAGAAAAATGAAGCACAGCACAAAAAGTCTCAGATAGCGGTGAAAAATTTAAATGCGTCGATCGAAACAGAGTGCACAATCATCAGAGCGAATAATGATCAATGCATTTAAGAGAAACATTAAAAGAGCAAATAAATCCAACCTTCTCTGAAAGATCGATGTCGTCAAATACTGCGCCCGTTTCTGTACCAACTGCTGTCCATCCCATCTAAATGTCCTTCGGATATCACTTTCTGTTAAGAAATCAAATTTACGTTTGTGGCTAATTTATGCGCTTAGGGAACTTTCCAGTTAATTTCAAGAACACCAGTAATATCCTTCATTAGCATTAGCATTTTATATTTGCTCAGTTTGAGTTCTTTTTACAAACAAGCACACTCATAAGCCCTGCACAAAAAAATCATTAGATTTGCCTAGTAGTGATAACGCAACGATTTCTTCAAGGACAGCTGTCATCTTCCGTGGATCTGTGATTTTATTGTACACAAACACTGTTCCAGAAAAGACTGCAAAACAAATGTGATCAATAAGATTGACCAACACCTATAACACATTCGCTTTTCTCCTTCGCGTAATGCAGAAAGCATGCCCAATAACTAGTTATTTTAAAGGGTAACCTGCCAACGGTTTACAGCCTCATCGTGGCTGAGAGGTGTTCCTGGCTGTCGGGCTGCGATGTACAGCGGGAGGATTCATCCCCAGCGGTGTCTTCTAAGTTGTGAAGGAGTACGGCGTTTCCATCAGGAAGCCCTGCTAGGAGTAAACCAATACCAGGATCCATCACCGTCCTGGTATCAAACTAGTGGCATGGTGGCAAATTTCCTTCTGATTCACAAGGGCGGCGACTGGCTGTGGTGGTGAGGAGCTGGTACAGACTTTGGTCAGGTTGAATTCGGGACTCCAGGGGAAAACAATCCATCAGGCCATCCAAGAACCCAAGTAAGTACAAAGGCTAAAGTTTGTAGCTATTCTATTCTTAAAGGTAAGGCTAAAGTTGTTATATTATACAATGACGTAAATAGATGCCTCACCCTAAAATCGAAATCGATGGGTTCAAGACCGCGACAGTCCAACTGGATCATCGACTGCCACTCTTCGTTATGCTCCGTCGAACTGTACGATCCAAGTGAATCTTTGACGACTGCTAAAATATGAGAAATCGCAAAGAAAGTACAACAGCTAAAGCATCATTACAGCGACATGTGCACTCCTTCTCGGACGCCTGCTTGCGTGGTTCCTTGACCACTCTTGCGAGTAAGGCATAACTGCTTTTTTCTTGCAGTTAGGAGTTAGAGGTGGGTAGCACATTGGATTGTGATGCCGATCATCACGAGCATGGTGCTGGTTCGATCCGCCCGAGGGCTCGCCAAGCCCCTCATCCATTCGGGGTTGGGAAATTGTTACTGGACTTGCCCGAGAAAAACCACTCTTTACGATCCAAGTGGGAACGCTCCAGCACGGCAATCCCAGGACTCTAGGAAGAATCGAGTAGATCAGCGTTCTAAGACATCCAAGATGAAATGAAAATCCTCAAGCAATCAACAGCCAGAGCCACATGTAAAAAATAAAAAAGACCCTCATGGATCACGGATGCGAGGAAACGAATCGAATGCGAGAAATGCTGGGATCCGCATAGTGTATGTGAAAGGCAGGTTGCACAAATAAAAGAGAATTAAAAAAAGTAAACAGTTGATCTTTGGTAAAAAAGCATGCTTTGAAAATATTATTGGGTCTGAATAAATATGAAGAAAAGGTGAGCGCTTCGGATGAGGGGCAAACAGCCCTGCATTTTCGAATTTTACAAAAAAGTATGGCTTTTAAACTCACAAACAGTATTCATTCGGTTGCAAAGTTTGCATTTTTCAACAAGATTCGCTTCTCCACGGCTTCCAGGAATATACAGGACTTCCTGAACAACAAATACAGCTAGCAAACTTGCAATAATCTCGTAAAATACATTGCATTAAAAACCCACACTGACAACAACATACTGCCAGTAATCACGAGATTCACCACAGTTCGTACATCGGAACTGGAATAAAAAAAAGCGTGGAAGAAACAAAAGTAATCTTTCCAAGAAGAAACTTGCTACCAAGAAACATGCATGTGTAATCTTTAATGTATCCTTGTTGAAAGAAAGAGCTACGCTGCTTCTACTAACAAAAAATCTAAGTACTCACTAGAAACAAGGATAAAAAGGAATCTCACCCCATATTTACCTGAATAATAGATAGAATCAGAAGAAAAAGTCAAAAAACCATTCCTATATCGGCCACTCGGCATTTGAAGAAAAAAGTCTTCTGTTTGATATGTAACAGACAATTTGGGATAATTTAAACTCATGTGTGGCCAGAGCTAACTTCGAGCAAATGTAATTTACCGTGTTTTTCATCGCATGTTATATAAAAACTCATAGCGCACTTTATTAACTGGAATAAGAACCAAGACAATCTAACGATCTTTACTAAGACGATACAGTAAAAACCATGTAACTAGGACCAAGGGTAGCGCCAATAATCTATATAAAAACTACCGGAACCTTCAAATTTCTCGTTCAGCAATCGCGAGGTTGTTAAACAGCATACATTCACTTCCATAGAAAAACACAATACAACACAACAGTAGCTGACGTTTCGGCAGTATCGCCCTCTTCAGAGTCGCTCTCTTACGTGCCTTCCATGAGGAAGATTAGAACAGCTGATCATGGTCGCATAAGGTTTTCTTGTTCAGCAATCGCGAGGTTGTTAAACAGCATACATTTACTTCCATAGAAAAACACAATACAATACAACAGTTGAGGGATCAACCTTATGCGACCATAATCAGCTGTTCTAATCTTCCTCATGGGAAGGCACGCAAAAAAGCGGCTCTGAAGAAGGCGACACCGCCGAAACGTCAGCCACTGTTGTACTGCACTGTGTTTTTCCATGGAAGTAAATGTATGCTGTTCAACAACCTCGCGATTGCTGAACAAGAAAACGACGCATTCATATTCCAATGCCGAGGTTAATAGAAAGTCGATCCTGGGAACTTCAAATTTCTGTCAATACTGTTTGCTTCAATAGCTCAGAACTGTAAGGTCTGGATGCAGGCAGGTCATCACAAGGATTCCAGCAATAATCAGCTTGCTGAAGATTTTCGCAGCAAGTATATATATATATATATATATATATATATATATATATATATATATATATATATATATATATATGTTGAATTTTGTCATTATATGATCCGTCATCACATTTGCTGTGCTGATCCTAGCACTTCTTGAATTCGATTCACTTTTCTCGCACTCAAAGTCTACAAAGGTTTTCCAACATTTGGAGTGTTGCTTCCATTACTGCTTGAGGAATTCGTGTCTTATTTATAAATTTTGTTAAATGTTGGCCTACCCAACTAGGAACGCTTTAGTTCGGCTATCTCTATTTGCAATCTTAGGGATGGCCGAACTAAAGCATTCCTCGTTGGATTAAAGGAAGGCGTTGGGAAGAGGGTGAACCAACACCTTGCTACCTTATGGACTGCGTCTGTATGTGTAATACATATATATATATATATATATATATATATATATATATATATATATATATATATGTATATATATATGTGTATATGCGTACATATATACATATGTACGTATATACACATATACATGTATGTATGTATATATACAAATACATATACTTACTAGAAAAAAAGGTTATTACCGGGCAGTTCGATGAGCACAGTTAGTGAAGCGAACAAGGCTTCGTAGCGCAACCCATTAAAATTTTGCAGTGTTAGTTGTGAAACATGTGCTTGACGGTTGTTGTGCAAGATGAATCAACTTTCTTTGCTAGCCATATTTGGATTAACACTCAGTAGTTTTAACAGGATATCATCGACTGTGTGACATCAGTTTTCTGTTGTGATCGCTTGACAGTCACTGAACACCTTGTATTTTAATGCATTCCTTTGCCCAACAGAAGACAAACAGTAGTAAATAGAAGTGGTAACCAGAAACCTTCCATAAACGATTTTTATTCTCTGCTGGAATGTATAGCTGGATAAGTACTTGACTATCTAAGAAAAAATGGAAAAGCGTGCATCCCAAGGCGGTTTGAACCTTTTCTACAAATGTGATAGAAATAGTGTTCCAATTGCGGCTGCATCAGGAACGATTCAGCTCCAGTGCAAAGTAGGAGAAAAAGAATGACTTTTAGTGCTTACAAGAGAATCCAGGATATGCTGAACAAGAGAAGGAACTCCATCTCATCTTTTCATCCCTGCAATTGTATTCACTTTAACCTAGGTCCAGGAAACATGGACACTATATAGGCAGGACAAATCACCACTCAGCGTTATCGAACGTGTTATCAAGAGGTTCATGAGCGAACCTATATTAAATAATTTCGTTATACCCTGTTCTATTAGTTTACTGCTTATACAAAAATTCAATTACGCAAGCTTAAAGTTTAGTCCACGGCGATCACAAAAGTCCCACATGGTAAACGGTGGAAGGCGAGCTTTCTGTATTGGACTAACTAACATAGATTGCTGTATCGGCCAATATAATGAACATATTCCGTTTAATTAACTGATAGAAGTGGTGATATGTGACATCGCTAGTGTAAACTGGCCCCATGGCAATGCCAGGACAGATGGCTATGTTATCTCGAGGATAAAAAAAGATAAAGCGCTCGGCGTTGATCAATGCGTCAATGCTTCATGCATACGGCATGCATCCTACTTCATCAAACATTGTTACAGGTGACTGAATGCATATCTGGCGCATACATTGACTTGCGGTGGCCTACCGATGTGTCAATCCAGTGCAGCTATTCTCTCATAGAAGTATGGGAGCAATTTGCCGATCCAAAGATGGAAGGGTAAGCCGAGGGCGCGGGATCAAACCAACAACACACGTTGTAAAAGACCATACTTCACTGAAAAGTTCTGGAGTCACCGGATACGGATAAATGGAGGTTTCACCGATGCCCACTCCAGGTACTCGATTATATACAAGAAACCATAAATAAAAGATGATTTTGAAACTACTTCAACATCACGAAGAACGATAGTATTCAAGATAGGAAAGATGGAGCTGAAGAGCGGTAAACTGCAAAATAGATGAAACGGAGGTGTTATGGGTTTTTAATCATAGCAATTTTAGCACTGGTCCTAGATTGAGGTGAAGTCAGTAGTGGGGAACAAGTGACTAACAGTAAGGTAGAAGAATCACTAGGATGATAGAGTGGCAAGGAACATGAAACACTTAATTTGTAGTTCTGTTCATGTTTCAGATAACGAATTTTAAGCCTTACAACAGGACCAGAAAGATAGATAAAGAAAAAGAAACAAGAAAGACCTCCTGAAATGACCATTTACGTGCTCTGAAGCGAAAAAAGAATAGATACCTTCAGATACCATCGATGGCTTTCAGGATGGCTGGGAGCTAAATTCGTTACGCCCACCATGTTGCACTTCATATCGATAGATACGATAGGCATGATGAACGACAATCAGATAACAGATTCTCGGTATTCGTCTCAAACGTGGACAAGCAGTTAGAATCACTGTGAAAATAAACACCACAAGCACAACTCACGAGCCTCAAACTACTAAGTCAACTTGCTAAATTTTCACTTACAGACTTTCATTGTAAAAATACCCGCATTAACTTGTATTCTCTTATGACGTCAGATAAGCAGTCACAGAAGGTTCTATCAGAACAAAATCTGTTAGTGACAATATAATCGAATGGTAACAAAATGAACATTTATCCATGTATACATATCCAGAGACGACAAGAGAAAGTCCTCTAAAATTTTATGGATTTTCCAACACCTTAGTTATCGAGAAATCACCGCCACTTATCGAAAATGGCTTAAGTCGTCGGATGTAATATGTTAATAGAACCAGAGAAACAGAAGGAAATGACTGAGGTAATACAAAAGAGGTTCTATTCAAGAGTTACTAGTTCTTCGATAATCTATGACAGAATCTAAATGCTACAACAACTTGTGAACACACTCTGATGAGCGCTTATGAACTAAAAATCACAACACATGACCACAAGCAAGCATTAAGCTTTCCTTCGCAATCCACTGAACGATTTTTGAAATCTAGAAAACTCTGCGTCGTTCATGAATACATCAAATATGAGATGCGAGTCGGTGTGAGTTGGTTGAGATGCCACGAAACCTTCTCTAAAATGCCGCAACTTAGTGCACGTTAATGAAATATAGGCAATTAGCAGAGATTCATATAAAACGATACAGGATAAAGGTCGCGACGGTGATCTATCCCTGAGGGATGCGCCATGCATTCGACCTCATTAAGCATCCTTTGAAGGGTGACTGAATGCATGGCTGGCTTTTAGAATGACTCGTGGTGGTCTACCCATGTATAGAGCCAGTGCTGTTATACTCCCAGACAAGCCTGGTACCAATTTGCGGAACCCAGAGGGATGGAAGGCTTCGTGGGCCTTGGACGCGGGGATCGATCTCATGCGTATTGCAGGGCGCCTCCTACAACTGCGCTACAATCGCCACAACAGAAAGCATCCCACCATATTAGAAAACTGTATTTACCAATAACTTTAGACTACATAATTAATCAGGTAGACACTGGATGGTTATACTATATTTACAGCGAAATTAAACAAAAATTTAACACACTTATACAAGTAGGCGACAGCAGGAGATGAGAACTTCAGTTGAAGCCTTCGTCGTTTGCAACCAGTAACACGTAATACTACCTGTAAATAGAATAGACAGATCCTCATACGAAGAGGAAGTGAAAGTCGTTTTTCTTCCTGCAGTACTGCCTAAAACAGTCAATACAGAATGTGTACACTGTTGAATTTGTGCTCTTACAGGTCATAGTCTTCACTTCAAGCTGCTAGAAGTTCATCGTAACCTTTTTAGCTTAAATTCCCTTGTCATATTCAATTATTTCCATTATTCCACAATTCCTTACTTCACACGTTGTGTGGACACCATCACCTCTTATATTCGGTAGAATATTTTGCATCAGTAAACCACAAAGATCTTCAGATGTGGGTAATGGCTTGGTTGCCACTAAAACAATCGTCATAAATACCGTTTAATGATAGTAAACTGAATTCTCCTAGGATAACCATAATGATGATGAGACATTTCAAAACTCTGAACTGCTGGTGGGGCGTGTGTAGCGCAGTGGTCGGAGTCGCCCTGCTATACACATTGGATGGATCTCCGCGCACGAAGGCTCACCAGGCCTTCAATCACTCCGGGGTAGGCAAATTGAGACCAGACTTGTCCGGGAGGATAACATAACTCGATACATCTATAGGCCACCGTGAAACATGGTAAAGGACAGCTATGAATCCAATCACCTCCAATGATGCTTAATAAAGTCGAATACATGGTGCTTCCCTCAGGGGTTGATCAACGCCGAGAGGTATATCCTTTTTATCCGGACTGCTGGTCTCTGCCGTGAAGACTGAAAACGCTATCATCCTTTCCGGGAGCTAACGCGTTCACCGCCACACCATGCGAGTCATTCGCTTCACCTTTCTCTCAGCCGTGTTACTGATTATTGCTATCAGCAATCACCCATCAATGGGGTTGATCTGAGTAGTATAAATCGGCATTGAACCCATCTAAGTTTTAGCTGCGGTACAGTAGGTGAAATAACACGGCTGAAAGGCGAAACGAGGGACTCGCATGGTGTGGTGTGGTGGAGAACGCCTTAGCCCTCGGAAAGGATAATAGCTAGTTCAAACCCCATCGCAGACACCACCGGTCCGGAGTTTTGCAAATATCACAGCAGTATTATGGTTATATTTCACATACTACTCTGCCATTAAAAAATAAGCAGTAAATAAAAAGTGGCGAAAAAGTTGTGATTTATATCATAGTCTTCCAGGATAGCTGTGACAAAGCCTTCCCAATACTTCACTCCAGAAAGTCGCCAGGTTTTGTAGAACGAAGGAAACGTTTCCAAGGAAAATGTGGTACGAATTCCCCATAGCAGATGCATGGGAGGTTTGGTTGGCTTGGAGCGTAACGACAACATCTCCAATCAATGTATTTCCCATGCGGTCACCAAAATTAAATAGTGAAAAAGAAAAACGTGATCAAATTCCCATACTTCGCAAAAAGAAAGGAAAAACTGTCGAAATAAATTTTCAAACTTACTCTATCGATCTGTTGTATAAGTTTTTCCACACCTTCGGAGGTCCTGCATGATATCCTTATAGCATCGGAATTTGAAGTACTCGCGGTCTTACAAACGTCAACCCAAAAACGAAAAAAACGCTAAGATTGCTTTTATACTCAACGAGGAAAACAAATGTTTGACTGTGTTATCTGTTATTGCATTTATGCACACTTTTGTACTTACTTTGTTATCAGCCACGATTATGTCGATGATACGATCATGTGGCAAGCCGATAGCTTCAAGGGTTTTGTAGACGTCCTCGCTTTGGGCTGGCCAGTCCGGATTCGAGAGATCACGAATGTGAATTATAACATCTGCTAGTTTCACATGGGACAGTGTTGCATGGAATGCTGCCAGCAGATGCATTGGAAGCTCGCTCAAAAAGCCGATAGTGTCAGCAAAGACGACCTTACGACCCGATGGAAGCCTAAAGCATTTTGCATAATAAGTCACATTCACTCAATATTATGTTAGGAGCATTTAGTTTTTAGAAAACTAAAAGAAAAAAAAACTAAAACCTAAAAGGAAGGAGATATTTGTAGATATCTGGATACTTAGATGCCCTGACCCGTCTTCACTGGTTGTGCAGGTCCCAGCATAATTTCCACTTTTCGCGGAGTTTTGCTGGCTGTTTGATTCCCTAAAGTCCCGAAGTCAGCGTAGCCAAAATCTGTTCCAGGTCGTCACCAGCATAGGCTCAGAGGTAGATTTGCCACCATGCTACTAGCTTAATACCAAAACAGTGGTGGATCATGGTATTGATTTACCCTTAGCCAGGCTCCTGATAGATCCCAGTTATGATGAGGCGGTAAATCGTTCGGAGGGATATCAATGGATATAAAAAATTAATATGTGCAACATCCAAAATATAACAGACACGAAGTAAGAGAACGAAATAAAGGTTGTATAACCTCGCTCCATGTCTCGTGGTGTCCAGAGTTGCGAAAAGACGATCCTCAGGCAGTAAGCCAACGGCACCAGTGAGACATTTTACAAGACTAGTTTTTCCCGCATTCGTGTACCTCGAAACGTAAAAGATTAGAAGATTTGCTTTAACCGACATTTGTACCTTTCTTACTCGGTGAAGACAAAGAGAACTGGCACGTTTAAGTGATAGGTAAGTGAAAAAAGTAACTGATCACCCTACAACAGCAACCATTGCTGCTCCTTGGGTTTCTTCTGTAGCCCTTTCCACATTCTTTTCGACCAGATATTTCAATTTTTTGCGTAGGCTCTGTTCTCGCAATCGCAATACCTCGAACTCGTCTACACTAGAGAGTGTAAAGACATCAAATAATTCATTATCAGTGCACATGAAAAAGTCACTAATCTAGTTTGCCAGCGGAATGATTGAAAGACATTCTAAAATTGAGAAAAACAACAAGAAAACTCACTTGGCATGCTCAGGGTGCCGTACAACATGTAACTCGGAAGGATTAAAACGATATTTATTGAGATAATGGAGACGATTCCTTGAATACAAATCTCATAACAATGATGCTGAGATGTTTGCAAAACTCCGGACCGCGGTGTCTGCGGTGAGGGACGAACGCGCTATTACCCTTTCCGGGGACTAACGCTTTCATCATCACACCATGCTGGTCCCTCTCAGCTACTGAGGTTATAGTTAGAATCACAATGTTAACTCTTGGACATGAATAATGAATATACATATATATATATATATATATATATATATATATATATATATATATATATATATATGTATATATATTTATACACTGGCGAAGCTTAGAGAAGCCTGACAAACAAAAGATAACTAAAAGTTATAATGAATAGCTTTTGAAGAAAAACAAGGCAGCTATCCTAGTAGGGATCAAATCTTATGGAATCAAACGAAATTACTCTTACCGGATGTATGGAATTTCTGCAAGTTGAATCTGAATGTGTGCTTCAAGAGAACACGCGTAGTGTTTGAATATCGAAAGAACTATATTGTATCGGTCATATATCGGAACGCGGAAAATATCGAAGAGTTCGTGCTAAAGAGGCGGTTTCAATAGTGGATGTAATCTATGGACACACGAAAATAAGAAGTGTAATACGTTTCATTAACACACAGGACTCCTTTAAACCCTAACGAGCTAAGAAATGCCAAATAAGTAATAATGAAATATCCAAAGGATCAAAAAAATTCCACACCTTTACAATCAATAGCTACTTATTTACATGGATACTTAGAGGGCCCGTCTTCACTGGTTGTGCGCGCCCCAGCAAAATTCGCACTCTTGGAAGTTCTGCTGATTTAGCCATTGTGGCTCCCAGAAGTCCCGAGGTCAGCTTAACTAAAGTATGCACCAGGTGGTCACCACCACAGGCAGTCGCCGCCCTTATGGGGCAGAGGGAGATTTGCCACCACGCGAACAGTTTGATACCAGAACGGTGGTGGACCCTGATATTGGTTTACTCTTAGATGGGCTTCCTAATGGAAACATCTGACTCCTTCTCAGCATGACAGACCCTCCCTACTGAGGGGATGAATCCACAGCACATCGCAGCCCGACACCAAGGAATATTTACCAGCCACGATGAAGCGGTAAACCGTTGGCAGGTACAATCAACAGATAAGTGAAAGTAGAGAAGATAACTAACTTAATTACTGGTTCAAAACCGTTAACCTGTTGAAGAGGCGACAGCATGTCCACGTTTACCATAAGCGCTGTGACTCGTGACTGCTGTTTTATTCTCACCAGCGCTTCGATCTGGCCACTACCCCACACAGTCTTGCGCTTTGTGTTATACTCCACACCCAAAACAGCCGATCTGAATAGAGAAAGATTTATGTCAGAAGGAGTTCTGAGACATTAACTAATACATGCTAGATCGAATAGTTAACACGAGAACTTATATGTCAAATGTCAGAACGCTAAATTCTTTTTCGAAGTTCGCAAACTTAGACAGATGGAAGACGAAGGAAAATGAAAACTAGAACAACCTTTCGATGATAATAATTAAACAAATTTTGTAGGCTGGATTTTCCATATTTACTATACGAAACATTACGAGATACCGAAAATAATTTCCACTTGAAATTCAACTCTTAAAATTCCAGTCCGATGATGACAGCAAACAATGGTCATAAGCTCTGTACCAACAGAGGATGTCCGATTTTCATTTTAAAACGACAAAGTCCTTACTGAACAACACGAAAACCGGGCAACGTATTCACAAGGGCAACAGCTTCGTTGAGCTGTCGTTGTGGATCCTTGAGAACCGAGGCAGACGATGCTCCCCATCGCACCTCAACGAGGCGAATTAGATGAAAACAATGAAGGATTCTACTTTGGCTACATTTAGAAAGTCAAATTAGGCCGTCTTTACAAATTCTTGGTTGCTCGATTCTTAGATCAGAGGTCTTTAAAACAAATGCGAAACGAGAGAAAAAGTTTTGGGAAAGAATGGACTCCAACTTTAATATGCTATGAATCTTTTCCAGCTGGTGTATACTGATTCCACGGAAAGCGAACAACAACGCCGAAGTTGCCTATGGAATTTACCTTGGGATGAACCACCAAAAAATCGTGAGCGACCACGGACTTCTCACATTTCCAGTGATCTGTTATCCTTTCCGCAGCCGAAAACGGCTCAGTAAAAAGATCACTGTACCTTGAAATACATCGATTTACGAGATTTGCGAGTAATGAAACCTAACGAAACTAACTAAGACATCTACATATGTGTATCAAAGAGATCTCTACCGAAAACACTGAATAATCTAATCAAGTACCTTTCAACAATGGACAGATCTGAAGCGTCGCATAGAGATCGCCTTGTCCTCCAACATAATAGAAGAGAACGTCTCAGCATGATGCAGCATCGAAGACAAGACCTTTACGTTATATTCCGTTACACTCCAATCTTTTCACTCACTCACACATGTTCGTTCAAATCAATCAATGTGGATCGATACTCCCGCCAGGGCCATTTCACCGTAAAGAGGTTCTCCTTGTACTATTTGTATTATGATTATTTATACAAAATAGATCTAGATGATGAGACATTATGCAAATCCTTTCCTGGATGAGTTTGTCCATAAACTAGCAATGAATGTCTCTGGTGAGCAGAGTACAAAAATAAAACAAACGAAAATTCTGCGTTCCGCACGAGTCTAGCTTCGAATTATTGCCTTGCGTACCAATACAACCATATAAAAACTGTTGTTGCTTACAAGCAAGGTATAACCCATACGTGCAGAGCAAATCGCCGACATGAGTTAATTTTAATTCACATGCGAGGCGAAAAATTGGCCATGGGGCATCGTCTTTAATGGTAGTGTTAAAGGACATTAAGGGATCGTTTAAGGTCGGAATCAAGTAACGAACGTTTAGAAACGATTGTGGGACATAATGGAATATAAATTAAATTTTCACGAGATAAGGAAGAAAAAGAACAAAGTATGAACAGCCATACGCTTTAGAAAAGATAAACTTAGTATCTAAGGGTATCTGCTCCCTGAGGAATATAAGAGTACAATAAAGTAAATCTAAAACACTTCGTCCCCTTATTACGCTTATGATTTTGTGTCTGGAAAACAAAGCCTCGACAGAACCATATGTGACCCTTCTACATAGACTGTGTTAACGAGTGTGAAAGGTCCCCAACTACAAAGAAGAACCTAACGGATGAAATAAAGACGACTTTGTGAAGAAACGTTCCTACGTACAGTTATGATAAAACAAGAAAAGAACAACCGCAATGGCACAGCACAGATTTACTAACAAAACTGATTTTCAAGCGAACAGTGGGTGCAGAGTGAGGAAAGTAAGTGAAGAGGAGTGGACCACGCTGACCTCTGATATAAGACTGAGAATGTGAGTACACACAATTCGAGAAGGTTAACATTACATAGTGAAATAGTGCAGCTTTGGCATCTAGTGCTGAAGAGAACCACTTGATAAGTGAACGGAAAACAGAGAATTTCAGCTTAGCTATTCTTGCCACTATACAATTTCTCGATGACATCCGGCATCTTTGACAGATCGATTTTGGACTTCTTGCTGCCTAAAGGCCGAGATGTCGTTGTCTCCTGATCACGACTGTCCGGCAAATTCTTAAACAAACACCATCAGTGAAAATTTTCACGAGTACTACTAGATTTAAATTTACATGGCTTTAAAGAGCATATTTTTGTCTCGATCAATATATTTGCATTCTATTTATAAAATACTTGTTTCTTTAAAAAACCTGAGGCGGAGATCCAAGATAAGAGTCGAGACTGGAGGCTGGTAAAGGCCTTTTCTGTGGAGCAAACCTTTGCTGCTGTTGCTTGGGGAATTGCGAAACGGTAACTGGAGAGCGAACTCCGTTTCGATCAGAATCATGAAAAAGAATGAAATTAACGTGTTCGTGTCACACTGTCTACCACCAACTTGGATCAACGGCACTGATGAAGATGAACGTCGAAACGTTAGCCGAATAAATCTGTTTATCCACCTCGTTTAAGATCAACAATTTAAATATATGTTGACTAAGGTACATGGTTTTAAAAAGGCATCACTACGATTTTAAGATCAAGGCAAAGTGTGAAGTTCACCGCCCACTAATTCAGTTGTTTTTTCTGTCATTTGCACAGGTATGTAGTAGCAGCTCATAAAATCTGTAAAGGCTTTTTCCTAATTTTCCTAACAATGAGCGCTGAAATTAACCCGTATGGATGTGGTTGTCACTCGTATACCACTTCATCGAAACATAAATAAAAAAAAGGATAAAACTTTCGGCGTTGATCAGTCCCTTATGGATGCGCCATGAATTCGACTTCATTAAACATCGTTTGGAGGTGATTGAATGCATATCCGGCCTTTACAATGACTCACGGTGGCCTATCGATGTATAGAACCAGTGCCGCTATTCCCCTAGACAAGTCTCGTACCAATTTGCCGACCCTGGAGGGATGGAAGGCTTGGTGGGCCAGGAAACAGGAATCGATCCCAGTGTGTTGCAGGGCGCCTCCGACCACTGTGCCACACGCGCCCAATAAACAAATAAAGACATAAAACACATCACATCGAAACACAAACAAATAAAACTGGAAGTTTCATTAAGAGTTTCAATCAAACCTCGTATGCTGGTGATGCAAACGCCCGATCGTTTTCGCGCTCCATGAACCTTTTGTGTTTATCGCTCACCTTCTCGAGAAACATACCTACTAAAAGGCACAAACTACAATGCGAAACTATGAAGCAGCAACTTCTCTGTTTACACATGGGAAAAAGTATAGCCAACTTACGTCTGGAGGAATGTGCTTTTGAGAAGACCAGACGATTATGGTTCCCTGTTGACAAACCACTGGATATAATACATACTTCCTAAAAGTGGTTCAAACAAGCTGACTCAATAGCCAGAACTATCGCAAATCTATACAACTTCTCCGATAATCTTTTCAGAAATGAATAAAACCGTCTACCTTCTTTTCCGTTATTGGGACTGTACGCTTGACGACAGGTGGATTCGAAAAAAGAACTTGGTTGTAGTCGACTGGGGTTTCTTTCTTAGTGGTTCGTAAAGAAAACGTGCTTTTTGTGCTACACGGCGATTCCTCTGGTGAATGAACAGAGTCGCATCGATTCCTTATTAATATAACATTGGCAAACACATGCAAAAGAACAAGAGAATAAATTAAATATATAGGAAATAACGAAGATATCATCTCAAAGAAAGACAAAGTCTACCTCGGCGCGAGGCTTTCCATCTCTTTGTTAATTCGGTCCAGAACACCAGTATCACTCATCATCATTCCTGGTTCAAGGGGCTTCACAATAATTTTCTTTACTTCGTCACGACGACGAACTGTAGCGGAAGTAGGGATCGACTGAACTGAGAATTGTTAGCGTCTTTCAAATAAATGATGGAGAGATAAATGAGACAAGTAGAAATAAAATAAAATCATGGATGACGGCTTTAGGCCTTTACTTAGAATTAATTGCCTAAAGCAACATAAATAAGTATATGAGCACACTCTTTTTGCTTTCAGACACACATCGACTAGTTCGGACTTCCTCTTTAGGCTTTTGTGTGCGTTCTTCATTCTCTACAGAGACAGAATCCTTGTCGTTCTGCAGTGAACCTGTTAATGACCTACTCAATGGTTCCGCGACTTTTTCGCCTGAAGACGACTTCCGCAACGAAGTCACTTCGACCTTGTTAAATCTCCCTCTATTCTCTTGCGTCTGCAAACCATGTCTGTTGACAACCTCGTCATCGCTGTGATTTCTTGCTGTGTGCTGAACATAGCTTGAGGAAGAGTCACCGGCGGAATTCCCACTCTGATCATCCACCTCATCGCTACTCTTCACCGTTCCACGTCCGTCATCGTCATAGTTTGTCACCTGTCCAATGCTTTCTTCTCCTAGTTTTCTCAACTCTTCGTCCTTATGTTCTCCTTCCTCTTTCTTTTTTTGCAGCTTCTCTTCCTCCATTCGACGCTTTTCCTCATCTTTTTTCTTTTCTTCGTAGCGTTCCTTTTCCTGACGCTTCTTCTTGTCCTCCTCCTCTTTTCTCCTCATGGCCTCAGCGCGACGCTGATGCTCATACTGTCGCTTTGCTTCAAGTTGCTGCTCTTTCTTCTTCTTCAATAGCTCTTTGTCACCCTTTTCGTCCGCCCTTTTCTTCTCTGCGTCATCAGAAACTCTGCGTTCTCCACCATGCTCTCTCTTTCTTTCTTTTTCTCGCGACTCTCCTTTCTCCTCGTCATCCCTTCGATGAGTCTTTGACTCTGTTAACTTCTGATCCGGACTCACTCGATGGAACCGCTCCTTATCACGACGTGTCTCACGATCGCGTCTAAAATGAACGCCATCGCTTTCAACTCTTAAAATTTGAAAAGCTTTTCTCTGAGCAAATGAAAATAAAGTGTGTGGGCTTTGTTTCACTTTATTTATATAGCCCATCAACGTGAACATTTGCTGAGCGAAAAGTGGAACAGATTACAGGTGCAAAATGTAAGTAAAATATAAATAAATAACTTGTTACGGGAGTGCTTTGCCGTTCACAACATTGTGTCCAACGTTGAGACTATACGTCTCGAAGTCAAATTTTGTCCGCTAGTCGTGTGAAACCACGCCGATCTTTTGCCTCGCATGAAGTGGAACATATTTAGCCCCTTACGATTACTCTACCAACCAACAAGTCAAGTCGCCTACTTTGTTCAAATTTTTGCCCCCGTATTTCGGTGTTTTCATGTATTTTTTATGCACCTTCCATAATCTTTCATATGATTTTTTCATCTTCCTACAATCCAAGTATCAACAGTAGCTTCTCTGTAAAAGGAATCAACTAGAACGAGAAGTTTTAACAACTTGCTATGTGAAGAGGAATAATCTTTTTCAGCCTTTCAGGATATAAGGTGGGAAGGATATAAGCCACATTTGAGTCCTAAATGCGGCATTTGTAAGCAAGAGACCACTATTGCCCCTTCTCAGAAAGAGCGAAAAAAAACGGTGAAATATTTAGTGATGAAAACCATGTTCTTAATTGATGAAAAGCGTGAAAAAACATCGAAAATAGGCATGTCATAAGTAACTTGACTACTGTGAAACTCAACCGTTGTCGTTTGATTCGATCTTTGTCCCGTTGTCGTGCTCTTTCCATCTCTTTTTCGCGACGGCGACGCTCTTCTTCCTTTCTGTTCACTCGCTCACGATGAGTAGGTGACGATTCTCGAGAAGAAGGAGCACTGCGACCTTCGTCAAACAACGCGGCGAAGCAACTGAGACGCGCTTTTTTTCAGTACAGGAAAACAATAACAACAATTTGTACTAGTGTTTTTTCACATTAAATATCGCTATGATGAAAGCCACCTACCGCTCATCAGCACGTGATAAGCGACCTCTTGAAACAAGTGGAGGGGATACCCGTGGCACATTTCTTGCCTCGTGAATTACAGCATCAGGTAAGTCCGTTCGATCCACTGTTGACTTCTATAATTTAGAGTTTAGAAGCTAGAAAGTTGGAAAAAGGGAAAATTTTATAGCAAACTGGCCCATAAATTTAATATGAACAAAAAAAATCACATTGGAAAAAGTTTACATTTATGTAATTTTTACCAAAATATGCCGCAGCCATATGCATATAGTTTGGCTTTGAAGTGCTCAATATGACAATCCTCACCCTAACTCGAGTATCTTTTTTCGGGGGGTTGCGATTAAATTCTCTCAGACGGTCTGCAACTTTCCTTTCGCAGAGTTTGTCCCTCCTGAACTCAAAAATTACAACTTATCACTGATTGATAACGATATAGATAACGAACTACTGATAGTTCTTGCATAACATTGCGTAAATGGGAGAAGTCCATAAAGAACAACGGTTTTACCCAGAATCAAAAGACGATCGTCTAGGTTGTTCTTTTCCAGAATGCTCGCGACCAGTGAGAATTTCAAATTCGTCAGATCTCGCGTCTGTTGCGACAAATGGAGCAGGCTTTTGAGAGTTCTCCAGCTAAAAGTATTATGAAAGATCAAACGACATTCGACAGTTATAAGGCAAATTTGCTCATCACAAGAGAAAAATCCAACATGCAAACTCTCATCGCTGATGATTTCGCCCTCATCACGTGAGCGACTATTGCTGCTGTGAGCTTCAGCGAGTGGTAGATTAGCACAAGGATTGATGTCGAGTGGAGAGGGTGGTTCGTTAAACATCTCTTGCGTTCCCTAAGTGTGAAACAATAACACAAGCTAAACATCTTGAAGTAATGGAGGCAGAAACATGGCATTCATTATTCAATTCCAAAAAAATCTAAAGAAGCAATCCAAATTTCAGATATTTCCAATTCAAGATATTTAAACCTAGAAAATATTTTGATGTTTTGATGACGAACCTCTTGAGCTAATGCATTCTCATTAGAATGAGCAGGCGAGAACTGATTGCACATGTTACCACCAAAGTTGGACAATCCATCGTTATCGTCACAGAATGGAAACACCTCATCGAGATTTCCGTTAATAAGTCGATCTAGACGGTCTAGACACTGCATAGCAGAATCATCGATATTTGACAACAAGGATATCTGCTAAATTACGACATTATATTATCAAATGTAAAACTTCTTCCTTAAATTTGCAGAAAAAAAAATCGGATTATTTCTGCATATTCCCATTTCTTTACATTAACCTCACATATCTAGTTTTGGCCTTAGGAACCACAAAGTTAAAAAAGAATGTGGAAAAGTAGACACGCTAACCGACGTGTTATTGACCATCGCATTTGCATCCAAATCCACCAGGACACCATTTGAAACGATTAATGACTGAGCAGTATGCGCCACGAGTTCATCACGACGATGAGGAACAGCAGCTTTGCGTTTGTGGGCACCTGGGTGAACTCAGTTTAAGATTGTGCACAAAAACATTCCAAACCTAATAAGAAATTGAACGAACCACTTTCATAGGAAAACGATGGACTCGACTGTGAATGCGCAGTATCCTCCGATTCACCAACTTCTGCCCTAAGATTTTAGAATAATCAATTCTAGATATAGCGAGCAAGTTAGTAAATTTGAACTTGTTTAAGGTGATTGTTTAGATCCTCTACCGCCTCATATGTTTGGGAAGTGTGCCTAGGTGTCGGACTACGATGCACAGCAGAGGAACGAACATGGTGCAAGCTTTTTAGCTTTATCATGGCTGGGAAGTGTTCCTGGGTGGCGGACTGCGATGCACAGCGGGGGATTCATCCCCCTAGCAGGGTCTCCCAAGCTGAGAAGAAGTCCGGTGTTTCCGTTAGGAAGCCCAGCTAAGAGTAAACCAATATCAATACCAGGATCCACCACAGTCGTGCTATCAAACTAGTCGCATGGCGGCAAATCTACCTCTGAGCCACAAAGGCGGCGATTGCCTGTGTTAATGACGACCTAGGGCAAACTTTGGTTAGAGTGACCTCGGGACTCCAGGGAACCATGATGGCTAGACCAGTAAAACTCCGAAAAAATGGAAATTAAACTGAGGTCCGCAGAAAGTGTTTAGATAGCTGGAGCGGGCAGCGCAGTGGTAGTAACGCCGATCATTATGAACATGGTGCAAGTTCGACCCCGGTCGTGCTCACCGAGCCTCTCATAACTCCGAAATCGGGAAATTGGTACCAGAGTTCTCTGGGAAAGGTTCCCTCTGTGCAATCCAAGTGGGAATGCTTTAGCCCGGCTCTCAGTACCCCACGAGAATCGACTTGATCGGAATGTGATGACATTCATGAAGAAAGTAAAGCCTCAAGCAGTAACCTAATCTACACGAAAAAAAGTTGTGAGATTTTTGTGGATGACAGATGCGAGAAAACGAATCGAATGCAGAGAGTGCTGAGATCCGCACAGTAGATCTGACAGACAGATCGTTTTTTAAGAAGTAAAAAAAGACAGCCTACACATAGATTACGTATCAAAAGAACTAACGCGGAACAACGGGCGGTAGCTACGTCAAGTTCAAGACCAGCGACCGATGTTGCGCTACTTTTTGCATTGATGCCGTAGTCAATCAGCTTCCGCTCCTCACCATTGACAGTCGACTGCCCTCGCGTTATCAACTGACCAGTTTCGTAAGGAGGCGTGCTTTGCGAGGATACCCCCTAAAATATATCAAAAATATAACGTTCCTGAAAAGAAACAAAGCATTAGTTACGGTAGCCGACGATATGTTAGCAAACAAACATCGAAGCGATAATGTTTCTTCAATAGGATATTTCAAAGTGGAGCCTTCTAGCTACATCCCTGTATTTACTACGACAGTATCAACACTGGATTTGGTAAAAAAAGCCGTAACTGTGGTAGAAGAACCATTCGAAGATTCTGTGGTGGAAATGAAAACATTTGAAGATGAAATGGGTCTTGTTTTGCTGCCAACGACATCGAAACGCGTATAACGGTTGTAGTAGAGCCAGGTGTAAACAAAGCAATATTTCCGAAACAAGCCAATTAAATTAAACAGTCGAAAAATTCGGCAAACAGATGCTATGATAAGAATAGAGGACAAAGCTCTCGGTGTTGATCAATCGCTGAAGAATGTGCTATGCATTCGACTTCATTAAGCACCGTTTGGAGATGAATGAATGCATATCTGGTATTTACAACGACTCGTGGTAGCCTACTGATGTATCGACTTAGTGCTGCTATCCTCCCAGACAAGTATGGTACCAATTTGCCAACCCCGGAGGGATGGAAGGCTTGGTGGGCCACCGGTGCTGCGAACAATCCTATGTGTGTTGCAGGGCGCCTCCGACCACTGCTCCACACGAGCCCAGCTGTCATGTCAGGCGAAGAAATAGCAAACAGATCGTCGTTATGAGGTCAACTTTGCTCTTTTTCACAGCAACAACAACAACAACAACAACAACAACAACAACAACAACAACAACAACAACAAAACGACTCTTGATAGAGTAGCAATATGTAAATAAAAGCATATGTGGATAGAACTGGAATTTGTAAAACAAAAGCTGAACAAGGACGAAACGGCAAAACATCAACATATGCCATTCAGAGAAAGCTTGCAGTGACTTCCTGATATTCAAAAGATGGAACTGACTACGCCTCTCTTTTCTTAGTCGCCGTTACGAAGCACAATGAAATATATTCACTGAAGAACCCCCAAATAAAACAACAACAAAAAATTGCTCAAATATTAAGGGAACAAAACAACCAATAAAGATTTAAACTCACATGAGGAGTAGTTACAGAAGAATTTTGAAATGTAGGCTGATCAGTTCTATAAGGCGAAATCACAGACGTTGTAGATGAAGCGTGAGGCTAAAAAAATTCTGTCAGGCAAGCTTTTCAACACACCTGCACGAACAAACACTCAAGAAACGGGGTAAATGTGAGAACTCAACACGGCACATTTTCGTTAACATCTGTATGAACTCTGTTAATGGCCAAATAACCACCAATAAATCCTCCAATAGGCGCGCGCGTGGCCCAGTGGTCGCAGGCGCCCGGCAACGCACACGTGGAAAAGATCCCCGCTTCCATGGACCACCAAGCCTTCCACTCCTCCGTGGTCGACAAATTGGTACCAGATTCGTCTGGGAGGATCGCAGCACTGGCTCGATACATCGATAGGCTACCGATAATCATTGTAAAGGCCAGATATGCATTCAATCACCTCCAAACGATGCTTAATGAAGTCGAATGCATTGCGCATACCTCAGGAATTGATCAACGCCGAGAGCCTTATCCTTTATCCCCTTATTCTAAATTCTCCAACGGCAACAATCGCACAAAACTGCCCGGTGGGTTCCACTTGATCGAGGGAAAGCCACGAAAAGCGCCACATACCCGGCATGATGGCCTCCATCCACGTCCCTCATTTTTGGCGAAAAAGTAATCATAGTGTTTTTTTTTATGAAGAAGCTATATCGAGAAAAACGAACAACTGTGGACCATCGACTCAAATCATCGGTTCTGATGAAAACGAAGACGTCAGAATGTTAGCCGAATAAACAACTTTATCTGCCTCGTATTAGCTTAACAATCCAAGGAGGGAATCATGGTTAGTTCAGCAGTCTCATCAGTGATCAGAATTTACTTGTAGCCGGCCTTTCGGAAGGGAATATGGAACTTCCCGTGGAAAAAAAATGGTTGGAATTGATCGTCTTTGCCATTCAACGAAGCTGCTTCTTCAGTAACACCTTTCTGGTACTATTCAGCGATAAATTGTAGCACATTTAACCTATGTCACTACAAAGTTTTGCTTAATTCAAAGATGCAAAGTAAAGAATACATAAGAGAAACAGTACTTGTGACTGATACTCGAAGTTGAGTTCTCCTTGGTTGACGAATTGTTGTCCTCCAATAATTTCGTTACTATCAGATACACAAGCATTATGGAACTGTTGAGGGTAGTCAGGTTGCTTAGCATTCTGCGACTCACTGTGAAAAAAAATGATAAAATTAGTTAACTTTTAAGCAATGGGCACCAGTAAAAAAAATACATGCTGTTTTACTAAAACAAACAGCTAATCGTAAGGGACGGATGCTACATAAGTTAATGATACAACCATAAAATGCCTATATTCAGACTGTTTCGTAGGGTCGCAGGGGTTGCGTGTAGCGCAGTGGTCACAGGCACCCTGAAATACACATGGGATCAACCCCAAAACTCCAGGTCCACCAAGCCCTCCATCACTCCGGAGTCGGCAAATTGGTACCAGACTTGTCTGGGAGGATAGCAGCACTGGCTCGATACAATGGTAGGCCACTGCGAGTCACTGTAAAGGCCAGATATGCATTCACTCACCTCCAACGATGCTTAACGAAGTCGAATGCATGACGCATACCTCAGGAAATGATCAACCGCGAGAGCTTTATCATTTATCCTTTTTAAGTTCGTTTCACTTTCTATCCTTTTCACGAAACCAATAATATGCCCCCAAATACTCAACGACCCTTGAGCGTCGTGAATGCGTATATTTATAACAGAAACACCTCGATAGGTCCTTTACCAAACTTAGACCAGTTAATTTCCCATAATGAACTGTAGCACTTGAAGAAAGCATTAATATTCAGAAAAAAAATTTCCAAAAGATCGATTGCGGGAAATCATTGCAAATGTCGTTTGCCGACCATACAAATGTATGAAGAAATTCTGTTAGGTAAGTTTATGAGCTTACCAATGGGCAATCTGACGATAAGTATCTGACTGGGAGTTGACGGATCGAACCGACTCGGTGCTAACTGCTTGGCGAGTTTGAATCGACTTCCTGAACGACCTTTTGCCATAGAGTTTCATTTGGTTGTCGCTGAAAAAGAAGTCTACTGAGAATTCGGTGTTTCAATGCTACGTAGTTTCCCCACCAGGACTATAACAGTAATTAAGAAAGTGCCCCCAACGACAACTGTTGAGGTCCCTGAGTAAATTCATACTTAACACTTTGGAGACGACACGAGTCATACTAGAATTTATTCCATTTCTAGCTGTTTATTTAGAATAACAGAGTCCTTTGCGAGACTTTTCGAAATTATTCGTTAGCTTCTCCAGCATAAACGTTTTTCACCATGTTTCTGGTGAGAAGAGCACTTATTTGAATACTTGGACGGCCCAGCCTCACCGGTTGTGCGGGTCCTAGCATAACCACCATTTCGCGGAGTTTTGCTGGTTTAGCCATTGCGTTTCTCTGGGGTCCCGAGGTCAGCCTGGCCAAAGTTTGCCCCAAGTCGTTACTACCACAGACCGTCGCCGCCCTTGTGGATCATAGAGAGATTCGCCACCATGCGACTAGTTTGGTACCAGTACGGTGGTGGTTCCTGGTATTGGTTTACTCTTAGCTGGATTCCTGATTGAATCGCCGGACTACTTCTCAGCTTGGAGGCCTTTCCGGGGAGGCGAGTCCCTCCGCTGTCGCAGACCGACACCCAGGAACACCTTGGGAGGTGTGTGAAGAGTACAAGACAGATGGGAGGTACTAAAATGCGCACTGCTGCACAAACACAAATATATGGTTCCCATTCTCTGTTGTCTTTGTTGTACAGACAGACTACTACATGGGCTATTGGTAATCATGAGAATCCTTGATTAGTTCCTTCCAAGGAAGGGACCTAGCGGAATGTCTTCGTCGCTATATGAATCATACTACGAGTATAGAAAAAGAAGTAACAATCACGCAATCCTCACGACACGCAAAACTAAGTGCAGTGTTAACACTTTTTATTTCCTGTCTACTCCAACTTTTCACGGCAGGGTATCATGTATGATACAACCACAATGATGCTGAGATATTTGCAAAACTCCGGACCACGTCTGCGGTGCGGAACGCATGCGATATTACCCTTCCATGGGGCTAACACGTCCACACCATGCAGGTTCTTCGTTTCACTTGGCTCTCAGCTAGTTTTCTAGCTACCAGGGCCATCAGCAATCACCCGTTAACAGGATAGATATGGAAAGAACAAATCGGAATTGAACCCAGTTAGGAGCAGTCGCGAATGTGTTGAACTAGGTATTCCACTTCCTGACCCCCGTACGTGAATTAAGAAACTCGTACTTCACTTTTAAAAATGAGGACGGGTCCCAGAAAGTGACTGGAATGTATAACGACTGGTGTCAAAAAGTAAGTGACTTGAATGTACAAAATGTACAACGGAACTTTTTTAAAGCAAAATTTAGATAGTAAAATAAACTTTTGAGGAACTGAGATATAAGGAACCTAATACTTCTCCCTCTCACTGCAGTCATTGTGGAAAACTCATTCGTGAGATCTCGTAGACGAATTCCAAAATCGATCAGCTCAGGAGTTACATCAAAGCGTCCAACACTTGAGAAAGCCTGCAAAATAATGTAATTCAAGATGGAGACCAATAAACAGTGCAATAAATTAGCTATACAGAACTCATACGTACACTGACTATTTCCTCGAGATTCTTGTCATGCAACTGGTCATTGACTTGAATGAAGACGTCACCACCACTTTGAAAACGACTACGAGCATCTCGAAGATACGGTGCTTCATTGCAAAGTGCACGTAAGGTCTCATGGTACTATAAGTGGATATCATAAGAAATCGACCTACGGCGCGACCACTTCTTCCAGGTTTTCAGTGATCAACCTTTCTCCCAAACTGTCATAAAATGCTGGGAACTCAAGTCACAATCACCGCCCTTCCCCATACTCATGTGGGCGCAAAAAACCAAATAGGAGAACTGACCTGTCGTCTGCTAAGATAGCCGAAAATCAATCCGTCCACAATTCTTACATCTTCTATATCCATGAAATTTGGCTAATTGTTCACCAACGTGGATACGGTGCACTGACCGACACTCCAAAATATATCCAATTGAAATATTCTGTGGAAAGCATTAGGAAGTAGTGGAATAAGTATGACGCAGATATAATAGTTTTATCGAAAACAACAATAACAGAAGCAAAACCATATAGATCACCATATTTTCATTTATTTAACAGCATGTACACAAATATAATCGAAAAACTCTAAAAATCAAGATAGTAAAGCAGTCAGAACAACAATTCTCAAAATCCAGGAGGATACCAGTCGATCTCTTGTGACACCAGTTTTTTACTATACACCTCCACCGTATCACCTTCTTTGAATCGTATACTCTTATCTTCGACAGCAATACCTACCTGAACAAAAAATAAGAGAAAGTAAAAGTTGAATCACAATTTCATTAAGGTCGTCTACCGTACCGTAAACAGAAACATGTAAAATCACCTCTGTGTTTGTTGCTGCGCTCGAAACAAGTTCCGTTCGTTGCTTCATCGACTCCACAGCACCTTCGTATATGACATTTCCTCCTCGCAAGAACTTGAAAACGCAATTTCTTTGAAAGTTACCCCAGTCAACCAACACTCCAGCAATTGGCTGCTTTTTCCGATTTCGATCAGACACTAGGAACTCCTAAACTGTGAATATATTCGACATGGTACACTATACATGAATATTTCCAAATGTTGTCAGTTTTTCTGAATCAGTTCGTTTGTAAACAATGGAACCGTTCTCCTTCATACTGAACAAGGCCAGTGATAAAAAGATAAAGGACGAAGCTCTTGGTGTTGATCAATCCCAGAAGGATGCGCCAGGCATTCGACTTCATTAAGCATCGTTTGGAGGTAAAGGAAGGAATATCTGGCCTTTACAACGAATCGTGGTGGCCTACTGATGTATCAAGCCAGTGCTGCTATCCTCTCAGACAAGTTTGCTAACAAGTTTCCCACCCCGGAAAGATGGAGGGCTTGGGGGGTCAGAGGGGCGCTGCAGTGCACACTGAAACTGGTTCGATCACGTCCCGGTCTCACCAAGCATAACATCTCTGCGAGGTTTGCAGATTGGTATCAAATATATACTTACGTGAATACTTGGATCGCCCGTCTTCACTGGTTGTGCGAGTCCCATAATAATTTCCACTTTCTCAGCGTCTTGCTGGTCTAGCCATTGTTGTCCGCTGGAGTCTCGAAGTCAGTCTAGCCAAAGTCTGCCCCAGCTCGTCACCACCGCGGGCAGTCGCCGGCTTTGTGGACCATAGGGAGATTTGCCACCATGCGACTAGTTTGATAAAAAGACGATGGTGGATCCTGGTATTGGTTTACTCTAAACTGGGCTTCCTGATGGAAACGCCGGACTCCTTCTCAGCATGGGAGAATCTGCTGGGTGAACGAATCGCTCCGCTGTACATCGTAGCCCGACACCCTGGAACAACTCCTAGCCAAGATGAAGGAGTAAACTGCTGGAAGGATCAGACATTATATATATATATATATATATATATATATATATATATACATATATATATATATATATATATATATATATATATATATATATATATATGTGCATGTATGAGGGAGCGCGTTCGGCGCAGTGGTCGGGGGCACCCTGCAACACTTGTGGAATCGATCCCCGCGCCCATGGCACACCAAGCCTTCCATCCCTCCGGGATCGACAAATTGGTACCAGACCTGTCTGGGAGGATAGCAGCACTGGCTCGATATGTCGGTAGGCCACTGCGAGTCACTGTAAAGGCCAGATATACATTCAACCACCCCCAAACGATGTTTAATGAAGCCGAATGCATGGCGCATCCCTAAAGGGATTGATCAAAGCCAAGACCCAAGACTTAGGTTCCAGCCCCAGCATAATCTCCATTTTTCGGAGATTTGCTGGCTAAGCCATTGTGGTTCTTTGGAATGCCGAGGCCAACCTGGCCAAAGCCTGCCCCAGGTCTTCACCACCACAGGCAGTCGCTGCCCTAGTGGATCAGAGGGAGATTTGCCACCATGCGACTTTTATACCAGGACGGTGGTGGATCCTGGCACTGGTTTATTCTTAGCTAGGCTTCTTGACAGGAACGCTGGACTCCTTCTCAACATGGGAGAGCCAGCCAGGCGGATGCATTGCACCGCTGTACATCTCGCAGCCCGACACCCAAAAACACCTCCCACCCACGATGAGGCAGTAAACCGTGGTGAGGATATATATGTGTATATAACTTCAACGAAGCTGAGATATTTGCAAAACTCTGGACCGCAGGTGCCTATGGTGGGGAACGAACGCGCTATTGTCCTTTCCGGGGAGTAACGCGTTCACCACTTCCACGCGTTCGACCTGCGGTCCAGAGTTTTGCAAATATCTCAGCTTCGTTGAAAGAAATTATATTTCGCAATATACCCTGCCATCAAAAAAGAGTAGGCAGTAGGCAAAAAGGTTAAAAATTATATATATATATATATATGTATATATATATATATATATATATATATATATATATATACAATAATACATTTGGGAGGATAAAAACACGAATCTTAATATATCAGTTGGTCAAAGTAAATTTCTGCGGTAGCCTACCGTGCACTCATTCACCACCAGAGTGCTTACTGAAATCCAGTGCCTAGCACATTCCTCGGTGCTTGATCAACGCCGAATGTTTTATCCCTTTGTTTTTTAACTATTCGTATACTATTTCAACAATATTATAAAACTCTGACGTTTTTTGCTACCAAAGATGGTCATCTGTCCATAGATCAGGAGCGTTTTTTGTTTTCAGAAGCAATGAGATGTAATGCTTGCATAGCCTGTTCCAATCAATTGCTACTTTATCTAACCTCCCAAAATACATATCACCAGAGAAGTTGGCGTATGAACTGACTTCGATGCCTGTTATTTTCAGTTGCCCATTTTGCCGAAAAAAGTTTGGTTGATTGATCCTTTTTATTCAATCAAAGGCAAATCCAACACAGATATGCCAGATCTACTCCATGAAAAGCTAGTCTCTGCATTTAATTTGTTCGGAAATTAACGTCCGATTTATAATTGAACTTTTCTTGTATGTTTCTGAAAAGCCTTTCCTTTAAATATTCTGCTACTGCACATCATTTCAAAGCTCATCTTATGTGCATTCGCTTCTTATAGTTGAATTACAATATAAATGATCTTTATGATGATTTTTAAAGCTTAGAATTTCAAATGTCATTTTGACAAATGTGCTTAAGTCTAATAGCCGAACGCAGCAGAAAGAACCCGAAACATTACTGATTTGTAGGGAAAAGAAGTGTTAACGAAGGCACAGCGACACGCTGATCTGAGAAATTTGGTCACGGCTAATTAATTGTTGAAGCGGTGAAAGGACGCCGACGTTCGTCTATTGATGACGATAAACTGATGCCTTTGGTGGCAGCAAATACAAGTACAACTGTTCGAGGACTTGGAGAAGAATTTTATGTAGGCGGCTGCACTGCTTCGCAGCATCCGAGGAAGGCTAAGAAGTGGAATCAGCTCGACTGCCGCACGAACTGAAATAACAACCCAACCAAGAAATCTCCTTCTTGATGTGTCGTCGGCGCTTCTTCTGCGCAATCAGAATGGCCCATTTATCAATCGTATTGCGGCATTCTACGAGAAATGGATTCTCTGTGATAACCGGAGAAGATCGACTCTGTGGTACGACCGCAATGAAGCTCCGCAGCACTTCAAAGCCAAAATAACACCAAAATAAAGTCAAACTGATCGGGTGCTCTGCTGCTGGTTCAATCCATGACACCTTTCTGAACCAGGCTGAAAACGTTTAGGGAGTCGTACATTCAGAAAATCGATTAAATGCGCTAGACGCTTCAACGGCTGCGCTCCGCACTGGGCAACAGAAATACACTAAACACGCTCTGCTCCGCGAAAATACGTGGCCATATGTAGCACCACCAACTATGGCAAAGTTGAACGAGCTATGCTATGAAACTCTGCCTCATCCACCAAATTGGCCAGACCTTTAGCCTACCGACTGCCACTTCTTCAAGCCACTCAAAGACTTTCTGTGCCAGGAAAGCTTCACTAACCAAGCCAAGGCTGGAACTGACTCCAATAATTATCGCCTCTAGAACTCCAGAGTTTTATGCAAAAGAAACAACTGAATTTCTTTTCATTACAAAAATGTGTAGATGCGGAAAGTTTTACTTTGAGTAATAAAGTTGATTCTGAGCTGAGACATGCCATCTTAAAAATACGGGTTGAAACCTGGCATTAACTTCCAAAGGATCTGATGAGTTACTTAAAAGCCCTATTTCGGGAGAAAACTTTGATGTACACTGCAAATTGTGAGAATGTAGGCATAATCCCAAGCGAATGTCATGCAAAATTAGGCATAGTCGGAATACATTAATACATTCACGAGAATGCACACTGATTACAATGTATTTTTTTTCTGTGGTGTCTTTTGTCGCATCATTTCTCTTAACTCTTTTCGCATCTATAGATTTCTTCTTCAGGACAAATACTCTCAACTAAGATCCAAGAAAAGCTATTTTCTACACTTAGTGCTTCAAGGAAAAAAAGAGCAGAAAAACTTCCTGACGAGTCTGTTCATTTAGGTGCTTAGAATATTGCTGCTAAGGAGAGTGCTAAGATATTCTAAATACCCGTAGTTCCACATCTGCGGAAGGTAAGGTATGCATATTTTTCTGGGAATGGGCGGCAGAGTGAAGAATGTATGTTGACTTCAATGCCCTCTGCAATCGGCAAAAAACCAGGCGTTGTTCCATGGTATAGGATAAAGGATAAAGTTCTCGGCGTTGATCAATCCCTGAGGGATGCGCCATGCATTCGACTTCATTAACTATCGCTGGAGGTGAATGAAATGCATATCTGGCCTTTTACAATGATTCGCGGTGGTCTAACGATGTATCGATCCAGAGTTGCTATCCTCCCATACAAGTACTGGTACCAATTTGCGACCCTGGAGGGATGGAAGGCTTGGTGAGCCATGGGCGCGGGGATAGACTCCATGTGTGTGTGTTAGAGGGGCCTCCGACCACTGCGCCACACGCGCCCTTCCATGGTGTAGGAGGAACCGAAATTTAGGTCTTGTCATTAACACGCCAAGAGATTCTATACATCAAATCAACATGCTTCAAAACACAGCAAGTTTGACAATCTGAGCACAAGCCAAACTAACTTGAATACCACTAGACATCGTCAGATATTCAGTTTTTCAAAAGAACATGACTGCTTGATTGATGGCAATGATGAAAAAGAGTGGGAGTTAATCTGATGATGTGAAAATAAAGCATGAGTTCAAACGGAAACATTCTATCACCACAGCACTACAAAGGCAGGAGTACCTATCATGTGAAGAATGAAGGCCCTAATTTGTCGTTTAGTTCACACTAGTGAATCTTTTTGAATTAACACTAAGCAAAGCAGAACAAATCATTATGAAATCCAAGACAACGGGTTCCTCCATGGATAGATTTTCGAAGAAGTTGCATTGTTCAAATGGTAGACCTAGGTGGACCCATAGATTATTCACTAATCTGAGTAATTTACCATGTTCATTATCATGTTCAAAATACTACTGATAAGTGTTTAGCCGGGATAATGAGAAGAGCGATAAAAATTACTACGGCATGATACACATAAATCTGAAACATTACTTCGTTCCTTTTACACGACCCATCTTCACATCTACTGTGCGGATCCCGGAACTTTTTGCATTCGAGTCGTTTCGTCGCATCCATCATCAACTTTTCATGCGTGGGCTCGGCTACTGCTTGACCCTGACTAAAGCGTTCCAGTTGTGTTGGAGAGGTTGAACTTTCTCAGAAAAATCTAGTATCAATTTCCCAACTTCGCAGTGATGGGAAGCTTGGTAACCCAATACGTGGTCGAATCAGAACGGCGCTGGTGATAATTGGCATCACTTCCATTGCACTGGCTTGTCTCCTAATGTACTAGTATGGCAGCAATGGAGAAATATACTTGTAATCGTCGTGTCACTTCTTTTTTAAATTTTAAGAAGTTTGCAAAGAGCATCTCACTCCTTATTAACTTGTTAACAATCAATGGTATATTTCCTAAGTCGGTCAAGTCGACTCTCCCTAGAGTTCTGCAATAGCCGAGAAATCAAACGGAAATCAGGTGAAGAAAATGTAATGGTTGTCCTTTCCTAAGTTTTTTTTATGAAGTTAGAAACAAGGCGATTTATATTAAGAAGAGTCTTTGATTATAACGACTACGAAACCTACACACAAATCTACTCAAACAGTTTTACAATACAAGCGGTGTGGTGAAAAACCTTTAGTATTGATTGAAGTATGGGTTGCTTAGGGCTACCGTTTCCAATGCAGTGTCTTTTGATCGATCAACTGATCAACGTCGACAAAAAAAGTCCTGGTGATCAATAAAAGTTCGATTTCCAGTTCTATGCTAGGTATATATAACATCGAATCATTTAGTGATTCAAAAAAGAAAAATTGTGGAACCATTTTCAAATGGGTGGCAAGCCTTTTTCGGTTCTAGTGGTTGGACATTTTCCAAACAAAACTTTTGCAAGGAGTTTGAGTGAAAAAATCGACCCGTAACTAACTAATATGGTAAGCACTAGATTACCCTACCTTGAGCACATGTCCTTCTCCAACAAGTTCCATCTCTGTCAACATTGGCAACCTCTGGGATAGCTCATTCCTAAGGGCATTGACAAGATGATAAATGACATTGAAATGCTCTATCCGAACGCCTTCTTGATCGGCTTGGTTTCGGACGGCAGAAATAGGCTGCACATTGAAAAGATATATTACTGCTGAAAATAACCGATGAAGCTCAAAACTGAAGAACTACGAGATGTCACACAAATGGCAACCAACACTCTTCAACCTCTTGTCTCTTTTGCTATTTCCACATCGGCATTACTTGGCGGACCTATGCCGAAATCGACGATTTGGAATTTGCACTTCTCACTGGTATAAGTTTCCGTGATATTTAGAATTGCCTCCAATGTTCCTTCTACGTCACAACGAAGCTAAAAAACACGATAGTTAATCGATAAAAGAGAACTGAAGTTATGACAAGAAGTTCCATCCTCATGCCACCCATAAATCACGACTTTGCCAAGGCTGACCTCAAGGAATAGGTACTTTTTCAGTTACATAATAACCTTTCACAACACAATCCATGATTTTGATTGAAATTATGCATTCACAAAGAACCTTAGCACAAACATGGAATACTACCTACTTGGATTTTTGGACGGCCCGTCCTCACTGGTTGTGCGGGCCCCAGCATAATCTCCACTTTTTTCGGAGTTTAGCTGGCTTAGCCATTGTAGTTTCCTCGAGTCTCGAGGTCAGCCTGGCCAAAGTCTCTTCCACGTCGTCACCAGCACAGGCAGTCGCCGTCCTAGTGGATCAGAGGGAGATTTGCTACCATGCGACTAGTTTGCTACCAGGACGGTGACGGATCATGGTAATGGTTTACTCTTAGCTGAGCTTCCTAATGGAAGCGCAGGACTCCTTCACAGCTTGGGAAGACTCTGCCAAGGAGATGAATCCCCCCTGCTGTACGTCGAAGCCCGAAACCCAGGAACACCACGCAGCCATGATGAGGTGGTAAACCGTTGGGAGGAAAACATGGAATCGTAGAAAAAAAAGCACCATGACATCTAACCTTTCAGGAACATCAAAAAACCCGTTGTATAAAATAAAACCAGAATTTCATCTAGCCTATGCTTACCAGTATGCGCAACTTTGGAAATCCATCATCCACAGCTTTTTCGAACCTCTTTTCTTTGTGGACGACTCGTCTTAACGTTGATCCGTATCGAAACCCCTTTGACAAAATCACATTGATACGAAGGAGAAACCAAAGTGACGCGACTAAATATAAAGACGGACCTTATCTAGTAATTTTTGACGGTTGGCCATATACTCTTCACGGTCCTCCATTCGCCGCCGTTCAACATCTTTCTAAAGAAATAAATGCATGGTTATCATAACAGCAATCACAAGTAGTATAATAATGGCAACAATAATAATAGTAATAACAAAAATAATAATAATAATAATAAAAAAAATAATGATAACAACAACGGTAAAAAATAATAATAATAGTAATAATGTGATAATAAATAATATAATTATTACGGAGAAACCATGGAAATATTGCTCAAACCGAAAGAATAGCATGACGACATAGAGATACAAACATACCCAGTCCTTTTCTGCCTTTTCCAACATTTCTTTCTTGGCTCGAAATTTAACGGCTCGCTGAGCATGATCCACAGACTGAACTTCGAGGATTTCATCACCCGGCGTAGGAATATCTTCCTTCCATCCAGAAATCTATAATAACCTATTCAAACTCTAAAAAACTCGCTCTAAAAAACTATAAGTTACTCTAAAACTCACTTACTACTAAATTATTCTAAAAACTCTCTAAAAAAAATAATGCTCTAGGTTACTTCACGATCACTGAAACATTCACAGATTACGACCTTAAAAAGCCAAGATTAATTCGATAAAGAATTTTTAAATCCTATTTTTCACCGTTTCGTCCTAATTCAATCCTGAGGGCGGAATCGATTTCCGAAAGGTAGCGCTTCACAAGTTTAAACTACATAAAATGAGCTTCGAACGAGGGTTTGTAAAAATATCACAAAAAATCGAGCACAGATTTTTCGTTAAGTTTCCAGTTGAAGGCAAATCACGGGAATACCGAGAATGCACAGGACGATATTTACCAGAAGACCAGGTTTAACGAAATCGTTATAGATTGTTCTCCGTGAACTATTACATCGGGTGTGCCGAGCGCAGCAGTTTGATGTGACCCGTGATGGTCGTTGATTCGACCCCACACCCCCATGCTAATCAATTCCGCCAACGCTTCTGTCTGTTTGGTGCCTCGGGCAATGCCCTCCTTGTCCACTTCTGTTAGAAAACTGGCAGCAGAGGAACTCTGGTAGGATAGGACATGAACATTATATGTCGGCACGACCCAAAAAAATCATTGCATGGGCCAAGAATGCATTCAGCCACCTCTATGATGCTTAACTGAATCGAATGCAAGCGGATCTTTCAGTGAATAATCAACGCTGAATGATTTCACCTTTCAAATCACAGAAATGTTAGTGCACAAAAAGTATTACAAATGAAATGGCTCTTGTAGACTTAAAACAGTTTGAGGAAGTCAAAAAGTGGACAGTCGGCTGGTTTATCATTGCTATTCAAAGCATGGAAATCACTTCTTAAAGAAAAAACGATGCTACATTCAAGAGAAATTCGGTACGAAGCATGAAGTTGCGGACATATGTCAAACGTATTGATAAAAAAATAAAAGGATCTAGTAGAATTCAATCAAGACAAAACACTGATTGTTGATTAATTTATCCAAGTTCAAAGCTCCGCCGCGAAAACCGGCAAGGATATCTGCATGATCCAGTATAAGACTGCTGTTAAAAAGGCTCAATCAACAGTAAGGGGGAAACGAAACAAGTGTACGAAACACTTACTCTAACAGGAGTACTTGGTCCCGCTTCCAGCAAATGCTGCTCGTTCTCATTTGTCATCGTACGCACCCGACACCAAGCTCGACCTCCCACAAGTATGGCGCTCTTACGCAAGGTGCCTCGTGTTACTACCACTGTGCAAACCTTACCAATACCTGGAAAACTTTTTTTCCTTATTTATTAATTTGCTCTGGACAAATAAGTTGAAGTTACATCATCAAGGGCGAAAAAGGAAAGAAAATGTGAATATTGCAAGAAAAAGAAGGTAAATTTCCACCTGTTCAAATGTCCTCCTTAAAAAACAGTTACTTAACAATGAAAAAGAGAGTATGAAAAATAAACAACGAGGAGCTTTGAGCAAGTTACACGATCGAGTAAGGAAATCTCTGAAGGGGCAAAGAAGGATATAGTAAGGGAAATGTTATGTAGGTCCGTGAAGAAAAAAAAAAAACCAAAAGTAGATTTCTTAACATTAACTCTTTATTTGCTGCCTACTACAAATCTTCACGGCAGGTACTATGTGAAATACAAGCACAATAATCCTGAGATATTTGCTAATGGCACAGGTACATAGAAAACTACCTAAGGCACCAGACATAACGAAAGACCCACATGGTGTGACGTTGAATGCGTTAGCTCCCGGAAAGGGTAAGAGCGCGTTCGTTCCCCACCGCAGAAAGCTGCGGACAGGCGTTTTGGAAATATCTCAGCATCATTGTAGTTATATCACACATAATACCCTGCCGTGAAAAATTGCAATAGGCAGTAAATAAAAAAGTTAACTTTGTGATTTCGACTACAGCCTCAGCTTAACTGGATTCACTGCCGATTTGAGCTCCTCAGATCAATCCCGTTGAGTGGCTGCTCATGGCACTGGTCGATAGGAAACTAGGTGAGGGACAGGTGAAACGAAACACCCACATGGTGTGGTGGTGAATGCGTTAGCTACCGGAAAAGGTAATAGCGTGTTCGATCCCCACCATAGGCACCTGCGGCCACAGTATTGCAAACATCTCAGCATCACTGTGGTAGATTTCATGACTTTTATTTCGTGTTAAAACCTCAGCTCACCATGTATCACTGACGACTCAATCACAACACCTTCCATAAGACCTCTAGGGGTGGTTTTCAATCCCATTATATCAGCTTGCAGTAGTAATGCTTCCTGATTTACATACATCGATAAACGAAGTAGAATGAAAGGATCTGCAGTGAAAAAATATACACAATGATTACCTGAAGGGCCGTTAAATTCTTGGAATGTAGGGCGGACACTTCGACACATTGAACATTCCCACCCATTTCTTCGACAACTACACTATGTTCCAATAGAGATCTTTTGGCTCGCATCTGAATAAGGAATAGCCACAGTAAAAGAATAAAGGATAAAGTTCTCGGTCTTGATGAACCGCTTAGAGATGCGCCATGCATTCGCTTTCATTAAGCATGGTTGGAGGGATTGAATGCATATCTGGTCTTTACAATGACTCCCGGTGGGCCTACCGATGTATCGAGCCAGTGCTGCTATCCTCCCAGACAAGACTGGCACCAATTTGCCGACCCCGGAGGCATTGTGGGCTTGGTGAGCCATGGGCGCGGGGATCGGTTCCACGTGTGTGTCGCAGTGGCGCCTCCAACCACTGCGCCACACGCGCCCATGTTAGTCACAGTAGTGTACTAAATTTCAAATCTCCCATTAGGTTAAAATTGATTCAGAATTCTAACTAAAGAGAACTGGTAACAGAACATTTAGACATAAGGAACGAACCGGATCTGCAGTCGGTTTATCACATTTATTGAGTGCAACAACGATCGGCACACCTGCAGATTGTGCGAATCTGAAGAATACATGGAACAGATCAATTTATAACGATCAAAGAGGATATTCTTCCTCTCAGTACTCACAGTATAAACCTAGTAGAAAGCTGAGAATGAAACGCCCGATTTTAGAAGATTCAACGCCTTTTCTGACCAAAATTTTCACTTGCGTCCTACATATTTCTCAGAACCCGTATCTTGCTATACACTTTTACACATGCTATTTTAGCAATAGTTTGTGCCCAACTAAGACAACTAGAAAGAAAGACGAAAATTAAGCCATGACATCTACCTAAATTTACTCTTTGTTTTTCGTTTGAGCCCTCCCAAGGCACCACTCGATCAACAAAACAGCACAAATGTCTGTGGTGAATACCCAGGAACGCTCTAACATTCGTATACGTTTAATGGATAATTACCCTCGATCACATTCAACGGCACCAGAATGAAACGGGTCGACTGACAACAAGAAAGAATTTCCCTGGAATAAGGGGATAAAGCGAGGAACTGCAGCAGTAACGACCAATACTAATAATCAGAGACGAACGATTCTGTAGCACTAGAAAGCACGTCTTCATGGTTCCCAAAAGGTGATTTCGAAGTTGCACTATGAAATACATTTCACCTTCACCTCCCTTACTAGAACTATTAAAAAAGGAATATTTTTCCAAGACATCATGATAATCTCTAGAAGAAAAAAACAATTTTCAACAAAAGGCAGTCATAAAATGTAGATCATCAGGTCTAAAAAGAAAAGAACATCTACTATTGAAAACGTCTACACTGACAACACACCGTCGAAAGTATATTTTTTGACTGCAACGACTTTCATATAGACTGGTCACGTCACAATTTCAAAAGCATACGACATTTTAAGCACTTCGTGGACTGGAAAATCTAAAATGAATTCTAAACCATAACGATGTTGAGATGCTTTAAAAAACTCCAGACCGGAGGTGTCTGCGGTGGGGAACAAACGCGCTATTACCATTTCCGGGGGCTAAAGCACTCACCACAACACCGTGCAGGTCCTTTGTTACGCCTGTCTCTCAGCTAGTTTTGAATCTACCAGTGCCACCAGCAATCACCCGCTAACGGGATTGATCTGGGAAGCCCAAATCGGCATTTAACCCAGTAAGGCTTAGGCTGTAGTCGAAATTCTTATTAAACTAAAATCTAAACGACTAACTAACTTGATACTCTGTACCGTTTGCTCTTTCACACCATCATCAGCAGCAACTACCAGGACAATGAGATCTGCACCTTTCGCTCCTCGAGCTCTCATTGCTGCAAATGCTGCATGGCCAGGAGTATCGAGAAACGTTACACGCCGACCGCCGAGATCAACTACAACGATAAATATGGGTCTAGCTTTCAATCCCCTACTAAGAGATCAAGATAATTATCAGGCTTTTTACGAAAAACATTTAAAAGTTCATTCTGAGCAACACTATCTAGAAAACGAAGCGAACATCTCCACATTTCGTACCGAAGGGAATCCTCACAAGATCTGCTTACCTGAAAACGCTCCGATGTGTTGAGTGATTCCGCCAAACTCTGAGGCAACGATCTGACTGTTTCGCAGAGCATCTAAAAGAGTTGTTTTTCCATGATCCACATGACCCATAATAGTCACGACTGGTGGTCGTTTCACACACTCGGATGGATCAGGTGGAGCCCTGTAAGATTAGCTACTTACGAACGTTAGCTTGTTTCGTAAATAGCACAACACTTAGAGAAATTGCGCTATGAGACAAAATAACTTGGTTGATTTCGAACATGACATCAATGCATGAACAATGTCGAAATACTCCTCTAACAAGTCCTTTAAAATATTTCGCCAGAAACGACTTTAAAACTAACTGGGGTACCACGTCTCCAGACTCAGCAGTTTTCTTTTGTACACGTTGGACCAGTCGAGGCTTCTTATCGAAGAACACAACTGCCTAAGTGATCTTGTAAGACCGGAATAAGATTTCTACACATTTTTCTGGTTGGGTAAAAATATTTCACTTGAATCCGTTCCCTAGATCTATTTAGATCACTCCTGCAGACCTTTAATCGTAAGAAGACTTTACGGGCTTGCAGATTCCTTCGCTACGCCGGAAATCGTCAGTATTAATCTTATTTTAACAGGTTCCCGATAGAACTATTGAACCACTTTTCAGCCTATGTTCACCCTGTTGAAGATAAGCCTCTTCTTGAACACTACAGCGAAACAACGAGGAAAGGCTGATACTTTCAAAATATGCTCCTTATCAAGCGGTTTATCTTCCGATACTAAATCAAGATTTAGTTGGTCCATATTAATAAGCACATCAACGACAGAATCCAAATCTACGCCCACTGCTTCCGAAATCTCTCTGAAAAAAGTGGTAGTAAACAAAAGATAACAAGAAAAAAAAATACTACACAAAACATACGACTTTCTTGTATAAAACACGACAAAACCTACTTGGCTGTCATGTCACTGTAGACATCCACAACAGGTTTGGCACTTCTTGTTTGCTTAACAACTACCGGCTCAACGAACTTCTTCCTTGTTCGTTTGGCTTTGTCAGCATACAACCGCATGGTGAGAACAAGAATGCATCTTTCTTCAACAAAAGATTCAAAGGTTTCCATATATATATATATATATATATATATATATATATATATATATCTGCAGTATATACGCATGTATATGTACACGCACACATACACATGTACATATATATACACATGTACATATATATATATACATATATATATATATATATATATATGCATTGTAGATTTCATTAGATTTTTCTTCAATCGACTAGATTCACCTATGACCCATCTATACTTAAGTTAAACTAGAAAGTTATGAAAGCTGCCATTACTCTCGCACTACATTCACTGAAAACAAGGGATTCCGGGCGTTATATGTAATATTCGTGTGCGCCATGTTTTCTCGTATCCTTTTACCGTTAAGAATTTACTAATGGCCCCGTGCGTTTTAGAATCTGTCAACTGTTTGTCACAGACTCCTTTCATATAAAAGTTTGGCACTAAGGAACGTGTGCAGCGGCGTGGTTAGAGGCGCCCTGCAATACACATGAGGTTGACCCCAAGTTCCAGGCCCATCAAGCCTTCCATCTATCCAAGCTCGATACATTAGTACCAGACTTATCTGGGAGAATAGCAGCACCGAATCGACACCGCCAGGCCACCGTGAGCTATTACACAGATCAGATACGCATTATGACGATGCTCTGAGGATGACTTAATGAAGCCGAACGCATTGCGCATCCATCAGGGATTGATCAAAGTCGACAAATGGATCTTTTCATGGGGTATTTTCACCGGTCACAGTTTCGGATGGCTAAAGAAACGACCAGCTAACGTGATATATATATATATATATATGTATATATATATATATATGTTTGCAAGTGCCCTGTCTCCACATGTTGTGCAAACACGGACACTTCTCCTATTCGTTTCGTTGTCTTGCAAGAGTCAGAAGTGGGCAACGTACATTGCACAGAAGGTAAATTCACCATAAAGAAGACATATAAAAAGGTTAGAAGAGGTCATTGAACATCAGATGTCCGAGTGGTACATGTAACACCCAAAATCCACAGACTTCAATGTATGCGACAAGAATTATCGGTTGTTTCCTCACGTAAACCAGCATATTCAGCTCTAAGCGCTCTTTTAATTAAAATAAGAACCACCAAGATTTCCAGATCTTCTCCAGCTTATTTCCACTGCAACAGACGCATAGGCAACAATTATTTGACCTCTTGGTGGCAAGAATCACATTTTGTGGAAGGGAGCAATGAAACCGCAATTTCGTCCGGAAGGACACAACGACTTTCTCCAACGTTCTGTTTGTTTGTAACGCCAACCCACCCCCTTTCGTTGAAAATTTAAAACGAAGACATATTTAATTCTGGGACAATCTTAATCGTAAACAAATCTTAAGTAGAACTACTTTACAAAGACTGTATGCTGATGAAGAACGGGCACAAAAGATCGTCTATACAGCTTGAAGTTCTCATCAACTAAACTACTCCAGTGATCAAGAGAATTCCGTTGTTGAAGAACCCGTATAGCGAGCTATGTGCTAACACATTAATAAAAACGCTGACTTACCCACAAGTCGATAATTTTTCAATAGTTTGAAAGTTTTGGGGTGTGACAAGGCTATAGAAGAGCTTTAGAAACACTGCATTAAATAAGAACACGTTATGTTGATCTTAATACTTTCGCTACGATGCACTTTAAGTTCAACATGTAGTTCAACATGTATGTTTATAAGCATACGTGTAGCGCAGTGATCGGAGGCGCCCTGCAATACACATGGGATCGAAACTTGCGCCCTAGGCTCACCAAACCCTCCATCACTTCGGAGTCGGCAAATTGGTACCAGACTTGTCTGTGGAGAAAGCAGCACTGGCTCGATACTTCGACAGGCCACTGCGAGTTATTGTAAAGGTCAGATTTCCAGTCAGTCACCTCCAACGATGCTTAATGAAAGTCGAATTCATGGCGCATCGCTCAGTGATTGATCAACGTTGGGAACTCCATCCTTTTTATTCACCGCCAACCAAAAATATCAACGAATCATTATCAGACACTATCTTGTCCTCCTCTAAAAAACCCAGTTTTTCAATGGCTTTTTTCTTTGAAAGATTCCATGGATAAGAGTGAAAAACACATCTAATCTATTAGTAAGAATTCGTTAAGAAGTCAGAATAACTGTTAAACTAAAAAAGTCATATGTTGCTGTGCTCGCAGATGCAATCGAGCACACACACATTTGGAGAAACGTGTGTACCAATGCCATTGTTTGTAAGGCTCGGATTCTGCAAGCAAAACAAAAGACGAGACCCCTAATATTAAAACCTAACTGCATTTAACTGCTAGATATACGTTAAAAGTCAGAAGAGTGTCTTTAGCCTGAACTATGTAAAATTAGTAGTCTTCTACCAAACTTCAAGTATAATAAACTTTGCTCTGTTCGCGATCTAAAAATACGCAATTAGCGACACTTGAACCTGTACTTGGATGGCCCGTCCTTACTGGATGCGCAATCCTGAGGAAAATTTCCATTGTTTCAGAGCTTTGCTGGTTTAGCCACTATGGTTCCTTCGAGTCTCGAGGTCAGCCTAGCCAAAGTCTGTCCCAATTCGTCACCACCACAAGCACCCGCCGCCCTTGTGGATCGCAGGGTGACTTGCCACCATGCGAATGCGACTAGTTTGATACCAGAACGGTGGTGGGTCCTGGCATTGGTTTACTCCTAGCTGAGCTTCCTGATAGAAACGCTGGACTCCTTCTCAGTTTGGAAAACCCTGCCTGTAGATGGATCTCCAGCGTTGTACATCGCAGTCCAACACCCATGAACACCTGCCAGCCATTATGAGGCGGTAAACCATTGGAAGGCCCATTGTCGACACTAATCCAGTAATACAATAATCAGTGCACGTAAAAATGGATTAGCTACGATTATTTCACCACAGTACGCAATCGAACTCAGAAAGAAAAAAATTCACTCCCAACCTTTCGAAGGCATCCTAAGTAGGTTACAATAACAACCAGAACTAGACAGCATTAGTGATGCTCGTCGCATGAAAACCATCCTTACTATTTCGCCAAACGCCAACATTACCTAGACCCAGAAGTTTCTAGCACCTCAGCGATGTTTACGTTAAGCCGAATACTTCATAAAATAAAAAGGCTCTCGTTACCCAAAATATCATGTGAAGAGATTTTGTGATAAACTTTAAACATCATCCATTTTTAAACAACGTAAAAACTATAAACTGACAACTTATTGACAAGAAGTCGGGAACGTAAGCTGTACTCGATTTTACTATGAAATACAGTTCGACCTTTGACTTTCCCCCTTAAGACCAATCAACGACAAAGTGCTTACCGTCGAACATTTCTATGGGTAGTAAGACAAAACGATGGTGAGGAAACAACGATGTGTACGAAATAGGGTGACAGAAGTGGACAGTAGAAAATACCATGAGAGGAAGGCATGTACAGGAAGAAAATGTAGGTAAGTTACGTTAAATAAACGAATACTACAAAAGGTGTAACTTTTCCTAATGATATAAAACCGCGGATACCAAAATATGGGTGAGAAGATAACGTTTTTATGGAAGGCCTAACAAGGGGATTTAATTCCTTGCTGTTCCCCGGTGTAACCTACAATATACCAAGATGAAGCAGTGAAATGGGATGTTTCAAAAGAGCGGTTTTTCGGTTTGTACTAAATACAGCTGCTCAGAGGATCCAAACATAATAAAACAGCTGACAACATATAGGAGTGATGCCATACCCAGAAAATATAAAGCGCATAAGACTTTAAAAACGGTTCAACGGCTACAATAAACTAAGCATTGATATCAAGCGTTTTTAAGGAAGTAAAAACTAAGTTATTGTTTCCCAAAGTGAAGGTATAAGACTATACAAAAAGGAAATCAAAGATTAGTACACAGGAAAGAAGCTTCGAAAAGCGCTGTAGTGGTCTGGAAGAGAGCACACTCGAAGAACACCATCCATGAAGAACACCACATCAAAGAAGTTCTTGAAGCACATCCTTAAGATCGTGAAGATCTGGCAAATCTTCGGCAATGACCCCTTCAACAGTATTTTTTTGACTCTTAGCAACAAATGCCGCATAAATCTTCCCACTTTCTCGAGAAGCTTGTTCTTCTGTGTCACTGGCAGCATCGCGAGATTCTAGCAACGATTCAAGTGTCCAGAGGAAATTGTCGTTACCAAAAACTGGTACCAAGCACTCTTCTATATCCCAGAGCGATTTATCGGGAAGACTCTTTATGGGTCTTTCACGTTCCTGAAGATGTTTGGCGAGCTCTTGAGTGTTTTCTATATCGTCTCGTTGGCAAACAAAACATACAGCTTTAAAATTCTGTTTTCTTATGTAATTGATCAATTTCATGCGTTGGTAAACGTCTAGATGGTTTTCATCTATAAGTTTCACGAGATCGAACTCGTGCTTCTCCTGAAAATAACACCCATGGACTGAAACCTCCGAATTTCAAATTGCCGATGGAAAATGTAGTGGTGAACAACACAGGAAAAGAATAAAGAATAAAGAATGTGGTTGATATAAAACTGTGCATTCGAAGTGCAAAAAAACAAACGCTAGTTAGACCTTCATATGAGCTAGGAGACCCTCAGCAGTGTCATCACTCTCGTGACAAAGAAGGCAAACAACTCTTATTTCGTCTGCGTCCACATTATCCTCGTGCCATTCGCACCATGAGTTGCTGAAAATGCTCAGGACATACGTAGAAGAGGCACTTTAATGACGTTAAAAATGCGAACAACTCCTTGCAAGCAATTGGCGAGTAAAGCCTTGACATAGCTAAACGGATGAACGAGAAAGCTTCCGGCATCAATCGGTTCCTGAGAGATGTGCCGTCCATTCTACTTAATCGAGCATTGTTAGAGGTGACTGGATGTGTGTCTGGCATACACAATGTCTTGAAGTGACCTAACCGATGCATCGAGTCAGTGCTGCCATCTTACCAAACAATTCTTGTACCAATATGATCACCCGGAGAAATGGAAAGCTTAATGAGCTCGGGGAGCGGGATCGAACCAACGACCACGTTAGTATTGCAATGTACCTCTAAGTATGCGCAACGCGTGTCAATTTAACATGTTTTTGGAATTAAAACCAGCATTCAGAACTCCCCTCTCAACGGTTTACCGCCTTATCGTGGCTAGGAGGTGCTCCTGGATGCCTGACTGCGATGTACAGCGGTGGGATTCGTCCCTCGGCAGGGTCTCCCAAGGTATGAAGGAGTCCGGCATTTCCATCAGGAAGCCTGGCTAAGAGTAAACCAGTACCAGGACCAACCATCGTCCAGGTATCAAAGTCGCATGGTGGCAAATCTCCCTCTGATCCACAAGGGCGGCGACTTCCCGTGGTAGTGACGACCAGGGGCAGACTTTAGCCAGGCTGACCTCGGGACTCCAATGAACCACAGTGGTTTGGCCAGCAAATCTATGAAAAGTGGTGATTATGCTGGGACACACAACCAGTGAGGATGGGGCGTTCAAGTACCGAGTATCAAGTAAGTAAGATTCAGCATTCCAAATTAACGCACTCTTCCTCTTCTTCTTCTGAATCTACGAAAGTTGGCATGGTATCCTCAAAGTCTTCTGCTAGGACATCCAGCCAACGTTTGCCAAGCTCGAGATAGTTAATGATGTAAAACTTGTCGTAGTAATGATTCTTTGGGTTGACCTAAACTTAGCAGTTCACAACGTTTTCGAAGCAGCAAGAAGACAGAAGTATGGAAGTGCTTCACAATTAATACTAATTCCTCTTCTTACCTCTCTGTGATTTCTCTTACGCATATGATCCATAAGGGTGTTGCGATCACCGAATATTTTTTCACAATAAATGCATTCATTTCTCTAAAACACTAGGTAACAATGTGAAAACCACAGAGAAACGAAGGCCAAATAACCATTCAATTTTCCTAATCTACCATCAAACCTGCAGCTTTTCCTTAAGGTGTTCAATGTATTCCGTAACGAAAACCAGGTTATCAGGTGAACCAAGATTCAGGTGATGGATCATATAGAGGTGGTGGATGATTTTTGAACGATTTCCACGAGCTGTGTAGCGGCAAAAAATACACTGCTGTTGGAAATTCGTGTCTTCGCTACAAGGAAACAGTTTCCAAATAGTTTACGAAAAATAACAAAGCATCAATATGCACCAAAACAAGCGCACCGTTCTCTCTGTTGGCAAGAAAGAGCTTCTTCAAGACGACGCATAGCTAAGCGTTGCCGAACAGAATAGTCTTCTGGCAATGCTTCTGACATATTATAATAATAATCTGTTTCACCAAAAAATTTATCTCCTTCTTTCGGTTCTATGCGTTCGAATATCTTATCCACACTTTCCTTGGCAAAACGTTGACGCCAATGCTCAATGTACCTTAAGACCATCAATTAGCCTTCCACGCAAAGAAAACCTATTCTTGTGGGAAATTTTATGGCGAACACTTAGTGAGTGAAAAGCAGATAACACTCAATTGAAACCATTAGATTACCTTTTAGGATCAACAATAAGGCCCATCTCTGAGACGACGATTTTATGCTCTTTCAAAAGATGCCTACAAAGTTAAGTTAACACATAGGAATCTACAAACTATTATGCTAACCAAAATGGCACTCCAGGTGTAAAACTTACTCTTCGAATTGGTCCATTTGTTCAGGTAAATCGAAAAACTGCAAACAACTTAAGCACATAGTCGGTCCACCCCATTTTGGAGAGTAGCCAACGACTGGCACTGTACCCGACAAAGTCCTAATCCTTCCACGTGGTATAACTAGGTTAGGCTTCTGCGGTTGTTTTGTGCGCACATCATCATCAGAATCGCTGAAGGGTTCATCGAGCTCATATTCATCACTGTATTCAAAGCCATCGCCATTACTCAGCATCGAATTTGTGCGCGTGGAATCTCTTTCACGACGCTTGCCATTTGCTACAAATGAAACCCACTGCGGAACGTGATAAAACAGCGGTTTAATTACAGTTTAGGAAACTAAGTTTTTTCACAAGAGGCAGCAACAAGATGTCCTTCTGTGTAAACGATTTCAAGGCAGAATTTAACTAGATGAGGAAGCGTGGTGCAGTAGTAGTGATGCCTATCACCACGAGCACGCTACTGGTCCAACACCATACGAGGCCCACTGAACCAGTCATTACTTTGGGCTCGGTAATTTGGTACCAGACTTATGTAGAAAAAGTTAATTTCCTCACGGCTATCCCAGGATTACAGGAAGAATCAGCTCGACCAGCTGACGACGACATTCATGGCCTAATGGAAATCCTCAAGCAGCTGGCGAAGAAACATGCGATAGTTGGATCACTATCGTGGATGGTAGATGCAAGAAAAAGAATCGAATGCAAGGTATGCTAGGATCAGCAAGCTAGACGTGATGGGTCGGGTAAAGAAAAAAACTTAGCCGAATCACATTTTCTACGAAAAGGTAATAACTTTGAGTAGATTCTAGCAGTTCAGTAACAGAAGGATGAACTTGCTCTCATTAATTAAAAACTTTGAGATAGCAAGCAAAAAGATATGACAAACTAAATTAAATGGACATAACGAGAAGTCGAATTTATGTTGTAATTTCACCATACACGGGAACACATGATACGTTTTCCAAGAACGCTTGTAAACCGTGGAATTCGATTATTTTACCTGTGACTACTGCAGGACTCGTCGTGGAGGCAAGATGTTCACGGGTGTTGGGCTGCAATGTACAGCGGGAGTATTCATCCCCCCAGGGAGGCCTCCCATGCTGACAAGGAGTCCACGGTTCCCATTAGGAAGCCCAACTAGGAGCAAACCAATACCAGGATCCATCACCGTCCTTGTATCAGACTAGTTCGCATGGTGGCAAATACCCCTCTGATCCAGAAAGGCGACGACTGCCTGTGGTGGTTACGACCTGGGGGACTTTCGCCAGGTTGATGGCCGGACTCAGGTAACCACAGTGGCTAAACAAGGAAAACCCCGAAAAAAATGGAAATTATGCTGGGGCCCGTAGAACCATGAGGACGGGCTATCCAAGTATCCAAGTATGTCTACTCAAAAGCATCCACTTTATAAAACACTCTTTACAATAATTAATAATACAACGGACAGTACAAATGTACATAAGAAAACAGTGGTATTAACGAAAGAAGATATTAGTATCCTGTGTAAAACTCGTTTTCGGCAAAAACACAAATTTGAAAGTCAACTAACTCTACTGTAAATCTACTCGACGTTGCAACGCATAAATATAAAAAATACAAGTGTCAATTTAAATGAACAAATAGTAATAAAAATAACACGAAGTGGGCCGGAAAATACCATACCACTCCTAGGATTAACCCCAAGGAAACATTATTGAGCGCTACCGAAGGTTAATTAACTCATAAAGTATATTCCTAACATGCCACTTACAATTCGAACTTCTGGTTCTCTTGTGATGGTCGATGCCATATTTCTCCTTCTGAGAAGTAGTTCCATTCTCCCCATCGATTTTGGCACCCTGACTCAAACTCTTCCTTTCTGTCCAGTCCTTGTGGCGTTTGCGATCTTAAATGTTCTTGCTGAAGAGGACTGCAACATGGAACAAATCTGTTAGGAAAAACGAGTAGTAAAATACGTTAATTAATACTTCATTGGGTTAATAAAGCGAAGTTTACGAAAACGTCATTCACATCCTTCTGTTAGTGAACCGAAGTAGTGGGGTTACCTTTATTGCCCGAGTGACTATTAGTCCTACTTCCACTACGCGAAGAGTTCACGCCGTCTCCTTCGCCCTTTGTATTTGAGCGGCGGCGTTGGTAGCTATTGTTCTGAAACTGCCATTTTCAAAAATGTCTCTTTCCTCTAGTAAGATCATTACGAAAAAGATAATGATGGTTTCCATTACAGAGCTAGAACTGATAGGTCATAATTCTTTATACTCCTGTTGAGCAAACACGAGGTGTTACCTTACTATCCATTGACGGAAAAGCTGATGTTTCGGCGGATTTCGCCTTCCCCATAGCTTGAAATGGTCAAATTCTGACTTGACTGACTATTCCAGGCTCCGTGGAAGGCGAAATCCGCTGAAAAGTCAGCTTTTCCGTCAATGAAGAGTAAAATAACACGGCGTGTTTGTTCAACAAAAGTATGAGGAGTTATTGGATCAATGCCAAGGTTAACAGAAAGTCGGTCGCGGTAATTGATAAGTTAAACATAGTTGGAGATTATATCTAGGCTTAATGTAAATCGTAAAACGAGATCACTATAGTTTTTATGTCACCAATGAGGAATGACTTCCTAAACATGGCACTCACCTTATGACGTGGGGTTGTGACAACTGCTTGTTCATGCGAATCCCCCACATCCTTCGCAAAAGCTGGAGAATCACATTCGTGGACAGATGTTGACATTCAACAGCTTGATTCTAGGAGCCAAATTCAAGGTATTCGCAATTCCAAACGGAATTACAAAGCCTGGAAATTCTTCTTAATGGGTGGGAATTTACCAGAGTAAAAGGCATAGTGAGTGAAAAAGGGAGTAAAAAAAATAATGGTACAGAGAAAACCTCTAAAAGGTCAATAGACAACGACTGCATCTCTAATGACACAGGCAAAACAATAGATGAATTGGCCCTAAAAGTAGTAAAACTTCGCAGTAACTGGTTTAATAACCATCCAAAACTACTTCCAAAAGGACAAACTGGAACGTAAAAGGAGAGACATAGCCAACCCTTTCGATGTAAATAGGAAAAAAAAGATGTTGATAACAGACATGATAAGGGAGTGTACGACAGAAGTTGGAAAGCAGTTGAAGGAATGTTACCAGTAAGAAAACACTTTTAGATGTGGTCCTAACACACATCCTCGTCAACAAGCCGAGGGAAGCTTTAACTCTCTTGGACTCAGGCCCAGTATCGAAGGATACCTCGAATATCTGATGCTCTAGCAAAAAGTCTAACCTAAGATAATGGTTAAAAAGTAAAAAAAATTTGTTCCTCAAAACTCTTTTCATCCCAGATTTCATCAATGGGTGTTATGGACCGTCTAAGTGATTGATGAATAGAAACAGACAGAAAATAACTGATACTACCAACTTTTAGGTCATCCATGAGATTCCACGATGAGTTTCGGAAATGCCTTATTAGTTTAGTCTTAAAAAAGGATAAAAGGACAAAGCTCTCGACGTTGATCAATTCCTGAAGGATGCGCCATGCATTCGACTTCACTTCGACATTCGACATCGTTAAAGGTGATCGAATGTATATATAGCCCATGTATGATTTGCAGTGGAGACGTATGGAGCCAGTGCTGCTATCCAACCAGACAAATCTGGCACCAATTTGCAGACCCCGGAGGGATGGAAGGCTTGCTGGGCCACGGAGTCCGGGATCGATCCCATGTTATCGTATAGCGCCTCCAACCACTGGGCAACACGCATCGTTAGTTTACTCTTAAGTCGGAATATTACCTATGAAATCAGACACGAAACTCCAATGCCGAGTGTTACTTTATGAGGATCGTTACTTAAATTCGAGCAATAAATATGGAAATGGAATGAACTCTATCACATGACTATCAGTGTTTCATTATGTGTTTGAAAGTGTACTTTACAGACATAACACCTAAAACGGAGAAGTCCTGTCACAGCTGTTTGTTCTAGCAAGGAATAACGATGACACATTTCCACCCATATCCATGATCCAGGGACGAGTGACTCAGTGGTCAGAGGTGCCCTGCAATACATACGAGATCGATCCCAGGCGCCCAAGGTTCACCAAGACTTCCATCTCTCCGGGGTCAGTAAATTGGTACCAGACTTTTCTGGGAGGATAGCAGCACTGGCTCAATAGATCGGTAGGCCACTGCGAGTCACTGTGAAGGCCAGGCCAGATATGCATTCAGTCACCTCCAACGATTCTTAATGAAGTCGAATGCATGACGCACCCCTCAGGGATTGATCAACGCCGACAGCTTTATCATTTTTTTATCCCTCAGAAAGTGATCAACGCCCAGAGTACTATCCCTTGATTTTCAACCATGGTCAAAGCATATGAGATGTATACAGTATCATATCATGGGGACCAACTGAAAACAGCTTAGGAACGTTTTAATTACCAGGTATCTACTAGGAAAACAAAGAAACTGAGTACACAGAGCCACAGATAAAAAACCTAGTTTGATTAATGAGTAAACGAAAATCAGTAGTCTACGCAACCGAGGGAATTCTAGACGCACGAGTTGATTCTAGACAGTTCAGAAGGGTCGTGTAGTTCCAGTTACAGTCCAAATCTAGGCTATGTTTTCCATTACAGCTTCAAAAAGGGGAAAATTTCGATGTGACGCGGAACGATCCCCTCACCTGTTTGGAACTGTTGAGATGGAACATCGGCCCAGTGGATTACACGTGTTTCTGAGAACTACTATAAGATCGAAATGGTCCCAAAGCCTTAGTGCTCAAGCATTTTCAAGCGATGAAAGGGAGAACCGCATAACTGTTGATGGGCACTTGACGAAGACGGCCTAACTACCTAAACTAACTAGTAACCAACTCAATGAAGACTCGTTGAGATCTAGAGCAAGTACTTTCGCACGAAAGATGACAAGCCTCTATGACGGCAACACAGACAGGTCGGGGAGCGCCCCACAAGGAGCCACGTGAAGTCGCCCGAACCCACAAACGCACCAGCACCGCATTCACGTCAATCCGCCACGCAGTGCGACCGACACGACGCGTGTATGATGTGGCCGAGTCGAGGTGTCGATGGTAGAAATCTGCTCCAAGGAGTTCTTTCACTTTGTTCCATAGGGAATGGCAGGGATTTTGGACGAACTGAGTCATCTGTAACGCATCCATCGTTATTCGGACGGTATTAGCTTTATCTTCTCGGAGATGGGCTGGAACCCCTTTCTGCTAACCTCGAGCCTTTACATTTTTCGTCGATCAGTAAATTTCCTTTTTTTATACGGCCCGATTTCACAGCTACTGTGCGGAACCCAGCATTTCTCGCCTTCCATTCGTTTCCTCGCATTCATCACCCATGATGATGTTCCAGTCTTTACGTTTGGCTTCGGCTGTTGCTTGAGGATTTTTCTTTTCACCGTGAATGTTGTTGAATGCTGTTCGAGTCGATTTTTCCTGTATTCTTGAGATAGCCGAGCTAGAGTGCTCCTACATGGATTGCAGAGAGTGAATTTTTCCCAGACAAGTCCAGTACCAATTTCCCAACCCCGGGAGGATGAGAGGCTCGATGATCCCGGAGCAGGATCGAGCCAGCACCGTGCTCATAATCAGCAGATTATATTTCAGATATGTGTATTATGTTGCATATTTTGTATTATAATTACCCGTTTTGTTATCATTGCAGGGCGCGCGTGGCGCAGTGGTTAGAGGTGTCCTGCAATACACGCGGTTCGATCCCACGCCGTTGACTCACCAATTATTCAACCTTCTCGGGGTAGGCGAATTGGTGCTGGACTTGTCTGGGCGTCTGGATAACAGCACCGACTTGATTCATCGGTAGACCAACACCGTTCATTATACAGGCCAGATATCCATTCATTCACCTCCACGATGTTTGATGAAGTGGAATGCATGGCGCATCCCTCAGGGATTGGTCGACGCCGAGCGCTTTATCCCTTAATATTTTCCCCTTCTATTTATTTTGTCGGCAATGAATCACCAATTCGTATTCATTAGTGCATGGCTCTGAAGAATCATCTCCGTATGCATCCTACAATGATAAAAGACTCTCATTCTACGGAACGTTTTCTTCCTACACATTCATCAAAGCGATAGCCATCTGACCAGCTGGGGAAGTGTCGTGCATCGGGTAAATTTAGGCGAGGAAATCGAAGTGGTGATGAGTGCTATTACACAAATCTTACTTAATCACGGCGTATACCCTAGGAAACTTCTGTGTTCGTGGAAGAAAAGGCTACAGAAATTGTTCACAGAATGTTAACGAGCATCACCACAATCTCCATGGCTAGGATGGCAGTAGCGTTATAGTAATTGTCAGTTGCGACATAAGAGTCATTATTTGTTGAGATTTTCATCCTACTGGTTGGCATTGGGAAAAAAATTTCGATGCAGATTACATTTGTAAAGAGTGCGATCAGCGGCTTTTAGGAGGAATGATAGACGGGAATCCTAATGGAAGAAGAGCAGTGATATTGGAGGAGGATATAGGTTCAATCTACTTCAATAATCGACTTCAGAATTTCGCCAGTTGCAGGGTCAACAAGAACATGCTCTGATGTCCCGGGAATTATTGCACATAGAGAGGAAAACACCGCCCGCGACTACTCTCTTGTAGCTACAAGACGCTTCTGCACTCCTTCCACAAAGGATGGCTATCCCCGTCCGTCATTGCTTCTTTTTGGAATCAACATGCCATCTCATCGATGAGGAATCGTATTTCACGCGGTACAATTAGTGCGACTCCCGAGGGACTGAATATCAGTTCTTGCTAACGCACCAGCTTGGGCTACCCATCGCCAAAATGAGGTGTATCCTGGCAGTCTTTGATTACTTTCCATATAAGATTTTGCAAAAAATTAATTTCAACGATGTTTGGGTGGTAGAAATGTTACTTCAGTCTATGAAAGCTACACTGCTTTGCTTGACGACTATTTATTTCCAAATAAGACAACAGTAGCATGTCGAAATGTCTTAAGAGCATGGGCCAGAAAAGGTCTTCAGAACTGGAAACGTGGAGACACTATGTAAGGTACTGTATAAGAGATATGAATCGTCATGGCTGACAACGTCGTGAAACTGGCATTAGTTGACGACGACCATCAAGAATCAATAATTGGATCTTTGAGCGGTTGCTGAACATTCAAACTGCCACTTGTTCTGACATTTTTCGACTATGGAAAGGGGTTCGACAGCTTTGAAACCAATGTGCAATCCTATCAACAGTCGTCAACCGAAGAATGTAGCCGTTCTGCATAAAGAGCTCTAGTTGTTAAGATAGTCGCATCACAAAAATACGGCTTTTTGAACGACGCCTCACTAGTCCCACAGCGAAAAGTGCTCAGCAAAGTGACACCATTTACCCAGAGTTGTGTATTGTCGCTCAACATCATACGCATTGTTGGCAAATTTCCACTAAGTTTTCGCTTTGTTTACGACATCGTCATTCTTTGGAGAAGTACCCATGAAGCACACCACAATAGACGACACTCGAATGACAAAGAAATAAATGGAAGATGTGCTGGTACCCGCACTGCTCGTGAGTATGGACATCTAAGAAAAGAAACTCACAATTCAACAGTCGCTCGTTATTTGAAAGACTGTAGCTCGGTGGTAATTAGTAATGCCGTTATGAGCAAAGCTCTTTCGAACCCACGCAGGCCCACCGAACCTCTCATCTTTCCGCGGTCGGAACATTGGTACAGGACGCCTGCACTGAGTTCACACCCTCCAATCCACGTGGGAGTGCACTAGCACTGCCATCTGTGGGTTCCAGAGAGAACTCACTCGACAAGCAATCAACAGCGTTCATAAAGATGACTGAAGTTCTTAGGGAGCAAGTGCGAGGACCTCCGTGGATGACTAATGCTATGAAATGACTCTCATGGAAGAAGTACTGGGATCCGAACAACATGTGATGTAATGTCGGGTCATGTAAAATAAAGGGAATAAAATGAGCAACTTCTCCGATTGAATTGTAAGAATTCATGAGAAACGGGTCCCAAACTGCGATCGATTACCTTCATCTTAGTGATTGAACCGACATAAAGCTAAACAATCTGCAAATGCTAATATACATCAGAAATGGTTATGACGACTTCTTCGTTTTCGACAGAAGGAATCGCTGAATAACAACATCCTCAGCCGTGGTTGAACCGTCACAGTAGAGAAGTACTACAACGAATTTTGTGATGCCCTACTCAAACTACGGCATGTTTATCCAACTTTGGTCAGTGAGAAAAGGTCATTCTGCACGACTATGGCCGACTACAGATTACTCAACTACAGCTGCAAGGGTTTGAATAGTTGTTCTACGAAGCCCTACTACACTCAGCATAGGCGTTTGTCATCTCGTTTAGAAGTTTTAATCTTTCCCAACAATTCGACGATTATATCCTTGAAAGTCAACAGCAAATATGCTGCTAAAGTGCTTCTGAACAATTCGTGGCATTTAGACTTCAGAACTCCTGGTAATAGGAACGTATATACTTGTATAGTTGGCAAGAATGTTTAGATTTCGATGTCTTTATACTGTGTGATAAAATTGTTGAGCTAGTTCAGTTATGGCACCTCAAACTTGCCTTTAAAAATTGGCCATTGTTCACATTTATTTTGGTGCACACACTCTTTATTAAACTGATTCTCTTTTCCGAAGTTCCTCTTGAAGGTTTATTGTTGCGCACATACGACAATCACAAACACTATTAAAATGCCCGAAAGAACAAAAAGAATTGGGCAGAATTCTTCATTCATTTGATTCTCATAAAGCAACGTTGTGGTTATGTTTGCCAATTCCTTTCTACGAATCCAGCGATTATAGAGGCACTGATAGTCTTAAGTTAACAGCAGAATTTTTCGTCAACATCAAATCTGAACTTGTCGAAATCATTGGAGTTTGATCAATTTCTACACTTTTGTTCGACTTCCAACTTGCTGCAGACACTCTGGACGAATATCCTGACCTGGAAAGAAAAACGGCCTTTTTGCTCAATTTCGGAGTTGCTTTTCAATCCAATAGTTGCGGGAGAGATGTAGACCACATAGGGCCTTACGGCCTAAACCAATCAATAGCCATGTTTATCACATGCCATGGATATCATGTTTAAGATATGTGAACGGAAGTTATTCATCACAGTTGAGAAATGTTGCCGAAAGTGAGACGACAAACATTAGATCGGAAACCTCAGGAGTTTGATGTACATCTCCAAATTTTGCTATTAAATAATGTAAAGGAAGAGTTGGTATCACTTCAGCCTGCAGCGCCTCAAACAACAGAAGTGAGTACCATTTATGCTTCTATCATGTATTTATTATATGAATCCAAAAAAAGTGGATATTTTTTGGGATACTTCTTGGTTCCCTATTGAGAACTCTTCTCACCTGTGCTCGGAGACGTTTGCTTTAGAACGCATGCTGTTTTCATCTTCGGCAGTCCAACGCGTAAATTCAGTGTACAGCTTCTTAGTGTCTCTATAGGCCGCTATAGAAACTATTAACCACAATAGATAGGAGAAAACAAATGCCATTCCAATATAGACATTTCTAAAAAATACTTTGCGACTTTTTTACTCTGATAAGAATTTTGAACTACGGTGAATCCTTTGATTGTAACCGCACGAGTTAAATAGAAGACGATGGATTTCCATTTAAAGGATCGTATCCATCTACGGTAGAGAGCCGTAAGGTGTGCATGAGTTACTTATGGCACAACAAGCATTTAAAGATGCTTAGGTTTAATGAAATACGAAATTTCTGTATCAAACCAAATGAAGACGGTTTGAAAAAAAATTTATACCTTCTTTGTAATTTTTTGGTTTTGAAAAGGTTTTTACAACGTCGTGAAGAACAAGCATTAAATCTTTAAAGTGTTCGAGTTGACTACTGCTTCTGTTGAATTTCTCGTCATTTCCATGTCACGTGATCGTATCGAAGGGGTAAAGTTCACACCTGCTACCTACCTGGTGTTTTAAGTCAAGCTTACAAAGAAAGTGCAGCGCAACATTTATGTAAGAAGTTGCAAAATTTCTTCATCACTTTAAAAGAAGGAAGAAAACAACGGTTATCGAAATATACAGGAAGGGGAAGCAAAATTCTCAGAGTATCACTCAAGCAGGTAGAGGAGGGATACTTGAAACTGTGAGATCGATGAAGACTCCACTGCACAAACTATGAACATCAACGGGACGCTGAGTTACATTTTTTAGTGGTAACCGCTGGATATGAATGATTGCGGGCTTGGGCTACAAGTTATGGCAAGGAACGAATTGAACGACAGTGGATATAACGGAAATATTTATTAACGAAGACAAAGTTTAGTGTATTGTTTTTGCTCTTCGAGCAGACAGGTCACACTTGTCAATTCTAGCACGGGAAAAGGACAAGTAAAGGCCCTAGTGCCATTCGCTGAAGTTCACGATGCACCACTGGGGAGGAAAATGATAAGGGTGATATAAGTGGATCATTAGCTCAGGATTTCAAAAAGCACTTTGTTGTTTTGGATGCAATTATTTTGGGTCAACTCGGAATTTTTTCTAACCATCACTTTTTTCGATTCATGTGCTTGCAGCTATATAAAAAATGAGGGAGAGGCAGGAATAGTAAGGATATCAAGAAAGTAAGATAGATTTTCTCATAAAAGTAATTCAATAGACAGTTCAGGGGCGGAAAGCACAGTGATAGTGATGTTCGCGTAACGAGCATGGTGCTAGTTCGATTCCGCTCCCAGCCAATCAAGCCTCTCATCCGTCCGGGGGTCGAGGAATTGGTACCGGACTTGTTTGGAAAAAAAAATCACACTCTGCGATGGAACTGGGAACGCTCCAGCCCGGCTATCTCAGGACTCCAGGGAGAATTTCTCGACCTGCATTCTACGGCAATCAAGATTAAATGAAGATCCTCAAGCAACAACCAAAGCCACAAGTAAAGTTGGAAGATCTTCGTGGACAAATGATGCGAGGAAACGAATAGAATGTGAAAAGTGTTGGGATCCGCAGAGTAGACTTGAAGACGGATGAAATAAAATAAAAATAAAAAAAAATGGATTGTTCATTTACGAGCGAAGTCAGAAAATTTGGTACTTGAACAGATTTAGGTCCTTAACTCTTCTCAAAAAGTTTAGAAAATTATCCTTTAGAAGAACTGTTAGACCATATTTACTACCACACTTCTTTCCCACTGTTCAGAGGAACTATTGCAAATCGAAGACAAAGAGTTAGTTCTTTATAGTAAATTAAAATAATTCGAAATAACCTTGTCGTATTGTTGTTTGAACATCTGAACTGTCCTCTTGCACTGTTTTTGGCTAACAGTTGAATTCATATCGGAATCAACTTAATTTACCTTAAACACACCTTCTTCATTTCGCTCTCCTCTTGAGAAGCGTTCATATCCAACCTCCAATACAAAAAACGCTGATATGCAAATGAAAGCCAGAAGAAATAACTGCAAAACATTGGCCATTAACTTTATAAACTTCAAAAAAAATTGGTGAAAGATTCATCAAATAAATCGGGATAAGGGTAGCTTTGGGCTTTCGTCTTCGAGAGCACCAAGTGCAAAAAAGAGTGCTAAGATTTGATTAAAAAAAGTAAAAAATGCGATTCCAGGGTGATGTAGTCGGCATATTGGAAGAACGGTCAGTAGAAGTATCCTTTAACTCAAGAGCCCAAGAAATGGCTGCAAAATAAAATTGAAATGACAAGTAAGAAAGTTCAACTCACGAAACTAAGGATTACATCGAGCAGAAACGGCCGAACAAAAGCAGGTCTGGAGGAATAGAAACCATACAGAGACAAACCAGTAAGAACGATATGAAGCACCGCGTACAGCAAAACTACAATACAAAGATAAAGTTGCAGCGAACATGTTCATGTAGGTTGGTGACTGCCAAATAAGTTACATCACGTTCCACTAAATACAATATTAAGAAATGGTGTGAATGTAGTAATGCCGAACTACGTTTGTAAAGTTAAAATAATATGGAACCCTTATTTTTTTCTTTCATTGGTGCATGGAGCACTAAGCGTACCATGCAGTACAGGGACTCCAGCTTCTGGTTCGAAACCGTGCTGACTATGTCCTTCCGCGTTCTGGGAATTGTAAGCAAACCGTTCTGGGAAGAACACCATTTTATAGTCAAAAGGCCGTTGACAGTTCCTGGCGATGAATTGAGAAAGTCTCAGCATAACTATCCCATTCCACACGGAGAAACCGGTTGAAGTGAGCTCAGTCAGATTCCTAGGAGAAACAGTTACATCAGCATTCAGCGACCTTCCTGAAAATTCCTGAACTGGTGCCCGATCCCGCATGCACATGCGGATTTTGTGGATGATTGATAGGAGGCAACGAAATGCTCAGATCCACACAGTATACGACAACAGGTCATATAAATAAAAAAAAATAGACGGATTTTCATTTTTTTAACAGTGTTCCACATAGTTGCACGTTGGCCTTCCCGTAGTTCATCATGAATAGGATTAACTTAAGCGTTTTGCAAGATACGCTCAGCTTCGAACTTTTTGAACCTCGCATTCCGTATTGATGTATGAGCGCGCTATATTTTAGAATACATAGTTCAAGCGCCTTGTGGTTGGTGCGTAACATTCTTGACGTAGCTGAAAGTATCAGCTCTCGCATCTTCTGCACAACAGAGCGTTACGAGAACTGCTGAGTCGAGAAGATGAAGCGTAGTACCTCTCCACTTGCTGTCCACCTTCTCCTCAGTCCCTCCTTCATGTTATTCTCCATATTCATTCAACGGTTAACTACTAATACGAAGTAATCTCCGTATCCAGAGAGCCATCCAGTTCGATTTGTTCGCCTTCGCACCATAATTTTTTTCGCGAACTGCGTCCTCATTCTATTTATGCACTTTAAATCATTTCTGCCCCTTTGTTGAGCTCGTTGAACATCGTCTGTGCTTTATTGGCACTATTCGAAAAAAATGATGCCGTCGTCGAAGAAAGCGAAGGTTTGACAAAAAAATTTTCATCACAGCAGATACACCTCTCTTACTAATTGAAGGACTTATCCATTGTAACGTCGCTCTAAGCAGCTTTGGCGATATGGTGTCGCCTTGTAGAAATCCCTATCCCTTGGGAATGGTATGCGATCGGTGAAAAGCTCTATTTTTGCACATTGGTTACCATGGAACTCAGCTAGAATTCCTATATAAGGAAGTTGCATCCCTTGGTCTACGACCGCAAAAAGTATGGCGCTCGTTTTGACGCAGTCAAACGCTCTTTCGCAGTCGATAGAGGTTAGCACGAAGTGAGGGTGATATTCCCCTACAGACTTCTATGGCTTGGAATGCACAGTTCGAATGTTGCCCACGGAGCAGAATCTCTGCTGGAATCCTTCCTATTCAACTAATTGTGTTTCATCCAAAGTCGTTGATATGCAAGACAGGATTATCCTCATAAAGAGCTTGTAGATTACACCCAACAAGAAAATCGGGCGGTAGCATTCTAATTCAATATCATGTTAGTCTTCTTTCTCGAGCCAAGCGGGTAACGAATTATTGTATTACAGCCGTACAATCCGAAGATCTTTTAATATCTTAGAATTTGTCTCTGCTTCATAACTGCAAGTCACGTATACAGTCTGGGAAAGAGTACATCGGAGCACCTACACGTCGTCAGCACAATCGTTGAGATTAGATGGCTGTTCCATATTAATAATAGAAACGAAGGACCCGTATGGTGTGGTGGTGGACACGTTAGCCCCTGGAAAAGTTAATAGCGCGTTCGTTCCTCACCCCCATACACCTGCGATCCAGAGTTTTGCAAATATCTCAGCATCATTGTGGGGGAACAATAGTATTCGACAAGGTAGAAGGATGTGAGGGATACAATAGAAAATCATTTCTATGGATACATCTGTGCAAAAGCTACTGCCCTCCAGAAGAAGTGAATTATTTTTCAACGGTGTAGAATTATTACTGTATTAAAGAAGGTCGATTTTTTGAGCTAAATTAGGTTGCGCAACGTTATAAGAAAACCCTTATGATCTCTATCGCATATATTTCAGTGGAACGGATAGATTTCTTCTTTAATAGGCACGTTGTTCTACAAATCTTCTTTGTAATGTAAAAGCGTGAAATTAAACAAGGTGAATTTTACAGAAGTAGTAAAACAGAAGTACCCAATATGCGTACAGCTGGTCGCAATTTTGCAACATTATTATTGCAAAATAAGTAGGAGCTGACGGTTTGCAGAAGACGAATTTGTAACTTTTGCGTCGTCCTTTGCGACAAACACCACTCATATTCGCCAATCACTAGAATTCAGGCAAAATCACTGTGGTGGTTCGATTCGGAGCTGGTGTCTTCAGGTCTATTTTTTAATAAAGATCTAGTTAGATTTTAGTAGTGATTGGAAGGAGAGGCCGCAGCCAACTATTCCACACTACACTTATGTCTGTTGTCTTAGCTTGTTCAGAAATAAATGAACGTTTTGAAAGATTTATTGTTCTGATGTATTTTTAGCGATAGAAAGTTTTTTGTACCTTGCAACAATCATTTAAAAGCCGATATTATGTTTTTTTTCTAACAATGTTTGTAGTCCTTACATTTTACCGAGAGTTAAATTTTTTAAACCATCTTTCAGCTCTCAGTTTTAGACGTCAAAAACGACTTTTCGTCAAACTTCTTTTTATGAGTTCAGACTCAGTCGTAGTGCAGCAGAGACGGCTCGAAACATTAATAAAGTTTGAAGTGAAGGTAGTGTTGGTGAATCAACAGTGCAAAGTTCGACCTAGGCTGCGAACGTCCCAATGAATTTGACGACGACGAATTGAAGGCACTAGTGGAAGCAAACATGCGAACAACTATTCGAGAGCTTCCAGAATAGCTTGGCTTAAGCACGGGAACAATTTCCACTCACTTGAATCGCATGGGAAAGACAAGAGAACTAGACAAGTGGGTGCCACGCGAATTAAACGATAATAAAAAAAATTAGCAGTTTTGAAGTGTCGTCTGCTCTTATTCTGCGCAACAAAAACCACCCTTTTCTTGGTCGAATTGTGATGTGGGACGAGAAATGGATTCTGTACGACAATTGGCGGACGTTCAGTTCAATGGTTGGTTTGCGGTCAGGCTCCGCAGCACTTCCCAAAGCCGAAGTTGCATCAAGAAATGTTACGGTGACTGTTTGGTGGTCTATAGCGGGGCTGATTCATTATAGCTTTTTGAATCCGTGCGGAGCGACCACGCCAGAGAAGTACTGTCAATAAATCGACGAAATGCATTCCAACAACAGTCACAGGCATTAGGCAATAGAACAGGAGCAATCATTCTCCATGACACCGCCCCTGCTTCACTTTGCGGTACAAACGCTGCAGAAGTTGAACGAGTTGGGCTACGAAACTTTGCCTCATCCGCCAAATTCATCAGACCTCTCGTCTGCCGACTATACTTCCTGCGCGAGAAATGCTTCACCAACCACGATGACGCAAAAAATGCCTTCAACGAATTCATCGCTTCCAGAGCTTCATAATTTTATGCAACTGGAATAATTAAATTGGTTTCTCGTTGGCAAAAATGTTAGAATTCAAATGGTTTCTATTTCGGTTAATTAATATATAACACTATTATTAATATTAATATAATATATACTACATTATACATTATAATATATCATTCTAATAATGTAATAAAACATGGTGTTGCTAAGAACAATTTGTTTGAAGCAGGTTATGATATTTTAAACAAAGTAATTAAAAACGCTTGTTTATTTCTGAACAACCTAACCCTTCAGTGGGTGTGGTATTCATCGCAAGCTTGTTGAGATTTTTTAACAGATACGATATTTAGTGGCAGTGGATCTCTACTGTCTTTTTAGAACCTCACCTTTATAAACCATGTAAGGATTGCTGAATGCGAAAAGGAAGGCGAAAAATGAGGCCAAAATTAGCATTCTTAGCGCGACATCAGCTGAAAGTTACCGATTAGCTCAGGATGGCAGTGAAACGAAATACTCGGAAAAAAAATAATAAAAAAAATAAAAATAAGATAAAAAGCATCAATCAGAGTTCAGTAACCACTTGCGCATAACAAACAATGGAAATCATACAAAATAAAGAATTCTGATTCTGGTAGCTCGGTAGTGGAGCACAGCTAACACGATGATGAAAAACCATGATGACAGTAACAAAAAAATAATAGAAACGACGAAGAAAAAGTGCTGCAGCAGTTCCAGTTTTTATTATACAAACACTTTGATGAAATTGTTAGAAAGACAAGTGAACAGCAATTTGAGAGCCGAATAAGCAGATAAAGAAGTTAGGCGCAATAAACAGTCAGTAGTGGTATTTGAAGTTAAGCCTAAGCAAGCACTGGCACGTTCTGAGAAATCGACTTTTAGCGCCTCTATAACAGTAGACAGATGAGATTCTACACAGGAACACCTGAAGAACGCTGAGGAGAACTGCACTGAAATGGCACGAATAGGCTTCGTAAAAGTCTAGGTAACATTCTAGACAAAGTCTACCTAGTGATGAAATTGTAATGGCCCTGTGAGCGTGAAGTGCTTTGTTATTCTGACACTACGCTAACGATAAATGCAGACTACTCAATAAATAGTCGCCGTCATTGGTTTGATTGCTAAGCAAGGACTCTTTTTTCCCCGTCGTCCACTAAAATGTTTTCTTTTCTACATGAAATCACCCTATCATTTTCCTTTCACAAGGACTCATGTTGATCCTAGCAAAAAATTCGTACAAAATACTATCTCGTTGATTGAGAAAAGTCGGATTTTCGTCCTCTAGGATCTTCTCAGAGACGAACTAAAGCTTTCGCAGATCGTCACCACCTTCATTCACTGCCTTTGCAGTTTAGAACGTAAAGAGATTTGCCATCTCATTAGTAGGCTGCTACTAGAAAAGGCGTTCTGGCATTGATTTACCCCTATCTATATTTTTTGAAGAAAAAAAGCCTAACTCGATCTGGGTTTGGAGAGCCTCTTCAAGAGATGACCCTGCTTTAGACAGCAGTTCGACACCCAGAAGCTTTTTTCAGGGCACGGCGAAGCTGCAGAAGATTAACGAAGACGCTACATCAATGTCTACTTAATGAGGGAATGAAATTCTGAGTGCAAAATAACCATTATTTCGTTCTCTCCTAATAGAAATATCGAAATCATTCTCAAACAAACCGATAATTTTTCGAAAACCCTACTGTAGAGTTGAAAAATGGGTTACGATACAAGTGTTTCAATGAGGACAACGCGAGCTGTAAAGACTTGCCTCGATTTGAACAGCCAGCCACGTTTGTCAAAGAAGCTCTAAAGGGCGAGCATGAACTATGCGAAGAGTTGGGCAGACGTCACTTAAAGTGAGCATTCAACACGAATATTCGGCGAGCACCTCGAATTAACGGGTCATGGCAGAATGAGTTCCTATTCAATTCGTCCCAAACCACGATCGACAAATGTGCGAGTCAGCACTTTCGTCTCTCTCCTGCTTCATCTGCACCGACAAAACTTTTTGAGGTAGATGGTCAGAGAAATGATGAACTGGATCTGCCAGCAACAACGCACACCACGCTTTGTGGCTCCAAATTTTGGAAAGATACAATAAATAAAAAATATAAAATGGCATAGCATCGTTAACGGTGATGGTAAGTGCGCTGTTACCAAGATTTTCATCGAATAAACAAAATAAAAAGGAAAATCTGGTCAAAAACGGCACCAGTGCTTGTTTCAATTTAAGCATAAAATAAAAAAAAACGAAAAAGTTCTTGGAACTGATCAATCCCCTGAGGGATGCCCCATGCATTCGACTTGATTAAGCATCGTTTGGAGGTGATTGAATGCGTATATGGCCTCTACAATGACTCGCGGTGGCCTACGGATGTATCGAACCAGTGCTGCTACCCTCCCAGACAAGCTGGTACCAATTTGCCGACCCCCTGAGGGATGGAAGGCCCAGTGGGCCATGGGCACCGGGATCGATTCCACCTGTGTGTTGCATGGCGTCTCCAAACGCTGTGCCACACGCGCACCATTCAATTTAAACATGCAAGTATTAGTTCGGTAGCGTAGTAACTGCGCACTGCGGACCGCGAATTTCAAAGCACGTTCGGGGGAGGCCACAAATCGAGTTCAAGCACAAAAGTTCGTTAAACAAAATGAAAGCTACCAGGATGTGCACATCTTTGCCAACATGTTTGATCGTACCAGGAGAGCAGAATCATAAAATTCTTGAAGCACAAATTCTCCGAACGCATTTTCACGATGTTCAAACAACTTTGTATATTTTTTTTGGTATTAAGTTTTTTGGTATTTGGTACGATTTTTTGGATCGTATTTTGATTTGGGATAAAAGCCATTGTAGACCCAATATGACATCCCACATCGATCAGAGAAGTGGTTGAAGTAAGATGAAGCTCCTAAATATTTCCCCAAAGCTGAAATTGCAACAACAAAAGGTAATGGTGAATTTTTGGTAGCTCCGCGCATGGAATCATCCAATACACTTCTTCTATTCTGGTCAAACCATCAGTGTTGATGTGTACTGTTAGAACGTTGAAAATACGCACCAGTTATTCCAACCTCTGCAACTGGTTTTTATCAACGAATTCTACTACGCGATAACGTCCAACTACACGCCGTACAACCAACACTGCAGGGGGTTCGTTGAGCTGAGCTAAGAAGCTCTTCCTCATCCACCTTGCTAAGTGGAGCTGCTGCTAACCAACCGGTAGGAAATTTCTGGGTGATGTAATTCATGCAAAACTTTTCGGAGACATGGCGCTAGCGGCGATGAAAAATTGTTCGAAGCATATCTTTAAGAATACTTCGCGGATATCGAATTCTCCGGAATTAACTCCGACATTGGAATTGATCAGTGAGGATTTCTGCGATTGTGCACGGCTTTCTGAAGCTTGTGAATAACTTAGGAAGTAAGAAATCCTAGGTGAAAGAAAAACTTTCTTCAATAACTTTCAAGCAAATGGTTTCCGAAAATGTGTCGTTTTTTTCTTATTTGCTTAAAAAGATCCGAATAAAGCAAATACGTGGGGGAACAGTAATAACTAAGAAAGCTCTGGGTGCTTCATTTAAAATTTTTTTCTTCAATGTTGGAAGTCAGATCATATTGGATAAGCTTTAAAATCTATCCATGTATGGTGGTATTCGTGGAATTTTAATGGGATGACTAAACGAGAACTTCTAGAATCGATATTTATGCTCATTTGTGGAAATTGAATTCGTTATACACACTAATTACGACGACCACAGAGCGAGAGAGATTACTTATGTTTCCTGTCAGAAACACACAGAAGCAGGAAACTACCAATCCAGCCTCGAGGAAACCATTAATTTAAGATTTCATGAGAAAACTTCAGTACATTGAGGAACGAGTTTAACTAAGTTTGCTCTTTTTTACTATGTCAATAGAAACGCAGCTAAGAACCATTTTCACAAACGCTATTTATTACGATGGTGTTGATTGAATGAGTAGGACCTGCGCCACGTGTAACGCAGTGGTTAGCAGTGTTTTGCAATCATACAAAATGCGCTACCGATTCGATCAAGCGTCCCACGCTACACAAGCCTTCCATCCCTTCGGGGTTGGCAAATTGGTATTACATCTGTCTGCGAGGATAGCATCACTGACTCCATACATAGTTAGGCTACCAAAGTCATTGTATCGGCCAGGTATTTATTCAACCACTTCCAACGATGCTTGATAAAGTCGAATGCATGGCGCATCCCTCAGGGATTGATCAACGCCGATCTCTTTTTTCCTTTTGAGTGGTGCACACAACGAGTTCCCATATTTACTTTGTAGATTTTTTTTTCACACTTAATCAACCAAAACAACTGTGATAAGTAAAAAAAAAAAAAACAAAGCATGAGATAAATAAGTGTTCATAGAAGTATTCGCCATGCAAATAGTATTGAATGGGAGTTTTTAATGATGTGTAACAGAATGAGTGTAACAGAGAATTCAAAACCAGTAGCTAACATATATCAACATCATCGCATTAGTGCAATAAAGTGAAGACGAATAGAAAATCACACAAGCATAGATTAGGTTAAGCCGGCAGTGTTATGAAGTTTGTAGGGCTTCACAAGTGTCCATTAGATTATCTTCGCTTGGAATCAGCCACGATCTCAAGTTTGTTTTTCTTCACAGAACGAACCGTTCAGTACTAACATCGCATCCGACAACGCATTCATCATCATCCTGAAGTCGACCAAATGATGTATTCACGCTCTAGAATTGGAGCGTTTTTAAACATTTCTTTGCATGACTCGTCATCATATCTCCCTATGCGGATCCCAGCACTTCTTACATTCGATTCATTTTTTTCGCAGTCATCGTTCACAATGGTCTTCGGAGATTTTGCGTGTTGTTTCGGCTGCTGCTTGAGGATTTCGTCTTCTGATGTGCTGGTTGAGGCGATTCTTCATGCAATCTTGGATATAGCCGTGCTAACGCGTTCCCACGTGGAATGGAGCAGAGCGTTGTGGTGGGGATCGAAGTAGAGCCTCCCTTCTTGATGGAGTGCATCACTCACTGTTGTTCTACTTGCTGTCCTCAGTAATTGGAGCGTTGGATAAGCATTTCCATTCTAGTGACCATAAAGTAACGATAAAATTGCAGAGTGAATAATAGTATACCTAAATGTGATAGAGTGGAGGGGCGGATAGGACACTGGTAGTGATGTCCCCTCATCACGAGCAAGGTGCTAGTCTCGATTCCGCTCCGCGTCAATCTAGCCACTTATCCCTCGGGGGGTCGGGGAATTGGTACCGGACTTCTCTGGGAAAAAATCACTCTCTGCAATCAAATTGGGAACCCTCCAGCACGACTATTACAGGACTCCAGGAGGATTGCTCAACCAGCATTCTATGGCATTCAAGATGAAATGAAAATCCTCAAGCCGCAACCGAAGCCACACGTAAAAATTGGAAGATCTTCGTGGGCGATGGATGCGAGGAAGCGAATTGGATGTGAGAAGTGCTGGGATCCCAACAGTAGACGTGAAGACGGATCAAATAAATTAAAATAATTTTTAATAAATTTATGATGATGTTCCAGTTAAATCTTAACTGCAAAGTGAAATCGATAATTAGCAGTCCTGCGTTTCATATAAAAATGACAATTGACATGCCAATTAGCTGGAGTCGTCAAGGAGATAAAGTTCTTATACAGCCGAGGCTTCAGACCGATGCGATATATGGTTGAAAAGCTGTAGTAGCACTTGTTTTCGCAGAATCCCTAAAGTTACAAACAACTATACAATTAAGTACAAGCAGACAGTAAATTTCTCGAAAGGCTTTCTGTAGCAAAAACGTAAAAGTGCTTGTTACTTATGTGAACCAATCACACCTAATAGTCGGTACGAGTTCACCATCCCCGAAGCGCACTATCTGCACGAACAACCACACTGCTGACAGCACATGGAAATCTTTTGAAGCTTATGTTTAGCCTGTCTCTGTATTCCTTCTGCCCACGCGTTCCATAGAATAACTATTGTTCATAATAGCGGTTAAAATGAAAATAACAGGCAACTACCAGTCAAATTACCGATCAATAAACTCCTCCGAAAATGGTTTTGTTTCTAAAAGTGATTAAGCGTAAGGAAGAGCTTTTCACGGGCCACTGATTTCATAAGTGTGTTGAACAAGGGATCGATCCACTTCGTCCTTCTACGGATGCATAACATAGAGTGCATCCTGGATGTAACAGCACTAAAATCAGACCGGACAAGATTTGAGGCTTTCATAAACGTTATCTCCTTCTTGAACTAGCTGCGAATTTCAGTTAAGAGTAGTGACAACAGTGTCAACCAGGGAATTTCAGCCATGGTTTGGTCAATCAATACCTATTGACTGCATTGTTGTCATTAACGGCTGAGAGTGATAGGAATTAGAAAGCTTTGCAAAGTTTTCCCTCTTCATGCCACACATTCTGAGCAGTCGACATCTCAATCAGCAGGCTACAGCGAAATTCGACCGATGAGGTCTTATTTAAAATTGGTTTTCAGTCAAGACTCAGTTGAACTCCCACTTTTGAGTGTCTTTAGTTTCGCAAAACATTAAGACTCAGCAACTAACTATTTATCTTTTAGGCGATAGCTCAAAAAAAGTGACTTTTTTCTCACTGGTTTTATTTCAACTGTTGAATTTAGTCGGTAAGCAGGTTAGAGATGCTGCGCAATATTACACAGATGCCACTTTTTTCGACCAGCACTAGGTCGACCAGCCCGGCACCCTTCTGGAAAGTGGATATACGACCAGCTTAAGAAGCGTTCTCCGATCGTAAAACGCTAGTGACCAGCTGTGTTGAAGTCCTGGGAACGCCCAACACGGCTCTCTTAGCACTCGAGCGAAAATCTACCCGGCTAGTGCTTAATAGCATTTATCAGGAAAACCAATTCTTTAAGTAGCAGTGAATTTCACACTGAATTCCAAAGAACTTCGGGGCGAACAGATGCAAGAAGACGTAACAAGCGAAAGAAGTGCCCAGATCCGTGTAATCTACGAAGCCGAGTCATTAAGGAAATAAGAAAAATCTTGCTTCTAAAAGAAAATATGTTCAAGAGCTCTTATCTTATTGCGCCTTCGGTCAAAGGTTGCTTTTTTGCCCAGTTCCACCTTATCTGTTTGTAGGCAGTTTTCACGCATTGATTAGACGGGCGCGCGCACAACGTGATGAACCTCGACCAGATTTTCAGGTTTGTTCACTCGTCAAGTGTTTTTTCTGTTTTCTTTAGAGTTTTGAAAAAAAGACTAATTAATACTGGTTTTTTTATTGGACTTAGAAATAATGTGCAATTGTTGAACCTTCTGAGATCTCGATGATGTTGTCAGAGAAAGCGACTAGCGAAACTGTTCCTCTTTCCCAGAATTGATTTACAAACTAAATTTCATGCTTTAGAGATATTGATGCCTCCTATGACCGCTACAAGGCCATGCTGGCTGAAGCCGTCGCTGTGGAAAGCGTTTCTGGAGATCCAAGCAAACGTTCTCAAACTATCGAGATAGTGCACTGGATCAAGTCAGAAAAAATTGTTTATTTTACAATTTTTTCTGTTTGAAAAAGGGATGTGTAGCAAGACATCGGGACGTGTAATAGTGTTGCAATATATCAAGTTTTTGCTTTTGAAGGGAACGTCTAGAGGAACTTGGAGCGCGATGCACTTTGGAGCATTTGGGAAATCAGACCATTGACGGAAAACAGGTAACGGAAAATGTTCCTTTGATCGATTTCTTGTTGTATTGATAGGCTAACATGACGCTATTATGAATATATGGATAACACTTCGGCGTCTTTGCCATCTTCTTCGTCTTTTGCAAAAAATTCGTGTGCTGATCCATTCAACTGTATTCGAGTCGGTGCGACAACGAAGATCCACATAGGAAGCTCTAACGCCTGTGTACGCTCGACTTTAATCATTGCTGCTCTGAAGAAGACGAAGTTGCGGAGGCCTTAGCTATAATAATTTCTTGCGGCAACATCGCTTTAACCTATTAAGGCGCCAATATGATAATCATTCATATCTATGTCAAATCAAAGTCGGATTTCAAAAGTTTCTAGAACTTGTTTTCTATACATATCGTTTGAAGCTTTGTATCTAAAATAATTGTCGAACAACGCCCACGAAAAATCGCTTATTCATGCTTCTATGACGAGTCTAAGTGTTAAGACAGAAAGGATTAAGAAGACCTTTAAGTACATGTAGCACAATCTTGTGCATTTATTAGGATTCATTAAGCCGATGTATAAAGGCGAAGATAAAAAAATACGCAAGATTTTATACTTACAATCGGTGAACTTAGTGCACTGGATAGATAGAGAAGAAACGAGTTGCTTGTGGAAATGGATTTGGGTTTTGAAATGACTTACAACTATACGTACGACACCTAATGAAGAACCAATTGACGGCGTTCGGTTCAGATAGCGCTGCCACCTGTACTCCTAGGCCAACTTGGCGACGACAAGAAGAAGAAGACGGTTCTGGTATATGGTCATTTGGGTCAGTTTCTTGATGTAATGAGACATAATTTCCGGGTAATTTTAAAGGAAAAGTGTTTTCCAGATGTGCAGCCAGCAGCGAAGAACGATGGATGGAATACGGAACCATTTGTATTAACAGAAATTGGTTCGTACAACTACAAGCATTAATTTATTTGACTAGGGCAATCCACTGTTTGTAGTACGCGCATTAATTCCACATAAACGGAATCGCAGTTATATAAAGAATTTGTAACAGAGCTGCCATTCTAACAAACTAGTCTGCTCCAACAGGTTTTTGATAGAGCGATGTTTTCCTTTCTTTAACTAATCTGAATCGAAACGCTTACTCCTCTAGATAACAAATTGTTCGGGCGTGGTGCGTCCGATGACAAGGGACCAGTCTTGTGCTGGATCCACGCAGTTGAGATGCTCCATAAACACAAAGTAGAAATACCTATCAACATCAAGGTGGGCGGCGATTCGCACTTTACGTTGCATAGAAAATTGAAAAGAAAAAAAAGAGAAATACATCATACTAACGGTGCATGGAAGCAGTTAAATACGAAGAAGTGAAAATATCGAGAGAATGGCTTGTCATCTGGTTTGCACAAAGAACTGTATTTAATAAATTCGTGAAGATGCCTAATTTTTCGCCTCGCTCGCTGTGACTACATTAGGAGTCATGCCGACCACAATGTGACCCCAAGTAGGACTAAGTATAAGATTAAGTGATCACGAAGAAGTCATCGAAGACGAATCATATTATGAACTAGACTTCGCCATCCATGGAGCTAACGTTTCTTTTCAAATATTTTTCTACCACCTTAGGAAGAAGAGCCTCACGTGCTGTAAATTGTAGTATACCTGTATATACGTTCTTTAAACGCCTATGAAGAAGGCAATACTATCGAAACGTCAGCTTTAACGGAATGAAGAATAAACTAACACCTCGTGTTTGCTCAACAAGAATATCGAGAACTATCTGATCAATTCCAAAGTCAATAGAAAGTCGGTCGTGGGAGTTGCCTGTAACTTTTCTTCTTCTTCTAAATCCTATAACAAATTCAAGTTCTAGAGTCTTGTTAAAATTAAAATATTACAGTTCTGCTTTGAAGCGATGGAAGAAAGTGGATCAGTTGGTTTAGAGGAAGTGCTAGAAAAAAATAAGAATAAATTCCTCGCAGACGTAGATTTTACGTGCATCTCGGACAGTTACTGGTTGGGAAAGACAAAACCCTGCCTCACACATGGCCTAAGGTATGCTCCTTTTCATTCATCCTGTGTAGAAAACGTGTTCACTTCATAAGTAGGGTAGACATTTAACGAAATCGGTGCAGAGGCGCTAAAAATCAAAAAGCATTCTTAGCTCCTCTGAACAAAAATGTAATTTGTCATGGAAGAAGACGAAAAGGACAAACATGCATTAACGAATGACAGTGTTGAAACGGTCAGAATGTAATCAAAGTATTTGTTAGAGGCATTTGCTCGTTCAAAGTGGAAGTAACAGGAATTCAACAAGATCTGCATTCTGGCGTTTACGGAGGCATTGTGTGGGTTCCAATCGCCGATTATATTTCCTTTACTAGAAAAGCCAACAACTTGGTCAATTTCGCTTTGTTAAATATTCATACTGTGAGTCCTGGTTCCAGACATGAACCACTTGCCGACCTCCTGTGGGTGATGTCCCAGTTAACCTCGGTGGATAACAGGATTCTAATTCCCGGTTAAGATTCTGATACTTTGACTATCGCACTGTCTTCAACAATTTGCTTCATCTTAGACAGACAAATTCAGGAATCTATGATGATGTCGCTGCAATGACGAATGAAGAGAGCGCTGTTTACGATAAAATCGACTTCAATGTTCAGGAGTTCTGTGAGAGTATCGGAGCGAAAAAATTGCCTACAGAAGACAAGAAAACGTTGCTTGTTAGACGCTGGCGAGAACCCTGTCTGTCGATTCACGGGATTGAGGGGGCGTTCTCAGGAGCTGGCGAAAAGACCGTTATTCCGTCTAAGGTCGTCGGGAAATTCTCTATCAGGATTGTGCCTAATATGGAACCTGAAAAAGTCAACAAGATGGTTCTCGATTTTCTAAACGAAGTTTGGAAGACTAGAGGATCTCCAAACACATTTAGACCTCAACTCGGTCACCATGCGCTACCATGGGTGGCGGACACAAGTGATGAGAATTTTAATGCCGGTGCACGAGCGATGAAACTTGGTAAGAGTTTTATTAAGCTAATAAATGTGTTCGGCACTGCGAAGAAACTATTTAACTCCGATCTTAAGTGCACGGTGTGGATCCCGACTATATCCGTGAAGGCTGCAGCATTCCAATTACTTTGACGTTCCAAGTGAGCCTTCACATTTTCGCTTTCCCGTCCGAATTACCTCAACTGATGGAGCACTTGATACAATTTTAAGGAGTTGACAGGCAAGAGCGTTCTGCTTCTTCCACTTGGCGCCGCTGACGATATGGCCCATTCGCAAAATGAGAAGATTAACAAAGTGAATTACCTTAATGGTGTGAAAACACTCCTTTCATATCTTCTTGAACTAGGAAAGGTTTAGAGTGTAGGTAGTATCAATAGAATTAGTTAGTTCTGCCGGTTGCACTTATAAAATGTTTTATAAAGAAAGTTTGCAGTTTGGACATCAATCGAGCTTTTAATATGAACAATAATGATATAGTAAATAATGAATAAACAATACAAACAACAGCACAAACTCATCAATTTAATAGCAACATAACATATGATATAGATAATACTTAGATACTCTAATACTTGGATACTTGGACGGCCCGCCTTCACAAATTTGCGAATACCAGGACATTTTTCGTCAGTTCTTTGCCTCGTAATCTTCGTCCATGGTGGTGGTTTAATTCGCTCATGGTAGGGTAATGCGAGTCTCATAACGTGATCTGTAGAACAACCGCAGCTGCGAATGCCAGGTGCTTGACGTCAGTTACGAACACGTCTGCCCAATGGTCATCCGAGGGGACTCCTGTATTATCGTGGCGTCCACTCTACAGTTCATTTCGTCCATTTGTCGTCCGTCGTTGTCATTATATGACCCATCCACTTATGTTTTCCTATCGATTTGTGCTCTCCTTGGTCTTAAAGATGAGGTAGCTTTCGAAGGACAGATCTTCGCACTTCGGCTATATGTTATGTGTCCTGGTTATATCTCAGAAAACATCGTGCAAGCTTTCTGAGAGTAGTTCCCATCATTTTTGACGTGGATAAAGTATTAGCCCACCTCTTTGCTGCGTAACAGAGCTGACTGTTCAATCGAATCAGTGAGCGCTGATTTTAGTGTGCATTAATTGGCTCCCGGCTTCCTTGAAAGGCCTGAATGCTACCCAAGCTGCTCTCCCTCTTCTATCGAATTCCTCCTTCACGTTGTTCTCCATGTTAATTGAAAGGCTAAAGCACACATACGAGGTGGTCTCTCTACTCAGATGACGATCCAGGTTGATCTAATGGCCTTCGCAGATTTGATGGGAATTTTCCATCAATACATAGGTCTTTCTCAACCAAACTGAGTGACTTCATTATTGGATGCAATGCCGCAGTAAACTGCTTTAGCGGCACGGTGTCGCCGTGTCTAATACCTTTTTCTATAGGTATCGCTGGGGGGTCGATGGAAAAGCGTATTTTCGTAGTGCAATTTCGGTAGCAGTGAGACAGAGCTCTTATGTAGGTCCATTCCTTAATCGACGAGCGCTGATAGGATTGCATTCTGTTTCGCCACTGGCTAACGCCTTTTACAGTCGACGAAGGCCAGGACTAGGAACTGGTTGTATGCCTTACTTTACATGATGCTGAACACGGATAGGTATAATATAAATGCGTAAATACATAAATTTGTGGTCTACACATCTCTAATGTGGATCTCAGCACAAACAGTATTTCATTATCATGCCTGACTTGTTATTTGGCATTCCGATACTCCTGATTTTCTTCGGTAAACACAACGCAGTCGCAATAGTGGAAGCTGTACAGAATTCAGAAAGCAACTTTAAAAGAACAAATTTGGGACCATTTTTTCCATTTCCTGTCGTGGCCGCAGAAAAAGAGCATGTTTCCGTCATTTTTCGAAACCAACCAGCTAGAATCCAGTCCGTCAATATTGTGGATCCCGTGGTCCAAAAGATCATGTCATGCGCAATACTTCGCAGTGATAGCCTTATTTAATCGTCGTTTCCCTCTCTCAGCAATAACGAGGTTGTTAAACAGTATACGTTTACTTCCATACAATAACACACATACAACGCAGTCGTAGCTGACGTTTCGGCAGTACCTCCTTCTTCAGAGCCTGGAAGGGTATAGTGATGTGCAGTCTAATATATCAAACGCTTCAATAACACATAGAGAAAGATGAGAATCTAAGTGGCAGTCACATGGTCAACAGCTTCTCGAAAAACCGCATTCCTTGATTGAAGCCGACGTCTGCGAAATTCATTCTGTGGCTATGAGTTCGTGTTCTCGATTACAGACGATTGCTGTAAACTACAAAAAACGTCTGATCATATCGAAGATCGTCATTCTCTATGAGTACGCTTTCACACTCACACGGTACCCACTGAGGTTTTTCCGATTTATTTATTGTTGACTGCTTGCATCTCATGAAACTGCACACTTTTTTTCCGCGTTCGGTGTATTTCCCTTTAGATATTGAAAGGGATATTTACCAAAAATCTGAACGTCAGGGTTTTCCTTAAAATTGGGCGTGTTTGTGCTTGTCGAAAATATCGTTCGAACGCTTCGTGGGTGGTATACAAAGCCGTCTCTGTACCTGAGGTATTAGGCGCCGTCTAAACTGCTGAACTGAAAAGCTGGAGGCAATTTTGAGCAAGACAAACGAGTTTAAAGTTTTGTACGGTTCTCTGTCTCCTAATTCTTCTCTTTTTGCTCTGTTGTTACCCATGTGAACCTTGTTGATGAGTGTAAGGTACGGTTTCCGTAGTTATAAACCAGCGGTCTTGATTTCCTCTCCACCACATTATAATTTCTGGATTAGCTGAGTTTTCGTCGATCTATGATGATATCCTATTACTAGGTTTCTTTATTTCTTTGAAGCTATCCTCTACTTCCTCACAACGGTTTACCGCGTCATCGTGGCTGGGAGGTGTTCCTAGGGTGTCGGACTGCGATGTACAGCAGGGGAGATTCGTCAGCCCAGCAGGGTCTCCCAAGCTATGAAGGAGTCTGGCGTTTCCATCAGGAAGCTTAACTAAGAGCAAATCAATACCAGGATCCACCACCGTCTTGGTATCAAAGTCGCATGGTGGTAGATCTTCCCCTAATCCACAGGGCTCCGACTGTCTGTCGTGGTGACGACCTGGGACAGACTTTCGCCAGGCTGTCCTCGTTATTCCAGGGAACCACAGTGGCTTAACCAGCACATATCCGAGGAATGGTGATTGTGCTGGGCCACGCACAACTAGTGAGGACTGGCTGTTCAAGTGTCAAGTAAATATTCTCTACTTCACCGAAAATCCTCAAGAAGATGACGATGTCTCAAGTCTTGATAGATGTTTTCCAAAAATAGGTATGCCACACATTCGTTCCAATTGAACGAGTTCACAATTCATCGCAATGTTGAGGTGAACAGCTTAAGTGTGATGATGTCATTCTGTTTCACTGCAGGAAGGAAGAATTGTGTCGTGATGGACCTGCGGCAGTAGTGTATTAAAAAATATTATGTCGGTTTACTGCTTGCTCAAAGAGTTCGCATTGAATAACGTTCGTTTCAACAATGCCTCACATTTTTTGGAAGCCTGTAAGATTACTGTAATAGGAAGAGGCCTTAGCCACTCTTGATACAGTTTAAATTTGAACCAAACAGCTTAATTCATGCATAATATACATATGTAACTGACTGAGATCCATGCAAAGTTCATGATAAACGCAATAAGGCAATCTTCTTGAAGAGACTGTTGAGCGCTCACAGCAAGGAAATTGCTGGAGAGAGAAGAAGACCTATTTAGTTATATTTCCTCTAGAGGATGTCCTTGCATAAGCACAGCTGGATTTCTGATTTGTTGTCGAATGTGTGATATGTGAGGTTACAGGGAGTTATGAAAATTACACGTATTTCACAGAGACGCAATCAATGAAGGTCGGCGAAAATGCTGTCTAGTATTGCGGTTGTGTGAAACAGAAACAAGAATGTGAGGCGACTGTATTTCTCATTGGAGAATCCTGTAGCCTGAACGGTAATTGTAGAATGGGAAACCGAAGTGTAGTATCTGAAGTGTTAATACCGAGATGGAAGAGGATAGTTAAAAAATTGGTTTTCACTCATCCCAGCTTATTGTGCCACATTAAATTCTCATGGATGAGAAGGGGCCTCAAGTAGTCTTTTTTGCTTACATCGTTTCAACTTTGCACTTATACCGTTATAAATCTTTTGCAAGAACTTTATCCAGATATGGATTAGCTGCTAGTTGTGCCATGTGCGTTTGCAAGGTATTTGAAGTGGTGGCTCAAACTTTTTGTCTGAAGAATTAGCGAGTATTCGGTTTAGTCCTATCGATCTTAGGATTACAATATATTAAATTTATTAGTAACCTGTTTCTTCTTAGGTGATGCAAGGTTGTTTTCCAGCCCGAATTTTCCCATCACAGTCGTGATCGAACCCAGTGCAGTGAGGCAGTATTATTGCGGTGATGCTGAAGAGCGTCCTTCTTCAGTTTGTTAGTTTATGCTTGATCTTTGCGTAAGTGGAATTCCACGCGGTGCCTACCTTTCTTTCGGAAAATGAATTCCCCTGAGGAAGCCAATTATTGTGGGAAATTCAAACAGACTGGTTTCCACTCTCGGTCTCGTGTTTCAAATCTCAAGTCAGATATATATATATATACATATATATATATATATATATATATATATATATATATATATATATATATATATATATATAGACATAATGATGCTGACATGTTTGCAAAACTCCGTACCGCGGTTGTCTGCGGTGGGGATCGAACACGGTACTACCCTTCCGAGGGGCTAACGGGTTTACCACCACACCCTGGGATTCTTTCATTTTGCCTATCTCTCGGCTAGTTTTCTATTGATCAGAGCCATCAGCAGTCACCTATCAACGGTATTGATATGGGGAGCACAAATCGGCATTGAACCATGTTCAGCTGTGGCTTTACTCGAAACCATAATGCTAACTTAACTAGAAAATCACATTGTTAACTTAATTAGCTGAGATAAAGCAAAACGAAGGGATTCACATGGTGTGGTGGTGAGTGCGTTAGCCCACAGAAAAGGTAGTAGCGTGTTCGACCCCGCCACAGACACCTGTGGTCCGGAGTTTTGCAAATATCTCAGTATCATTAAAGTTATGTCTCAGCATCATTGAAGATATATTTCGTAATATATACCCTGCCATTAAAAAGAGTAGGCAGTAAATAATGGGTTAAGATTATCTCGGCATCATTGTGGTTTTATCTCAGATAACACCCTGCCGTGAAAAATTGTAGTAGGCAGTAAATAAGAAGTTAACATTGTAAATATATTTATATATATATATGAAAATTTGCCATATGAGTTATTAAGCAGAAACTCTCCTATCTAGAGAGGAAAACTTAAATCAATATAAGATCTCATCCTTTTCATCAAGGTGAAGGTCGCAACGATCAACATAATTTGCGAAAGACTTTTTTTTCAGATGTTTTCTATGACCACATACCTTGTTAAGATCTTTCGATCCGATGAACTCATCGAATACTCACTTGACCGTAACTCGAAGAGAGAAAGTCGAAGCGAGCTATAGGTTTTGCGGATAACATGCGACTAAACGTAGGTTCCAAGCTCTCCTGGAGTTCCGAGTTTTGCTCATATCTCAGCATTATTGTGGGTGTATTTCACATATTACCTTGCCAAGAAAATGATAGGCGGAAAATAAATGGCAAGCATTATCATCTAGATATTTAGAAAAAGTTATAGCGCGTTTCACGGATCTCCCTCGCATGAGGGATCTCGAGCCGGTTAGTCGCGAGGCTACGTGGCGCATCCACAAGTGGCGGATAGAGGGTTAATCGCGGAACAAAAGCGACCTTTGCTTCCCTGAACGCAGGCGGATCCAAAGGATGGACTTCGTGCTTCCGCTGCGCTGATTTGGCCCACACTTTCTATATTTGCTTGACATATTCATGCACGCTTGTGTGGGTGCGTTCTCGCTTATGCGGATTGTATTCTACGAGTCAACTCGGCCAAAACCCTGCAATCAAGTGAAAGGGAAGTATATGGGAGGCAGTTAGGAGTCGCCTCCAACAAATAAGCTCCGTGTCCACTCTGGGAGAGCCTGACAAGCTACCGATGAGTAAACCCAGCTCCCACGTTCAGAGCCCAGCAGGCTATACGTGGGTACTAAAATGCTAAACACAGCAGAAAAAAAATGGGCCTCATTTCCCTGACCCCCGAAAGAGTCCGCCATTTCGCAGCGTTGGGTAGGGACGAGTAGGGAGAGGCTACTAAAATCTTAGGGCCAATGGAAGCTGCCTGGGTTACAAAGGACTATGGTGACGATCTGTACCTACAATGCACGTACACTTGCATCCGAGTCCACTTCCTCATGCAAGCAAGAAGGATAAGGTACGACGTCTGGAGAACAACTGTTCCTCGGAACGTGCCACAGTAGAAGATTCGGCGGCGTGGTCGTTCTCGTCAACACGAGTTTGTCCATGAACATCGATTCATTCGAACAGCTTACAACCCGAATCGGAGTTATTTTTGCAACCGTAACCCGCGAAATGTATTGAATTCGTGTGTGAGGTATGGCGACAAAGAAAGGATTCGTTATACTCACTCTTCATTGACACGATGATTGTGGCTCGGTCGTGATTTTCCTTAGAATCTCAAGGAAGCAGGCGTCCCACTGACACCAGCGTTCTGAAATCTCTATATCAGGCAATTACCATCCCTAGCAGGTTAGAGAGATGCTTGCTGCCTTCTAGGATTGTTCCAGGGCAGCAGCAACTCCTACGATTAGCCAATGTATAGGTCGAAAAAATACGTGCAAATTTAGCAAAATGAGTAAATCTTTTTGAAATATGGTATCTCTGGAACCATCCACTAGCATCATCGGCTCCCAGCAAAATGAAAACGTCGAGTCATCATCAGAATAAATCTTTTTGTCAACACGGTGTAATCTTATCAATGAAAGGCTACATGTAGATCTACTCTCTGAAAATTCAGAGAGTCTTTTTTTCTGTAAGTTATTTGTTTTTGAATCGCCTTCAGTCGAGAAGTGACAGATAATTTTTCGTTATTTCTGCATTCCTGTTTATTGTTTTCGTTAAATATTGCTTCAAGTAGATTAGTAAGTTTTACTTTGCAACCATTCAAGCATTTACGTGACCTCTATATTTTCTCCTACCCGAGCCCAGTTTAGGCATTATGGTTTCTCTGTGCTTAGGTATTTCTTACGAATTTTTTTCAAGCCAGCTACATCTGCAATCGTATTCTTCACTACTTCACCACGGTATTCACTAATGTATTAACTCACATGTATTCTTTGAGCAATCTAAGTTATGAAAACCGCTTTATTCTTCAGCGTAATTTGCAGAACAAAGATATGAAGATTAAAAGACAAGTGAAACTGTTTCGCTAGGTCGGCCAAGAAGTTTCCATCATTCAATTGTTTATGGAATGTGGATATGGAGAGCTTTGCCAGTTAACTCTCTTATAGATCGCCACTGGATCCTCACAACGACAAGCGAGAATAGCACGGGTAATCTGAAATGGGTAGAGAAGATGAGAATACCGATTTCGTCCAACTTTTCTGGATTTCTGAGCGTCTTATAACTAATTTGGAACAGTGCGAATCAGCATACTTCCGGCAGACAGGATTTATAGTAAAATGATTTTATGATTGTATTATATTAAAATGATTGCAAATACGGCCAGCGCATTTTTCTTCCTTTCTCAATCCAGTAGCGCTAAAATGTTGAGTGACCGCCTTTCAGCGGAAGGGTAATGCCATTCTCGACTGTCGAAAGGTGGTTGTTGATTGTGATATTAAAGGGGTGAGATGTTTAAATTCCTTTAATTAAAAAATATTGTAAAAGCTTAACGAAGCGTCAACAAGTCAACGAAGTTCTTGGATTAAGGGAGATTTCTTAAACAAGACTTAGATCTTCCGACTCCGGAAGAATGGCAGGCTTGGTTGGCCCGGCAGTGGGCCTAGCGAATATAGGGTATCGCTAGAACTCCTCTAGCCCTTGGCTCTGCAATATTATGCCTTTAGTAATAGTGACATTTACTGAACTTCTTCAGTAATTACCTGTATCCATTATATCTTTAAATGCCTTTGTGACTTGAAATGTAAGATAATCATTAAGACATAAACTTCTTAAGATGGCTACTTTTTGCGGAACATGTGCGATTTATCGTTAATTTTATTCATTTTTACTCTTCTGCAACTGTCATCCATGAAGGTGGTTCACAAGGCCTAGCCGCTTTAGAGTTGGGTGCCAGTAGTAACAAACTTGTCCATCTCACCCATCTTTCGGATGCTCTTCTTCAATAATGTTGGCTTTCTTTTGGGATCCACTCCACTGCTCCTCATTTGTTGTCAGCTCTTCCTATTGCGTAACCGATTTATTTATATCACACTCCAGAAAAGTTCGATATCTCTTAAATGCTTGAACTTCAATGCATCTGGAGTAAATGTCGAGTCAAACGAATGATCATAAAGTTTGCTACGAGATAGCGGTAACTTCTATGGTGAAAATCGAAAGAGGTCTGCGCCTTCTTCTAATTCTGGCGGAGTTTTTTCCTGTAACCTGTTATCTATATTCATGAAATGTCCTAGCTACCAGCCGACATGATTGTAGTAAAAGAGCCACCTCATTAAATGTATCTACGTTTTTCCCAGCATGATTTTTTTCCCGTAGTTGTTGAGTCTTTAGAACACTATCTATGTATTATCTATGCTTAAACGATATAACTTGGATGTATCACCTGACCTGTATCACCTGTAGTCCCGTTGATCGTCGAGTGACTCGAGCGGGCACCAGTAAGTCTTCCATTTTCTCCCCTCTCGCGTACGAGAGTAGCCCAATGGGTTCTGCTCGCTCTAGGGACTCGTCGAGCATCATATCTTTCTTCAAGGCTCTTTGTGAAAAACTCTGACCATCGGGTCGGTGGTCTTCATGCAGTACGTTTGACATGCCGAGGAATTCAGTCACTAACGGCTCTTGTCCATCGGTTGTCATTCATACGCATTACGTGTCCGGCCCACCTTATCTTCGATTGCTTGGCGTACAGAACGGCATGTTTGATTTTTTGATCGTCGACGCAGATCGAAACTTCGGATCCCTTCCCTTACTTGTGTGGAACGGGATACTCCTAGCATCGTCCTTTCGATTGCGCGTTCAATAACGCTGAGTGATTTTTCATCCGTTTGCGCAGCGACCAAATTTCTGAAGCATACGTTATGGCAGGAAGTACCGTGGAGTCGAAAAAGGTGGGCACGGAGTCGGGTGTTGTCTTCACTACATCCTCGATGATCTTGCAAGCACCCCAAGCCGCTCGTTTCCTTCTGCTCAGCTCTGGAGCTGAATCGTTCATAATTTTGATTTCCCGACCTAGATAACATAATATAACTCGAGCATTCAGAAATAATCGTTACGATGAGGGTGAATGGGGCATAGGAAACCAATCCGTTCTCCATAAACATCGTTTTTCGTGAGATTTAGTCGAAGACCAATCTTTCCACAGGCTTTATCAAAGTCCGCAAGCATACGTTCCGCTTGGCTAATGTTTGGTGTTATAAGGACGATGTCATCAGCAAAGCGACAGCAAAGCGACGATGGTGTAACTGCCGACCATCGATTTTCACTGCCATATTATCCCATTCCAATGTTCGCATGACGTTCTGGTGGGTGGCCGTAAATAGTTTTAGCGACATGGTATCGCCTTGGCTAACCCTTCTTTTGACGAAGATCTTAATATCGTTGTAGAATGGTGATATCTTGGTTGTGAAATTTTTGTACAGCTCTGATGAATCTTCATGTAATGAGTAGGGACTCCTTGACTATCAAGGGCTTCCACGACTGCTTCTGTCTGAATTGAATCAAAGGCCTTCTGTAAATCGATGAAAGTGAGACAGAGCGGCCTTCTGTACCCTCGCGATACTTCAAAAAGCCTTGTTACCGTGTGGATGTGGTCCATCGTACTAAATCCTTTTCGAAACCCTGCTTGCTTACATGGCTGTCCTTCGTCCAGTGTTCTGTCAATCCTGTTTAGGATGACTCGAGTGAAAAGTTTGTAGACGATAGACAGTAAGTAGATTGGACGATAGTTGCCGATATTCTGTAGGTCACCCTTCTCGAGCAATAACACGGTCTTGCTGGTCTTCCAGTGGGTAGGGACCTTGCATTCGGACAGGTAACGTGTGAAGAGCCGAGCAAGTGTGTTTACGAGGATTGACGGAAGGTTCTTCAGGTGTTCTGGTCTTATCCCGTCCGGACCTCGTGTTGTTCGATTTTCTCACCAACGAAATGGCATGTCGGATTTCGGAAGGGAGAACCGGTGGTGCAACATATCCATCCTCCTTTATTTCATATGACGGGAGGTGGACGTAGCAATCGAAAAGACCTGAGTAGTATTCGTGAATAATTTTCTCCATTGCCTTTCTGGACTCGGTAACTGTTCCGCCTGGGCGCCGGAGTGCAATTATCTTGGTCTTGTAATTGGCGAAGCTTCGGTGAGCTATGCGAATGCTTTTCCCAGCTTCTGCAGCTTCGACCATTACTGCTGCTCTTCCCTCTTTAAGATCTTCTTTTATCGCCTGTCTGCACTGTTTTGCAAGTTCGGATGTTAGTTCGCGGTTGCCTGCAGCTCGTGCGATTCCACGCTGGCGTATTAGCTCGAGTGTTTCTAGAGACAAACGTCTCTTGGTGACTTTCGAACTCTCAGCTTTCATAGCGCTAACGTGAAGATGTTGAATGAGCCGATCGTATTCCTCGTCGATGTTATCGACAACGGCATCTTCCCAACAGCCGACTAATGAATTGAATAAGTCCCAGTTTGCGGTTGTTCAGGGACTTCTGGTTTTTGAATTTACCGGCTTTTTTTCTCCTTTCCGCGAGTAATAGAATCTTGCACGAAGGGAGACGGTGGTTTGATCCCGTGTAGAATTTTGGGACAACAGCGACATCGGTAAAGCAAAACCTTCTATTTACTATGATGTGGTCTGTTTCGTTATAGTACTCTCCATTGGGAGACTCCCACGTCCTGCGCTGAGAGTGGGGCTTCTAGAATTGTGAGTTACCATGGATTGTCTTGGTCGCCATGATAAACTCAGACAGCCGGTCACCCTGTTCGTTCCATTCTAATCCATGGGTCCCAGTGTGACGTTCTTCAGACTTTCTCCTTGGTCCAGTCTTGGCATTGAAATTTCCAATGATGACCTTGAAGAATGTGTGTTCTTCTCTGTAGAACTTCTCCAAGTCCATATAGAATGCTTCGACTTCTCCTTCGTCATAGTTTGACGTCGGCGCGTAAACGACGAAGATTGTCAAAGCCGGAATTGATCCACAACTTTTTAATCGTTAACGTCCGATTCGGATTGTAAGTTGTTCGAATGAATCGATGTTCATGGACAAACTCGTGTTGACGAGAACGCCGACGCCGCCGACTCCTCTATTGTCGCATGTTCCGAGGAACAGTTCTCTGGCGTCATAGACGGCGTTGAAAGGCTGGCGTCTTCTCGTTTCGGCCAGGCCGATGACGTCGTACTTTATCCTTCTTGCTTGCATGAGCAAGTCTTCTATCGAGGACTCGGATGCAAGTGTGCGTGCATTGTAGGTACAGATCGTCACCGTAGTTCTTTGAAATCCAGGCAGCTTCCATTGGCCCTGAGATTTTTGCAGCCTCTCGGTACGCTTCCTACCCAACGCTGCGAAATTGGGGGCTCTTTCGGGGTCAGAGGAATGAGACCCGCTTTTTTTTTGTTACTGTGTTTAGCATTTTGATACCCACGTGTAGCTTGCTGGGCTCTGACATGGGCGGGCTGGGTGTACTCACGGGTAGCTTGCCAGGCTCTCCCATAGTGGTCATGGAGCTTATTTTTTGGAGGCGACTCCTAACCGCCCCCCATATACTTCCCTGTCACTTCATTGCAAGCTTTTGGCCGAATTGACTCGTGGAATACAATCCGCAGAAGCGAGAACGCATCCACACATGCATGCATGAATACGCCTAGCAAATACAGAAAGTATGTGCCAAATCGGCGCAGCGGAAACTGGGTGTCCACCCCCTGGGTCCACCTGCGTCTCATGGAAGCAAAGGTCGCTTTTGGTCCGCGATTAACTCCGTATCCGCCATCTGGGGACACGCCACGTAACCTTGCGACTATCCGGCTCGAGATCCCTCATATGAGGGAGATCCGTGGACAGCTTGGATGTATGGAAATAAATCCGTGATACCAACAATTATGGGAAGATAAGTTATTTAAGAATTTTTCTGCGATTCTCTTTTTTCGTTATAACGGTTTCACTTTCTCTTGCAGTGTGACAGTAGACGATTTGTGCTAAATGCTTTCGTCTTAAATCCATTTCTAACAAGTGTTCTATGAAAGCGATGCTGCAGTTGTTCAAAAAACAGCTTCGGCGAGATGGTGCCGCCTCATTGGACCCGTTCTCCTACGGGATGAGGATGACAAGGCGACAGTGGAAAAGCTTTGTCTACGTCAACCTTAACGTGCACTTTTAAAATTGAAGGTTCGTATAAATGACCAAGAAATCCATTATTGTGCTGTGCAGAAGTGAGGAGTTAGTAATCGGCTGCAGATCAAGCGGATCGAATCCATTAGAGGCCTTGTCACCTTCATAATAATCATAAATGTTTTAAAAAAACTTAGACAGCACATTCATCAATGGAACCATGTCGAGAAGACTGCAAAATGACCGACGACAGAGCACCAGTCCAGTTCATAACAGGGACAATGGGCGTTTCATATCAAAGTACTACTTTAACAACAACAATACACTAGCACTCACATTCTTGTACCTCGAGACAAATTTTTTGCACAAATTTTTCGAGAGTTGAACAAGCCTGCTCGATTTCTTGTAGGAAGAACAGTTCCGCGAATACTTTTTGAGAACCGCTTTTTCACTTCCCTGAAAAAAGCTGAACGTGGATATATAGCGTAGAAATCCTGAGTACTTTATGCAATAACTTCAAAGTGTTCCGAAAAGTGGTGGTGAATTTAGGCTCGGTAAAAGATAAAAAGAATAAAGCTCTCAGTGTTGAGCAATTCCTGAGGGATGCGCCATGCATTCGACTTCATAAAGCATCGTTTAGAGAGGTGATTGAATGCATATCTGACCTTTACAATGACTCGCAGTAGTATACCGATGTATCGAGCCAGTGCTGCTATCCTCCCAGACAAATCTGGTACCAATTTGCCGACCCCGGAAGGATGGAGGGCCTGGTGAGCCTCGGTCACGGAGATCACGTATATCGCAGGGCGTCACCGACCACTGCACTACACTTGCCCTCGGCTCTGTATATGTATATTATTTAAATCACCCACATGTCGAGTTGTTTCATTTTGCCACTGCCAAACGAATATGGTCTTCCAAATTAGACGATAATTGTTGCTTTTCACTTAGAAGCTGAACCCACACTACTTTGCGATAAACATCACCAAGCAACCGCAGAGTGATATCAGAGTGACATTTGAGCTGCGCAAGGTCCTTGTTCACTATCGAACGATAGTATTCGATCCGTGACGCTTCCCACCTGTGTGTGGTCTCGAAGTAAATGACAACAGACGTGCAGTTCCTAAAACACTTCTGGTACCAACTATTTTTTTGTTACAATGATGCTGAGAGATTTGCAAAACTCCAGACCGCAGGTGTCAGCGGTGGGGAACGAACGCGCTATTCTCCTTTGAACGCTTTCACCACCACACCATGCGGGTCCTTCGTTTCGCCTGTCTCTGAGCTAGTTCTATCGATCAGTGCCATCAGCAATTACCCTTCAACAGGATTGATGGTAATAGGCAGTAAATAGAAAAAGTTAACATTGTGTTTCCTATCAGTTGCAATTGATCCATACTTCGGTTAGGTTTCTTGAATTGTCAGAATGCTATTTATAACATATTCCTTTCTTTTTGCCGAGTTTCGACTCATTAGAGATAGATGGTGAAAGATAGGAGTGGAATATTTCGCACCACTTGATTGTTTCGCGAAACTCCGAAATTCGTCGACTTGTCACTGATTGAAAGTGCGATTGTAGAGAAGCAGTCATCGTTCTGAAATTATTGAACTGAGCACATTGCATATTTACCAGTCGTCTCGAAGAAATGGGGTTCGTAATTCCTCTTGAACGACCAGGAAAATCTCAGTTAAAACCTCGGAAAGTGATGTTGTTGGGATAAGTCTGGTGAAAAATTTCTCGCTACTGTAGGACTAATGCTTATATTTAGCCCACAGTAAAATGCAACAGTGATTTGTACAGGAAACCCGATTTTTCTGGGTCGAGCGTGCTCAATTCCTTTTTCGATTAGGCGGACAGTCCATGAATCTTGCACCAATTTAACTACACTTTGAATAAAATCGGCAAAAAATGATGTTTCAGGTGCTTTTGATATTCAAACACTTTCCTAGAGGTCGTAGTTTGTTCTGCCAGAGAGCCATTTGTCGAAGTTTTTGTTGACCTGTAATAAAGCTTCCTTTATCTGTACTAAGAAATATTGTATATGGGGTTAAAAAAATATCCATTTTACATCTGAGTGGAATTTTTTGTTGGGGCTTCTGTATTCATGAGAGTCCTTAGATCGTCCATCCCAGGAATCACTGATACTGGTCGACATCCCTGAAAGAAGAAATGAGATTCCGAGATAGAATATATTGGAACATGTCTTTGTGATTTTCTCTCATTTCTTCCTCGAGCTCACCATTCTAACAGATGCCACTACGCAGAATTTTCCGCACATTTGACTTAAAAATTGAAGGCTTGCAATTCATAAGTGATTGTCACAAGGAGACCAATGTGATATTTAAACCCATTGCCGTCTTAATAATTACCAAGCGACTGCTAGTGCAGTTCCCCAAGAAAAATGAAGAAGGAAAAGGGAAAGTTCCCAGGATCGACTTTTTTATTAACCTCGGCAGTGGAATATGAATGCGTCGTTTTCTTGTTCAGCAATCGCGAGGTTGTTAAACAGCATACATTTACTTCCATAGAAAAAACACAATACAATACAACAGTAGCTGACGTTTCGGCAGTATCGCCTTCTTCAGAGCCTGGAAGGGTATACTGACATACAATTTACTAGGCCAAACGCTTTAATGACACTTACAAAAAGACGGAAAACTCCATGGTAGTTACATGGTCAACAGCTTCTCGAAAAACCTCACCGCTTTTTTTTACGTGACTTCCAATGAGGAAGATTAGAACAGCTGATTGTAGTCGCATGAGGTTGATGACTGCACCAACCCACGCCAGAAATTGATGCGAACATACGGGGTCAGGGTCGCGTATGACCTTTGGGCATTCATTCCTGCTATTCACTGTAGGGTTTCTGGCATTTATCCAAAAAGCCTCAAGAAGTTTTCGCGCTGGTGTTTTAGTCTCCTGTGCAAGGATATTTACTTTTACTTCAAAATCGTCTCCGCTATGTTTTATATCCTATGCGTGCCTAGTGGGGTACTTTGTCTTAGTTTTCGTTTGCAATCTAGGTGTTCTTTTTATAAGGATACACAAAGGTCTACCCGTTTCGCCAATATATTCATCTCCACAATTATTACAAGAGGTCAGATATATCGTGCCTGAAACTCATGCAATCACCGTCCCTGGCGTAAAGGCAAATTACGCAATTTGTTGTTTCACATAGACGGTCATACAGGTGGTTACGAACTAACTGACGACGTAGAGTAGCCGGTGATATTTCAACTATCGCTGCCGATTCCTCTAGACCTGCCCTTCTTAAGCATCGTTTAATACGCTACGCTTATTTCATCGCTAATAAAGAGCAACATAAACGGGACTTTCTTTTGGCCAAATGTTTTGTTTTTGGCAAACATTTGGCCAAAAGAAAGTCCCGTTTATGTTGCCCTTTATTAGCGATGAAAGTAAGCGTAGCTATTAAACGATGTTTAAGAAGGGCAGGTCTAGAGGAATCGGCAGCGATAGTTGAAATATCACCGGCTACTCTACGTCGTCAGTTAGTTCGTAACCGCCTGTATGACCGTCTATGTGAAACAACAAATTGCGTAATTTGCCTTTACGCCAGGGACGGTGATTGCATGAGTTCAGGCACGATATATCTGACCTCTTGTAATAATTGTGGAGATGAATATATTGGCGAAACGGGCAGACCTTTCTGTATTCATATAAAAGAACACCTAGATTGCAAACGAAAAACTAAGACAAAGTACCCCACTAGGCACGCATAGGATATAAAACATAGCGGAGACGATTTTGAAGTAAAAGTAAATATCCTTGCACAGGAGACTAAAACACCAGCGCGAAAAACTTCTTGAGGCTTTTTTGGATAAATGCCAGAAACCCTACAGTGAATAGCAGGAATGAATGCGCAGAGGTCATACGCGACCTGACCCCGTATGTTCGCATCAATTTCTGGCGTGGGTTGGTGCAGTCATCAACCTCATGCGACTACAATCAGCTGTTCTAATCTTCCTCATTGGAAGTCACGTAAAAAAAGCGGTGAGGTTTTTCGAGAAGCTGTTGACCATGTAATTACCATGGAGTTTTCCTCTTTTTTGCAAGTCTTATTGAAGCGTTTGGCGTAGTAAATTGTATATCAGTACACCCTTCCAGGCTCTGAAGAAGGCGATATTGCCGAAACGTCAGCTACTGTTGTATTGTATTGTGTTTTTCTATGGAAGTAAATGTATGCCGTTTAACAACGTCGCGAAAAAGGGAAAGCATAAAATGTATGAAGTTGTAAACAAGAAAAAAGGAATCTGACATGGATTAAGCTTAGACCAAAAGCCACATCGTACTTGTTGTCAGTTGTTCGTGCATTCAACCAATAGATTGTTTGTATTACTGTATCCTTTGCGTGCGCGGGAAGAAGTTTATGCATGCCCGAATGGGTATGTTCGCGTATATGTGAGTTACATCCTGCACGCCAGTTATGTCAAAAACTCCGCAATCTAGAGGTCCAGAAAAACATGGAAGGTGGTCAGGCCTCCACTCCGACAAGTGAGCTCATTGTGAACAGTTATCTATTAGCATAGTCAGCATTCATGGAAAGCGCAAGGAAAGCTTTACATGAGTACTAATTGCTGCTTCAAGGCGAAGTCACAAGAACCGCTGACAATCACCAGGTCACGTTCTCGCTTTGATATGTTATTAATCTAGAACGGATGAAATATGCATTTCATATGAAAAACTTTTCACATCAGCCCGCAAACACTCCGTCTACTTCAGGAAGAATAGATATTCAGTCTCAACAGTTTCTTCTTCTAGTCCAAACAAGTATCTCAAGAGTGATGGAATCTACAGTATCCAGCATGGAAAGAATTTGAGCCTCACATACTAACGACCTACTTCAAAGCCATATTGATGAACATGTTCATGTTCTTGGAGTTTTCATACATAAAAGAGTCATGTGCAAACTTGAATTTGATAAAATAGGTAAGGAGGTTCTGTATCAACTTCGCCTCCCTAAAAAAATCTTTCTTGTAATATTAAACCTTATTTATGAGAAGCGAATATGGCTGATTTCAGTAGCGGTTTGGAAAAGTTGGTTATCAGTCGAATCGCAAGAAAACGATGGTCGTTATAAACGGATTCCTCTGTTACGCTACATCTACGCCGGAGTAAACGAAAATCTCCAAATGCTTCGAATTAGCCTATCTGGACTGAGACAGCCACATGCGTTAGCAACGAATTAGCTCCAGAAATGGGCGTGAAGAAGCGAGGGACTTTGTGAACGTCCGATAACATCGAAGAGGTACTAAAAGCAAAAAATAGGAGACCCGTTTTGACCTTCAAGTCTCGATGCTTTTTTTCTTTCTTAAGTCTCGAGATTCTCGAGGCTACGTACTTACGGTGAATGACCACTTGGTGTTGTAGAACGTTCTATTACGGGCGCATTGATAAGACCATCTTGTATGACACAAACGAGAAGAAATTCAAAGTGCAGGTCTAGATCAGCGCTCAAGAATTAATGGTTAGTTAACGTTGATGGCTAAGTCTTATGGAATATGAATCGCATAACAAAAGACCACCCAATTGATGATCAGACTTCTTCATTGAGATCCTAGAAGAACAATATGGGGCTTGTCAAGTCTCTAGAATAACCCACTGGGCTACGTAAACATGCTTAGGGACAAAAGTAGGTTTCCTCGGCATCCAGTGGAGTAACTCGACGCTCAGCGGAAAGGGCAGGTAATGAAAGTAAAATAAATAGAACAACTTCTTGAATTTCTTCTATAAATAGAGCCTTTCACTGAAATTGTCTTATGTGGGAGTAATGGCCGAAGAACCCCACTACATTAGGAGATATCAGTAACAATTTAGCACTAGATCTTCGATTCCTAGAGTGACGGTCCTGGAACATAATATGCTTCAATACAGAGGAGACTAACTCCATCATGCAATAAAGATAAGGATGGAAGCAATGCTTTAGTGGCGTTGCTGGATTTGATGACTTCATGGTACCATTAGTACTGCAACACTCCCCACTAATAATAATGGTAACGATGATAGTAATAATAATGGGAATAATATAAAAATTTGCTATTCAATAAAAACGGACAAGCTTCACCTTTGTTGAAAGGACCGTAGCCAACAAAGACAGCACTTGGAAATTCATTTCCGTCGACTTCTTGATATGGTGGAATGATAGTGCACATATGACACCTTCACGCTCCATTGGCTTTATGAGCATATTAAAGAAGCCTAAAAAAGTTTGACATTGAAGATGTTTTAATGAGGCATGATGTAGGACGGTTCTCAAATGGTTTTAGATTACCCAAACCAATCCACCTCAATACATGTTAGTTTTTTATTCACTGCCTATTACAATTTTTCTGGAGCAGGGTATTATGTGTAATGCAACCACAATGATGCTGAGATATTTGCAAAACTCCGGACCGCGGGTCTCTGCGGTGGGGATCGAACACACTACTGTCCTCTCCGGAGAGTAACGCGTTCACCACCACACCAGGCGCGTCCTTCGTTTCGCATGTCTCTCAGCTAATTTTTTTATCGATCAGTGTCAAACTAGCTAAGAAGCAGACAAAACGAAGGACTCGCATAGTGTGGTGGTGAACGCGTAAAACCCCGCAAAAGGTGACGGCAGGTTCGCTATCCATCGCGGACACCTGCGGTCTGGAGTTTTGCAAATATCTCAGCATCATTGTGGTTGTATTACCCATAATACCCTGCCGTGAAAAAATTACAATAGGCAACAAATAAAAAATTTAACATTGTGATTTCGATTACAGCCTCAGCTTAACTGGTTTCATTGCCGATTTGGGCTCCCCAGAGCAGTCTCGCTGGTGGCTGATTGCTGTGGCACTGGTCGATAGAACAGGCTGAGAGACAGGCGAAACGAAGGACCCGCATGGTGTGGTGTTGAACGCGTTACTCCCCTGGAAAGGACAGTAGCGCGTTCGCTCCCTCACCGCACACACCTGCGGTGCAAAGTTTTGCAAATATCTTAGTATCATTGTGGTTGTCTCGCCATAGTTAAAAAAATATGAGTGCTAAATTCCACGGTAGAGCATAACCACAAACAGTGTCTTGGTACAGTGTTAGAAAGCTCGACATCGCTGCTATATTCTTTTCCTTCTTTTCCATACAGGTGAGAAAATCTTAGATATGCATAAATTTTGACTGGTGATCCGTAGTTCTCGAGTGACAAGTGGTTCGCTAATGCTCGTTTTCTTCAACTCTTTGTTTACAAAGAGTGTCTTTTGGTCAAATTAGCTAAAAATATGAGGAAGCAATTGAAATGTCCTATAAAATGCATCGGAAGACAGTTCATAGCTTCGGAAATGGTTGCGTCATATCGTCTGTAATCCCACCTGTCTTTCTTCCCTTACCCATAAAGGAGCTGTGTCCGCTTCAAAATTGCCATCATCGAATAATACAAGCTTTTGCAGCGTCATCTCAAGCTGTTCCTAATGGCTCAGATTGTCTGGATTGTGGAATAGCCAGCCTGGCACCTGTGAAAGTGAATGCTCAACCCAGCATTTTCTCTATAGGCAGCCCCTACATATAAATGAAATTAAAGGTCTTTGAGAAGCTATGACTTGAATTGTTCAACAGGCAGAGTGTGAAACTTTCTCCGAAATCGTACAATTTTTAGATACACTAAAGCTCTCACTAAGTTAGCTGCGCTTGCCTTGAAAGGGCTGGTTCAAAACATTCTGAAGTGTTGAAAAAAAAGCATCATCCTTTTGTCTCAAAGAAATTCATGTCTTTAGGGAAAGTGAAAAGAATTGTTCTCAGAAAACGGTGGCTTACCATCTCACCGATTTTTTTCGAGACGGTGACTCGTTAACGAAGAAATTCAAAGAAGCTTGAATATTTGTCAGATGTGACATTCCGGAGCATTAATATCTAGTGTTCCTCATAGTAATAGCGTTACGAAATCAAGCGACTAGGGACGCAGTTTAGGAGGCTTATTGTGCCATCTGCGATGCATAGACTACCGTTCATCACGTAATCACTTGTCAAAGCATCTCTTCCATCCTTTTAGTTCTCTGGATACTGCGAACCATATCGGAGACCGGATTCATGCATAGGTTCCGCCGTGGCTTGACGATTTGTCTCCTTCTCTCCTAATTAATGTTATGAATACAGCTCTAATATGGTTTTCTCGGAAATCCTAACATAGCCTTTGTACCCTACGAAGCTGTCTTCCATAAGCGAAAGAATGAAAGGGTTCTTGTTTGAATATAGCATAGGTGTATGGAGATTTGGCACCTTCTCGATAATACCTTATCGAAGGATATCCGCACTCTAGGAAAGAAGCCGAAAATTTCCTATAGCCTCTTCCATGCCACAGTTCTTTCTAACTCAGCCTTGCCTCAGCCTTGGCATGGAAAATTTGGGTGGTAGAATAAATTGAGTCCAGTGTTTCGAAACGCTATCGAAGTGGCGATGCTGAGAGTATCAAGTGTTATGAACGTGAGAGGAATGAGAGATACCACACTATGTCGACGATAATAATAGTTGTTGCTAAGCATCTCAAGATCTAGAAAATCAAGGTGAATTTAAGTATTTATAAAGTAACTAGGCGCCTAACACTTTTCAGCGTTCGCCTCTTAGGATCTGCTTGATGAATGCAGATTGACTAGATAAACATTGTTTTTTCACTCCTATTTTGGAATATTTCATCAACATATTTTCCTCGGTGCTGGTTTATTAGCAATATTTCTCAGTCACTGAAGGACTCAAAGAATTTAAAGCTTTTCTAAGAGGCCCCACAACCGTAAATTCAGTATTACCCAATTGCTAAACTCTTTCCAAATTTTTCAACTTCTTTTGGAATATCGTAAGATCGCAAAGATAATCACCCTATCACCTGTAGTATCACCTGTAGTCCCGTTGATCGTCGAGTGACTCGAGCGGGCGCCAGTAAGTCTTCCATTTTTTCCCTGTCGCGTGCGAGAGTAGCCCAATGGGTTCTGCTCGCTCTAGGGACTCGTCGAGCATCATATCTTTCTTCAAAGCTCTTTGTGAAAAACTCTGACCATCGGGTCGATGGTCTTCGTGCTGTACGTTTGACATCCCGAGGAATCCAGTCACTAACGGCTCTTGTCCATCGGTTATAATTCATATGCATTACGTGTCCGGCCCACCTTATCTCCGACTGTTTGGCGTACAGAAGGGCATCTTTGATATTTGATCGTTGACGCAGTCGCAGCTTCGGATCCCATCCATTACTTGTGTGAAACAGGACACTACTAGCATCGTCCTTTCGACTGCGCGTTCGATAACGCTGAGTGATCTTTCATCCTGCTTACGCAGTCACAAGGTTTCTGACGCATACGTTAGGACAGGAAGTACCGTTGAGGCGAAAAACGTGGACACGGAGTCGGGTGTTCTTTGTTCTCTTCACTACATCCTCGATGCTCTCGAGAGCTCCCGAAGCCGGTCATTTCCTTCTGCTCAGCTCTGGAGCCGAATCGTTCATCATTTTGATTTCCCGACCAAGATATATATATATATATATATATATATATATATATATATATATATATATATATATATATATATATATATAAATGGAGCATTCGGAGATATGCGTTCCACTGAGCATGAGTGGGGCATGTGAAACGAATCCGTTCTTCAAGAACATCGTTTTTGTGAGATTCAGTTGAAGACCACTCTTTCCACAAGCTTTATCAAAGTCGGCAAGCGTACGTACCGCTTGGTTAATGTTCGATGTTATAAGGACGATGTCATCAGCAAAGCGAAGATGGTGTAACTGCCAACCACCGATTTTCACTTTCATATTATCCCATTCCAGTGTTCGCATGACGTTCTGGAAGGTGGCGGTAAATAATTTTGGCGCGATGGTATCGCCTTGGCTAACTCCTCTTTTGACGTCAATGATAATATCGTCGTAGAATGTTGATACCTTGGTTATGAAATTTTTGTACAGCTCACGAAGAATCTTTATGTACTGAGTAGAGACTCCTTGACTATCCAGGGCTTCCAAGACTGCATCTATCTCGATTGAATAAAAGGAATTTTGTAAATCGATGAAGGTGAGACAGAGCAGGCTTTTGTAATCTCGCGATACTTCAATGAGCCTTGTTGTTACCGTGTGGATGTGGTCCATCGTACTAAATCCTTTTCGAAGCCCTGCTTGTTCAAATGGCTGTCCTTCGTCCAGTGTTCTACAATCCTGTTCAAGATGACTCGAGTGAAAAGTTTGTAGACGACAGACAGTAAGCGGATTGGACGATAGCTACCGATATCCTGTAGGTCACCCTTCTTGAACAATAACACGGTCATGCTGGTCTTCCAGTGGGTAGGGACCTCGCATTCGGACAGGTAGCGTGTGAAGAGCCGAACCAGTGTGTTTATGAGGACTGCCGGAAGGTTCTTCAGGTGTTAGTGTCTTATCCTGTCCGGACCTGGTGTTGTTCGATTTCTCACCGACGAAATGGCATATCGGATTTCGGAAGGGAGAACCGGTGGCACAACATATCCATCCTCCTTTATTTCATATGACGGAAGGAGGACGTGGCTATCGAAGAGATCAGAGTAGTATTCGTATATGAATTTCCCCAGTGCCTTTCTGGACGCTGTAGCTGTTCCGTCTGGGCGTCGGAGTGCAATCATCTTGGTCTTGTAATTGGCGAAGCTTCGATGAGCTATGCGAATGCTTTTCCCAGCTTCTGCAGCTTCGACCATTACTGCTGCTCTTCTCACTTTAAGATCTTCTTTTATCGCCTGTCTGCACTGTTTTGCAAGTTCGGACGTTCGTTCGTGGTTGCCTGCAGCTTGTGCGATTCCACGCTGGCGTATTAGCTCGAGTGTTTCTAGAGACAAACGTCTCTTGGTAACCATCGAACTCTCAGCTTTCATAGCGCTAACGTGAAGATGTTAAATGAGCCGATCGTATTCTTCGTCGATGTTATCGACAACGGCATCTTCCCAACAGCCGACTGATGAATTTAATAAGTCCCAGTTTGCGGTGGTTCTGGGACTTCGGTTTTTGAATTTAGCGGTTTTTTCTCCTTTCCGCGAGAAATAGAATCTTGCACGAAGGAGACGGTGGTCTGATCCCGTGTAGAATTTTGGGACAACAGCGACATCGGTTAGGAAAAACCTTCTATTTACTATGATGTGGTCTACTTCGTTATGGTATTCTCCATTGGGAGACTCCCACGTCCAGCGCTTAGGGTGGGGCTTCTGGAATTATAAGTTACCGTGGATTGTCTTGGTCGCCATGATAAACTCAGCCGCTCACCCTGATCGTTCCATGCTTATCCGTGAGTCCCAATGTGACGTTATTCAAACGTTCTTCTTGGTCCAATCTTGGCGTTAAAATCTCCAGTGATGAACATGAAGAGCGTATGGTCTTCTCTGTATAACTTCTCAAAGCCCATATAGAACGCTTCGACTTCTCCTTCGTCATAGTTTGACGTCGGCGCGTAAACGACGAAGATTGTCAAAGCCGGAATTGATCCACAACTTTTTAATCGTTAACGTCCGATTCGGATTGTAAGTTGTTCGAATGAATCGATGTTCATGGACAAACTCGTGTTGACGAGAACGCCGACGCCGCCGACTCCTCTATTGTCGTATGTTCCGAGGAACAGTTCTCTGGCGTCATAGACGGCGTTGAAAGGCTGGCGTCTTCTCGTTTCGGCCAGGCCGATGACGTCGTACTTTATCCTTCTTGCTTGCATGAGCAAGTCTTCTATCGAGGACTCGGATGCAAGTGTGCGTGCATTGTAGGTACAGATCGTCACCGTAGTTCTTTGAAATCCAGGCAGCTTCCATTGGCCCTGAGATTTTTGCAGCCTCTCGGTACGCTTCCTACCCAACGCTGCGAAATTGGGGGCTCTTTCGGGGTCAGAGGAATGAGACCCGCTTTTTTTTGTTACTGTGTTTAGCATTTTGATACCCACGGGTAGCTTGCTGGGCTCTGACATGGGGGGCTGGGTGTACTCACGGGTAGCTTGCCAGGCTCTCCCATAGTGGACATGGAGCTTATTTTTTGGGGGCGACTTCTCGCGGCCTCCCATATACTTCCCTGCCACTTGGTTGCAGGCTTTTGGGTGAATTGACTCGTAGAATACAATCCGCACAAGCGAGAACGCACTCACACACGCATGCATTAATACGCCCCGTAAATGCAAAAAGTATGTGCCAAATCGGCGCAGCAGAAACAGGGAGTCCATCCCCTGGATCCTTCTGCGTCTCGGGGAAGCGAAGGTCGCTTTTGGTCCGCGATTAACTCCCTATCCGCCACCTGGGGACGCGCCAAGTAGCCTCGCGATTAACCGGCTCGAGATCGCTCATATGAGGGAGATCCGTGGCGCAAAGATAATACAGAATAAAATCATACAAGGGGAAAACTGAAATCCTTAACCCTTTCACGGCCGTATGCAGTAACATCAATGCGTACATGAGGATGACAGGGTGGGACGTATGCGTTGCCATTTTATATCCAGGTGCCCCTTTTAGGCCACAGTTTTTTTTTCTGTACGTTTTGTGTTCTATTGAAGAGTTATACAACGCAGATATCGTGCCAAACGTTATCAGTGTGAATTTGCTCTCCACACTCAATAATTTACAAAACACTGTTCTTCGTTGTGCTCATGTAGGCGTGGAAATAGATATAAGGAAATATTGAAGTGTATTCGCAGACAACGGTTTACTGCCTCACTGTGACTGGGAGGTGTTCCTGGGTGTCGGGCTGAGATGTAGATTCATCTCACGGCAAGGGTGCCGATTCATTTTTAAGTATTTTAGAAAGGCGTAGTCTCCTGAAACGTCAATCGTGGTGGTAAAAATTTTGCAGTGACCTCTTACCAACTTATTAGAAATATAGTAGTGCACTGATCCCAGTTTTACCGCTCTTTTGCTTTGCGCTTTCGTTTCACTTTTTATTTATTTTCATACTTCATTATTCTTGAGTTTGTTTATTATTCACACTAACCATCACAAGCGCTCCCAGCAGTCTAACTCCTCATCGTGGCGAGGAGATGTTCCTAGATTTCGGGCTGCGATGTACAGCGGGTGGATTCATCTCCCCGATAAGGTCTCTCTTGCTGAGAGGGAGTCCAGCGCTTCCACCAAGAACCTCAGCTAAGAGCAAACCAATAGCAGGGTCGGCCACCGTCCTGATATCAAACTAGTGGCATGGTGGCAAATCTCCGTCCGAGGCACAAAAGCTACGATTGTTTGTGGTGGTGACGACTTGGACAGACTTTGACCAGGCTGACCATAGTACTCCTGGGGAACACCATGACTAAGCCAGCAAAATTTCGAAAAATGTAGATTATGCTGGGGTCCGCACAACCAGTCAGTGCGGGCCGTCAAAGCATCGAAGTAAAGTGTATTCAGCATATATGAGACAAACGATTTATGACTGGCTATCAGTTGTTAACTCCATCGACATCGGGACGATCGACAACTCGTTTTCACCAGAAATAAGAGGGCAGGAATGTTCAAGGAATTATAAAATAATGAACTAGAGGATATGTATAACAAAAAGAAGAGAGTTTTTAGTGACAAATCGTTTGGATAAAGTTATGTATAGAGTTGAAGACACAAAAAATGGATTTGGTCATTCCTGCAGAACACGGACTTCACGCATTGAGCTGAGTGCACAGAAAATATGTATAATGCTACGTGGTCGCCACACAGACTTTTATGCAGTGGCTAGAAGTTTAAAATTTAAGCACGAGCATAGCAGCTGTTTTCATATGACGTCATCTCGTCCTGCTGGATGGAAATCCCTGCTTGTCCAACCACAGTGCTATTCTAAATACGAGCGTTTTTTATATGACCCAACACCGCTTGTTAAACAGTTCTGGGCAGGTCTTTGCTTCAATTCATTAGCTCACATATGTCATCCATGAAGGTTTTCAAATTTGCATGTAGGCTCGGCTGCTGTTTGAGAACTTTTGCCTTCTTTAACGAATGTTATTGAATGGTCGTTGAGAGAATTTTCCTTGTAATCTTAATGTCGACAAACTAGGACGTTCTTACGAGGACTAGAGGGAGCGAACTTCTAAACAAGGCTAGTACCAGGTTTCCCATGAAGGAAGGGTTGGTGGGTCCGATGCGTGGTTCACAAATATGTGTTCTGTAATACGCAGTTACGTAAGGTATTCAAAAATGGTAACACAGACATTTCTCGAGATTTTTTACGCAGTGGGGTTTCCCGTCGTTCCAAATCGTTTTGGCGACTTCTGTTAGTAGTGACAACCGGCTGGAAACAGCGTCGGCTTAGGCTCAGGCTTGGATCGAGTTTCATCGATCCGGCGACTTTTCGAGCGTTTCGGCGATTTTGCGCTTTTTCGGCGTTTTTCGAAGTTGCGGCATTTTAGGAGGTTCGGGCGACTTTTCTAGATTTCGGCAAGTCATAGCCACCATGGGAAATTCTGTGTCTATATCACTAAGTGAATTTGTTTAGCAAGTTAGAAAGTTTGGATGATCACTACCGCTTCTTCATCGAAAAAATGCAGCAACGCTGCTATTAAAAGAAGAACCTATACAATATCATTGTGAATTATTATTGGGTAACAGTATTAATAGTGCAAGCTGCATTTTTACACCCGAGTTCCAGTGCTGTATTCCCATGAGAGACTTGAAACCGAATTCCCTCAATACGATTATGTTATCGGAGTCGTGGTTGATGTCCTACGTTGAACATACGGAGCCTCCTTCGGGCTGGCCAATACAGCCAAGGTTAGCTGAACAGATTAAGGAACGACGTCGACTCAGTTGGTATCACACCAAACAAAAATTTTGTGAAATAGGTCGGGATCCACATACGTGTTGCCATATGGGCCGTGAAGAAGCTGGTGGACTGGTTGTTTCTGGCTTAGCCGACCAACATTTCGAAGTGATCTGCATTTAAATCTGTTGAAATCGCTGTAGCAAGCATCACTTCGAAGAGGATAGCAACACACACTCAGCTGATTCTCCAGATCGAAACTGCCCCCGCACTCTCTATAGAAGGTCTAATCACTGTGCTATCAAAGGACTGAACTGGTCCTTGTCAAAAGGAATCGTATTAGCTTTGGAATTAATTTGCTAATGATGAACGAATCTTTGGGATTTTCAAAATATTTACCTTTATTATGTGGATAGAATGAGAAAGACGTTTGAAAAAAACCGACATGCGTTTCATGTTTCTGTCAACGTACAATCGTTAAAGAATCCCTTTTACTAAGATGGTATTCAACCTTTGAGCCAACGGGTTCGAATGCGTATTTCTCGATCATAACTTTACCTGATGGGAGTCGCGCCGAATCGTTTAATCTGTAACTGTTACAATTTTCGCTGTCATTTTAAACTTTCTTCTGCGGCAACATTAATCTCAGAATAGACAGCTGAGATGGAAGATCCACGTTTTTGGAGGAACACAATGAATGAAAGGGTTAAGTCACGCTGAAATCGCACCAGTTGCAGACCCAGCAACCTGCGCAAGTTGATACTCAGGCCGCCATTGATATTTTCAGAGCTACATCTCTTTAGGTATAATGCAGGAAACAATGATGAACGCCTAAGGTCAGAGCAGTTCTACTTATTGAGTGACAGTGCCTCCAGCATGCAATAGAAGTGAAGAAGAAAGTAAAGGAGAGATCAGTTATTACTCAGATTTTATTGCTTCTTCCAACATTCCTACATGTTTTCTACGCAACCCTCTTCCTTTAGTTAAAGCTGAATCATTTCGCTTTAAAAGGCTGACGAACATTATAATCGGTACTGCCTTATTCTGACGTTCAAATTTTCAGTGGTTCCGGTTATGCTTCTTCAAATTGAGTCTGCCCCAGGTCCCGACATCAAACTAGTCGCATCATGGCAAATCTCCGTCTCATCCACAAAGGCGGCGACTGCCTGTGGTGGTGACGACCTGAGCAGACTTTGGCCAGGCTAACCGCGGGTCTTCGAGGAACCACAGTGGCTAAACTAACAGAATTCCGAAAAAATGGAAATTACTCGGGGGCCCGAACAACCAGTGAAGTAGGGCCATCCTAGTATCCAAGTAAGTGAGTAAATTCATCACTACATCTAACACAGGAGGAGGGGGTTCAAGTGACTGGCTGGAGTCCTTCATTTTTTGCCTCAGTTCTTTTGTATAACGTTTCAAAGGCTTTTTTACAGCGCTTGTTTCTATTTGATTCAACTCTTAGTATTCATCTCAAAACTCTCGAAAGCTTCACTACTCATAGAAGTAGGTGCATCGCTCATTGTAGAGTGCCAATTACGTCAGTTCACAGGCCTTTATTCGCCCTTTCGATTATGATATTTACAGGTGTGCTTAAAAGAAAAGCACCAAAAGATTCTTTAATTTCTCATCTAGTTCAATGACTTTCACAAATTACGACGGCGTTTCGGCAGAAGTTGAACGTACGTTGGCACACTCCTCGATTTTTAAACTCCCGTGTGAGCATAACGGGCAATACAAGTGCACGTGGTTTGCCTGCTACGGGCTCAGTAGTTCGTAGAAGAAAGTCTCCATTTGTACGTAACATCATCTGAAAACACTCAACGAACCTATATTTTTCAACCATTAGATGCAAATCTTCTCTATTGTAGGCACGAATTTGCAGATCTGGGAAGTTTGAAGGGCTTGGTGAGCCAACAGAGCGGGATCGAACCAAAGACCACTTGTGCATTGTACGGCACCTTGACCACTATGCATGTCGCGTAAAAATGACACGCAGCTTAATGTCTTGACATAGAAGCAATTCATATTATCAGAGTTCGTTTGAAAGCTGCTTGTCCATATCTACTTTCCTTTTCGGCTGGCCAAAGAACTAGTAATGAACCACCATCTTATTTCCAGCCCACTATTCTTATCTTGGTTTGTTTATAATCACCTTATCCGTCTGCTTGCTAGATAGGTGTGCCTTTGAAATACCGTTTCTCACGTTTGCCTTACTGTGGTACGGAGTTAAAATGAGGGGTAGATGCTATGATTTCTTAAAGTTCTCAGTTCAAACCATTAGCAAAGATCATATCCACTCGACATTCACTGTAGTCTTAACAACTGTTAGCCATGGCGGAGATCAGAATTTGCATATACTGCCTAGAAAATTCCTCGAGTGGTCGTAGAAGAAAAATACCTATCAAGAGCGTTTTTTAGAACAACGCAGTAAACAGTGCAGAAAAGCACATAAAAACCGCCGCTTCTCTCTGAATTGAGCCTAAAGCCTTTTATAACTCAGTAAACGTGAGACAATAATTTTTTTACGTTATCGTTTGGAAACGACCCATTGTGCTGAATTCCTTTCAAAAACTCGCCTGTTCAAAAGAGTGTTGTTCATGCAGCTTTATGTGAATTCTTTAAGTCAATACCAACCAGCACGACAGGATGTTGAACCTCAGAAAGGAGAAACGTTTAAACAACATATCCATTGTCTTAGTGGCCCATGTGGCCCAGTGGTTGGAGGCGCCACTGCGACACACGCGGAATCGATCCCTGCACCCATGGCCCACCAAGCCTTCCATCCCTATCGGCAAACTGGTACCAGACATGTCTGGGAGGATAGCAGTACCGACTTGATACATTGGTAGGCCACCACGAAACATTGTAAGGGCCAGATATGCATTCAATCACCTCCAGCGATGCTTAATGAAATCGAGTGTATGGCGCATGCCTCAGGGGATTGATCAACGCCGGGAGCTTTATCCTTTACCCTTTACCCATTATCTTTGACTTGATATGGAGGAAGAAGAACGTGACAGTTGAAAAGGCTATAATAGAATTACTGAGTGATTTCCTCCATTGCCCTCATGATAACAGTGAATATAACAAGCTATTCTACACAATGATCATTGTGGACTTGTAACTGGCGAAATAACGATGAGAATTGCGGATGCTCTTTGAAACTTCTGCGGCTTGAGCGAGTTCTGCTGTTCTTACTATGTTCTTTAGATCTAACTTTATCGCTTATAAGCACAGCCTTGAAACCGGGTGTAAATGGTGTTTGTATGAGCTTAAACGACGCCACGTTCGAGGCTTAGCTCGAGTTTTCTTCTGACAAGTGGCTCTTAATGACTTGTGAACTATGCTGTTTTAACATTATCAAATATGTCGGAGAAGAAGCTTCTATCTGATGTTAACGTTGTCGATAATGGCACCATTTCCCAAGCGCGCAACTAATTTGAACAAAACCTGATTCACAATGATTTTGGGATTCTTTTTTTTTCAAACGTTTAAACTTTTAACGAAGCTGAGATATTTGCAAAACTCTGGACCGCAGGTGCCTATGGTGGAGAACGAACGCGCTCTTGTCCTTTCCGGGGAGTAACGCGTTCACCACCACACCATGCGGGTCCTTCGTTTCGCCTGTCTCTCAGCTAGTTCTATCGATCTTTGCCATCAGCAATCACCCGTCAACGGGATTGATCTGGGGGGCCCAATTCGGCATTGAACCCAGTTAAGCTGAGGCTATAGTTATAATCACAATTTTAACCTTTTTACTTACTGCCTACTCTTTTTGATGGCAAAAAGATCGATAGAACTAGCTGAGAGACAGGCGAAACAAAGAACCCGCATGGTGTGGTGGTGAACGCGTTACTCCCCGGAAAGGACAATAGCGCGTTCGTTCCCCACCATAGGCACCTGCGGTCCAGAGTTTTGCAAATATCTCAGCTTCGTTGAAGTTATATTTCGCAATATACCCTGCCATCAAAAAGAGTAGGCAGTAAGTAAAAAGCTTAAAATTTAAGCTTTCGTTGTTTCATGCGGGCATGGACGTTTGCTCAAATAGAACTCTGAGCAAAAGAGGTAAAGTCGAGGAACTTCTTTCGTACTATTCTTGAAGAGGTGTGTTGATAATTTCTGGATGGAGCATCAGGACTACCACTCCGACTCCGAACAACGTGCTGATCCGCATGGGCAACTCTTATGTCTTCGAGAACTACGTCCCCACTTGGAGCGCTCTAGCTTCTACTCTATTGGCCATTGTCCGCTCAAGAGCGAAAATCTTGAAATGGATGGAAATGGATGGAAAATTGTTGGTAGTGTTGTTGTTGTTATGGTTGTTGTTGTTGTGGTTGTTGTTGTTGTTGTTGTGGTTGCTGTTGTTGTTGTTGTTGTTGTTGTTGTTGTTGTTGTTGTTGTTGTTGTTGTTGTTGTTGTTGTTGTTGTTGTTGTTGTTGTTGTTGTTGTTGTTGTGGTTGTTGTTGTTGTGGTTGTTGTTGTTGTTGTTGTTGTTGTTGTTGTTGTTGTTGTTGTTGTTGTGGTTGTGGTTGTTGTTGTTGTGGTTGTTGTTGTTGTGGTTGTTGTTGTTGTGGTTGTTGTTGTAGTTGTTGTTGTTGTTGTTGTGGTTGTTGTGGTTGTGGTTGTCGTTGTTGTGGTTGTTGTTGTTGTCGTTGTTGTTGTCGTTGTTGTTGTTGTCGTCGTCGTCGTCGTGGTTATTGTTGTTGTTGTCTTCGTCGGTGTCGTTGTTGTTGTTTTGTTGTTGTTTTTGTTGTTGTTGTTGTTGTTGTTGTTGTTGTTGTTGTGGTTGTTGTTGTTGTTGTGGTTGTTGTTGTTGTTGTGATTGCTGTTGTTGTGGTTGTTGTTGTTGTCGTGGTTGTTGTTGTTGTTGTGGTTGTTGTTGTGGTTGTTGTAGTAGTTGTGGTTGTTGCCCATACAGAGGCTCAATTACTCTTGTTTGGGGTTCCATAAGTTCTGTACTCTCATATATTCTATGCTAGCTACAAGTTTTACACAATAATACACATATTGAAAAATAATCGCAGGTCACCATCGTGTTTAGGTAGTTCAAAGACAACAAACAAATGTCAGTCCTGTTGTTGTTGTTGATTTTATTGTTGTTGTTGTTGTGTTGTTGTTGTTGTTGCTGTGGTTGTTGTTGTTGTTGTGGTTGTTGTTGTTGTTGTTGTTGTTGTTGTTGTTGTTGTTGTTGTTGTTGTTGTTGTGGTTGTTGTCGTGGTTGTTGTTGTGTTGTTGCCTATACAGAGGCTCAATTACTCTTGTTTGGGGGTTCCATAAGTTCTGTACTCTCATACATTCTATGCTAGCTACAAGTTTCACACAATACACAAGTTCATCCCTTCACATTGATCTGCCAACATACAGAAGGAATATGGTGACCTTCATTCTTCGCTGCTTGAACCAATTGACTACTCGTTATCACGTGACTTCTGATTGTTGTTTAATAACCCTGGGAGTACTGGAAGCAACATGCTCTTACTCGTTGTCAACTCATAGAAATTTTTTGTTGTTTTCCGCAACACGCTGAAATCAGCGTTGGATGTTGTAATGAGGTGTGTACTTGGGTAGCCAAATGATGCCGTTTATGGTGCTGGTAGACGTGGATGTACAGTACTCCACGTATCTTGCATACTTTTTTCCTTTTCGTTTGGTTCAAAAACCTATGATCAGTTCGAATTTGAACACACAATGTGTGACTTCTTTGCGTCCATGGATTTTTTATGTCAAAAATTCTTCGTCGCAAAACATTCCTATTTCGGGCGACCACCAATGTTTGTTACGCTCCATAGCGCATCGATATCGATATCGCATCCTTATTATTCCCGTTGGCATGTCCATTATTCAGAATTTGCGTACTCTGACAATCCACGAAAGTAACATACATCTATAATGTGCCACCTTTTTTCGACTTGCACCCAAGTTTTGTTAAAAGCATTTAGAGCTTTATGTGATCTGACGTTCATTTCAATAAAATGATGCTTAGCTCTTTCACGTTCACGGTTAAGTTCCTCACGCAAGATGTTAAGCACGTGAAGAATGAAACGTATGCAAAATTTGTGAGGATCGGTGGATACGAATAACAGAAACATTGTTTCGTTTGAATTCATTGAAGTATTCCTATTAAAAAAATTCATTTAAACGATGAGCATGCGGTAGCAACCATTTTATTGTGGTCACTTTCAGCTGGAAGTCGTTTGGGTTAGAATCATACCCCCCAATTGCTACTGATGTGTAAAGGCTGACTATTAATGAAAGGGGGGGAATACGACGCATAGCACTTAGTGATACAGGTGTCTCCGCGTATCCTGCAAGCTATACATAATATTCTCTCAAGCGTTATGTAGAAAAGAAGATCATTGAAACCATAGTGGAGAGTGGAGTCGGGTGTGGTGGCTCCAAATGCAGCCACTTGATCAGGTCAGATCACTGATCACTTCCAGTGCCTTACAATGTGATTTCCCTTCATCTCCGTATGCCTTGACCTCCACTAAGGAATAATGTGAAATCGAAGGTCCTTGTGGAATTATTTGCTTGAAATGAACTTTCTTCTATTTCTTGCCTTTTTCCCCCTTTTTTCACGTTTGCCTTTCTTTCCGCCTTGAGATTTCGGTTATACAGTATTGATGATAGATCGGCAGCTATCATTCAAGTGCCGGAAGAAAACTCCTACCCGTTGAAGCAGTGCTCCATCGCCAGCATTCCTTCTCCGCATTGTGCTACCGGTTCCAGTAGTAGTTCCACCTCCAGTTCTATCGAGTTCCTTCCGCTCGTTTTTGTTGTCAGGAAATAGATGACCAACTGGGGAATTTCTATAATAGCTTCCGAGAATCCAGTGATGAAACATTTTGCCCACTCGCTCAACTAGCACGACGTAGAGGACTATTACGGGGTTATATTAGTGCACAGGATTTGCAATTTTATTTTTTCCTGTGTGCGGTTTATTTTTATGATACTGTACTATTATGCATAATGCAAAGTTTGTTCCATCCACAATCGCTTTGAACAATTGAATTTCTACACAATATGTAATTGGACAAAGTTTAAAGGTAAGAAATTGAGACATTTGCTTGCACTATCAATAAGATGCTTTGTAACACTTAACTCATGTAATTCGTTTTTAAGTGACTGAAAATCTAGCCACAATGGTGCCCTAAGAAGAGCAGAACTCGGAACCCTAGTTGAGCTTCGAACCAGCGATTACCCTTTCTGGCGGTTCACGTGTTATCCGCTGCACCACAGAGGCCTTTGCCATTCTCTCAGGCAGCTTTTTGTTTTACGCCGACAGCGCTATCAACAATCACCCTCCAACGGGAATGATCTGAGCAGCGCAAATCGGCATTGAGCACGATTAAGCTGAGACTGCAGCGGCGGTCTAAAGCAGATGGGCTTCCCTAAGGATAGTCACGGGTGCGAAGCTTATCTGGCTTTCCGAGTTTTGCTCCTCTCTCGGTATGATTATGGTTGTGTTCTACATAATATCATTCTAAGAGGAAATAAAGGCAGTAAATAAAAGTTAAATATTGCGATTTCAGCTGGAACTTCAGCTTAACTGGATTCAATGCCATTTGTGCCCCCCCCCCAGATCATTCCTGTTGAGCACTGATTACTGGTAGCGCCGTTTTAGCAAGAAAAAACTGCCTAAGAGAAAGGCAAAGCGAGAGCCTCGATGGTGCTGTGGATAACACGTGAGCTCCCTGAAAGTCGCGGGTTTGAACCTCACCTTTAGCTGAAAATTTTGCTCCTACCTCAGTATCACTGTGGTTGTATTTCACCTAATACCCTGCCATGAAAATTAATACGCAGAAGATAAAAAATAAAACATTTTGATTCTGACTGGGAAAGTTCCAGTCACGACTTTGCGTGCGTACATCCACACCCTTGTAAAAGTCAAAACTGTTCGGGAAAAAGTCACGACTCTTGCAGTACTTCTGCTTACTCCAGACGACATATAAGAACCCTCTTGCTAAATCATTCACTTTCTTGTCGCTTGATTGTTTTCGCATAGTCCCTTGCATGCCACGAACTCCATCAAACTTTATGTAGCCACACATCGAGCTGTGACTTATGCACTGGCTTAGAGTTCCTTCTTTATCTCTATAAAGCCGTTGTTGATTCGGTAATTTCGCTGCATTGTTAATGATCTATTACTTATGCATGTGGGTTTAATTATTTAATTTGCAGGTCATTTAGCCAATTTCAACATGCACGCGGAGGTTAGAGAGGAATATTATTTGAGCGAGGTGATAGTACCTCGGGTGAGACGATGTAAGAGACAAAAAAAACGCCAAAGCCGCCTTATTCACCTTGTTTATTAAGTACTACCGCAGTTCTTGCACAAAACATTTTGTTTCCACTGTTCCGGCGATAGCATATCCATGGGATGAGGGCGCGTGTGGCGCTGTGGTTGGAGGTCCACTGCGACACTCACGTGGAACCGATCCCCGCCCCCCATGGCCCACCAAGCCCACAATGCCTCCGGGGGTCGGCAAATTGGTGCAAGTCTTGTCTGGGAGGATAGCAGCACTAGCTCGATACATCGGTAGGCCACCGCGAGTCATTGTAAAGGCCAGATATGCATTCAATCACCTCCAAACGATGCTTGATGAAGTCGAATGCATGGCGCATCCCACAGGGATTGATCAACGCCGAGTGCTTTATCCTTTACTTGCTTTGCAAAGCAATCTCCCATGTTTCTCTCGGTTGCTAGCTTCATTTTGGCGCCATTGACGAGGATATCGCGTGGAAACACATCTGCTTGAATATTTGAATATTACTGTTCACACAACGGTTAATTCAGTACTTCCTTATGCTACCGAGTTGCTTTCATCTAGGCTAGGTTTAAAGAGCATATGTTGCAGTTGATACTCTTGAGATGGGTAACATTATTGAAATCCGTTGGTATTCATTCAAAACGGAATTATTTGAATAGGAAAACAAATATGTAGACAGTTGTGCTCATTTTTGTAAAAGAGGCAGGAACAGATCTCTCCAGAGATTTCTCCTTCTTTGCGTTTACGTAGGATTGACATTTGTATGTTGTCTTTGAACTACCTAAACACGATGGTGACCTGCGATTATTTTCAATATGTGTATTATTGTGTGAAACTTGTAGCTAGCATAGAATATATGAGAATACAGAACTTATGGAACCCCAAACAAGAGTAATTGAGCCTCTGTAT